>LR738715.1:385243397-385319510 GCA_902687465.1 Secale cereale | reverse complement strand
GGCGTTTCGCTCTTTCCATTAAAAGAACGTGGGCGCGTCCCATCCCACGACGCCGCAATCGACGCGTGCCGTTACGGGGGGACGCGGCGGATGCGGAAGTGGATTTGGCGTGCTGTGGGCCGCGTGTGTCCGTGCACTGTTTTGGGCCTGGCCCAACAGCGCTCGGCACCGTGTGCGGCCCAGGCCCGGGGGCTCCTGTCGGTGTACTAAGGTAGGGGTACCTCAGTTTCCCAACTTGTGCACGGACAGTAGCGGCTTCCCGCGGCGGGGTTCACCACGTGCTCGCCGGAGACCTTCCTGCTCCATGTAAAACCATTCAAAAACAAAGTATACAAGACAGAAGATCGAGACCCCGGCAAGTGGAGCTTGCCGGGAAGGCCGTTCCAAGGCTCAAGATTACCTCACCCACGCAAGGCCCTGGCAAGAGGAGCTTGCTAGGAAGACTAAGATTCCATTACAAAAGACACGCCTCGGCGCAACGTGCGCCCCTGCGGGGCCCGAGGAGCGACAAGCTTCAGAGCCCGGCAAAGCTCCCGGGCCCGGCAACGTCAAGACCCCGGCTAGGTGCTTGCCGGGAGAGTTGTGCTGTGTGCCCACGCTCCAGCTCATCGAACCACGCGTCGCACTGGGGCCATTCCGGGGACGCGTGGCGGATGGCTGTGCAGCCTGGGGGACACGGTGGCACTCCATGGTGGTGAAGCCATCGCCGTGGCAAACGGAGACGCAAGGGCAGGCGCTTTTGGGGTCGACGGCGACGGGCATTAAATGCTCTTGTCCCCCACTGTCTAAGTAGGTAGCGACCACTTTTCATGCACTGTAGCTCCACTATTCCCGCACTGTTACAACTACCACCTTTTTTACATTTTTACCCTTTCTCTTACGTTGACACCTGTCGGTGACCCCTTGCACTATAAAAGGAGGCCCATGCACAACATGGAGGGGGTTCGGAACCTAGATCGCTCATACACTCGGTGTAGCTAGCTCTTCAAGCTCCCGGGCTCTCGAACTCAATACAAACCAAGCAGGAGTAGGGTTTTACGCGTCCGTCGCGGCCCGAACCTGGGTAAACTGCCCGCGTGTTCACTATGATCTGCTCTTTGTGCTCCCTCCGCCCTCTTACCGCACAAGCAAGGGGCTCCGGTCCCATAGGTGATCATGGCGGACAGTTTCCCCCTACATCTTTGGCGCGCCAGGTAGGGGGCGTCGAGGTTGTTCGAACCTGATCCGGCGTTCACGCGGGCGCATTCTTCATCAACCTCTCCGAATTCGACAACTTCATCAACAACAGCACCATGGCCCCGAAGAAGAAGGCTTCGGAGGTCGCAGGCCCGTCTGCGTCTCATCCGCCGCCACCGGAACCAACGGTGGGCGGGGGAGATGCCGTGGGAAGGGTGGTCGCCGGCGAGGACACGAGCGGCGCCACCAAATCCAAGGACAGGACGGACGACCGAGCCTCGGTCTCTGTGGACGCGCCGCGTCCATCCCAGCACACGACAACCCAGCAGCGCCATACCACAGGAGGTGGTATCCGCTTGCTGGGACAAGGGCAAACCGGAGGCTCGCGGGACGCCCCGGACCGCCGTCCGGGCACCAGCAATGCGCGGTCGCCGGGGCGAGACCCTGCTCCTTCTAACCCCGTTAGAAGTCCGAGCATATCCCGCTCCTCGCACCGCTCGCCCCCGCTCCCCTCCACTCCTGCAGAAGCGCTCGCAAGGGCGCAACTGCTCCTCGATTTCCCTCCAGCGGCAGACAAGGCCGAAGACTGGAGGGCCACCATCCAGAGCCTGATCGCTTTTGCCAACAACGACTCTCCACAGCAGCCGGCGACCTCGCGGCCGCGGCAAGCTGAGAAGACGAAGGCAGACGGCGACAAGACCGCCGGGGGTGCAACCACCGTGCACTCCCCGCCGCGGAAGCAGAAAACGCCGCCCCGCCGGAACAACGCCGACGACGGCTCCACGGCGTCGTCGGACCCGCGGGCCCGTCGGGACCAGCGCCAGGTCCTCGACGACCGGCGACAAGAAGACGCTCGGACAACGATCGAGCGCCGCCGAGAAGCTCGGCGACAATCAGACCAGAGAGCTGGGAACACTGTCGACGCGCGCGCGCCCGGTGAACCAGGCGACTTGCCGTATGCGGCAGGCTGCCCTGCGTTCACCCGCGAGCTGCGGCGCGTCCAGTGGCCCAGCATGAAGAATTTCAAGCCCGACGTACCGGAGAAGTACGACGGCAAGACGCACCCCTCGGAATTCCTCAGCATCTACACCATCGCGGTGCAGGCTGCCGGGGGGCGCGACGAGAAGATTTTGGCAAACTACTTCCCGCTCGTGCTTAAGCCAAACGTTCGTTCGTGGCTCATGCACTTGCCGGAAGGCTCCATTTCTTATTGGGCAGACCTTTGCCATCAGTTTGTTGGTGCCTTCACAGGCGGCCACAAACCCCACGGCCAGGAGAGCGATCTCCACATTCTGGCCCAGAAGGAAGGAGAATCCCTGCGCAAGTACATCCAACGCTTCAGCCGTGTACAGCACAACATACCCGACGTCCACCCCGCCGCGGTTATCAGCGCGTTCCATCAGAACGTGCGTAACCGCCGCATGCGTGAAGAAATGGCGATGACCAAGATTCGGGATGTCAGGGAGCTCTACGCTCTAGTTGATAAGTGTGCGCTCGCAGAAGAGGGGAGGAGACTCCCCGGGGAGGATGCTGGCGCAGGAGGAAGCGACAGCGACGACGCCGCCCCGGCGAAGAAGAGCCGGCGGCGGAACAACAGAAGGAAGAACAAGAAGGAGGTGCTTGCCGTCGAGAAGTCCGGCAAGGAGGCTCCCGCCAAGCAGACGCAGGCTGGCGACTCCGGCAAGGAGCCTGCCCCTGTAGCGGCAGCCGACAAGCAGGACGGCTCCGACAAGCAATACTGCAAGATCCACCGCACCAAGGGCCACGATCTCTCCAACTCCAAGCGCGTCGAGTACCTCATCGAGCAGCAGAAAGCTGAGTACGAGAGGCGCGACAAGGAGAAGGCCCAAGGTGGCGGAGGAGAACCAAGCAAGAAGCGGCCGTTCAATGGCCGGGGAGGACGCCGCGGCAAGGCCAAGTAGCGGCAAGGTGACCGACCTCCCCGGGGCCGCGACAAGGATGAAGAAGATGACGACGAAGACATGGAGGACGAAGATAACAGCGAGCAGGAGTTCCAGAAAGCTACGGAGGTCCTGTGCGTCGACGGTGGCGCCTCTCGGCACACCTCCCACCGCCAGCTCAAGCAGTGGGTGCGCGAGGTGAATGCAGCAGAGCCGCCCGTGGAGTCGCGCAGGCTCCTCAAATGGTCCAGCACGCCCATCATTTTTGATCTTGAGGATCACCCTGACCGCACCACTGCGGTCGGGTGCTTGCCGATGCTGGTCTCACCCACCATCCGCAACCTCAAGGTCACCAAAATGTTGGTTGACGGCGGGGCCGGGCTGAACTTGATCTCCTCTGCTGTGATCAAGAAACTCCAAATTCCAGATGGCGAGCTCGAAGAGACCGGTTCTTTCCAAGGAATCAACCCAGGAAGGAGCAAGCCCAAGGGGAAGATCACTCTGCCGGTGACCTTTGGCGGGGAGCTCAACTTCAGAACTGAGCGCATCACTTTCGACGTCGCTGATATTCCGTTGCCATACAATGGAATACTCGGTCGTCCCGCCCTCGCCAAGTTCATGGCAGCTTCCCACTACGCCTACAACGTACTCAAAATGCCGGGGCCGATAAGCGTCATCATTGTCCACGGCGACAAGAAAGATGCGCTTGTCTGCGCCGACAAGATCTACCGGGATGCAGCAGCCGCAGCAGAGAAGGATACACTTGCTGCTGAAGCTCCCGGGGGGAAGAAGACGAAGACCAAGTCCGGCAAGTGCTCTGGGGCCCACTCCGGCAACCGCACCTCTTCGGAGTGCTGCGCTGCCGTCGAGGACGTTCCATCGAGCTCCACCGGCAAGTGTAAGAAGGGAATGGCCGCTCCTCCGGCAACCAAGAAGGTGTCCGCCAAGGAGGACGGCACTGGTGGTACCTTCACCATCAGTGCCACGCTTGACAGCAAATAGGAAAGCGCGCTCGTTGCCTTTCTGCGGGCGAATGTCGATGTGTTTGCCTGGCAACCATCTGACATCCCCGGTGTTCCCAGGAAGGTAATTGAGCACAAGCTTGCTGTTTGTCCTCATGCGCGGCCCGTCAAGCAGAAAGTGAGGAAGCAAGCCGTGGAGCACCAAGAGTTCATCAACGAAGAGATCAAGAAACTAGAAGCAGCAGGCCTAGTTAGAGGTGTGATCCATCCGACGTGGTTGGCAAACCCAGTCGTCGTGCGCAAGGCCAACGGGAAGTGGAGACTGTGTATAGACTTCACCGATGTGAATAAAGCATGTCCCAAGGATCCATTTCCCTTGCCGCGCATCGACCAGATTGTTGACTCCACTGCCGGATGTGAGCTGCTCTCTTTCCTTGATGCATATTCAGGCTACCATCAGATTTTCATGGCCAAAGAAGATGAAGAGAAGACTGCATTTATCACTCCATGTGGCACATATTGCTTCATTCGCATGCCATTTGGACTGAAGAATGCAGGATCAACCTTTGCAATGGTAGTATATACTGCTTTCGAGCCACAGATCCACAGAAATGTAGAGGCTTACATGGATGATATCGTGGTGAAGAGCAAGAGCAAGGATACATTGATCCAAGATTTGGAAGAGACATTTCAGAACCTGCGCAAGATACAGCTCAAGTTGAACCCCGAGAAGTGCGTCTTTGGAGTCCCCTCCGGCAAGCTTCTCGGGTTCTTTGTGTCACAGAGGGGGATTGAAGCTAACCCCGACAAGATTAAAGCCATCGAGCAGATCGAGGCCCCGAAGCGCGTCAAGGATGTCAGAAGACTTGCAGGTTGTGTGGCTGCCCTCAGTAGGTTCATTTCGAAGTCTGCAGAGCGCGCCCTTCCTTTCTTCAAAATCTTGAAGAAGGCGGGTCCCATGAAGTGGACTCCGGAAGCGGAGGCAGCGCTGCAGGACTTGAAACGGTACCTATCCTCCACTCCAATACTTGTCGCACCTAAGCCACAGGAAAAGTTGTTGCTATACCTAGCGGCAACCAACCAGGTGGTTAGTGCTGCGTTAGTAGCGGAAAGGGAGGCCGACGAGGAGTCTGCACCACCGGCGAGCGAATCCAGCGACAAGCAGGGGGCTGATCCGGCAAGCTCTGGCCCCGACAAGGATAACTCTGCGCAGGATCAAAGAGAAGTGCGAAGAAAGATGGTGCAGCGCCCGGTGTATTTTGTAAGTTCCCTCTTGCAGGGGGCTAGATCAAGATACTCCGGAGTGCAAAAGTTGCTTTTCGGCCTCCTTATGGCCTCGAGAAAGCTGCGCCATTATTTCCAGGCACATGAGATAACAGTGGTCACTCGCTTTCCGCTGAAGAGGATATTGCACAATCCAGAAGCAACAGGCAGGATCGTTGAGTGGGCACTGGAGCTGTCGAGCTTTGGACTCAAGTTTGAAAGTACCTCAACCATACAGAGCCGAGCTTTGGCAGAATTCATAGCTGAGTGGACCCCAACGCCCGATGAAGAAGTTCCAGAAACAAGCGTACCCGTACAAGAAGCGACAAGTGAATGGGTAATGTACTTTGACGGTGCCTTCTCGTTGCAAGGCGCCGGTGCTGGCGTGGTACTCATCGCGCCCACCGGAGAGCACCTCAAGTATGTTATCCAGATGCACTTTCCCAGGGAGCAAGCGACAAACAATACTGCTGAGTATGAAGGCTTGCTTGCCGGCCTCAGGATTGCAGCCGAACTTGGGATCATAAAGCTGATTGTCCGGGGAGATTCTCAGTTGGTGGTCCGGCAAGTCAACAAGAGTTACCAAAGCCCTTTGATGGAAGCTTATGTAGATGAAGTGAGGAAGCTTGAAGAGCACTTTGAAGGTCTGCAAATGGAGCACGTCCCGAGAGCTCAGAATGAAATTGCAGATGGCCTTTCAAAGTGCGCCGCGATGAAGTTACCTGTGGAACCAGGGACCTTCTTGCTCAAGCTAACTCAACCATCCGTTACACCATCAATTGGGCAGTCCAAGAAGAGAAAGTTGGTCTTCGGCGACTACTTGCCGGCGGATCTTCCTGAAACCGCTGCCAAGGTCCCCAAGATCAACGATCAAAACGCTGAGGAGCAGTTTGCTCCTGCAGATCCTCGGGTCTGTACAGTTGAAGCAAGCGTTCCCGACAAGCCTAGCCCCGGCGAGCTTGCCGGGGGACCATCAGCTCCGGCAGAGCCAGAGGTTCTTGCCGTAGAAGCTGAGGTTCCCGCAGCGGCCCTCGAGCCTTTAGTCCTTGCCGTTGAGCCCCAGGCTCCGGCATGGGCGCAGCAGATCGTCTGTTTTCTGCAAACTGGAGAACTTCCCGACGATCCAGAAGAAATAGAAAAGATAACCAGGCAGTCAAGTATGTACCAGTTCGTGGATAACGAGCTATACAGAAGAAGGCTCAATGGTGTCAGACTGAAGTGCATCTCCAGGGAAGACGGACAGAAGCTGTTGGCAGAAATACATGGAGGCATATGCGGCCATCACATTGGCGCAAGGGCGCTTGCCGGGAAAGCTTTCCGGCAAGGGTTCTTTTGGCAAGAAGCCCTCCAAGATGCAACTGCACTAGTAACCAAGTGTGAAGCGTGCCAGTTCCATGCAAAGCAGATTCATCAGCCAGCTCAAGCTCTCCAAACAATCCCTTTGTCATGGCCCTTCTCGGTCTGGGGGCTCGATATCCTCGGCCCTTTCCCCCGAGCCGTCGGGGGCTTTGAGTACTTGTACGTTGCAATCGACAAGTTCACAAAGTGGCCAGAAGTGGAACCAGTGAGAAAGGTGACAGCACAGTCAGCGGTCAGGTTCTTCAGGTCGATTGTTTGCCGTTTCGGAGTCCCCAACAGGATCATCACCGACAACGGTACACAATTCACTAGTCGCACCTTCATGCAGTACGTCCAAGACCTTGGCGCCAAGGTCTGTTTCGCTTCTGTTGCTCACCCGAGGAGCAACGGTCAAGCGGAGAGGGCCAATGCTGAAGTGCTGCGTGGACTCAAGACAAGGACCTTTGACAGGCTGCGCAAGTGCGGAAGAAATTGGATAGAGGAGCTACCGGCGGCTCTTTGGTCAATCAGAACAACACCAAGTCGAGCCACCGGACAGACACCCTTTGCTCTAGTCTATGGAGCAGAGGCAGTTCTCCCCACGGAACTCGTATACGGATCTCCTCGAGTGCTCGTTTATGATGAGCTCGAGCAAGAGAAACTGCGACAAGATGATGCATTGCTCCTCGAGGAGGAACGTCTCCAGGCTGCTGTACGAGCTGCTCGATACCAGCAAGCCTTGCGTCGCTACCATAGCCGCAAGGTCAAGGCCAGGAGTCTCGAGGAAGGCGACCTTGTTCTTCGGCGTGTTCAGTCCGCCAAGAATTCCAACAAGTTGACGCCGAAGTGGGAAGGCCCTTATCGGGTGAGACAAGTCACAAGGCCCGGCGCTGTCCGCCTTGAGACCGAAGAAGGCTTACCGGTGAGCAACTCCTGGAACATAGAGCATCTTCGCAAGTTTCACCCGTAAGGCGCGGTTGCCGTGATCCGCTCCGGCAACCACCTTTTGTACAAGCTTTGCCGCTGTTGCATGTAACCCTTTGTACAAAGCCGGGCGCAGACCCCGTGCATCAGTAAAGATTTGTGTTTTGCGCTATTTGCCTTTTGCATGCTTTTCTTTGCTATTTGCATGTGTTATTTGGCATCTTGTGCAACATACACATCCGGTAAGCATCAGCACGCCGAAAGGCCATATACTTGTTTCCCTCTTCTTTTTCCTTGCCTCTTAAGCAGAAGGAACGTTCCTCGCGCACAAGTTTGCCGGGGGGGGAAGGAGATGGAAGAGGAACCAAGTGCTGTTCAAGAAAGAGAAGCCTTATCGAGAAGCAAGCAGTATATGAAAGCTAAGTTATTAGAATTTGACCAGTTCAAATTTTTGAATTTTAGTTGTCTTCCTTGAACAGTCGCACTTTGTATGGAAAACCTGTGCGCGGAGGAACCTACCCGTAGCTAGCCGCACCCTTGTCTTGTTTTCGAGTACGCTCAACGACTTAAGTGAGCGGCGACAAGTGTCGCGCCCTTGCTTCGTTTTCGAGTTCACTCAGCAAGCTAAGTGCGTTGCGACTAGCCGCGGCATGGTTGCTTGCCGGTGAGACCTTGGCCAGCAGGCTGCTCAGAGTCCAGCGCTCAGCGCTCGCGGCAAAGGCCCCTTGCCGGCAAGCTCCCCGGGAGCGTAGGGTTAAAAGCATACAAAGTAAAGGACTAAGACAAGGGAGATAACATTGCACTGATTGATCAAAATAAGATAAATATCTTACAAAGGATAACTTGTCGCAACGAATTAATGAGTTCGTGACACCCTATGCAGCAACAAAAAGAGATAAAGATAAAGGAGGCCTAATCTACGCGGTCGCCCTCAATCCTGGAGATCTTGTTCACCTTGGCGATGATGTGGGCGACCTGCTCCTTCAGCGCCTCTATGTTTGCGTCGGCCGGCAAGCTGCGGAGAACATTGGTGAGGTTTATGCCGGGATTGCGGTATACAATCTTCGTCAGCACACGCTCCAAGGTCCCCGTGCAGAGCAGACGTGACTCCTCGGCCAGTTGCGCGGGGAGCTTCTTCCGAAGACCTGCAAGAGCCGGCGCAATCCCTCTGAAGAAGAGGCTGAGTTTGGCGCTGTGGGGGAGGTTCGGATCCGGAGAGTAGATGAGATGCTCAACTTGCAGCGCCAGCAGCTCCTGGTCGATATTGGACGCAGAGGATACCAAGTCTTCGGTCCACACCTCGACGGTACGACGGAAGTTCTCGGCCGCTTTGTTGGCGCTGTCCACCAAGCCTCGCTCCTTGCGGAGCTCCTCCTTCAGCTTGGTTTCCCGGGCTTGGGCGGCGTCGAGCGAGTCCTTCAGCGTGGAAACCTTCAGCTCCAGATCCTCGATGGAGTCCTTTGCGGCCTTCAGCTCGTCGCCCCTCTCAGAGAGACGCACCTGGAGTTCCGAGTTGGTGTGGGCGTCCTTCTCGCGCTCTGTGTTGAGCGCGGCGACCCTCTCCACGCTCGCCTTCAACGACTCCTCCAGCTGCGCGACCTTGGCGGCAAGCTCCTCCTTGGCGGTCTCCGCGGCAGCCGCGGCGGCTTTCGCCTCCTTCAGCTCTCCGCCAAGGGCCTGCTCCCGAGCGGCAAGGTCTTCCTCGTGGGAGTCGAGGTTGACCTTCCGCTGGGCGAGCTCTCCTTCTCGCCGGGACAGCTCCACCCCGGCGAGCCGCTGCTGCTCTTCGGCTTCAACCTCTCCAGCAACCACTCTTGATATTCTCCGGCGAGCCTCTCGTGCTCCTCCGCTACCTCGCGGAGGGCAGCCTGGTTGGCGGCGCTGAGCTCCACCGCGCGCTTCTCCATCTCAGCGGCGGCCTTAGCGGCAAGGGCCTCCCGAGAAGCAAGCTTCGCCTGCCTGGCCCGGTAAAGGGCCAGGAGCTGGTGAAGCAGCTTCTGCTCGGGCCCGTCGCTTCCGCCGGGCGCCTCGACGATCTTCAAGCCCGCGGAGGCGAGGACCTCCCCATCAAAGGCCTCACCCTCCGCGGGATCTCGCGACGAAGAACCCCACGGCACCTGGATGAAGACGCCGTTGGGGGCTTCAAGGTAATAGCCCGCCTGCTCCTTCTCGGCGGAGGGGTCGGCGGCCGGTGCAGCACTTGATGCTCCTGCCGCCTTCGGGTCGGCAGTGCGGTCGCCGTCCCCCTCCCCGGCCGCTGCGTCCGCAGCCGGAGCGGTCTCCTCCGCAGTCGACTCGGCGGCTCCCGCCGTGTCCTCAGCGATAGGGGCGTCGCCGCCGCCGCCCTGCGCGCCCTCCTCCTCGATGACGATGACTTCCGTCTCCATCTGCTCGGGGGGAGGAGGATCTAGAAGAAGAAAAAGCAAAAAGAGTTCAAGCAAATATCCAAAAAGAGACGAATCCAAGAAGACAAGTAACGGAACTTACCTTGACGGACGTCATCAGCGGCGGGCTCCCTCGCCGGGGAGCTCTGCCTTGGCGGAGTGGCCGCCCTCGCCGGGCTGCCCGTCCTTGGCGGGGTACTCGCCCTTGGCGGAGTACCCGCCCTTGGCGGAGCACTCTCCCTTGCCGGGGAGTTTGGCCTTGGCGGGGACGGCGGGGCCCGCGGCTCCTCGGAGGCGACCTCCGGACGCTCCTGCGGCTGTGGCTCCACCTCTGCACAAGAAAAGACAAAAATATCAAGATGCCAGCACAAGACAGAATACACAAGCACACCCGACAAATGGAAGTACAAAACACCAGACTTACGCTGGGGGCTGCGCTGGGAGCTGCTCCTCGGAGCAGCACTCGGGTCCGGCAGGCTTGGCTCCGGCACGTCTCCAGTCGCCGCGGCGGGCGAGTCGTCCGCGACTTCGACCACAGGCACCTTGGCCTTCTTCGCTGCTCGCTGGGCCAAGGACCTGAAATCAACACAAAAAAACGGGATCAGCATCAACAAAAATCAAGACACTGATGAAGAAGATGCAAAGCCTCGAACACTTACTCCTGTTCCTCCTCGTCGTCGTCGTCGCTCAGGGCGGAGAAGTCAAACTCCACCTGAGGTGCGTCCGCGCGGGGAGCAGGAGGCGAAGACTCCCTCGGGCGCTTGGCGGTCCCCGGGGCTGGGGGCTGCGAAGACCCAGCCCCTGTGGTAGCCGAGGCCCGGGGAGCGGGCGGAGCCGCCGCTCCGCCCTGTGAAGACTCCCTTCCGCTCGGCGCTGGCTTGCGGGGCGCTTCTGCTGTGGCTTGCTTGCGGGGTGCCTCTGCCGTGGCCTGCGTGCGGGCCGCCTCCGTCGTGGCTGGTGTGCCGGGCGCCCCCGTCGCAACTTGGCTCCCCCGGGTAGCTCGCGTCGCCCGGCGAGCTGGTTGTTGCCGGGGCGCCTGCGCCGTCGCCCCCGTCGCCGTCTTGCGGAGACGCTTCAGTGGAGAACGCCTAGGGCTTGCCCGGGGCGGAGAGGTCTCCGACGATGAGGAGAGGTCGTCGGCGTAGAGCCCCAGAGACTCGTCGGAGTCCTCGGCGGCCTCGGCGTCGTCCTCCTCCTCCTCCTCCCCGGCGGGCTTGCTGGGTCCAGCGCCCTGCGCTGCGGCCTCCTTTCCTCCGGCGCCTCCGCTCCCTCCGGCACCTCCTCTCCCTGCGGCGCCCCTGTTCCCTCCGGCGGCGTTGCCTCTCGCCGCGGCCTCCGTCTGGATTCCCTGGATCCCGGAGTGCCTCAAGGATGGGACCCCGGCGAGCGCGTTGGGAGGCAGCTTCAGTAGCCTGCGGATCTCCGCCTCCTCCGCTTGGCAGGACGCCTCCGCAGCCTCTGCCTCTTCGGGCGTATAGCCGAACTCTCCCGCCGCTGTGAACCATTCCGGGTGGGCCGGGTCATGCTTAAATAGTTCCGGGACCATCCCCTTCAGCTCCAGCGACGTGAAGTTAAAGTTGAGCCTGGGGCGCAGCCTCATGATATCCGCCGAGTTGCCGTACTCCCAGGCCGGCCTTTTCCTGTCTTGGAGAGGGGCGATGCGGCGGCGGAGGAAGTCTGTGCCTACTTCTGCGACAGAAAACCTTGCTACCCGGAGAAGAATGATCCTGATAAGCACGATGTCAAGCTTGCTGTCGTCCGAATCCAGCTCGCTCCAGTCCCTGCCGCGCACGATAGGTGTTGTGCGCGGCGCGGTGAAAGATTGTGGCTGGTCCTCCACAATCCAACACCAGTCAGCACGCCATTCCTCCCACTTGCCGCAGAGCTCCCCCGGCAAGTAGGACTCCTTCTTGTTCAGACAAAAAACCCAAGATATTCCTCCGGAGAGGGGGCGCCGGCCTCTGCTCTAGGGGTGAAGAAGTGCCTAAACAGCGCTACGTTTGGGTGTATCCCAATATAGTTTTCGCACATATGTGCGAAAACCGCCATCGTGAGGATGGCGTTGGGGGTGAAGTCAAGCAGATGGAGGCCGTAGGTGTGCATTATGTCACAGAAGAATTCGGAAAAAGGAGGGCAAAGACCGCAGTGAAAGAAGGCTGCGAAGAAATAGTACCCACCGGGGTAGTCGTCCTTGGCGGCGGCCGGATAAGCTCGGGTGCGGGGGTGCGCCTTGGTCTTCTTGGACCAGAACAAGTAATACTTGTTCCAGAGCTCCCGCGCGCCGAGCCTCGGCGGGAAGACGAGGTACCGCTTCCGATACAAGGCAAGCCTCGCCGCTTGCTCCGATTTCTCCTTCTTGGTCTTCTCCGCCTTCGCCTTCTCGGTCTTCGGGGCCATGGCGGAGGCGGCGGAGGAAGGGGGACGAAGAGCCCGGCGGCACCGGAGATGCGAAAGACGGCGGAGGAGCTGTGGAGGCGGAGCGCAAAGGGGATCTCTGGAGATGGAAGAAGATGCAATGAAGGCGTAGAAGAGAAACCGCTCCTGCTTCCTCTGCTTTTATGGGGAAGTGGGGGGGGCGTTTCGCTCTTTCCATTAAAAGAACGTGGGCGCGTCCCATCCCACGACGCCGCAATCGACGCGTGCCGTTACAGGGGGACGCGGCGGATGCGGAAGTGGATTCGGCGTGCTGTGGGCCGCGTGTGTCCGTGCACTGTTTTGGGCCTGGCCCAACAGCGCTCGGCACCATGTGCGGCCCAGGCCCGGGGGCTCCTGTCGGTGTACTAAGGTAGGGGTACCTCAGTTTCCCAACTTGTGCACGGAGAGTAGCGGCTTCCCGCGGCGGGGTTCACCACGTGCTCGCCGGAGACCTTCCTGCTCCATGTAAAACCATTCAAAAACAAAGTATACAAGACAGAAGATCGAGACCCCGGCAAGTGGAGCTTGCCGGGAAGGCCGGTCCAAGGCTCAAGATTACCTCACCCACGCAAGGCCCTGGCAAGAGGAGCTTGCCAGGAAGACTAAGATTCCATTACAAAAGACACGCCTCGGCGCAACGTGCGCCCCGGCGGGGCCCGGGGAGCGACAAGCTTCAGAGCCCGGCAAAGCTCCCGGGCCCGGCAAGGTCAAGACCCCGGCTAGGTGCTTGCCGGGAGAGTTGTGCTGTGTGCCCACGCTCCAGCTCATCGAACCACGCGTCGCACTGGGGCCATTCCGGGGACGCGTGGCGGATGGCTGTGCAGCCTGGGGGACACGGTGGCACTCCACGGTGGTGAAGCCATCGCCGTGGCAAACGGAGACGCAAGGGCGGGCGCTTTTGGGGTCGACGGCGACGGGCATTAAATGCTCTTGTCCCCCACTGTCTAAGTAGGTAGCGACCACTGTTCATGCACTGTAGCTCCACTATTCCCGCACTGTTACAACTACCACCTTTTTTACATTTTTACCCTTTCTCTTACGTTGACACCTGTCGGTGACCCCTTGCACTATAAAAGGAGGCCCATGCACAACGTGGAGGGGGTTCGGAACCTAGATCGCTCATACACTCGGTGTAGCTAGTTCTTCAAGCTCCCGAGCTCTCCAACTCAATACAAACCAAGCAGGAGTAGGGTTTTACGCGTCCGTCGCGGCCCGAACCTGGGTAAACTGCCCGCGTGTTCACTACGATCTGCTCTTTGTGCTCCCTCCGCCCTCTTACCGCACAAGCAAGGGGCTCCGGCCCCATAGGTGATCGTGGCGGACAGTTTCCCCCGACAAATAAGATTGAAGCCTTGCAATGATTAGATGAAGCTTCGTGACAAGATAATTAATCTAGTTTGGAACTCTGGAAAAAGAAAGTTGAAGCACTTCGAACCGAGAATATGATATCACGAACGAACTCCGAATGAAGGAATTAAACACTTGGAAGGAACAAGAATAAGAATTATGTTATGAGTATCCTTCACCAATTTAAATTGATGACAACCAATGGATTTGGCATACTACTTATTTTGGTTGCAAAGAATTAAAGAGAGATCTAGCACAACCTTGGATAAATGTTCGACAAAGCACCGGTAGGATTATGAAAAGAACAAATGAATTGATACGATAACAATGAAAGAGTAATCTTGAATGAACCATCGTAAAAATTGAAACCGGGTGATGAAAAGAATAATCCACCGGGAAGAATAAGCACTTTAGGAAATTTAGATACAAGAGAACGAAGAGATTGCGGGCTGATTAAAGAATACTTGAACAAAGCACCGGAAGAATATGGAGACGGACGAAGAGGCATCAATAAAGAATAGTTGGAGGGCGAAGTTGAAAACTGAGAATGAAGAAATCTTCTGAAATGATGGCCTTCGGAGGATCACAATGGGAAGAATTCATGAAATACTTCGGATGGGTATCAAAAGAATTCCACACAATCGGAACAGTAATGAGAACGGGTAGGATTTGAGAGAAACTCTTCTCCGGTCTTCAAATGTTGAGAAGAACGACGAGAAACACCATCATGAATTGTTTAGGCACTCTGTAATGAGAATTAAAAGGTTGAACCATTGATGAAAAGAATTTGAAAGCGATCTTGGAGGATACATTTGACCGATGAAAAATCCATTCTTACGTCAAACTTGAAAAGAATTTTAGAATAACTCCGGAAAAATAGAAGAGTCAGGTAAGATCCTGGAAAAAGACCTGTGGGTTAGGGCCCACTAAAGAAATCACCACTTAAAAATATTGCTTAAGAGATATTGCACCGGTTGAATTAAATGGCTTGAGTAAGATGACAATCCTCAAAATAGCTGACCGGATTAAGAATTGAAACACGAATCTTCCGAGCTATATTCAGCACTCCGGAGAAGAATTATAGAGTTGAATAAGCAAGAGAGACTTCGGATAAGAAATTTCAACATGTGAAACAAAAAGGAAGAGATATGATCAACACCGAAGCTTGAATTAATCCACCGGAGAAGAAACGAGAATGGAGAATGAAAAACTTGAAGCTTCCTTAGCATCTTCCTGAGAAATCACCGGATAACAAAATTAAACGAAAAGAATGAAGAAACATCACATTAATAAAATGATACTTGATTTGAGATTTTTGGCTCCGAGAAGAAGAAGGGTGGGAGGGTGGGGAAAACAAAGACAACTTTGGGATGAATGAAACAAACACCGTTGAGAAAATATTAAGAGTTGATCTTGCAAATGATGAAGAGATCGGATTAACTTGAAGATAAACGCACCGGTTGAAAAAGAATTTACCATAGCAATCTCGATGATGAAGAAGGATTAGCACTCCCATAGAAATATGAGAACACCGCTTAGGAAAGGTATGGAATCAACACTTGACATCGAAGCAACTCAAATACCAGAACCAAATCCAAACAACGGATAGATATGTTGCAACATAATCTTCACAATATCATCTGAACAGAGAATTGAACGAATGAATTCCATAGCTTAATGGTACAACACTTGTGGAGAAGCCACTTGGGAGAACAAAAGGTAAATAAAAACAAAAAGGAGCAAATAGAACAAATACAAGATAGAAGCTTCGTCCCACATGTTCGTGCTGAAAGCTCATGGAACATGTTACAAAAGGGTTTTGCAATCCCCGGATCAGCATAGCCAAGGACCCTTTAAGATGCAACTCCCAATCGGAACAAACGCCCATAAAACCACTTCCCTCAATGTAGAACCCCGAACTCCATATCATGCATTAGTTGGAATAATGCCTACGAGCTACTAGATGAACCCACCTATTAATTTCTGAAAGTTTCCAGTTATGCAATCAGGTGTTGGGGATACAGGGGAAGCATCGCGCACTCAACTCTAATCCTACATCTAGTTGTATCCATCCTTCAACACATTACCAGTTATTTTTGGAAACCGTTTACCTCGGACCTTCAAAACACATCTTCTATACAAGCTATGGCAATACTCCTGAACTACCTCCCCAGTACTGGGTGATGTCGGGGTTATCTTGCCACTAACCGCATAGAAGAGTTTATGATGTAGGCCGTCTTAAGTATTCCAGAACTGCTACGATAGATTTGTGACGACAATACCTCGGAGCTCAACTCCCCGGGACACTGCCACAACCCCTAAATGACAGGAGGCATCGAGAACAATGTTCTCGTCACAAAGACATCGGAATAATCCAAACAGTACTCGCATGATCCTAAAAAAATTAGTGGATTTTTTAGAGTAGAAGAGATAGAGTAATCGTCAGGAATCCTCACCAGAGTGATAAAGGGATGAGGAGTAAAAATAAATCCTACTCTCTGATATATATAGGACTCAAAATATTTTCAAGTGTGTGCCTAGACTCAACCGTCAATGATTCGATCAATCAGTGGGGGCACCTAGGTCGGAGAAGGCTCTGATTACCAACTTGTAATGCCCATATGAGACTATACCTCCTACGTTTCGAGGCACGACTTAAAGGCATAATCTCATACTAGAATGATCTCAAGTATGGTATCTTTGCACAACTCATGTAAAAGAGGGGATGAAATTGCAAAAGAGTAGTTGGCTTACACTCGCCACGTCACACAATGAAATACATTAACATACATCATCCGAAGAACATCAGAGTCCGACTACGGGCGAAGATCCAAATGAAATAAACCATAAATAAAGCAACACAAGGTCCCGATCGCCCCTAGTAGGAACCACTACTGATAGTCGAAAACGTCAAATACATACGGCTACGCTCTTCATCGAACTCCCACTGAAGTTCTGATCCACCTCCTGCACTGTTCTCGGATCTACCTGCATCTGGTGTGTGTAGTAATCTGTGAGCCACAAAGGACTTAGCAATCCCGTTCCTGGGTATCAAAACTAACAAATCCTTTAGGTGAGAAGGGGCGTAATAAAGTGTTTGCAGCAAGCACTAAGCAACTAGCTTACGAGTTTAGAGCGAGAAGATATCAAGTGCCAATGATCGCCAGGTGATCACGAAGTGATCCTAACTACTCACGTCAGACATAACCCCATCGTGTTCTTATTCTCGAAACCCCTTTGAGAAGAGACAATCACGGAACTCATATAGGTAGTGTATTCTTAAGGATAGAGTGTCATGCTTTCTACAACCAGATATTACAAATTCCCATCTGCCACATAACCGCGGGCACGACTTTCGAAAGATCAAAACCGTGCAGGGGTGTCCCAACTTAACCCATCACAAGCTCACGATCTGCGGAGTCGCAACTCCAAGGTGGGAAGACCCGAGTATTCTCAGAATCCCATGCTCAAGATATTCCGACAAAGATAAAACTAATCCAGCAAGACCTCCCGGCGTGCCGACACCCTGATAGTAGCCGCGCGTATCTCGTCTCAGGCGACGGCTGGATGGGCGATTCTACAGGTTTTTACCAGCCCTTGAGTTTCCTCGAGGTGGCCCCGCAGACTCCCCAGTTTGGACCAACTCTCATGTGGAGCACTGGCCCAGGGTTGTAAATTAAGAAGAGGGTTAATTACTCCCTATGCAAGTTTTAGTTGTTAGGCAAATGTAGAACCAAAGTTGGGCCTTGCTGGAAAAGCTTTAGCGCTAAGCGGGTTATCGAGGGGGGCCCATAAACCCCAACCGTGTTAGGAACGCAAAATCCTGGAACATAACACCGGTTTATCGGGTCCTAAGGTGGCATGAGTGGAACAAAACACTGAGCAAAAGGCCAAGCCTTCCACCCATTGCCAAGTATATCAGTGTGTTAATATATTTAAGAGATATTGTGATATTCCAACAACAAGTTCCAACATGGAGCAATCTTCATTTTCATCTACAACTAACAATGCTATAAGAGGGGCTGAGAAAGCAGGTAACATAGCCAAACAACGGTTTGCTGGGAAGGTGTCAAAGTTAGAGGTTTCATGGCAATAATAGGAGGCTGACAAACAGACATAGGCATCGAGGCAATATATAAAGAGCGAAATATCTAGCATAGGCAAAGATAGTAGTGATATCTGGGAATGGTCATCTTGCCTGGGATCCCGCAAAGAAGAAGAACGAGTCCAGCACCAGTTGAACAAAACCTCACAACTCCGGAGCGAAACCGAAGCTAAAGATAGAAGCGATCCGGAAAGAATAAAACAACACGGTAAACACACATATCATAACCATGGCATATGATGCACAACCAAGTATGATGCATGTCCGATTTAATTCAACATGGCATGGCAAAGTGCACAAACAAGTACTACAAGTTAAGTGGGGCTCAATATGCAACGAGTTGCATATTGACGAAACACCACATTTTATTTATTTTGTTGACTCTTGTTTATTTACAAGACAAGGTCAAATGTTTGTTAACATGGCAAGAGGTGAAGCTTAAACAAACTACAATATCTAGTCATTTTCAATGAGGCCGGAAATAACAACAACAATTCCGGAAACTCCCCATGTGCATATTTAGCAATTATTAAGCAACAACAATTTACAATTTAAAGGTTGTTATCATGATGCGGATGACATGATCAAGTTTTATGCAATTTTATTAAAAGTTGACATAAGAGATATGATGCATTTGTCACCGTGGTGGAAAGAAAGGGTGCCACGGCGACGATAACCGAAAAGGTGCCGCAACAACATTTCGGTACCGATAACTCGTTGAGAGATCGGTGCAAAAGAAAGGTGGCCTGAGCGTGTCATGCAAGATGATGGGTGCTCCCGGTTTCCGGGTTCCCACGTGTCGGCAACAAAAGAGGGCACAACGGACACGGTGCGAACAAGGGATGCATCTCATACAACACAAGCATTCATTCGTTCACGAGCATCGTCTCGCGGTATACCTTCGAAGCGTTCGTTTTGGGGCGGTTCGAGGTCGTAGAGGAAGTAGTGGTACACGGCGATGGTAGTGGTACACGTTTTCGTAGACGTTCGGGTCACATGTAGAGGTACTTGGCGTTCTTGGCGTTTTTGGAGACGGCGGTAGAGGTACTTGGCGCATCCGGTAGTCGTTCGGGCATCTACGGGACTTGCCGATCTCGGTCTCGGCAATGTAGTTGTGCATGGGTCTTCGGCGCGAGTAGTTGTACATGGCGTCTGGCGTAGTCGAACTTGGCGTATCCGAGCACAGATCTGGTAACCGTGGCTTGGCATCAACAAAACAAAACACACCAAAACGGAGGCACGACTTGGGGCTCCTCGAGCCCATGGAGACGGCCGGCAGCAGGAACTCCGGCAAGGATGACGAGGCTGAGATGATGCAGAGGACGGGGAGGCCGAAGGGTGGTTCGCGGCAGCTCGGTGCTGTCGCGGTGGCTCGTGTTCGCCAGCACGGAGGAAGACAGCAGGAGGCCCGGCGATGTGGCTGTAGGGCGCTGGCGGGACGAAGCAAGGAGGCGGGGCGGCATTATTGGAGGGTCCGCGGCATGGATCAGCACGAAGGAGGAGGCCGCAGGTGGGGGAAGGCGCTAGGCGGAGTCGTCGGAGAAGGCTGGGGCGGCGCTGTCGGCTCAAGGTCAAAGCCCCTGGGCGGCGGGGTCGGCGACGCTCTGCAGGGCCGCGGCGGGGACGCGGCAAGGCCGGCCGCGGGGCGCCATGGCGAGGTGCGGTGGGGACGCGGCGGTCGACGAAGCAGGGAGAAGGCCGCGGGTGGGTCGGAGGGAGACGGCGACAACAGCTCACCGGCCGACGGGGCGCCATGGCCGGAGGTGGAGAGCGGCCGGAGAGGTGACGCTTGGTGGAGGAAGAGGGCGCAGGGGAGGCCGGTGCTCGGCAGGGGGGTCGGGCGCGGAGGCACCAGCGGCGCTCGGGACGAGCGAGGTCGCGGGCGAGGTGGTCGGTGGCGCCGACGAGCACATCGGGCGACGGGAGCGAGGGAGATGGAATCAGGACGGTGTGGGGTTCCAACGAGTGAGAGGAGAGATGGCGGCGGGCAGATGGAGAGAGCGACGGGGAGAGATGGGATTGCTGCGGGCTTAGGGTTACGAGGGAGATGCGGCTGGGCCTAGGAGGCCTTGAGCCAGATGGGCCGGCCTGAGAGAGGGCTGCGGCTGGACTCGCTTGCCTCTCTCTATTTTTCTCAAGAAAAACAACACAAAGAAGAGCAAAATAAAAGAAGGAAGGGTTGCAAAAAGAATTTGGACAAGCGGGTAATTTTCCCAGACTCACAAAAATGAGCATGGTCCACGAAAAATAGGAGAGGCATGAGCGCAAGAGTTAAATTCAAACTCATTTGAATTTAATTCAAATGGTTTGAATTAAGGCATGGCTTAGAAAGTGTCCAAAAATGTTGAGACTTTAGGAGGAGCCTCGATTAAAGGGAAAGGAAAAGTTGGCAAGGTTTGAGGCAAGGAATTGAGAAAGAAAAGGCACGGGGAAAAATATATGCAAGTGTGTTATGGTGAATTCCAAACAAAAGGAATAATTTGATATAGCTCCCTAATAATATGGAGAGGCTTTTATATGTTATAAAGAGAAGTCACCATAGTGAGTATCCCTCAATTTAAATGGATCAAAGACCCATACGGTTTATTTAGTTGAGTTGCAGAAATTAAAGACATGATGGCATGATGACATGATGCAATGCAAAAATAAATAAAGCAAGCAAAAGAAACACACGGCAAAACCCGGAACATCTGGAAGTCTTCTGGAGCATTGGTCTTCGGGCGTCACAACTTGTTGGAGTAGTGGCCCTTTAGACCACATTTGTAGCAAGTGATCTCTAAAGCTGGGCGAGTAGGAGGAGCACTTGACCTTGAAGCCTGAGGCTGAAACTTATTCTGGTTGCTTGGGTTAGGTGGGTGGGAAGATCCACGACCACCAGATTGCTTGTTCTGAAATGGAGGATGGAACACTAGAGGTGGCGAAAGCCAGAACTTCTGCTATTTAGCAACCACTTGTGAGGAGGAAGAGGAGCTGATTGCATCTCTGATTCTTTTCTTTGAAGCCTCACACTTGAGCTGGGCAGCTTCTTGTTTGAGAGCCATGTTTTAGAATTGATCAAATTTGGCTGGCTCGAAGAGAGTGAGAGCAAGCTGGAGTTCATCTTTCAGGCCACCTCGGAATTGGTAGATCTTGCTCTTGGCATCCGGAAAGTCTTGCTTAGCATAACGGGCCAGATTCTTGAACTTGACATTGTATTGGTAGACAAACATGTTTCCTTGCTTGAGGTTGCGGAACTGCTCACACATGCCTTCAATGACACTAGTAGGTATGTGGTGCGCACGAAAATCACGGTAGAAGTCAGTCCAAGAGATCTCAAGACCCGCTCTGGAGTCTTTGTACTGTTGCCACCAATCTGTGGCCTGGTCTTTCAGCTGAAAGTATGCGAACTTGAAATAGTCCACTGGGTTGACATTACTGCACTCGAAATGCTTGTTGATGTCAGTGAGGCAATCCTCGGCATCGAGCGGATCGACACAGTAGCTAAATGATTAGGCTGATTTGCAAGGAATTGATTTAGAGTAGCAAAGTGAGGTTGGTTTTTGAAGTTAGCTTGGCCTTGATTCCCTTGATTGTTCCGAATAGCTTGAAAAGCTTGCATCATCTGAGTATTGGCGGTGGTGGCTTGCATCACAGCCCGCCATGCCTCAGGCGGAGGAGGAGGGGATGGTGGTAGTTCATCATGAACCTCCGGGTTCTGGTTGGGAACTCTTTTAGGTTCCATCCAGGAGATGACGACAACCGTTAGAATCCCAATTGCAAGATAGATAAGTTGAATCAAAGGCTAGACATGTTGCCACATAAATCTTCACAAAATCATCCGAACAGAACAATGAACGAATGAATTCCATAAGCTTAAATGACACATCAACTTGTTGAGAAGCCACATGAATGAGATTGAAGAATAAACCAACAAGGTAACAGCTGGAACAAATACATGATAGACCCCAACTTCATATCATGCATCCATTGGAAGATTTCCAAAGAGCTACTTGAATTCCCACCTATTAATTCCTGAAGCTTTCCGCTTATGCAATCTGGTGTTGGGGATATAGGGGAAGCATCGTATAACACACAATAATAAGTCCTACTGTAATGCCCAGGATGGAGTTATACCTCCTACGTGTAGAGGCACGACTTAAAGGCATAAGTCCATCCTAGAATGATCTCAAGTTTGCTAATCTTTGCACATCTCATGTAAAAGAGGGGATTGTAAACATAAATAGTTGGCTTACACTCGCCACGTCACACAATTACATAACATGTCTCAAACATCATACATTAAGAATATCACAACCCTCTAAGGGCAAAATCCGAATGTCAAGATACCAAACTTAAATAAATAAAACCACAGGCGGATCGAATCCTAGTAGAAGTCTCCACTACTGATCATCCGGATATCGAACATAGTATCGACTACGCTCCTCGTCGAACTCCCAATCCAGCTCGGTGCCATCACCTGGATAGCTCACAACTGGACCTGCATCTGGTGTGGTGAAGTAACTGTGAGCCACAGAGGACTCAGCAATCCCGTTCCCGGGTAACAAGACTATTTAAGCCTTGGGAAAGGATAAGGCTGACGAAAAGAGTAAGTGTCTGCAGCAGCAACTAGCAACTAGCTTACGTGAGTGAGAGCGAGAAGAGAAGCCTCGGACGAGAAGTGATCACGAAGTGATCCTAACTACAAGCTCCACAAACATAACCCCTCCGTGTTCAACTCCCGAATCCCTATTCGGAAATTGACGGTCACGGAACACACGCTGGTAGTGTATTAGAAACAGTGTGTCAAGTTATCTACAACCGGATATTAACAAGCTCCCATCTGCCACATAACCGCGGGCACGGCTTTCGAAAGTTCATAACCCTGCAGGGGTGTTCCAACTTGACCCATTACAAGCCCACGATCCGCGGAGTCGCAACTCCAAAGTGGGAAGACCCGAGTATTCTCGGAATCCCGTGCTCAAGATATACCGATCTAAGGTAAGGCTAATCCAGCAAATCCTCCCGGCGTGTCGACACCCTGATAGTAGCCGCGCGTATCTAAGTCTCAGGACACGATCGGATGGGCGATTCTACAGGTTTATATCAATCCTCGAGTTCCCTCGTGGTGACCCCGCAGAACCCCCGGTTTGGACCAACACTCATGAGGAGCACTGGCCCGGGGTTGTTGATTAAGAACTCGGGTTAATTACTCCCTATGCAAGTTATTTAGTTATTAGGCAAATAGTACCAATGTTGGGACTTGCTGGAATAGACTTAGCACTTAGCGGTTTATCGAGGGGGTCCCATACACCCCAACCGTGTTAGGAACGCATAATCAAGGAACATAACACCGGTTTATACGGTTCCTAACGGCATGAGTGGAACAAATCACCAAGCAAAAGGCTTAGCCTTCCACCCT
Source organism: Secale cereale (assembly GCA_902687465.1). Classification (NCBI taxonomy): domain Eukaryota; kingdom Viridiplantae; phylum Streptophyta; class Magnoliopsida; order Poales; family Poaceae; genus Secale; species Secale cereale. The sequence continues at coordinate 385,296,297 of LR738715.1, read as the reverse complement.
TGCCAATATATAGATGATTTCAATTTAGCAATTATATAGTGTGATATAACCCAACCAAACTTCAACATAAAGCAAGCATCTTCGATCTTCACCTGCAACTAGCAACGCTATAAGAAGGGCTGAGCGAAGCGTACTTAGCCAAGCAACGGTTTGCATAGGTAGGTTGGTTAAACATGGCAATGGTTACAAGTAGGAGGCTGACAAGAAGATCATGGGCATCGAGGCAAAACTATAGAGCGGAACTACTAGCAATAGGCAAAGATAGAAATGTTATCGGGGTTCGGTCATCTTGCCTGAAGAGAAGTCGTTCGGATCGTAAGAAGGGTCCTCGTGCTCAACCTCGTTGGAAACCTCGTGCTCGTACTCGTACTCGGTCTCAGCTTCCGGCTCTAAACAAAACAATCACACCAAGCACAAATCAACAAGATGCAATGCGCACTCGAAAATGATGGATGCACTAAGGATGCACACGAAGCACGGAAAATAGCACTCAAGCAAAACACCTCAAAACATGATAACAATATGATATTATGAATCTACACAGAAAATTAATCAAGTTTCACATAAGATTCGCTGAAATCGGAGTTACGGGCTAAAAGTTATGCCCGAAACAAGAAATGAGCGAAAACTAAAAATTACAGCAACATAGCAACTTCGGAGCACAAAATAATTAAGCTACAGCACTCAAACAACATGGCAAAGACCTATAACACAAACTGGACATACACTACAGCAATTAAGTCCAAAGGTGCACCCCCAAAGGAGTCACGGTTCAAATAGCAATGAGTTTGGACATATTGAACTTGACAATAAAATTCTGGCAGCAGAATTTTATTGAAACTTTGGAGCAAAAGATAAACATGCTACAGCCACTCAAATAGGCATGTGAGAACATGGATGGAAAGACAACAATATATACTACAAGGAACAATCAAGATCCACTCCAAAACTATCATGCTTTGTCCTAGAACATCACGCGAACATGGCATCGGAACGTTACAGATTTCAGACTTAGTGAAAAACCACTAAGTCCTAAAACAGCAATTTCATCATGGCATCTAAACGAGCAAGTTTAAGTCACCTCGAAACTAAACATGGCAAGAGGTAAGCACCTCATCAAAGTACACATGATGGTCATTCCGAAACATACAAGCATGCATCATGGAGATAAACACAACGATAGCAACGAGCTCAACAAGATGGCATTTCATAACAAGTGAAACAACATCACAGCCACATGGCACTTTGCAACGATGATAAACATGGCAAGAATAAATCTATCATGCAACCTATCACAAGCAACACGTAGAGCATGGCAAGACGAACACGTGGACATGTCATTTGCATCATTCGGACAAACGAGCTAAAAGATATCACATGGCAAAGATGGCATAAAAACATCACATAACAGCAGTTTATATCATGATGCACTCTTGAAACAGAAAAACAAGCACCTAGATGATCTCTAACATGCATGACACCAAAAGATAAAACGTAGTGCTATTCACCACGAACGTCTGGACATGCTATTTGCGCGAATCGGACAAACACACTAAAAGTTACAGCAGTTCTAAAACAGCATCAGCAAACAAAATTACTGGGGACTTAGAGATATTGCAACAACCTCAGATTGCAGAAAGTCAACGGGCTCGGGCCGGGTGGATCTGATGCGGCGGCCCGAGAGGAGGCAGAGCGGAAGGGCCCGCGCTGGCGATGCGGCGGGGAAGTGGTCCTCGCGGAGTGCGGCGGAGGCGACCGGGCTGGGCCCGAACTGGCGATGAAGTGGTCCCCCGATGGAACCGCGGTACGGGCCGGAGGAGGAATGATCGGGCCTCTGCCCCGATCCGATCGGCACTGGCCGATGCGTTGACCCTGGCCGATCGCTGGGATCGAAACGGGAGGGCCGCGGCGCCTGATTCCAGATCGACGATAGAGGCTGGGCTGCTCGAAGGAATGGCGGCGGGGGAGCTGGATCTGGTTGATCTGGGAAAAAAATAGGGAGAAAGGGGAAGAAAAATAGGGATGCCCAAAAAGAACCTAGGGGTCTATATATAGCAGTTTTTCCCCTAGGGTTAGGGTTGAGGGGTGTTTAGAGCCCTCCGATCGCGATTCGACGGATCCGATCGCGGGGGTAGTCTAGATGGGCCTAGGAGAGAGTAGTAGAAGCTGTAGGGGGTGTTTCTGGGACACAAAGTGAAGGCACTTTGGACCCACACGAATTACTGATGGGATAGCACACGGAGTCCAAACGCGACGAGATTTGAGAGGCGGGTTGCACACAACAAAACAACAACACACACAACAACCTCGCGGCACACCGGTAACGTCACACGCCCAAACACCAAAGTAGGCCTACGGGACTTCACGGACACGTGAGGGAGCTCCGGAACGCGAAACGGACAACGGGAAGGAACGCGTGGAACCGGATGCAACCGACAACACAAATGCAATGCGATGCACATGTCTACATGATATGAATGAATGCCACACACTCACACAACAGAACGACGAAAAACCGAAAGACAAAGAACCCGAAATGGGAATAGATGAAGCCGGAGATATATTATATGCCCAAAAGGGAAAGTATTACATCCGGGGCATTACACCTACATCCAGCTATATCCATCCGTCAACACATAACCAGGCACCTTCAAAAACCGTTTACCCCAGACCTTCGAAAAGAATCCGCTATACTAGCTGTGGCAATACTCCCGAACTATCCCCCCCTAGTACTGGGTGACGTCGGGGTTATCTCACCACCAGACATGCACATAAGCGTTTTCGATGTCGGCCACCTCTGGTATTCCAGAACTGCAATGATACAATTGTGACAACAACACCTCGAAGCTCAACTCCCTGGGACACTGCCACAACCCCTAAATGACAAGAGGCACCAAGAACAATGTTCTCGTCACAATGATATCGAAACGATCCCAACAATACCTACGTGATCCTAAAAAAATTAGTGGAAAAGAGGGTAGGAAGTCAAAACTTCTACATCAGGAGTCCTCACCAGAGCGATGAAGGGGATAAGGAGAAAAAGAATTCCTACTCTCCGATATATATAATCCTAGGACTCAATTTTTTTAAAAAAATTCTAGACTCGGTATCGCCAGGGTTCGATCAAGGAGGGGTTCCAAGGTCGGGGAAGGCTCTGATACCAACTTGTAATGCCCAAGATACGACTATATCTCCTACGTGTCGAGGCACGACTTAGAGGCATAATCGCATTTTGGTATGATCGCAAGATGGTCATCTTCACACATTCCCATGTACAAGAACAATGGGGAAAATACATAGTTGGATTACAATCGCCACTTCACACAATGCATAAATAAGTCATACATTCATCCAAGTACAATCATGGTCCGACTACGGACAAATCCAAATGAACAGAAGATAACCACCCACTATACCCGATCGGCCCTAGTAGGAACCACTACTGATCGTCGGGATATGTCACATACATTCACCCACGTTCCTCATCGAACTCCCACTTGAGTTCCTGGCCATCAACTGAATCGTACGCAGTTGTACCTGCACTTGTTTTTGTAGTAAACTGTGAGTCACGAGGAATCAGCGATTCCAGTCCCGGGTATCAAAGTTAACAAAGCCTTTGGGCAAGGAGAAGTGTATAAGTGGGCTGCTACAAGCGCTAAGCGTAGATGAGGTGGCTAGCTTACATATCATCAAAGCGAGAAGAGAAGTGAAATCCATCGGTCGTGAACTATTCATTATCACTTGATGATCATGTCTACCTACGAGTCATCCATAACCCATCCGTGTTCTCTTCCCGAACTCCCTCGAAAAGAGACCATCATGACTACTCACACGGTAGTGTATTAAGTTTGAGGTTTTGTGTCAAGTTATCTACAACTGGATATTAACAAATTCCAATCCACCACATAACCGCGGGAACGGCTTTCAAAAGATCATAACCCTGCAGGGGTGTCCCAACTTAGACCATCACAAACTCTCATGATGAACATAGGTAAAAAACCCTTATCTTAGGGACTACCCGATCAGACTAGGAATCCCGGTGTACAAGATATTTCGACAATGGTAAAACAAGTCCAGCAGGACCTCCCAACGTGCCGACACCCTGATAGGAGCCACACGTATCTCGTCTCAGGCCACGATCGAATGTGCACTCCGTACAACTGAAACCAATCCTCAAGTTTCCCCGCAGTGGCGCTGCAAGGGGCTCTAGTTTGGACCAACACTCATGAGGAGCACTGGCTCGGGGTTGTTAATTAAGTCCTCGGGTGCTAGCCGGTCCCTATGCATGTTTTTAGTTATTAGAAAAATGGTAAAACCAAAGTTGCGCCTTGCTAGAGGAGTTTTCTTCAAAGCGAACTATCAAGGGGTCCCATAACCCCCAACTGCATTAGGAACGCAAAATCAAGGAACATAACACGAGTTTATCAGTTCTTAAGGCGGCATGAGTGGAACAAAACACCGAGAAAAAGGCTAAGCCTTCCACCCATTGCCATGTATATAAGTGCATTAATGTAAATAAGAGCTATTGTGTTATTCCCAAAATCCCAATCCACATGGAGCAAACTTCATCTTCACATGCAACTAGCAACGCTATAAGAAGGGGTTTGAGCAAAAGCATAACTTAGCCAAACAATGGTATGATTGGTGGGTAGTTAGAGGTATGATGGCATGTGGGGGCCGTCATGCAAAAGGATAGGTATCTCGACAAAGAAATAGAGCGAGGCATCTAGCATAGCAACAATAGAGGTGATATCAAGGAATGGTCATCTTGCCTTGTAAGTTTTCGGTGAAATCGGGACCTTGCTCTTCGTAATCGTACTCAGCAGCTGTCTCGACCTCGGACTAGAACTCGTCTCCTAGTGCTACCCAACATAAACAAGCATCCAAATAAACACACTTGACAAGAAAAGAACACATGCTATGCAAGAGAGATGCAAGTATGATGCTACGGAGCTACATGTATGATAGGAGATGAAGCCGGGAAGGACATGTGAAGACGTGATGGATGTGGGCAAGATCTTTGCAAACCAAGCATGCCACTTGATAGATTGAAAGATTTCGGTCGAAATGGATATAAGGATCATCAGAATCGGATGCACAGTTTGCAAATGCCAAGCAAAACAAGATGCAATACAAAACTGATCTTAACAGCAACATGTCATCTTTGGAGAAAGGTTTAATTATGCTACATCACCCAAACGTGATGACAAAAGGCATGGATGTGAAGTAGACATGATTCTCAACATAAATGCACTCAGAGCACACCCAAAAACTTACAGTAACACAATTAAACTAACATGGCAAGTATCAATAAGTTAACAGGTTTTCAGACTTAGTGAAAATTACTGGACATGCAACCAGGAACAATATGTTGCTGCCTTTGGAGGCACATAACGCAAGCAAAACAATTTCAACAAGCATGCAAATTACATGAGCATGAAGAAGACATAATATACTTTCAATTCATGCAAATAAACAATTCATTCCATGCAAGGGTTGATTAACATGAGCTTTGCCAAAATGAATATTCTGTTAACAGGCTGACAGTTCAGATTGCAAGCATTTTGAGAGCAAGATAACAACAAGCTATAGCAGGGCATATATGCAAACAAAGGCATGGATTGATAGACAAAAACATGGACATCAATACATGCTGACTGCTTATTCCACAAAATGCATGGAAAAGATTGTGGCACCAAGTTTACATGGCGACATGTTATAACAGATTCCAGACATAGCAGTTTTTCACTAAGTGTAAAAATAGCAACTATGACATGGCATGTTTACAAGCTTGTTCAAGTCACCACAGACATATCATGAAAAAACTATTACACCACTTCAAAGATAACATGATTATGCTCCTAAAACATTGTGACATTTGGCTCAAAAGAAAATCACACAAAATGCTACGAAAAAGACAAAACAACAAGTTATAACAATTTCAGCACCTTAACAACAACAATCACTTTTGTAACAGGAATGAACATGTCATAATGCAACCTAACATGTATGCAAATGTATCCATCATGAAGGGCATCACATCACGAACATTTTGAGATATCATACACTCCATTTGGACCAACATGCACAAAGATGTGACCTCTCAAACATGCTAACATATTGTTGATAAACAACTAGAGCTGACCAGTAACATCACATAGCAGTTTGGCAACTATGATTAAGACATCAAGATGAACCCTAACATGCATGCAAATGATATCAACAGGTAGAGCACCCTGAGACGAACAAATCCATATATAATAGACGCAAATCGGAGCTACGAGCACGGAGACATGGCATGGCAAAGAGGGCATCATGATATACGGATTTCGGAACTTAGTGGAATTTCACCTCGTGAAAGTCAACGGGACGGGGATATCCCGGGACAGAGAGATCCGGGAGAGACGAGGCCATTTGGATGAGCTCCCAGTGGATCTGGTCCCGATCCACCGGATCTCACAGGAGACGGAACCGGCGGCGGCTGCGGCTCGCCGGAGAGACGGCGAAGCAGCGGGGGAAGGCGGTGACCGGCGCAGTGACGAAGTCCGGCGGCGAGCTTGGCGAGGTGGCGGCTGGCAGCGGCATGGCACGTGGGCCGGCGAGGTCACGGACGGGGCGGTTGGCGGCGGCCGGCGGCGTGGAAGACCGGCGGTGCGGGTGCGGGGTGCGCGGGCCGGGAGCGGTGGCGGACGGGCTTGGCGGTGGGGAGAGGCTGGGCTCGGCGGGCCCAATTCGGGTCCCGCGGGCCCGCGGCGGCAGAGGAGAGTGTAATGCCCAGGATGGGACTATATATCCTACATGTCGAGGCACGACTTAGAGACATAACCCCATGCTGGAATGATCGCAAGTTTGGTATCTTTGCGCAACTCATGTAAAAGATGGGGATGGAAAACATAAAATAGTTGGCTTACACTCGCCACGGACACGTGAGGGAGCTCCGGAACGCGAAACGGACAACAGGAAGGAACGCGTGGAACCGGATACAAACGACAACACAAATGCAATGCGATGCACATGACTACATGATATGAATAAATGCCACATACGCACACAACAAAACGACGAAAACCCAAACGACGAAAACCCAAAAGGCGAAGAACCCGAAATGGAATTGATGAAGCTGGAGATATATTATATGCCCAAAAGGGAAAGTATTACATCCGGGGCATTACAACTCTCCTCTACTACAAAAAGATCTCGTCCCGAGATCTAGGACTGGAAAAAAGAAGGGTACTCGGAATGAAGATGATCTTCTCGTTCCCACGTAGCTTCTCGGTCGGTATGGTGTGACCACTTGACTTTCAAGAATTTGATGGACTTGTTGCGGGTCTTGCGCTCGGTTTCTTCGAGAATAGCAACTGGGTGCTCTCGGTAGGACAAATCTTGTTGAAGATCAATCTCTTCAAACAGAATCATGCGTTCAGGTGCCTTGAAGCATTTGCGGAGTTGAGACACATGGAACACATCATGAACATTGGCGAAGTTGGAAGGGAGCTCAAGTTGATAGGCTAGGTCGCCTCTTTTGCCAAGGATCTTGAAAGGCCCGACGTATCTAGGTGCAAGCTTTCCTTTGATACCGAATCTTTGGGTGCCTTTCATCGGAGAAACACGGAGATAGACATGATCACCAATGTTGAAGGCCAAATCACGATGCTTGCCGTCATAGTAGCTCTTCTGACGCGACTGAGCGGCCTTGACGTGACAGAGAGGGAAGGCGGTGGCAGACGATGTGGCAGCGCTTGATTCGCCGGGGCGGCAGCTGGACGCGTCTGGCCGCCGGCGGACCAGTCCGTTCCGGTGAGGGAGAGTTGGATCTAGGGTTTTGCCTGAAAATGGACGTGGGGGGCTCTTTATATCGGTAGAGGGAGCTAGAAGAGTCCAAATGAGGTGCGGTTTTCGGCCACACGATCGTGATCCAATGGTGAAGAGCATGGAAGGGATTTAGATGGGCTAGTGTCCTATTGTAGAGGGGTGCTAGGCTAAAAGAGATAGGGCTTCTGGCGGTTAACGCGGTTAACCGTTGGGGCATCAAACGACCTCCAAATGGAACTAAATTTGACAGGCGGTCTACCGGTGATATACCAAGACCACTCGACAACTCTCGGCCCATTCTGAGCATGTTTTTATCCCGCTCACGAAACAAGACTTGAGAGATGTGACGGTGTCGTGCGAGAGAGTCAGAAACCAAAATGAACAACGGAGAGGACGGAGACGATGCAACTACACACGGATGCAAGTGAGACTATTGTAACACCCCAAAATTGTAACCACTTTTTCAGTAAATAAAATTTGGCTAGAAATAAAATTTTTGAATTCTTTAATAATTTTCAGAGCCTTTTCTATTCCTGTCTTAGAAAATCTTCTCTTCATATAGTAAAGTTTTGGAAATAATGTTGTGGGCTCTGGTTGTATCTTGGGTCATTTCATTATTTGTTTGATAACTTTAGAAATTATTTTCATAATAAAATTTTTCCTTAGAAAATTCTTTTAATAGCTTTTGCAGTGTTTTAAATGCTTCTGTTGCACTACAACCATTTCAAATAATTCTCTAAAAATTCCACCATAATTCTGAGAGGTCATTTGATGCCTAAATATCACTTTGGTGCAAAAACCCAACTTGGTGTTTTGCAAAATTTGAGTGAACCATCCTCTTTTCTATTTCTGTCCATTCTCTAGGTTTCAACTACAACCCTATTATTTCTTGCCCCAAAAATTCTGAGCCTTGGCCATCTTCTAGTTCCTCCTACCAAACTCTTAACTCCAGAAGATCAGATCCATTAGCATCTTTTAGACCCACCAAACACCCCTCTGAATATTCTGTCCAGAACTGAATTCCAGTACAACTTACACTAGCAAGTATTTCTTTTTCCCAAACTAACTCCACCATCATCTCTATCATCAAAAGAGACCCCATCCTGCCAACTTTCACACCCAACACAATTTCCTATATAGCCCTATCATTTCATCAAACACCCTGTGGGCATGGAAGGAAATTGGCCTCTCTCTTAACTGCATTAGAGACTTGCACTTTTGGCCAAACCAGCATGTCCACGATCTCTATCAACCAGGGAGACATCATCCTGTCAAAGTGCACATCCAACAAAATCACCTAGGTCCCCCTGGCATTCTGTCAAACACCTTGCAAGCATGACAGAATCTGGCTACCTATCAAAACTACATTAGTAACTTGATCATCTGACCCAACTAGCATGTATATCACCCTAGTCATCCTTGAATATGCCACCCTGCCAAAAACCAGCTCTACAGGACCAACCTAGCGCCCCCTGGCATTGGGTCGAGCACATGGCGTGCATGCTCAGAGCACGGCCAGGGCACGCTTTTGACAGGCATTGGCATCGCCCTACACCGCCCTCCCTGCCGCTGCTCTTGCACATCCACCCCCTCAGGAGTCTTCGCTGGCAAGCCAGCAACCCAGCCGACATCCTTTCCTGGCTCCTAGCGCCGCCCACCGCCGACCACGCCAACCACCGCCGCCGCCCGACGAGTCCCGCATCGCCACGTCGCACCGACGTCAACGCCCTGGACGCGTGGCTCGCCCCCGAGCCAAACCGGACGCCCCGCCATCACTGCAAGCAGCCACGTCCTCACCAAACCCCGCCGACCACCGCACCTACCCACCGGCCTCGCCACCACCGCGTCTTCCATTTATGGACGCCGCGTCTGTCCGCCCGTGGACGGCGCCGTCCAAAGCTACCTGGCGCCTCCCGGGGCAGCCAGCTCACCTTGGTAGTAACTGCGGCCCTCCACCGTCCTCGCCGAACCTCACCGGCCACCCAACGACCTCACCGGCCGGAGTAAAGGCATCGCCATCGTGTCCGCTCTCTGGAAGGCGCGGCACCGCGTCGCCCCGCTTATTTAAGCCACCCCGAGCACCCCGGCTCCTCATCTCCACCTCTCCCCTCCTCCAGCAAACCATCCCGAGCCTCCCCGAGCAAGCAAGACGACCGGAGGAGCCATCTTCCTCGACTCCGGCCGCCTCTGCCACCGCTCTCCCCTCGAGGCCACCCACCTCTCCAGTGCCTCCCCCTCCCTACTATCTACACCAACGGCCTCCCGGAGCATCCACGAACCCGTTCCACTTCTCCATTCCACCGGAGATGGCCCATGGGCGAAACGCCCAACTCGCCTCCGCCGGAGCTCTTCGGGTGTGCTCGCCGTCGGCGACCTCGCCTACTCCGGCGACCAAGTAGGGTACCCACGGGACCGCTATGACCTCCTGAGCACGACGGTGGTTCCAGCTCTCCGAGGGACCCCGCCGTTCGCCGGCAAAGTTCGCCGGAACGGCGCCCCGCTCTGTCGTGGGAGAGAGACGGCGACACTGCTTGAACCCGACAAGCGGGACCCGGCAGTCAGCCTCCCATCGCCCCTCTGCTAGCGAAGCTGAGCCGCCGGGCCGGCCCAATTGCTACCCAGCGCTCAGGGCGCGCCTCTGCTCTTTCCCCTTTTGCATTTCCAGTAGTTTTCAAATAACTTCACAGTAATCTTTTCAAATCCAAATCCATTTATTCTAATTTCTGTAGGATTCTAAAATCATGCTCTGTTTATTTAAATTAAGTGAACATTTCTACTATGCTTAGTTTCTGTTTAATGATTTTAATATTGCTTTTCATCATGTTTTCCAAACTTAGTAATTCCATAACTAATTCTTTTGAACTCTAAATAAATTAACTCTTTTTCTGATATTCCTTAAATATCCTCTAGTTTATTATAATATTTGTTTCAAAAACTTTTGAAATACTTTTTAGTTCTGTTTTTGAATTATGTGGTGATTTAGATATTTTTTGAAAATAGGATTTGAAGGGAGGATGAATATTTCAAACTTTTGGAAATGCACCCAATATTTCTGCATGCTCAAGGCAAGCATTTTGAACACTTGATATGGCGTATGTTTTCATACTATAATATTTTAGGGCATGTTTGATAATTTGATAGGCTTGACACATGAGTAGAAATATTGCATGCATGCATGGTCATAATTATACTTTCTCTTGCATGCATCCCCTTCAATTTTTGCAACATGCATAAGTCATGAAAGTCCATGGTTGTGCTCCTGTTTTGGACGTGCTGGTGGGCACGGGCCATATCTGACATGGTGGTGTCATGAGATATATGTGGAAGCAGGCAAGGGTTGTGGCCCTGTCCTGATGATAAGGTTGAAAGAATAATTTGTTGTGCTAACCACTGCATGAATTATAGGCCTCCTGAGTCGACCGTTGACCGAGTCTTGTTCCGGTAACCCCCACACTTGTTTCGTGCTACCACTTGTCCCTGCCTCGGGTAAGGTATGGTTTAGTAAGTTGTTAACCCCTTTCCATGCACACACCGTACAGAGGGCCATGATGAGGGTTTCCAGGGCCCTGGACTAAATCCTGTCATCAGGTTAGGGGGCATGGGTGTTTCCGGTTGTAGCCGAGAGGGAGTGTACCCTTGTAATCCGCGCGTATGAATACTGATCCCATGCTCATGGAGGTTGTAGCCTCTCCGACTTAGAGTTTTACTTAACTGTTGTTTGGGTGACTCCTGGCAGCAGAAAAGTTAAGCTGGTGTGTGCTGGTTAGGTGTGTTTTCAACCCAAAGACCATAATGGGAATTAGTCAGTGTCCCGATACTGATTGAAGAAATCCTATACTTGTGGGTAAAGAGTACACCCTCTGAAGAGTTTGAAACCTATTCGAATAGCCGTGTCCGCGGTTAAGGATTACAGTCTGGGTTGGTCAAGTGTCGGTCTCAGAGTCGGTCTCCGGAGGAAATATTTAAAAGTTGAGCATGGTTATTTTGCAGGATAATTATCGTTGCTACTGGTGTTACCATTAGTATATTTGATGATATGATTATATTTGTGAACTAACCCCCTGCTCTTATTTTTACTTTCCAGAGTGTCTCAGGGGCTGGCTAGACTACCCCGGACACTCGCCTTTATTTCCAAGTCCTTTCTGTGGCGTCCCTCGAGTGTCAGGCGGTTTATCACGCCACTACTCTTGTGGACACCCGACGGGCATTTCTTTTCAAGTCCTTTCGTGGCGTCGCCTGAGTCCTCGGATGGTATCGTCCGATTTCTCTTTTAGACACCCGACTGGCATTTCTTTTCAAGACCGACCGTGGTGTCACTTGACACCCGATCGGCATTTCTTTTATATTTTATTGATGCTAATATTTATTTTCTGCACTGAATATTATTCACCATGCCATGTTTAATTCCTGTCAGCATGCATTTTAATATAATTGCATCATGAGCATGTGCATATAGTTTAATTCCCCATGACCATATAATTGTTTTGCTGCATTTTTGTTATATCATTTGTCCATGATGTTTGCGAGTACATTCAAACGTACTCACAGGCTTGTCCCTGGCTATTTACTTGGCCAGGTTAGAAGTTCTACGAGAAGAACCCAGCGACGTCCGTGCGAAGCCTAGGAGTGCAGCCACGCAGGATAGGAGTTATCCGGGTCAGCTGTTCCTGTTGGAATGGAGCCCCATCGATATGGAGTTCCATAAGCCAATTCCTTCATCCACCACCGGAGTCATTGTTATATCAGTAGACCTTTATGGTCTTGTATCAAATTCTTGTAAATGCTTGGTAATCTGTAACGAGGATGTGTCCACCAGTAACAGTAATCCTGGGCTGGTGATGACACTAGGGGTAAATTTCTGGAATATTATGTTCCCGAAATCCGGCCCCGACAACTATGCCAATGCAATGCACATGATGAAAATGACATGGCGATATGCAACACATGCTGAATGCAAAAACCCAAAATACTCGAAATGAAGGAGCAGCCGAGAATGGAATTGATTAAGTCAACGATCAATATATTACCTTAAAGGGAATTGTTACATCTGGGGCATTACAGTAAACATGATAAAAATCATATGCAAATCATAAAGTGACATGATATGGCCAATGTCATCTTGCGCTTTTTATCTCCATCTTCGAAGCGCGACATGATCACCATCGTCACTGGCATGACACCATGATCTCCATCATCGTGTCTTCATGAAGTTCTTTCGCCAACTATTACTTCTACTACTATGGCTAATGGTCAGCAAAAAAGTAAAGTAATTACATGGCATTTTCATTGACATGCAGGTCATACAATAAATTAAGACAACTCCTATGGCTCCTGCCGGTTGTCATACTCATCGACATACAAGTCGTGATTCCTATTACAAGAACATGATCAATCTCATACATCACATATATAGTTCATCACATCCTTTTGGCCATATCACATCACATAGCATACCCTGCAAAAACAAGTTAGATGTCCTCTAATTGTTGTTGCATGTTTTATGTGGCTGCTATGAGTTTCTAGCAAGAACGTTTCTTACCTACGTAAAAGACACAACGGTGATTTGTCAATTGCTATTTAACCTTCATAAGGACCTTGTTCATCAAATCCGATCCGACTAAAGTGGGAGAGACATACACCCACTAGCCACCTTATGTAACAAGTGCATGTCAGCCGGTGGAACATGTCTCACGTAAGCATACGTGTAAGGTCGGTCCGGGCCGCTTCATCCCACGATGCTTCTGAATCAAGATAGGACTAGTAACGGTACGCAAATTGACCAAATCATCCCCCACAACTACTTGTGTTCTACTCGTGCATAGAATCTACGCATAGACCTAGCTCATGATGCCACTGTTGGGGAACATAGTAATTATTCAAAAACATTCCTACATGTCACCAAGATCAATCTAGGAGATGCTACCAGCGAGAGAGAAGGAGTCCATCTTCATACCCTTGAGGATCGCTAAGAGGAAGTGTTACAAGAACGCGATTGATGGAGTCATACTCGCGGCGATTCAAATAGCGGAATATACAATCCAAGCACCGAATGGACGGCACCTCCGAGTTCAACACAACTACAGCCCGGGGATGTCTCCTCCTTCTTGATCAAGCAAGGGGGGAGTAGAAGTTGAGTTAGATCTCCGGTAGCATGACGGCGTGGTGGTGGAGCTTGCGGTTCTTCGGCAGGGCTTCGCCAAGCACTACAGATGAGGAAGAGGAGTTGGAGGGGGGAGGGCTGCACTAGGGGAAGGGTGTGGCTACCCTCCCACCCCCTCACTATATATAGGGGAAGAGGAGAGGGGGCCGGTCCCTCTAGATTGGATCTAGAGGGGGTGGTGGCCAGGGGGTTGCTTGCCCCAGAAGCACGTGGGAGGCTTCCCCATCTCCTAGGGTTTCTAACCCTAGGCGCCTTGGCCCCTTGCGGGGGGGGGGGGGGGCACCAGCCCACTAAGGGGCTGATCCCCACCCATATTCATCCGACTAAGCCCTCCGGGGCAGGTGGCCCCACCCGGTGGACCCTAGAACCCTTCCAGTGGTCCCGGTACCATATCGATGACCCCCGAAACTCTTTCGATGGCTGAAACTGGAATTCCTATATATAAATATTTTCCTCCGAACCATTCCAGAACTCCTCACGATGTCTGGGATCTCATCCGGGACTCCGAACAACCTTCGGTAACCACGTAAAATTCCCATTACAACTCTAGCGTCACCGAACCTTAAGTGTGTAGACCCTACGAGTTCGGGAACCAAGCAGACATGACCGAGATGCCTCTTCGGCCAATAACCAATAGCAGGACCTGGATACCCATATTGGCTCCCACATGTTCCATGATGATCTCATCGGATGAACCACGATGTCGGGGATTCAATCAATCCCGTATACAATTCCCTTCGTCCATCGATATGTTACTTTCCCGAGATTGGATCATCGGTATCCCTATACCTTGTTCATTCTCGTTATCGGTAAGTCTCTTTACTCGTTTCATGACACATGATCCCGTGACTATCTCCTTAGTCACATTGAGCTCATTATGATGATGCATTACCGAGTGGGCCCAGAGATACCTCTCCGTCATAGGGAGTGACAAATCCTAGTCTCGATTCGTGCCAACCCAACAGACACTTTTGGAGATACCTATAGTTCTCCTTTATAGCCACCCAGTTACGTTGTGACGTTTGATTCACCCAAAGCATTCCTACGATATCCGGGAGTTGCACAATCTCATGGTCTAAGGAAATGATACTTGACATTAGAAAAGCTCTAGCTAATGAACTACTCGATCTTGTGTTGTGCTTAGGATTGGGTCTTGACCATCAACTACTAGTAAATTGGTATTACTACTAGTACTAGCACCACCATCTCGATTTGGTAGTACTACCACCTCTATCTAGGTGTATAGACATCTTACGAAAACCAAATAATCCCAAAACACTTAGGCGGGTTGCATTAACTCCCACCATGTTTTCTTGTTTCTTGACATAAATAAAGGAATCAACCAATAAGAGACATGGGGCTTGTATGCTTTTAATGACTTAAGACTACCAAAACGACATGCAATAGTCAGTTCATTGCCTGTAATGCTATTAATTAGCAAATGGACATTAAATTCTCTGATTTGTTTTCCTTTGCCTTGGTTGCGGTGCACAACCTAAGATGACTAGCAATATCTAGAAATACACCTACACGGAGGGAGTATTTGACTAGCAATATCTACTAATGCATGTCACAAAAAATATACTACTCCCTCTGCAATAAATACATGGAGTATTATTTTATTCAGTTTTGAATGTAGTTTCCGATGATATTATACACTCTCCCTTCCGGTAGGTGGCTCAAATATGAAATCTCATCAATGAAACTACTATTGTACTCCCTCCATAATGGTGCATTAGTCACGTTATGCAAACCAAATAACCCCAAAACTTTTAGGCGCGATGCATTAACTACCCACCTCGTTCCCTTTTTATTGTTATGAACAAAGAAATAAACCAATAGGAGATGTGGGGTGTGTATGTATTCAACGACTTGAGACTACTTAGAACCATATGTAGTGCTCAATTCTTTGCGTGCAATGACATTAATTACCAAATAAACATCAAGTTCTCTTGTTTTCCCCCCAACTTGGTCTCGGTGAGATGACTATAGTGCAATGGTATGGAAGGAGTAAGGGCCGAGGAGTAGATGGCCAACACACACGTGAATGCAACTCAGTATGTACTTCTCATGTAAACGCTCCCCACTAGTCCAATCCATCTACAAAATCCTACGCACCTACGCAACATGCAAGAGTGATCAATCCAATCGCAAGATCAGTTGGCCAGAAGCTAGACCCATGGAGGTGATAAGCACGAGCATGAGCCGGCTGTTCTAGATGGTCCACGATGCCGGCCTACGGCCTGTCACCGAGGAATGTCTCCTAGTCATGCTTGAGGCCACTAGAGCGAGAGGCTCTTGGATGACATCTTTGTCTCCTTGTTTGACGAGGCCCTCGTCGGCTTCCTCGACAAGTTCATCGTCATGAAGAAGCTCGTGGACGACCTTGATGTACGCCTCCAGCGCACGTTCCTAGGCTCTGCGACGCGTGCCACCCTCAATGGCCTCTATGATGACAACCTCTTCAACACACTAGTGGGCCTGCGACTGCCCGTCGTCGTGCTAGAGAATGTCCACCACGAGGTCGCGCTCACCGCGCAGTGCTTGGCTCAAATAGACACCATCGACATAAGCACCCACGTCTATGAGCAAATCATCCACAAGGACTACTATGTGCCAGAGGAGGATGATAGGACGCGAGCCTTCTTGGACTACATGGCAACCTTGGACGGCATTGTTCAGAAGCACGTTGTGCTCGCCGCCAACGCCGCTGCTCCTCACTCGCCGGTTGGTGACCCGACTCGTCGGTTGGTGATCCGGCGCACTAGGCGAGAGGATGTCATTGATGGATCTGTATGCATCATTATTTTTGTGTCAATGACATGTATACTGTATTTTTCTTACCTTTTGCATCAACTTCATAACCTACGTAACATACCTTGCATGAAACGTGCCACAACCAAACTTTATATATATTAATATTGATGTGTAATGGGAATGTTTAGGTCCCATGCAAGAAATGGTAATTTATTTCAAACTTCTAGGAGTGGTGGTTCAATTTGCAAAGGGCGCACATAAACAACCAAAACAAAGTCATTTTGGAAGAAAGAGCTGCAAGTTACAACCGAAAACAGAAGTACTTCAGTATTGAAACCGTGTGCGTTCTACTAACCATTTAAGTGTTGCCACGTGTCCCTCTATTAATTGGCTACAAGGAGGCGTCGTGCAGGTGGCACTACCTCCGTCCTAGTTTATTGTTCACCCTTTCCCAGTGCTCCACCGTGGACAGATGCTAAGCATGCCACATAAGCTAAAACTATGTTCAAATACGAATCCAACCATATAATGTTTATAACATGAATTAAAAATTTGTTAATTAAATCTACGGTCAAAATTTGAGACAAAATACGAAAAGACCAACAAATCAGAATGAAGTATTTGACTAGACTAGAGGCATGGGAGCAGACCACTGCATAGGATCACGCCTCACGGGCGTTCCGGCCCGCCCCTCAACGCACATTGGCTAGCTATATCACTTACATGTGGGACCGCATGTAAGGAAAGCGATGATGGACGGAATTAGCAAAACTCCCCCGTTTATCATGTGGGAAATGCTCAACGCTCGCGTTTTGAATCGTTATTTCTATTTTAAGGGAAAATTGTTATTTCTATCTATCGGCCGCGCTAGGAGCAGAACCAAGTGTAACAACTTACTAGTACTAGTACTACAAGTTCAAAAGGAAAAGCCTGCCATGTTCATGTCGCACCCCCACACGGTTGGTCCGGCACGCCGCTCAAAGGGGAGTGCGTGTTGTGCTGCATTTTCACTTACAAGTGGGGACGCAGTAGAGCAAACCGACTATCAGCAACCCCCACCCCACCCACCACACGATGGCTGAGTTAGAGAAAAGAGGAGGGAGAAGATATAGCTGTAGCATGGACTCCAAGAAAATTGGTGTCAGATGGGACTCGTGCGGGTGGCGTGTATTGTACTGCTAGACGTAAATGCTAGTTATGGCCCATGCTACCCGACTATATTGAGGTGCTGGTTACGTAGAGCGAACACATTATCTCTCCAGGAGTACGGTATCACTAGTACTACTTAGATTGTCGTGAAATTTCCTAGAGTCCATGCTCAACCCTCCTCTCTCTCTCTTCTCAGCCAGCCAGTAGATAAGTGGAGTGTGCCCATCATCTGTTTGCTCACATTCGGTCCCACATGTTAGTGAAAACACAAGGTGTCACGAATATTACTACTAGGTATAAACCGCCCAGGAGGGGCCGGTTTATGCCTATCAAGATTACTTCTACTAAAGCCCAGCGAGATATGGAGCATGGCGCTTTGTCCCAAAAGACCGGAGATCCAAGGCCTAAGAGGCGTTAGGGCCCGTGATGTGTAAACCGCCATACGGCATGTAACTTGTGTTGTAAGATAGGAAATATAGAGACCGAGCTGGACACGTTTATGAGCCGGCCTCGGGATTCTATAAACCAGATCGGGCGTCACCTCGTGTATATAAAGGGACGACCCGGCGACGGTTCAAGGACAGACAACAACAACTCGAGACACAGGCAAAGCGGATTCGCTCCCTGGTCATCGAAATCCTAAACCCTTGCGTCCTTTTCCGCTTTAACCCCTTTAAGCTAACCCATAGTGATGGCCTCACGACTAAGTCCTTTTGCTAGGACATCTGCCGTGACAAAACCACGACAGTTGGCGCCCACCGTGGGGCTATCGCTCAATTGTTTCGAGTTCTTGAAGGGCAGCTTTGAAGGACTCAAGGGCTATGCAGTGGGCCGGATGACTAAGAGTCGTCACGGCAAGATCTACATCAACGATGCAGGCTGGGGCCCTGAGGCCGATTTAATTAAATACGGGTATCGGGTCCCCTTCGGCGGCATCCACGTCTTCATTGGCAAGATCGGCGAGCCGGGCCCTGAGCCGGAAATCTTCCCCAACATCATCGAGTCGGCACAGCGTGCGAGACCTGCCTGGGTTCGGCCCGCCGTGAAGCACGTCTTCGTCGGAGCGGTTCACGGAGCGCAAGCTGAGGATAGATCGGACTCCAGTGACGAGACTGTTGTTTATTC
This sequence comes from Secale cereale, assembly GCA_902687465.1. Classification (NCBI taxonomy): domain Eukaryota; kingdom Viridiplantae; phylum Streptophyta; class Magnoliopsida; order Poales; family Poaceae; genus Secale; species Secale cereale. Next base: position 385,277,294 of record LR738715.1, on the reverse strand, counting down.
CAGCGATGAGTCATCCACTGGAGAAACTGAATCTTTATACCTGGTGCAGGATGGCCGGTCTGGGGGCTGTTCAGATGGTCACAGTATTCCGGATCCCCTAGATCCGCCAAACCGGGTCGCAGTATTCATGGCCGGATCCCAACCTATGCAATAGTCTTCAACTACAGCGGCGTTAACATCAGACCTGGCGGCGGCAGCGGCTAGGGCTGGAGGCCCGGTTCAGCCACCAGCTCAAGTATTGACCATGTTAGTTGACACTTTGATAGCACTGCTAATCGTAGAGTTTGGCCAGGCCGAGAAGGAAAAACATGATGCAGAAGTTGCTCAGGTAAGGAGCTAGATTGATCAGGCTAAATTGGACCTGGCTGCTGAAAGCTCTAGGATGACTGCGAGGCAAGCCGAGCTGGATGCTCAGGCCTATCGACTTCTGTTGGATCAGACGGCATCAAACGACGTAATGCGGAGATGGCGCCTCTCCCGCCTGCCGCCGGTTTATGAAGCGAGGAATCTTTTTAATATGCTAGGAGCGGGGACCAGTAACCAACCGGGGGTAAAATGGGAGAAGTGCCTGGCACATGAGCATCAGTCCAGCCACAGGCCGCAGAGCCAACCCTTTAGGTTGTTTCGTTGCAGCATGTACCTACCCCTCCTGGACATTACTCCAACCCATTGGATAACATAGTTGCCGCCGCTTCATGACTAACCGCTCTTCCCATTGAAGGAGAATCCCCTATAGCAGTGGAGGCACGGTGAGCTAGGGAGTTTCTGGAGACGGATTTAACTCAGCAACAAGCTTATTCTCATAGCCGCGAAAGGATTCACTCCACCCCTCGCCCAAGCCGGAGTTACAGCAGGCACCTGGAGGAGCCAGCCGTCTCAAGCAGCGCGCGGAATCGTAATCCGCTGCGGAGGGATAACCCGGCGGGAGGAGGTGCAAACCCTCAAGATGTGGTGGATCAGGGCAGGCAGCGCCGGGAGGCCGAGTTAGCAGCGCAGTACGAAGCCCGTCAGCCGACCCCGGTTCGTCTATCTACCACAGTTGAACCGGGGGTTACATCCAGCTCCTTAGGAGTGCCCTGTCTCACCCCCGCTTTACGCAACGTACGAATGCCCAAGGACTTCAAAGGACCGCGCAAGGTTCCCAATTATACTACGGACTTATCCCCTGAGACATGGGTCGAAAGCTACGAGATGGCAATGGAGATGCTGGACGTAGACGATGCAGCGTGTGCTAAGTAGTTCACGATGATGTTGGAGGGCACAGCTCATACCTGGCTAAAGAGCTTACCGCCCAATTCCATCGGATCATGGGCCGAGTTACGCCGCCGGTTTATCAACAATTTCAAAGACACGTGCAAGTAACCGCTATCCATCGTCGATTTAGCTGCCTGTGTTCTAGGAGAGAACGAATCAACGAGCCATTGGGTGCGTCGAGTAACGGAGATCCTGCATTCTTCCAACCGCATCAATCCGGACATAGCAGTTATAACGTTGGAAGGCAATTGCTGGTTCGAGCCCCTGAAGCTAAAGTTGGGACGGCTCAAACGTAATTGTGATGACATGGGAACGCTCATGGGCACTTTGGTGAAATACGCAGATTCAGATAATACCAAGTATCCAGAGTCTGATGACGAGAAGTCAAGGAAAGCAAATAAGAATAGTAAGGTGCCGCAACCTAATCCGGGGAATCACGGACACAGTGGTAAGCGTAAAGCGGATAGTAATTTGGATTTTGTGGCTAACACTAATGCACAGGAGGATGGCGAGCGCCGAAAGGGTAGACCACCCCCACGGGGTGGAGTACCAAACATTAATATAGAGCACCCGATGAATATACCTTGCCCCAGGCACGTCACGAAGGAAAAGCCAGCCACGCACCTCTGGAAGGACTGCTTTATTATGAGGGAGTTCAGAAACCAGTCCCAGTATGATCATGGACCGTCCGACGGTTCAGGCCCTGGGTTCCACAGGCCGGGTTATCAAGGTGGTGGCTCCGGTTCAGGGTTCCAAGGTAGCGAGAGCAATCACAGCAACCAGAACGGGCATCATCAGCATAACCAGCAGCACAGCTAGGGCGGTTATAACAGTCAGGGCAACCAACAGCAACAACAGCAATCAGGCTATCAGAGTAATCCGAAGCAGTTGAGTAGTGGTCAGTATCACGTCTTCACCACAAGCCTATGTAAACCGGATCAGAAGGTTTACATGAGGGCAGTGCATTCTGTTGAACCGGTGGAGCCACGCTATTTGCGCTGGTCGGAGCAGCCTATTGTGTGGAGTCGAGAGGATCATCCGCCCCGGGTTGATAATCCAGGTCAGCTGGCTCTGGTTGTGGCGGCTTAGGTTGGGGGCTATAAGTTCACCAAGATGCTCATGGATGGAGGAAGCAACATCAATATTCTGTATTACGAGACTTTTAGTTGCATGGGGTTGACACACAAAAGACTTCGAGAGTCCAACACTATTTTTCACGGCGTGGTGCCTGGTAAATCGGCATATCCGGTTGGTAAGATAGACTTGGAGGTCACTTTTGGAGATGAGCATGACTCGAGGTCTGAAACTTTGACCTTTGAAGTGGCAAAGATCAAGAGCCTGTATCACGCCCTGTTCGGGCGGCCTGTTTATGCTAAGTTCATGGCGAGGCCTTGTTATGTTTATCTGCAGCTCAAGATGCCGGGTCACAAGGGAACTATTACGGTCCATGGGAGCCGTAAGATTGCTTTGGAGTGCGAGGAAGGTGATGCAGCTTATGCTGAGGCGGTTTGTGCAACCGAAGAATTGAAATTTTATAAAGATAATGTTGATCCGGCAGACATGTCTCCGTTGAAGAAGCCAACTACGGAGCATGATCCAGCTTTGAAGTTCAAATCAGCTGATGAGACCAAGTAGGTTGACTTTGTTCCTGGCGATTCATCCAAACAGTTTACCATCAGTGCTAACCTCGATCCGAAATAGGAAAGCGCGCTCATCGAGTTCATCCATGAGAATTGGGACATCTTTGCATGGAAACCTTCTGACATGCCAGGTGTACCAAGGCAACTCGCTGAGCACACTCTTAATGTTGATCCCAAGTTTAAACCGGTTAAACAGTTTCTCCGCCACTTCAATGAAGAGAGGTGCAAAGCTATTGGTGAAGAAGTGGCCAGGCTCTTGGCAGTAGGCTTCATAAATGAGGTGTTTCATCCGGAGTGGTTGGCTAATCCGGTGCTGGTACTTAAAAAGAATGGCACTTGGCGAATGTGTGTTGATTACACAGATCTGAATAAGGCTTTCCCATCTGATACCTTTGCCCTCCCCCGTATTAATCAAATCATTAATGCTACGGTGGGTTGTGAGCGCTTAAGTTTTTCGGATGCGTATTCCGTTTATCATCAGATCAAGATGGAAGTTAAGGACCAGGAGAAGATGGCCTTCATAACTCCCTTTGGAGCCTTTTGCTGTGTATATATGCCTTTCGGGCTCAAGAGTGCCCAGGCGACCTATCAGCATTGTGTGCAGAATTATCTTCATGGACAGATTGGGCGGAACGTTCATGCATATGTGGATGACATTGTGGTGAAATCCAGGAAGGAAGAGACATTGATAACAGACTTAAAAGAAACCTTTGATAATCTCCGGATCTATAAGATGATGCTTAATCCGGCCAAGTGTGTTTTGGGTGTTCCAACAGGCAAGCTCCTGGGGTTCCTGGTGTCAAACAGGGGGATTGAAGCCAATCCGGAGAAGATCAAAGATATTACATCTTTGGCTAAACCGGCGTGCATCAATGATATCCAACGTTTGGCGGGCCATATTGCGTCACTGAGCCGGTTTATCAGCCGTTTGGGAGAGAAGGCCGTCTCGCTATATCAGATGATGAAGAAGACATATCGCTTTGTCTGGAGTGATGCTGTTGATGCTGCATTCGAGGACTTGAAGAGGCAATTGGCAGAGCCGCCTATCCTTGCTACACCAGTTGATAATGAGCCGATGTTGCTATACGTGGCTGCTAATGCCCGAGCAGTAAGCGTTGCCATCGTGGTAGAGCGTAAGGAGGCAGGAAAAGAATATCCGGTTCAACGGCCGGTTTACTATATCAGTGAGGTGCTCATTGAGTCGAAGCAGAGATACCCGCATTGGCAAAAAATGGTATATGGAGTCTTCATGGCAAACCGGAAGCTTAAGCAATATTTCCCGGGGCATCCAATTACTGTGGTCAGTTCATCCCCTCTGGGAGATATAATCCAGATCAGAGAAGCGATTGGTCGGGTTGCCAAGTGGGATATTGAGCTTAGTCCTCACAGGTTGAAGTATGTGCCTCGTACGACAATCAAATCTCAAGCACTGGTGGACTTCATCAACGATTGGACAGAGTTGCAAGCATCGGAGGAAAAGCCAGATCATACGTACTGGACTATTCACTTTGATGGATCCAGGCAATTGGAGGGCTCGGGGGCTGGAGTCGTATTAACTTTCCCATGAGGTGATAAGTTCTGTTATGTCCTCTGTTTAATGTTCCCTTGTACTAACAATGCAGCTGAGTATGAAGCTCTCCTCCATGGTCTGCGAATGGCTAAGGAGATGAATTTAAGCCGGGTTAAATGTTTCGGCGATTCAGACCTCGTGGCGCAACAAGTATCTGGTACTTGGGATTCCAAGGACCCACTTATGGCAACGTATCGTCGAGAGGTGGACGCTGTTGCTGGACACTTCAAGGGTTATCAAGTGGACCATATGGACCGGCGAAAGAATGAAGCGGCCAACAAAGTAAGCCGGCTCGGTTCCCAATGTAAACCGGTTCCACCCAATGTCTTCCTGGACGTATTGCATAATCCGTCGGTGAAATTACCTTCAGAAGAGGATTTGGCTGTTCCTGATCCGGAGGCTCAATTGGTGGCGGCGCTTCATACTATTCCAGATTGGACGGTCCCGTACCTAGCGTACATGAACCGAGGTGAGTTGCCAGAAGACAAAGTCTTGGCTAGATAGATAGTCCGGCGGTCTAAATCAATGACTATTGTCAATGGAGAGCTGCATCATTGGAGCGTATCTGGGGCGTTTCAACGTTGTGTGTCGCCAGACGAAGGTCATGATATTCTTAGAGAGATCCACGAAGGAGATTGTGTTCATCATGTCGGTTAAAAATCTTTGGTGGCTAAAGCTTTTCGTCATGGGTTACTGGCTGACGGCTCACGCCGATGCAGAGGACTTGGTCAAAAAGTGTGATGTTTGCCAGAAATTCTCACGGCGTGCTCATATACCGGCTCAAGAATTGAGGATGATTCCAATTACTTGGCCGGTTGCGACTTGGGGTTAGACATGGTCGGGCCCTTTAAGAGATCTCCAGATAAGAAGACCCACCTTCTGGTGGCGGTGGATAAGTTTACCAAGTGGGTTGAGGCGGAACCAGTCAGCAAGTGTGATGCAGCAACGGCGGTTCAATTCATCAAGAAGGTGATTTTCCGGTTTGGCTTTCCAGACAGTATTATAACTGATAATGGTACCAATCTATCCAAGGGGGCTATGGAAGACTTTTGTCAATGAGAGCACATCCGGCTTGATGTATCTTGAGTGGCTCACCCCCAGTTCAATGGACAAGCTGAGAGAGCCAATCAAGAAATCTTGAGAGGCATCAAACCCCGACTCATGGTCCCTTTGCAGAGGACGCCGGGTTGTTGGGTGGAGGAATTACCCTCTGTATTATGGAGCATCAACACCACACCTAACAGGTCTATGGGTTACACGCCTTTCTTCATGGTATATGGAGCTGAAGCGGTCCTCCCTAGTGACATCCGTCATGATTCACCACGAGTGGCGGCTTACGTCGAAGCTGATAATGAGAAGGCACGGCAAGACGTGTTAGACCGGCTGGACGAGGAGCGTGACTTGGCAGCAGCTCGATCGGCGATTTATCAGCAAGATCTGCGTCGGTACCACAGTCACCGGATTAAAACCAGAACGTTTCAAGAAGGGGATCTAGTGCTCCGACTCATCCAAGAACAGACAGACATGCACAAGCTGTCCCCGCCTTGGGAAGGACCCTTTGTGGTCATCCTGAACCTACACAATGGATCATACTAGCTCGTCGACGTTCGAGAACATAAGGACTCACGCACTGCGGAGGAGGAAACCAGATGGTCGTGGAACATCACTCTTCGTCGGCCTTACTACACCTGAGCCATAGGCTTTGCTTTATGTACATAAATTTGCAATGTATATATTATGATCAATATAATAAACCGGCGTCCCTGTTAAAGTGGGGTATCTGCTGCTTCTTTCATAAGAGTTTGTCACATGGGGGCTTCTGTGTGCAAAGGAGTTCCCATGGCCCTCTTAGACCGGTTATTAAACCAATATCATCATAAGAGCACACCTCTGGTTGCTTCGGTAATCCGGCTATCAAGCCCACATGATGGTAAGGGGCAAAAGAGTGTTTGATGCATAGCACAACTCAAACATAGGCACCCGACGAGCACAACTCATATTGCTACCTGGGGGCTCCTGTCGCACAGCGGCAATGAGTTGATACAAACCTTGTAGTAGGCTATCAAGCCACGGCTTGGAAGCCTGGTGTATACACCTAAAACCCCGGGTTAACTTGCCTGCATTAAGTAAGTCACTCCGCCCAGGTAAACCTGGTATGAACCGTCGAATGATTGACAAGTCAATCTTATTACAGACCCTGAACTTGTCGACGTTAAATTGACGATTGGTTAAGGATTGAGGTCCATCTTAACAGGCTTTGTGAAATGGTTAATTCAGTGGCCTGGCAGCCCATGAAAAGCCTCGAATTTGGAGCCTGGCAGCTCGTAAAAAGCCTCGACTACAGGATTTTTTTTCGACGGCGTTTCTTTGTTTTTTTTGCCAAGTTTCTTATCTTTTAAGATCATTGGGATTTATCCAAAATCTATTGATTCGGAGGAGTGGATGACTATAAGTCGCCACCACAATAAACCAGCATTCACATAACCTGGTCTAGTTTGATTATAAATCGCGAGTACCATCTACAGTTGAACTGGTGTTTATCACAACCCGGTACGGTGCCATCATGAACCGGCAAATGATCAAGGAGTCATCAATACTTACAACTTGGATCATTGCCTTTACTACCGATTAATGATTAAAGTCAATAGCGCAAAATTTTATTACATGTATGATATATGATTCATATTTTACATACAGTTCATGTTATAAACCTAGACCATGTATTTGGTCATTATGACCCATCCGACGATAAACTGCCAGGACACTTTAAACTTTGTCTAATGCAGAAACAGGTGGAATAAACTATTAAAAGCATCATAAGCAGAAAAAATTATGAAGTCGCCAGATGGAGCAATGTTATGAAAAAGGAGTATGCGTGAAGACATAACCAAGATGTTCCAACTACCCTATTACGAGGCGATTGACAGCCCAAAATGATCTGTTCCTTGCTTAAAGTGTTATGCCATGATATCTAAACTGGCACCAGTTCATGACTTAGCATCAGCTTGGCTAGAAAGTTGTGGATCATCTTGCTCCGACTCCTCGTTGTTTTCTTCTAGCAGCTGGAAGTCAGTGGTTGCCCAATTGATCTTGGTCAGCGCTTTGAAAACAGCTTCATCACTCAAGAGTTCAGACGGTTCAATATCAGGAGCGTAAGTATGCTTACGGACGGGCGGGATGAGATCTTCCACCTCGTAGACCGGAGTGTTGACCCGACAGTTGTCAGCATCATAACCCAGATGATAACGGGACAGATAAGCTTCGTCAGCTGGTTTGCTGGCCAAAGGCCGCTTTTCTTTGTTAGAGCACGCAAATTGGTGTCTGTGAACTCTGATCCGTCCTCCTTCATGCTGGGATAGCCATTCATTACATCTGCCGGATCAAGATCAGGCACCCAAGCTTTCACTCGAGTTAGTGCCATCAAAGCACCCGCCCTTGCAGATGATTTTTTCAGCTCTCCAAGATGGGCAGGTAACACGGATAACTTCTCTAGAGTGCCTTTGATCGACGTGGGATCCGGTTTATTATGAGAAGCAGTGTAGACAATCCTTTGAGCGCCGGTATACAACTGCTCTATAAGAGTGTACGCGGCCTTCAGCTTCTTCCGCATGTCAGTGCCGAGATGAGCAATACATTTTCCTGCATCAGTAGAGCCTGAGTTAAACCGGAGAGTGCAGTACTATCATATTTGGAATTATGTTAAGTATACTTACCAAAGACGGCAGTGGTCATAGCATCTATCTGCTGCTTTAAGCTAGTCAATTCTTCTGATACTGGACAGATCGAGTTTTCTGCATCAACTGCCCTCTTTTCCAAAGTGGTTCTTTCAGCATCCCAATCCGACCGTTCCTTCTGGAAATCCTTATTCAATTTTTCCATACTTGCTAAAGCAAGGCTCGGTTCATCTTTGACTTTGGAAGCGGTGGTTTGCTAAAACTTCAAAGTATCTTGGTGCTCGACCACTTGAGAGTCTTTCCGGTTTAGATCAGCCTATCAAGAGAAGAACATATTTTACATTGCTACAGCATATTGAAAGTCCCAAGCACACAACAAGTTATATACTTGGCACTTGGGGGCTAATGCATGTTTGCAGTTATCAGACATTTTCAATAAAGTCCCAAGCAAATAACAAGTTATATACTTGGCACATGGGGGCTAATGCGTCATTGTTCAGAAAAATTACAAAGTTAAAGTACCGGTTCATCATGAATAAATAAACCGGCCCTTGGGGACTATGCATGTGAAAAGCTATTTGATGGATATTATGAATTCCCGGTTCATCCTGAAGGAGTAAACCGGCCCTTGGGGGCTACGATGGAGTAAAGGCAAGCTACAAGACTTACGCAGGAATAAAGTTAAAGGAAGTTAAAGCAGAAATTTACCTCATATCGTTCCTTCATTAGATTCACTAAACCGGCTTCATGATCACGGCTTGTCTACAGCCGGTTCAGATTGCCGAAATGAAGATCTTGAACACTAAGTTGAGCATAGTTGGACAAATCGACATTCCATTTGCCTTTGTCCTTGCCAGTGGCTTCATCCTTTGCAGTGTGTTTGTATAAGGCAACGGGTTCACTAGGAGCAGTATAACCGAAGCCAGTGATTTGAATATCCTCTGTTGAAGCGGCTGCAGGCTTAACAGGGCTAGCAGGAGTATTCCTGGCCCGTACTGGATCGGCCGGATTAGCATCAAGGTCCATTGGGGCAGTTTCCTGATCAATTAAAACTTCATGATCCATTGGAGGAGGATCATCATGCAAGGCGTCAACATTTTCTTCAGCAGGCTCGGCACTCTTTGCCGGTTCAGGAATCACATCATCACTTGCCGGTTTATTCATTTTAGCCTTCTTGCTAGGTTTGGGATTACTGCGAGAGATAAAGGTAATGATAGTCAAAAGCTTAAAAGAAAGAGGTTAAAACAGCAAAATGAAAAACTTACCCATGGACAGTCTTAAGAGGAGGAATCTGCGTAGCTGTTGATTTGCCAGATGACGAACGAGGAGTATCCTGATAATTTGAATCAGATGGATTAAGAGGCTGACGAATATGACCTACTTTGGGATAAAGAGCATCTGGAGTATATAAAACCTCTGAGCGACATCTCCGGGCTGGTGTATGTGGTAAACCGGTGGATTCAATGGCTTGACCACTATGCCCCGTGGTGCGGCGAGCTTCATGTTGTTGTTTCTTCAAAATAAAGTTTGGGTCCAAGTAAGCGAAAGGGTGAGAAAACTGTACTTTCCGGCTTGCTCGACGAATTTTTGGTGTTGGCAGAGGTTCTGAACCGGAAGAAAGGGTAATTACCTCGACATCATCTGCCTTGATGCCTTCAGCGTGTCCCTGAGTAAAATCATTGTTAATAAGATGCAAGAAAAGGGAGCCAAGAGAGTCAAGTAATACCTCTGAGGCCGGTTCATCATCCTCAGGGTTGGATTCAGATACGTCAGTACTTTTCTTCTTGACGTTTTTCTTAACGGCCTTGGTTTTCTGGCGAGGTGCCTTCGCCGGTTTATCCTGGACTTTCCTTTTCCAGAATGGGTCATTACCCTATTGAAAATTATTAAGTCATTCAGAAAGAGTACTAAAGATGGATTAAAATAGAGCAGATAAAATAAAGAAAGATTTACCAATGGCGGTTTGTTGAGCTCGCGGAAGGGAGCCAGTCCGGTTTGGCTGTAGGCTTCTACCGGTTCATTCAACAACTTCTTAACAGCCTCATTGATTTCATTCTCTGCTAGCACAGCTTCAGTATGGCGCAGAGGGTCTTTGGGGTCTCCGGTATATTCACACATTAAACTGGAGCATCGGCTTAGTGGAAGAATGCTCCAGGAGATCCAACATCGAACAAAATCAATCCCTGTTAAACCATTCATGGTCAAGGCTCTGAGCTTTGAGAGTTGAGGGGCATATCGGGCTCGTTCTTGAGCACTTAGCCATTGAGGAAAGGGATGGTTCTCAAAAAGCCGATGAGGACGGTAACCCGGCAGAGGATTCTCATCTTCCGGAGAAGTATCTAGACAGTAAAACCAAGTTTGATTCCACTGTTTAGGATGGCTGTGGTGGTTGGCATGAGGAAAACTGACATCCTTTCTCTTTTGAATGGACATTCCACCAAGTTCAGTGTTTGGACCGTCAGAAAACTCCATGCGATGGTTTAAAACTTTAAATGAAAGAAATCCTTGAATAGTTCAACTGACGGCTCTTCTTGCAGATAAGCTTCACAAAATACTTGAAAGTTGCAGATGTTGGACATAGAATTGGGCCCAATATCTTGAGGATGGAGCTGAAAGTTAGCTAGCACGTCACGAAAGAAGTTTGACCCGGGAGGACTGAATCCCTGGGCTAGATGATCAAGACACACGATGACTTCTCCGTCCTTGGGATCTGGAGGACACTCTAGTCCAGGGACTCTCCAGTGAAGGACATTCTTTGGGCCTAAAGCGCCAATCTCAGCCCAGTTCTGCAACTCTTCTTCAGTAACCCGGGACTGGACCCAGTTGCAGGAGGTAAACTGCTTGGCTAGTTTTGCCATTGCGAGGAGAAAAGCTGAAAATATAGTGAAGGGCAGGTTTATGATCTAGGCAAGCTTAAATCGGCAGTGTTTCGAAGGTATTTACAAACGGCGGTTTAAGCAGGGGCCTAATGGTATCTACTGGTTTATACTACCGGTTTATAGTCTTTTCTAAAAGCTAAACCGCCAATGAGAACACGAGCGATGCAGATCTGAAGTTATGGAAAAACAAGTTTTGTAAAATCAGTGATGAAGTTACGGATCTACAACATGTTAGAAATTCGGAAATATTCATGGTCTATATTCAACGGATGCAACAATGGCTCCAACAAACACAGATTAAACTAGTACTTTAGGGAAGAATAAAGGCACACTAAGGAAGCAGAGTTACTACTACGGCTGTGAAGCAGGAGGATTACATCTGCCCTAGTTATCGAAGCACGATGAAGAACAGCGAAGAACAGCGCCTACCCGTGAACTCGCAGGAGGAAAATACCCTAATGAGATCTATACAAGGAGGAAGGAAAGAACTTACCTGAGTCAACGGGTGCGGAGGCGCGCTGATGATTCTCTGGTACGAACAGGTTGATGCAGTGTCCAAACTTGATGAAGATGTAGGGGTCGACGACGGCGGCGGAGCTTGAGTACGAGCAGGCGTGAGGAAGAAGAAGAGGCAAAGGAGCAAGGGGGGAAAAGAGATGCCCCTCTGCCCTATTTATAAGCTAAAAAATGAAACGGCATGCGCGGGAATCAAGGAGCCAGAAAAGTGGATATGGGACAATACTCTTGCCTCGATCTTCGGAGCTTTTAATGGATAAAAAATAAAACAGGTACAAGTATTAAATGAGCAGATGACGTCACGACGGTTTAATGTGATCCAGGAAGATGACGTCACGACAATTTATGAAGCATTTGAAGCCAAGAAAGGTGAAATCTTTACAAGGCATTGAAGATTGACACGAACATGTTCAAATCAATCTGGGGCCTAATGTCAGGGATATTACTACTAGGTATAAACCGCCCAAGAGGGGCTGGTTTATGCCTATCAAGATTACTTCTACTAAAGCCCAGCGAGATATGGAGCATGGCGCTTTGTCCCAGAAGACCGGAGATCCAAGGCCCAAGAGGCGTTAGGGCCCGTGATGTGTGAACCGCCATACGGCGTGTATCTTGTGTTGTAAGATAGGAAAGATAGAGACCGAGCCGGACACGTTTATGAGCCGGCCTTGGGATTCTGTAAACCGGATCGGGTGTCACCTCGTGTATATAAAGGGACGACCCGGTGACGGTTCAAGGACAGACAACAACAACTCGAGACACAGGCAAAGCGGATTCTCTCCCTGGTCATCGAAACCCTAGCAATACCACACCAAACTAGACGTAGGCTTTTACCTTCATCGAAGGGGCCGCACTAGTATAAACCCTTGCGTCCTTGTCCGCTTTAACCCCTTTAAGCTAACCTGTAGCGATGGCCTCACGACTAAGTCTTTTTGCTAGACGTAAATGCTAGTTATGGCCCATGCTACCCGACTATATCGAGGTGTTGGTTACATAGAGCGAACACATTATCGCTCAGGAGTACGGTACCACTAGTACTGCTTAGATTGTCGTGAAATTTCCTGGAGTCCGTGCTCAACCCTCCTCTCTCTCTTCTCAGCCAACCAGTAGATAAGTGGAGTGTGCCCATCGTCTGTTTGCTCACATTCGGTCCCACATGTTAGTGAAAACACATGGCGACGCATCCAGGTACCTAATACGCCCTTCTTTAGATTCACATTATCTCGTCAGAGTTCAAAGAGTTCATCGGTGTTCGTCTGTTCTTTTTCCTAACATCGTGAGTAGATCTAGTTTTTGATCTGAGATGGCCATAGAAATACTACAGTAGTACTTTTAACACTAGTCTTGCATCTGAATAGGCTATGCTTCCTCTAGAATCCATGAACAGTTCATCAGTAGCTCCATCGCTATCATTAGGTTTAGCCATTATTTTCCTTTTTCGAAACTGGCCGTAGATCCAAAGTTATAGATGGTTCAGTTGAAACTAGTTAATACCACACTTAGCAGAAAACTTTAGTAATCATCAACTTTTAATTAGCTCACCTTCGCATCTTGGGCGGCTTACCCTCATATCACAACTCGCCAGATATTTTAGAGGCTTCCTCTATTGCTAAGCCAAAGCCGGTTGACCATTGACTTATCCATTATGTTGGTTTGTTCATATTACTCTAGTGATGATCAATATTTATTGAGTAACCCGCCATTTATATTTCCACAACTCTATTGTATTAGGCGACTCAATATGTTAAAAACCACTATCTGCAACTGGGTGCCTTCCCAAGTCTCTGACCTTATCCTGCAAGACTATAAGGATCAAGGGTTTCTGCCAGCTAAGGAAGAAATTGGTTGGCTAGCCGGCCAAGGAGATGATGTTCCTCGACCAGGTGAAGGATAAGTTGTGGTTTTTTGTGGACCACCTCCTCCAAGGCTTTTCTTCGCCCGGGTCTAAATTCTTAGAGATGTTTTGAACTATTTCAACCTTCATCCTCAAGATATGGGACCAAACTATATATCCAACATCTACCACTTTCAGACTTTGTGTGAAGCTTGTCTATAAATGGAACCCACATTTCTCTTTTCAAGGATTTTTTCTACATAAATCGCCAAACAGAATTCACAAACGGCCCAAGCCTGGAGCTCGGTGGGGTCTCAATCTAGAGATGTAGAGATATATGCTTTCCTTCAGCCACCCTACCAAGCCATCCTAAGGGATGGATTATGACTTGGTTTTACTGCAAGAACACTACTCCAGTAGATGAGAACGCCTTGCCGGGTTACATAGTTGATCGTCTTCCCATGAACATGGAATTTCCAAGCAAAATTACTCCGAAAGAGCATGCTCGAGCCACCCCCGTAAATACAAAGCTCAGGGCCTTGCTAGCTAATGGTTTAACAGGGGTTGACTTGGTCTGGTGCTGGTTACATGGAGAATTTTTCCGTTAAGCCGCCGACCCAGCTTGATGTGTGAATACGGGGGCGAATCAAGCGCACCTCAATGATATACCTCCGAAGACTTAAGAGCTGAGGAGATTAACAAAATCACCAAGAGCTTGCTCGGAGAGTCTCAGGAAAATTGTAATAAGACGGGTCTGCTACCATTCTTCAAGCTTAACCCGGCGCCTCCGGTGAGCATAAATTCATCTCCGGCCTACAAATTTTTATCTGCTATATACCTTCACTTTTCGACCTTTCTTAATTATGCAGGCCAACTCTTCTTTCTGGAAAAAGAGGAAAACTCTAGTAGTCAAAAAGACTGCTTGGAAGAAGAACAAACAAGCTGTTGCGAATGAGCAGGCCCCAATGGGTGATTCAGTGGAAGTTGATGAGCCGTCACAGGTAGAACTTGACTTCCTTGATCGTTTCTTTATTGAACTCGCTGACACTTCTTACTCTCAGGGTGACGCTGCCACAAGTTGTGCTGAGGATGTAGATGTAATTTCCATCTCTTCTAGCTAAGACTCCCTGCCTCCAAAGAAGATAAGGCGGGTCATCCAAAAAGTAAAATTTTCTCATCTAGATGATCATTTAGATCTACACTTTATTTTGAAGAAAACTCATCATGAGTCAAGGCGCCAAACTTGGAGTGCTGGCTCTGGAGGTCTGGTGGCTGGGTTAACTCATGAACGATCCACTCGCAAGTGGCGTAACGAGGTGCCACACAGTCCAACTCCTTCTTTGTCCAAAGTCGGTCTTATACGACAGCCTCTTAATCCTTCTGATTCCAATTACAAGGAGTCGCCACCATCCTCAGGAGATTCATCCGCCACTCAACTGCCGATTTTGGTTATAAACCCCAGGTAAGTGACTGTACTTCAATTGTAAACAACTTAACTTGTCGTCATGTATTCTAAAGCATATTATCCTGATTATAGGGCCGAGGCAGAGAGCAAGAAGAAGAAGATAGGCGAATCTTCAAAGACTCCCAAGATCCCTGAGTCAGAAGACCCCTGAGGCCAACATTGAAAAATCAAAAACCCATGACGATCAAGTTGACCCGCCTCTGCAGACTAAAGCGATGCCCTCTGAGGATATGTATATTGACATTAACTTGGCGGACAATCTTAACCCGCCAAGTCCCACTCTTGCCTCAACCCCTGTCCAAACTACTGAACGGACTCCTCTTGAGAAGATCAATGATGATTATCCCATTATCGGGGCGAGTAATAAAGCGACCGAAGCTTCCACTGTGCTAACTAAGCACGTAGCCTAGGAGGAGACACATTTGCTTGACAAGGGTAAATTCAAACTTGACTCGCCATATTTTGAAGACCTCAGTGCCGATGAATTGCATGCCGGCTACTTAAGCCTCCTAGCTACAAGTCGAGATATAGAGCCAACCTTGTTGGTATGATGAAAAGGAAATACGAAGTATACTCAATCTCCTCCTGTTATATATCCTTACATAGCCCCCAAGTCTTGATCATATGAAATTTTGAATATGATACAGACTTGAATAGAAACTTTAAAGCTTGCCATGTAGCCCCCCAGGGCCGGGTTATCAAACGGATGACAAGCCAATTCTTTAATGAAAATAATTAAGAGAAAAATCCTCGACGTAGCCCCCAAGGGTCGGGTCACCTACATGAGATGCCCAGTTCTTTCAATGGTCTGAAGTACGATCCTGTAGCCCCCAAGGACCGGGTTATCATAATGATGATGAGCCAGCTCTTCTTGTACTTTTTAATAAAGAAGAAATGACATGCATTAGCCCCCAAGTGCGTGTGACTGTCCTAAAAATAAAAATTGAAAATGTGCAAGCTCTGCGGTCCAAAGCAGAATCAAGCCTTGCGTCCTCTTTGGAGGAAATACAAAAGTCAATGCAGATTTTGAAATGGAGAGAGAAAGCTTTGAATATGAAAAGGCCACCTTGATCCGCCGCGTCGAAGCCGCCGAAAACCAACTGGCCCTAGTGACTGAAGAGATGACCGGGTTAAAACGCCACATCTCACAAATGACCCGGTCCATATTTGGTAACCCTTCCTTTAACTTTGTAAATAAATATTTAACTCGCCTGGATAGTTACATATAGCAACCTTTGCGCAGGTGATAAGACTCACAACCTTCAAGACAATGTCATGAAGCTGACGGCCGTATACTCTCTCACAGAGCAGTTATACACTGGAAGCATGTGCATGTTGAGAGCTGTCATGGGCGAGAAGGACTTGCCAAAATTTATAAATGATAATCTGAAGAGGCCGTCTACTATCCCAAAGCAGATAGAAGAGCTAAGAAGATCATCCGCCCTTGCAGGGGATATTAATGCGCTAAGCCGGGCACTGGCTTATTCATCTGAATTGGATATTGCTGAGATGGTCGGCGGGTTTCTAGAATATAAAGATGATGGGACCATTTTTTCTCAAGCTAATTATGAGCATTGTGTGAAGGAATCTCGAGTGTTGGTGAGTCAACTAGTGGCACACAGGGAATTCAAAAAGTATCAGCCGGCTTAGGACAACAACAATACTCAAGTGCCGGCTCCCACCTTTATGCATGTGATTTGATTCCGCAACGGCGTAAGAACTTCTTGGTCCCCGATGTTGATCCCTCTCCTATCCTTCATGATGAAGGCATTTTCGAAGCCTTACCGGATGTTGGCTAGACGATGAACAACTGTCAGATCCAAGGAGCAGAAGAGGCAGCGCAATAAAATAAAGAAGCTTCAGTTGCAAGGGGTCATCGGGGTGTTAACCCGGACGACACAGAATACGGCTTGCAAGCGTAGTTTAACTTGCAAAAAACTTTAAGTTCTCTTGGCTCAGCTATAGCCATGTAATAGTTGTAGTGAAACACTTGGTTGCTCTTACCGTGCCTTTGTGCACGCTTTGTTTAAAACCAATATCTGTATGATCAATATGGCTTGGATGTTTCTCTTTGCTTGATATGCAGCTTTGGTGAGCACTTGCCTTTTAGATAAGTGTACTATCATCAACTCGACATAGTTGTAGAATGACCCGGTGATTTGCCTGCAGGCGACTTATAATTGCAATACCTTGTCTGTTAACAAATATATCCAGATTTAAACATCCGATAGTTCTTGGCCAATGCCGAGTTAATACATATCTATTGTAACCCGGGGCATTTGTAACCCGGTGGCTTATAGACTTCGCAAAAATCGAGAACTGATAACTCCTGCAATCATAGATGTTGAAAATTTGCAAATATGCAAAATAATATAATTTATAAGTCAGATTTCAAGGCTCGACAGAAAAGACCGGCTTTTAAGGCTCGAGTCTTGCTTCAATGAAGTTTCGTGTGATAGCCTTTCTTCCCGTAAGCTGGCTCTCGCGTGATATAATCTGATGTTTTAACCTTGACAAGTTCAGGGTCATAGAGATAAACTGTCAAGAGTACGGCGGGTCATATGTTGGAGTGGCATCAAACATACAGGAAGGTTTAACCCATAATGTGGCATTTATTTCCCGGTCAAGAGGGTAAGATAGCTAAACTCAGTGAGTTGAAAGCCCCCAAGTGACCTTATGATCAATTAATAAAGACTCATACACAGTAAATATGAGATGAAATGACAGAGGCCCCAAATTTTTGGGATGCCGACTTTATTACGTTGATCATAAAAAGATATATACATTGACAGAGGTATGTACAATGACGAGAGCCGGTAGCTCAAGTGTAGTATGGCCGAACATGCGCAATGTTCCAGGGCCTCTTTGTCTCCTCCTCAGAGGTGTGTGACTTCTTGTGTTCACGTACATCGATGAGTCAATATGACTCATTGTTAAGGATTTTGCAGACCACAAAGGGTCCTTCCCAAGGAGGTGAAAGCTTATGCATGCCTTTCTGATCTTGAATCAAATGGATCACTAAGTCGCCCTTCTAGAATGTCCGGCTTTGAACTCCACGACTATGATAGCGACATAGGTCTTGCTGGCAAATCGCCGGTCGAGCCATCGCTAAATCACGTCCCTCCTCTAAGGCATCGAGAGCGTTTTAACCTACTGTCTCATTGTCTGCTTCGACTTAAGCCGCCACCCTGGGCGAGTCATGACAAATATCACTTGGAAGAACTGCCTCAACGCCATAAACCATAAAAAACAATGTGTAGCATGTTGACCTGTTGGGGGTAGTCATTGTGCTCCATAGAACGGAAGGCAACTCTTCGACCCAACAACCTGGCATGCGTTCCAAAGGAACCATAAGCTGGGGTATGATTCCACGTAGTATCTCCTAATTAGGACACTCAGCCTGACCACCCTTAGACCGATTTGTCCCATTATCAATGATGATACTATGAGGATAACCAAAGTGGAAAAGCAGATTTTTGACAAACTGAATTGCAGCAGCAGCCTCACAGTTGCTGATCGGCTCTTCCTCAACCCACTTGGTGAACTTATCAACAGCAACCATCAGGTGAGTTTTCTTGTCCTTAGACCTCTTGAATGACCCAACCATATCAAGCCCCTAGACTACAACTAGCCAAGTAATTGAATCATCCTCAATTCTTGAGCCGCCACATGAGCTTGTCTTGCAAATTTCTGGCAACCATCACACTTGTGAACTATGTCCTCTTCATCAGCATGAGCCGTTAACCAGTAAAAACCATGACGAATAGCCTTAGCCACCAGAGTACTTGGCCCGACATGATGATCACAGTCGCTAGCATGGATTTCTTGTAAAGTCTCACGACCTTCTTCTGGGGAAACACAGAGTTGAAACACACCAGTCACACTGCATCTGTGTAACTTGCAATTAATAATAGTCATGGACTTAGACCAGCGGATGATCTCACGAGCAAAGATTTCCTCCTTTGGAAGATCACCCTGGGTCAAGTAAGCCACATAAGTTACTGTCCAATCTGGGGTAGCTCGTAGAGCCGCCAGCAACTAGCCCTCCGGGTCAGGAACAACCCGATATTCTTCCGAAGGAAACTTAACAGAAGGGTTGTGTAGTACATCTAGGAACACATTGGGAGGAACAGGGCTTACTTTGAGATCCTAGCCAAGACAGAGCATCAGCCGCCTCATTATGCCGCCGATCTATGTGATCCACGTGATAACCTTTGAAGTGTTAAAAAAGTTAGTCACTACCTTGCGATAAGCCTCCATCACTGGTACAGTGAGGTGCCATACAAACTGTTCTCAACCCCTTTCCACGACAACATTTGGAACCATTGCCAAGTGAGTGTGGGCGATAGGGAGGTCCTTCCCACACGACCCAGAAACCTTCGGGTATAGGCCCTCCGGCCACGCACACTCAGCAAAATGAGGTCGTGTGTGACGTGAGAGCGATCAAATATTATTATATGTACAATTGTATTAAATAAAATAAAATTATACATGCCAAATTGTTTCCAGTCATAAGTACATCCCACATAGTCAGTCCTAGCTAAATGTTTCCGTTCGTATGTACAATCCACACAGTCAATCCAAGGTATATGTTTTTGTTAGTATGTACATCCCACAAAGTCAATCCAAGAAGTACGTTTTCATTCGTATATACATCTGACACAGTCACTCCAAGGAAAATGTTTTCGTTTGCATGTACATCAGACACAATTTTACCCATTAAATCATTTGTGATAGCGTTGCCATTGCAGACGATATTAACAATTTTACCATTTGTGTTATTGAATGCATCACACACGGTGCGTAGAAGAAACTGTGTGGCATAGGTTGTCCATCACACACACTTTTTATGTGGTAAACGTTTGCGCTATGTGGCCTAACGCAAACAGTTTTCAAGAGCAAGTGATGTGTGATTATTCATTGATCCAACACGGTTTATTCCTAGAAAATGCGTGCATTGCCTGAGGTCATTGCCCATGATGTTTTCTCAATAACCGTTTGCAATAGAAAACCCCAATTAGCAGGTTAATTGTCCTATTATTAATAATCCATCATTAATCTAATTGACATTTCATATTAAGGAAGTATGATTACATAATTGAAATACATCAGTGTACAACATCATATAGCTTCAGCACTCAGCTACTCCATTACACAACTGCACTTGCACCAAGTTACACATGCAACATCTATAACCTTTCGAAATTATCATTATAGACGGTAAATAGATAGATGAATCTCATCTAGAAAACTGCCAAAGCGGGAGGCGAATATTGAACCTTCATTGATGTGGAATGTCTTTGCAACTTTAGGCGAGTGCTTGTGGATGATTGACCGTCCATCCTACGTCCTCTTCAGGAACACTTCAATATGGAACCGTGGGTGTTGTATGAATACTGTCCTCGCCTCCTGACCATACATGTGGTTTGAGAGGTAATCATCAGTGAACTGCATTGGAAAGGCCTGAAAAACAAGGATGTGCATAATTATATTCTCTAGATTGGAAATGGGGCAAAGGAATAAAAAAGATAAGGTATAATAGTTAGTACCATCCTGTTGTGAACTGATGTCTTGTTCATTGTGCATAAAGATCTTGTTGCTTTTTGTCGCTAATTTATTTATCGTAACAATATTTTTGAGTTTCTTGACTTCAATGATATTCATGGACAACTCATTTCCCCATATGCAAAAAGGGTCGAACAGTGTGTCAACCTTTGACATTAGGACCTACATGTGCAAGATCAAATTGTTAAAAACCCTGAATATTAGAAAGGTTCCCACACTTGCACAATAATGTGCTATTAGACAAAGGACCATGCATGTGCAAACCTTGATTGTAAACCTCAGTGTTCCCATTGTTTCCCTGCAACACATATACTGTAGTTAGTGATCAGGTTAAGTGAGGGTTCGCATGCTATCAGTAAAATATGTTGATGAAAAATAAGCACATTGCCAATTCAGTAGATTAATTTGAGCCACATGGAAGACCCATTTATCAAAATCAAGCATGATTAAGAACTAGGAAATATAGAAATTGTATATGTTTCTCATGTATTAAGTGTAACCAAATTCGATTTATTCCTCACATGCACAACTATACAAAATTCTAGTCACGACAATTGTGCAGCAGATTGCAGATTGAACCAAGCAGTTAACAAAACACCACAACAAATGAACCAAACATTAACTGAGCACCACATTGCACAATATAACATACTCCTAGTAAAAAATCGGACAATTAACCAAACCAAGCATGCTTAACAACTTGGAAATATAACAATTGTATTTGTTTCTCGTGTATGTAGTACAGCCAAATTCGATTCATTTCTCACATGGTATACAATAACAAAATGCACCCAGAACAATTGAACATCGCATTGCAGAATTGGACAAAACAGTTAACTAAACACCACAACAAATGAACAAAACGTTAACCGAGCACCGCGTTGCACAATATATAACATACTAGAAGATCAGATAGGTAACCAAACCAAGCATGTTTGACAACTTGGAAATATAGCAATTGTATTTGTATCTCATGTATTTTGTAAAGATAAATTTGATTCATTTCTCACATGGAAGACAATACAAAATTGCACCCTGAAGAATTGAATATAACATTAGCAGAATTGAACTAAATAGTTAACTGAACAAGACAAGTAATTAACCAAACAGTTAATAAGTGAGCACCACATTGCACGGCATATAGAACATGTACACTAGAGCAACAGATTGCATGGTAAAAGTAGATAGGACAATTCACTAGGATTTGTTAAGGAAAGGTAGGAGAAGCACATGCAACAACTATACCGAGCATGCTTAACCTGTGTAGCTAGCAAACTGACATAGGTCCTTATAGTGAGCTAATAAGACAAGCTACTCCTCATCATCGGAGATATCAATGATGATTGGCTCCTTGGACATGGAAGAGGGCAAGGCCTCCACGTCGTGGGTGCCCTCATCGTAGTGGTGAGTTGCCTGAGCCGCTTCGGGCACCAACCTGCTGGCTCTCGAGTTGAGGTAAGCATGGGCACGCTGAGAAAACACCTCATAGTCTTCATCGAAGGAACCAACGGTGGCCTCGAGAAAATGCCATGAACTATCGTTTAAAACAGCCAACCGCGTCGCGACATCAACGTGTGAGGTGTCGACGGTGGCCTCGACGTCGAGGTGCTCCTCCAAGATCTGGGGGTCGCACGAATCGCAGCCATCGACCTCATATGCGCGTGCGATCACGATTTACTTCTCCACTGCCAAATGCTCCTTGAGCTCCTGGCTATACTACATGCACCATGGCTTAGGGCGGCGCTTATTTGGGAGAGGGGTCGGTAATTTGGGTGGAATGTGTCGCACGGATAGTCAGGGCATGTGGGATGTGGAAGGAGGAGGAGGATGGGGGTCGGGTATGAATTACCTGCCTGGATCGACGAGGCTGGGCAGTGTGAAGGAGGGTTGCAGGCAAGGAGGTGGTGCTGCAAGAAAGGAGTGAATGTTTCAACTTGGAAAGGAAGGCGGAAACATTGGAAATGTGGATTTTGGTAAGGGAGAGGGGGGCAGGGAGGTAGATATTTCCGAGGAAGCCGAATATTTTGGATCGGTGTAGCGAAAAAACTGGCGCACTAAGTGTTATCAGACACGGTCCCTTATTCAACACTATGTACGATATGTGAGCATCACAAACAATTCATATAGCTTACCCCATGTGTGGTGAGTTTGAACGTGCAAATTTTGGTCTGAATTTCCCTGGTTATAGTGTTAATCCATGTCATTGCATAATTTTGGTACGCAAAGGAGACTACATCACACCCACACTTCTTAATCAACCAAGTTCAACAATTGAACAGAGCTAGCTGACCTAAACATTACTCTAACAAATTAAAGACCATCACTTTTAATTAAAAAAATGAAGAGTGCTACTCCGGCTGGCACTCGTCTATCTCCGCCGCCTCCTCCATGTCTAGCTCGCGCTCGATAATCTCCTGGGGAAGGGGCTCCACGGCACCCATCACACCATATCGGCAAGCATCTCGCCGTCTGTGTCTGCCATCTCTTTGGAATATGTCGCCACGAGTTGGGGCATGGATGGCCGTGATCTAGGATAGGGCGGGATCCGTCATGGCAAGGTATGCTATGAAGGAACAGTTGGCTGCTCGAACACTCTTAGCGATTGCCAACTCTTCGGCCATGGGTTGCCGACCGTTGTCGGAGAAGCTTCGTTCGATTTGTGTGGTGGCCGCCATGAGCTGGGCGTGGGCGGCCTCGACATGGTCGTGGGCAGCCTCCATCAGGGCTAAGGCCGCTACTGTGGAATGGACAACTGATGTGCCGCTCGTGCCAGTTGCTATCCCCGAGGTAGATGTTGCTGCCACCACCTGAGAAGCAACAACGGCCGTTTGGGCTGCCTTGGCCGCCCGATCGCAGATTGCGGCCACGCTCATGCAGCTTCTTAGCATGCCCATGATGGCTGCGGCCGTGCTCTTGCCGGAGTGGGCTGCTGAAGTTGCCCTCACAACGCAGGTCCACCTCCCCTTCTTTCACCAACGACGATTGAACGGTGAAATGATATTTGGGGAGCGAGCTAGTGTGCTTGACACGCCGACTGTGGACTGTAGCTCGCGCACCTTCTCGCGTAAGCCATATGTGTACTATACTCCAACGGTGCTCCAAGATATTTTGTGCTCCTTCTCACACGGTTGGTGATAATAAACTCTGTGTGATCTACTTGATTATTCATCTTTATTTGAATTACATAATGGGGTCACAATGGCAAAGAAGGGTGTTCGAATTGATAGATCTTTTATCTGAAGTGAATATGCAACTATAGGTGTGTCGTCAAAAATTGGAATTATTCAGGGTTTGTGTAGACATTTTTACAAATTAAATTTGTTTTCTAGGCATTTTAGGTGCACAATTAAAAATTAAACTACATGCACATGCTCCGGTGCACCAAAATGGGTTGTAAAATCATATATGTGTCCATGGGTTGATGATTATCTCCCATGCAAGAAATGGGGATGAATTTCAAACACCACGACACCATGTATTTCCGGCAAACGTTGAGGTACTTGCTTTTATAATTCGAGTAAATCCAAAACTCGTCTGAAATTCATGAACCTTAGCATGCAATCATGGAATGGCATCAACATGCTGGGGTAAAAAAAATTGTCCCATTTGGGGCAGGTTATGTGTGATGCCCCGAGACCCACGCTCCAGAAGACTTCCAGCTATTTTGAGTTCCATTGTGTGATTTGTTTGTTTTTCTATTGCTTTCTTCATAGAATCTTGTGCATTACATCATGTCATCATGCAACCCCTTTTAATCCTAACCAAATAAATTGCATAGATCATCGATCTATTTAAATTGAGGGAATTCACACGGTGATTTATCTTTACAACATATAAGGTCTCTTAATATTTTAGACATCTATAATAAATATTCCATTAATTTGGAATTTACCTCAACACACTTGCAATCTCAATCATATGTCTTTTCTGCTTCGAGTTTCACCTCCAAACCTTGTCGACAATTCCTTTTCCTTTTATTGAGGCTCCTCCTAAATTCTCAACATTTTTCGACACTTCTAAATCCTACTCCTTGTTCAAATCATTTGAATTAAATTAAAAAATTTGAATTCAATTATTGCAATCTTGCCACTCCATTTTTCAGGGATCATACACATTTTTGTGAGTTCGGAAAATTAATCTACATGCCCAAATTCTTGTCCACTCTTTTCTTTTCTATCATTTTCTTTCTTTGTTTTTATGTTTTGAGAGATATGAGAGTGAGCAGGAGAAGAAAGAGCCAGCAGCCAGGCAGGCATGCTTTCCCCTGTGGCCCATTTTCACCTAAAGCCCAGCCCACACCCCCATCTAACCCAAGCCCGATCGATCCCCTTATCCCCTTGCTTCATTCCTCACTCTCGATCCCCTGGCCTCTCCCTCCTTCCCTGCTCGCACCGCCAGAGAGAAGCGCATGCCCTTCGTCCCGATCCCATCGCCACACCACCTCTCCTCGATCCCCTCCTTCCTCTACGCCGCCGCCCGACCACACTAGCGCCCTCCCCTCGCTCCCAAGCCGCCCCACCAAACCTCGCTATGTCGCCCGTCACTCTGGCTAACCAGACTGGCCCTGCGGCTCCATTCCCTGCCTTCTCTGCTTCGAACGAGCGCGCGCCTGGCCTCTTCCTCGCCGCCTCGGCCTCGCCAAGTCCGCCGGAGTCCACTACCTTCGCGCCTGGCCTCCCTTGCCGCCAGTGTCCCGTCCTCTTCACCACCCCGCTTGAGCGCGGCCCCGTCACCCCGCGCCATCAAGCCCCTGCCGGACCCGCTCTTCCCTGTCGACGCGCCTTGGATGGAGCTTCGAAGCCGCCGCCGACCACCAGGAGCTCCACCGCGCCCCGAGCTTCCCCGCCTGCCTCGGTCTTGCGACCCCGTGCCTCCCACCTGCAGCTCCCACAAGCCACTAGGAGGTATGCTCCTGTGCTGCACAAGAGCTCCTCCAGCCTCGCCGGTCGCCTCCCCGCCACCTTTGTGCCCGGATCTGCCCGGATCGAGCCGGCCCGCTGCCACCATCACGCCTCCCAATGTTGTCCAGACCTTGTGTCCACGCCGCCACCGTACACTTCTCAAGCTGTCCCTGTTGGCCTCGGCTTCAAGACCAGAACGGCGTGGCCAGAACCCCATCAAGTTGTTTCCTATTGCACCTGCGATGTGTTGTCGTGGACACATCCAAAATGGGATTTGAAACTAAGCGCAAGTGCTAGCAACCCGAGGTTGTGAATCCCTGGACGCCAAGACCACCTCAAGTTTGACTTCATGGTGTCGCGCCAAGTACCACGACAACCGACGCATAATACCACTATGTTTTCCATGTACATCTACACCAAGGCCGAAACGACAAGTACCCGACATCGTGTGTACTACTACCGTCGACTGTCAAAGTCCCTTGAAGGCCAAGTACCTCTAGGACCCATGTACGTCTACCGTCGTCAAAGACCGCGAGAACTACTACTTCCACAACGCATCATCTACGACTACCGTCGCTTGGGTTCGACAAGACACCGAGTACCACTACTTCCACGACGAGATGAGTACGACTACTTCCATGACCGTCCTGAGAACGACTACTTCCACTATGATCTCGATCCGCTCCGAAAACGCTCGCTTCGAAGGTATACCGCCGGGACGATGCCCGTGGACGAATGCATGTGTTGTATGGGATGCACCCTTTGTTTGCACCGTGCTCGAAGTGCCACTTGTTTGCCATGCCGTCGACCCGTGGGAACCCGGTAATGGGATCACCCCACCTTCTTTCACATGACACGCTCACGCCACCTTACTTTTGCATCGACATCTCGACGAGTTGTCAGATCATCGAAACGTTGCCGTGGCACCATTTCCATTATCGCCGCCATGACACCCCTTTCCTTCCGTCGTGGCGACCAAAAGCTTCATATCATGTTCATATCAACTTTTCATAAAATTGCGTAAAAACATGCAAATGTCATCCACATCATGATAACAACTTTTAAAAGGTTAAGATTGTCGTTTGCATTAAAAAGTTCCTAAATATGCTCCATGGGGATTTTCCGGAATTGTTGTTGTTATTTCCGGCCTCATTTGAATTGCCTAAATAGGCAGTTTACTTATGCTCCACCACTTGCTATGTTAAACAACAATTATACTTGTTGGGTTCATAACGTGAACAAACTGAATAATGGAATGTGGTGTTTCGTCAATATGCAACTTGTTGCATATTCGGCTCCACCTAACTTGTAGTATTATTTGTGCAGTTTGCCATGCCATGAATCGTTAAACCGGACATGCACCATACTTGATTGTGCATCAAGCCATGGTTATGGTATGTGTGTTTACCATGTTGTTTGCTTCATTCCGGTTTGCTTCTCCCGTTAGATTCGGTTTTGTTCCGGAGTTGTGAGGATTCGTTCGACTACTTCATGGACTCATTCTTCTTCCTTGTGGGATCCCAGGAAAGATGACCATTCCTTGATATCTCCTCTATTGTAGCTATGCTACATGCCTCGCTCTATTGCTTTATCGCGATACCTATCCTTTTGCATGTCAGCCCCTACCTTGCCAAGAAACCTCTAACTACCTCCCTAGCAAACCGTTGTTTGGCTAAGTTACACTTTTGCTCAAGCCCCCTCGTATAGCGTTATTAGTTGTAGGTGAAGATGAAGTTTGCTCCATGTTGGATAGGATATTTGGGAATAACACAATATCTCTATATAAAATAGTGCACCTATATACTTGGCAATGGGTGGAAGGCTTGGCCTTTTTCTCGGTGTTTTGTTCCACTCATGCCGCTTTAGGAACCGATTAACCGGTGTTATGTTCCTTGATTTTGCATTCCTAACATGGTTGGGGTTTATGCCCCCCCCCTCGATAATTCGCTTTGTTTAAAGCTTTTTCAGCAAGGCCCAACCTTGGTTTTACATTTGCCTAATTACTAAAAACTTGAATAAGAACTTTCCGGACACTGTGGATTCTTAATCAACCCCCGGGCCAGTGCTCCTACGAGTGTTGGTCCAACCCAGAGCACTGTGCAGGCCACCCCTTGGCAACTTGATGTTTGGCACCTGTACGCGTAGCTTATCCGATCGTGGCCTGAGACGAGATACGCGCAGCTCTTATTAGGGTGACGTCACGTCAGGAGGTCTTGCTGGATTAGTTTTACTATGTCAAAATATCTTGTGCATGAGATTCCGAGAACACTCAGGCCTTCCCAACATCGAGTTGTTACTCCGCTGATCGTGAGAGCTTGTGATGGGCTAAGCTGGGACACCCCTACAAGGTTATGATCTTTCGAAAGCCGTGCCCGCGGTTATGTGGCGGATTGGAGTTTGTTAATATCCGGTTGTAGATAACTTGACACAATAACTCAAACATAATACACTACCGTGTGAGTAGTCATGATGGTCTCTTTTCGAGGGAGTTCGGGAAGAGAACATGGCTAGGTTATGGATGCCTCGTAAGTAGACAAGATCATCTAGTGATCATGAGTAGTTCACGACCGATGGCTTTCACTTCTCTTCTCGCTTTGAAGATACGTAAGCTAGCCACCTCATCTACGCTTAGTGCTTGCAGCAGCCCACATATACACTTTCTCCTTACCCAAAAGCTTTGACAGTTTTGATACCCGGGAACGGGATTGCTGAGTTCTCGTGACTCACGGTTTACTACAAACACAAATGCAGGTACAACCGAGTATGATTCAGGTGATGGCCAAGAACTCAAGTGGGAGTTCGATGAAGAACGTGGGCGTATGCATGTGACGTTCCCCGACGATCAGTAGTGGTTCCTACTAGGGACGATCGGGCATAGTGGGTGGTTATCTTCTTTTCATTTGGATTCGTCCGTAGTCGGACTATGTGTGTACTCTGGATGAATGTATGACTTATTTATGCATTGTGTAAAGTGGCGATTGTAAGACAACTATATTGTTTTATCTTTGTTCTTGTACATAGGAATGTGTGAAGATGACCATCTTGCGATCATAGAAAATGTGATTATGCCTCTAAGTCATGCCTCGACACGTAGGATATATAGTCGCATCTTGGGCGTTACATTATGGTATAAGCTTCTCACAAACCAAAACTTCTCACAAGAAGCCTTATGCACTACTGGAATCATGGATTTTGCCGTCAGCTAGTTTTTTGCCGTCTGCTAGCAGACGGCAAAGGATGGCTTTGCCATCAGCTTCCAGAAAATAGACGGCAAAGAGCTGGCTAACGGGAAAGGATGGCTTTGCCAGGTTGGACCAATGCATAATAAGCACTAACGGCCCCCCTCTTTGCCGATGGCGGACGACAAAGCTTCAATTTAACTTAATGGCTACGCCCCCGACATTGCCCTATCTCTCTCTTTCTCTCCCTCTTTCCTCCCCAACGACCACAGCCGCCCCAACTACCCACCGCCGCCCTGTCACCCCACCGCCCCACCGGCCCACCACCCGACCCCACCACCTCTCTGTCTCTCTACTCACCTCACCCGCGCGCCTACTCGGCCATCCCCGCCCTCGGAGCTAGGCTCGCCACCGACCCCTGCGCCGGCCCCGCCCCCGGAGCCAGGTCACGGAGCCCGCCCCACCCCACCCCTCAGAACTACGCCGCCGCCCGCCCTGCCCCGCCCATCACTGGAGCCAGGCCACAATGGCCCCTGCACACGCCCCGCCATCGGAGCCAGGCCGCGCCGCCGACACCCTTCCCGTGGCGGCCCCTCCACCTGAAGGAAATATGCCCTAGAGGCATTCATAAAGTTATTATTTATTTCCTTATATCATGATAAATGTTTATTATTCATGCTAGAATTGTATTAACCGGAAACTTAGTACATGTGTGAATACATAGACAAAACAGAGTGTCCCTAGTATGCCTCTACTAGACTAGCTCATTGATCAAAGATGGTTATGTTTCCTAGCCATAGACATGAGTTGTCATTTGATCAACGGGATCACATCATTAGGAGAATGATGTGATGGACAAGACCCATCCGTTAGCTTAGCACTATGGTCGTTTAGTTTTATTGTTATTGCTTTCTTCATGACTTATACATGTTCCTATGACTATGAGATTATGCAACTCCCGAATACCGGAGGAACACCTTGTGTGCTATCAAACGCCACAACATAACTGGGTGATTATAAAGATGCTCTACAGGTGTCTCCGAAAGTGTTCCTGTTGTTGGCATAGGTCAAGAATAGGATTTGTCACTCCGAGTGTCGGAGAGGTATCTTTGGGCCCTCTCGGTAATGTACATCATAATAAGCCTTGCAAGCAAATGACTAATGAGTTACTCTTGAGATGATGTATTAAGGAACAAGTAAAGAGACTTACCAGTAACAAGATTGAACTAGGTATTGAGATACCGACGATCGAATCTCGGGCAAGTAACATACCGATGACAAAGGGCACAACGTATGTTGTTATGCGGTTTGATCGATAAAGATCTTCGTAGAATATGTAGGAGCCAATATGAGCATCCAGGTTCCGCTATTGGTTATTGACCAGAGATGAGTCTTGGTCATGTCTACATAGTTCTCGAACCCGTAGGGTCCGCATGCTTAACGTTCGATGACGATTAGTATTATGAGTTTATAAGTTTTGATGTACCGAAGGTAGTTCAGAGTCCCGGATGAGATCACAAACATGACGAGGAGTCTAAGAATGTGTGAGACATAAAGATTAATATATTGGACGACTATATTCTGACACCGAAAGTGTTCCGGGTGTTATCGGGTAAAACCGGAGTGCTGGAGGGGGTTACCGGAACCCCCTCGAGGGAGTATGGGCCGTAGTGGGCCAATGAGGGAAAGAGAGGCGCAGCCCATAGGGCTGGCCGCACCCCCCTAGGGTTCCTTGTTGTACTAGGAAAAGAGGGGGAGGCGCCCCCTCTCCTTTCCTTCTCCTGTCCCCCTTCATTTCCTACTCCTAGTAGGAATAGGAAAAGGGGGTTCTTATTCCTACTAGGAGTAGGAATCCTACTCCCTTGGCGCGCCCCTTGGCCTGGCCGCACCTCCCCCTTGCTCCTTTATATACGAGGGCAGGGTCACCCAAAGAGAGACAAGAAGCATTGTTCTAGCTGTGTGCGGTGTCCCCCTCGATAGAAACACACCTCGGTCATACCGTTGCAGTGCTTAGGCGAAGCCCTGCGCTGGTAGCTTCATCATCTCCATCACCACGCCGTCGTGCTGACGAAATTCTCCCATGAAGCTCAACTGGATCAAGAGCTCGTGGGACGTCATCAAGCTGATCGTGTGCTGAACGCGGAGGTGCCGTACGTTCGGTGCTTGATCGGTTGGATCGCGAAGACGTTCGACTACTTCAACCGCGTCATTAGACGCTTCCGCTTTCGGTCTACGAGGGTACGTAGACACACTCTCCCCTCTCGTTGCTATGCATCTAGTAGATAGATCTTGCGTGATCGTAGGAAATTTTTGAAATACTACATTCCCCAACAGTGGCATCATGAGCCAGGTCTATGCGTAGATGATATGCACGAGTAGAACACAATGAGTTGTGGGCGATAATAGTCATACTGCTTACCAGCATGTCATACTTTGATTCGGCGGTACTATGAGATGAAGCGGTCCGGACCGACATTACACGTACACTTATGCGAGACTGGTTTCACCGTTATGAGCACTCGTTGCTTAAAGGTGACTGGCGGGTGTCTGTCTCTCTCACTTTAGCTGAATCGAGTGTGGCTACGCCCGGTCCTTGTGAAGATTAAAACAACACATACTTGACGAAAAATCGTTGTGGTTTTGTAAGCGTAGGTAAGAACGGTTCTTGCTAAGCCCGTAGCAGCTACGTAAAACTTGCAACAACAAAGTAGAGGACATCTAACTTGTTTTTGCAGGGCATGCTCTGATGTGATATGGTCAAGACATGATGAGTTATACTTATTATATGAGATGATCATGTTTTGTTAAGTTATCGCAACTGGCAGGAGCCATACGGTTGTCGCTTTATTGTATGAAATGCAGTCGCCATGTGATTTCTTTAATTTATCACTAAGCGGTAGCGATAGTCGTGGAAGCAATAGTTGGAGAGACAACAACGATGCTATGGCGGAGATCAACGTGTTGCGCTGGTGACGATGGTGATCATGATGGTGCCTTGGAGATGGAGATCAAAAGCACAAGATGATGATGGCCATATCATGTCAGATATTTTGATTGCATATGATGTTTATATTATTTTGATTAGTACGGCAATATCATTATAAGATGATCCCTTACAAAATTTCAAGGTACAAGTGTTCTCCCTGAGTATGCACCGTTGCGAAAGTTCGTTGTGCCGAGACACCACGTGATGATCGGGTGTGATAAGCTCTACGTTCAAATACAACGGGTGTAAGACAATTTTGCACATGCATAATACTTGAGTTAAACTAGACGAGCCTAGCATGTATAGCCATGGCCTCGGAACACTGGAGACCGAAAGGTCGAGCGTGAATCATATAGTAGATATGATCAACATAAGATGTTCACCATTGAAAACTACTCCATCTCACGTGATGATCGGACATGGTTTAGTTGATTTGGATCATGTGATCATTTAGATGACTAGAGGGATGTCTATCTAAGTGGGAGTTCTTTAGTAATCTGATTAACTGAACTTTAATTTATCATGAACTTAGTCTTGGTAGTATTGGCATATCTATGTTGTAGATCAATAGCTCGCGATGTAGCTCCCCGTTTATTTTTATATGTTCCTAGAGAAATATAAGTTGAAAGATGATAGTAGCAATGATGCAGACTTGTTCCGTGATTTGAGGATTTTCCTCATTGCTGCATTAAAGTATGATGTTCTTGATGCACCGCTACGTGACAAACCTATTGCAGGAGCAGATGCAGATGTTATGAACGTTCGACAAGATCGGTATGATGACTACTTGATAGTTTAGTGCACCATGCTTTACTGCTTATAACCGGGACTTCAAAAACGTTTTGAATGTCATGGAGCATATGAGATGTTCCGAGAGTTGAAATTAGTATTTCATACTCAGTCCCGTGTCGAGAGGTATAAGACCTCTGATAGTACTTTGCCTACAAGATGGAGGAGAAAAGCTCAACCAGTGAGCATATGCTCAGATTGTCTGGGTACTACAATTCCTTGAATCAAGTGGGACTTAATCTTCCAGATAAGATAGTAATTGACAAAGTTCTCTAGTCACTGTCACCAAGTTAGTAGAACTTCGTGATGAACTATAATATGCAAGGGATGACCAAAGTAATTCCCGAGCTCTTCGCGATGCTAAATCGGCGAAGGTAGAAATCAAGAAAGAGCATCAAGTGTTGATGGTTAACAATACCACTTATTTTAAGAAAAGGGCAAAGGGATAGAAGGGGAACTTCAAGAAGAATGACAAGCAAGTTGTCACTCCCGTGAAGAAACCCAAAGCTAAACTCAAGCCTGAAACTAAGTGCTTCTACTGCAAAGGAAATGGTCACTGGAAGTGGAACTGCCCTAGATACTTGGCGGATAAGAAGGATGGCAAAGAGAACAAAGTATATTTGATATACAGATTATTGATGTCTACTTTAAGAGTGTTCATAGCAACCCTTGGGTATTTGATACCGGTTCAGTTGCTAAAATTAGTAACTTGACACGAGAGTTGCAGAATGAACAGAGTGTAGTTAAAGGTGAAGTGACGATGTGTGTTGGAAGTAGTTCCAAGATTGATATGATCATCATCGCACACTCGCTATACCTTCGGAATTAATTTTAGACGTGAATAATTGTTATTTGGTGCCAGCGTTAAGCATGAACATTATATCTGGATCTTGTTTATTGCGAGACGGTTATTCATTTAAATCTGAGAATAATGGTTGTTCCATTTATATGAGTAATATCTTTTATGGTAATGCACCCTTGAGGAGTGGTCTATTCTTGTTGTATCTCGATCATAGTGATACACATATTCATAATATTGAAGCCAAAAGATGCAAGGTTAATAATGATAGTGCAACTAACTTGTGGCACCGCCGTTTAGGTCATATTGGTGTAAAGCGCATGAAGAATGAACATAGTGATGGACTTTTGAAATCACTTGATTATGAATCACTTGGTGCTTGCGAACAATGCCTCATGGGCAAGATGAATAAAACTCCGTTCTCGGAACAATGGAGCAAGCAACAGATTAGTTGGAAATCATACATACTGATGTATGTGGACCGATGAGTGTTGAGGCTCGCGGCGGGTATCGTTATTTTCTGACCTTCACTGATGATTTGAGCAGATATGGGTATATCTACTTGATGAAGCACAAGTCTAAAACATTTGAAAAGTTCAAAGAATTTCAGAGTGAAGTAGAGAATCATCGTAACAAGAAAATAAAGTTTCTACGGTCTGATCGTGGAGGTGAATATTTGAGTTACGAGTTTGGTCTTCGTTTGAAACAATGTGGAATAGTTTCACAACTCATGCCACCCGGAACACCACAGTGTAATGGTGTGTCTGAATTTCGTAGCAGTACTTTATTTGATATGGTGCGGTCTATGATGTCTCTTACCGATTTACCACTATCATTTTGGGTTAT
>LR738715.1:385199750-385243387 GCA_902687465.1 Secale cereale | reverse complement strand
CATACTGATGTATGTGGACCGATGAGTGTTGAGGCTCGCGGCGGGTATCGTTATTTTCTGACCTTCACTGATGATTTGAGCAGATATGGGTATATCTACTTGATGAAGCACAAGTCTAAAACATTTGAAAAGTTCAAAGAATTTCAGAGTGAAGTAGAGAATCATCGTAACAAGAAAATAAAGTTTCTACGATCTGATCGTGGAGGTGAATATTTGAGTTACGAGTTTGGTCTTCGTTTGAAACAATGTGGAATAGTTTCACAACTCATGCCACCCGGAACACCACAGTGTAATGGTGTGTCTGAATTTCGTAGCAGTACTTTATTTGATATGGTGCGGTCTATGATGTCTCTTACCGATTTACCACTATCATTTTGGGTTATGCTTTAGAGACAACTGCATTCATGTTAAATAGGGCACCATCTAAATCCGTTGAGACGACGCCTTATGAACTATGGTTCGGCAAGAAACCAAAGTTGTCATTTCTTAAAGTTTGGGGCTGTGATGCTTATGTGAAAAAGCTTAAACCTGATAAGCTCGAACCTAAGTCGGAGAAATGTGTCTTCATAGGATATCCAAAGAAAAATGTTGGGTACACCTTCTATCTTAGATCCGAAGGCAAGATATTCGTTGCTAAGAATGGATCCTTTCTAGAGAAGGAGTTTCTCTCGAAAGAAGTGAGTGGGAGGAAAGTGGAACTTGATGAGGTAATTTTACCTTCTCCCGAATTGGAAAGTAGTACATCACAGAAACTAGTTCCAGTGATTCCTACACCAATTAGTGAGCAAGCTAATGATGATGATCATGAAACTTCGGATCAAGTTAATGTTGAACTTCATAGATCAACCAGAGTACGTTTCGCGCCAGAGTGGTACGGCAACCCGGTTCTGGAAGTCATGTTACTAGACCATGATGAACCTACGAACTATGAGGAAGCGATGATGAGCCCAGATTCCGCAAAATGGCTTGAGGCCATGAAATCTGAGATGGGATCCATGTATGGGAACAAAGTGTGGACTTTGGTTGACTTGCTCGATGATCGGCAAGCCATAAAAAATAAATGGATCTTCAAGAGGAAGACCGACGCTGACGGTAATGTTACTGTTTACAAAGCTCGACTTGTTGTGAAAGGTTTACGACAAGTTCAAGGAGTTGACCATGATGAGACTTTCTCACCCGTAGCGATGCTTAAGTCTGTCCGAATCATGTTAGCAATTGCCGCATTTTATGATTATGAAATCTGGCAAATGGATGTCAAAACTGCATTCCTGAATGGATATCTCAAAGAAGAGTTGTATACGATGCAACCAGAAGCTTTTGTCGATTCTAAAGGTGCTAACAAATTGTGCAAGCTCCAGCGATCCATCTATGGACTGGTGCAAGCATCTCGGAGTTGGAATATACGATTTGATGAGGTGATCAAAGCATATGGTTTTATACAGACTTTTGGAGAAGCATGTATTTACAAGAAAGTGCGTGGGAGCTCTGTAACATTTCTGATATTATATGTGGATGGCATATTATTGATTAGAAATGCTATAAAATTTCTGGATGGCATAAAAGGATACTTGAATAAGAATTTTTAAATGAAAGACCTCGGAGAAGCTGCTTACATATTAGGCATCAAGATCTATAGAGATAGATCAAGACTCTTAATTGGACTTTCACAAAGCACATACCTTCATAAAGTTTTGAAGAAGTTCAAAATGGAACAGTCAAAGAAAGAGTTATTGTCTGTGTTGCAAGGTGTGAAGTTGAGTAAGACTCAATGCCCGACCAGTGCAGAAGATAGAGAGAGAATGAAAGTCATTCCCTATGCCTCAGCCATAGGTTATATAAAGTATGACATGTTGTATACCAGACCTATTGTATGCCCTGCCCTGAGTTTGGCAAGGGAGTACAATTTTTTA
Source organism: Secale cereale (assembly GCA_902687465.1). Taxonomy (NCBI): domain Eukaryota; kingdom Viridiplantae; phylum Streptophyta; class Magnoliopsida; order Poales; family Poaceae; genus Secale; species Secale cereale. The sequence goes on along the minus strand of LR738715.1, from coordinate 385,241,477 downwards.
TCTAGGAGTAGATCACTGGACAACGGTCAAAATTATCCTTAGTTACTGAATGACTAAGGAAATGTTTCTCGATTATGGAGGTGATAAAGAGTTTGTCGTAAAAGTTATGCCGATGCAAGCTTTACACTAATCCAGATGACTCTAAGTATCAATCTTGATGCATATTGGAAGTGGGAGCAATTAGCTAGAGTAGCTCCATGCAGAGCATTGTAGACATAGAAATTTGCAAAATACATACGGATCTGAATGTAACAGACCCCTTGACTAAACTTCTATCATGAAGCAAAACATGATCACACCTTAGTACTCTTTGGGTGTTAATCACATGGTGATGTGAACTAGATTTTTGACTCTAGTAAACCCTTTGGGTAGTGGTCACATGGCGATGAGAACTATGGGTGTTAGTCACATGGTGATGTGAACTATTGGTGTTAATCACATGGTGATGTAATCTAGATTATTGACTCTATTGCAAGTGGGAGACTGAAGTAAACATGCCCTAGAGGCAATAATAAAGTTATTATTTTATTTCCTTATATCATGATAAATGTTTATTATTCATGCTAGAATTGTATTAACCGGAAACTTAGTACATGTGTGAATACATAGACAAAACAGAATGTCCCTAGTATGCCTCTACTAGACTAGCTCATCGATCAAAGATGGTTATGTTTCCTAGCCATAGACGTGTGTTGTCATTTGACTAACGGGATCACATCATTAGGAGAATAATGTGATGGACAAGACCATCCCTTAGCTTAGCACTATGATTGTTTAGTTTTACTACTATTTCTTTCTTCATCACTTATACATGTTCCTATGACTATGAGATTATGCAACTCCCGAATACCGGAGGAACACCTTGTGTGCTATCAAACGTCAAGACATAACTGGGTGATTATAAATATGCTCTACATGTGTCTCCGAAAGTGTTCGTGGTGTTGGCATAGATCAAGAATAGGATTTGTCACTCCGAGTGTCAGAGAGGTATCTCTGGGCCCTCTCGGTAACGCACATCATAATAAGCCTTGCAAGCAAATGACTAATGAGTTAGTCACGAGATGTTGTATGACGGAACGAGTAAAGAGACTTGAGGGTAACGAGATTGAACTAGGTAATGAGATACCGACGATCGAATCTCGGGCAAGTAACATACCGAGGACAAAGGGAACAACATATGTTGTTATGCGGTTTGACTGATAAAGATCTTCGTAGATTATGTAGGTGACAATGTGAGCATCCAGGTTCCACTATTGGTTATTGACCAGAGATGAGTCTCGGTCATGTCTACATAGTTCTCGAACCCGTAGGGTCCGCACTCTTAACGTCTCGTGACGATCGGTATTATGAGTTTATGAGTTTTGATGTACCGAAGTTAGTTCGGAGTCCTGGATGAGATCACGGACATGATGAGGAGTCTCGTAATGTGCGAGACATAAAGATTAATATATTGGACGACTATATTCAGACACCGGAAGTGTTCCTAGTGTTATCGGGTACAACCGGAGTGCCGGAGGGGGTTACGGGAACCCCCACCCCCCCGAGGGAGTATGGGCCATAGTGGGCCAATGAGGGAAAGAGAGGGGCAGCCCATAGGGCTGGCCGCACCCCCTAGTGTTCCTAGTTGGACTAGGAAATGGGGGGAGGCGCCCCCTCTCCTTTCCTTCTCATCTCCCCTTCCTTTCCTACTCCTAGTAAGAATAGGAAAAGGGGGATCCTATTCCTACTAGGAGTAGGAATCCTACTCCCTTGGCGCGCCCCTTGGCCTAGCCGCACCTCCCCCTTGCTCCTTTATACACGGGGGTAGGGGGGCACCCAAAGACACACAAGAAACATTGTTCTAGCCGTGTGCGGTGCCCCCTCCACAGAGACACACCTCGGTCATACCGTAACAGTGCTTAGGCGAAGCCCTGCGCCGGTAGCTTCATCATCTCCGTCACCACACCGTCGTGCTGACGAAACTCTCCCGTGAAGCTCAACTGGATAAAGAGCTCGTGGGACGTCATCAAGCTGAACGTGTGCTGAAGGCGGAGGTTTCGTACATTCGGTGCTTGATCGGTTGGATCGCGAAGACGTTCGGCTACATCAACCGCGTCATTAGACGCTTCCACTTTCGGTCTACGAGGGTACGTAGACACACTCTCCCCTCTCGTTGCTATGCATCTAGTAGATAGATCTTGCGTGATCGTAGGGAAATTTTGAAATACTACGTTCCCCAACACCACCCTCCCTGCGACCTGATACGTCTCCGTCGTATCTATAATTTTTGATTTTTCCATGCCAATATTCTACAACTTTTACATACTTTGGCAACGTTTTATACTATTTTTGGGACTAACATATTGATCCAGTGCCCAGTGCGAGTTTCTGTTTGTTGCATGTTTTTTGTTTAACAAAATATCTGTATCAAACGGAGTCCAAACAGGATACAAACGTACGTAGATTTTATTTGGAATATATGTGATTTTTAGGAAGAAGAATCAACGCGAGACGATGACCGAGGGGGCCACGAGGCAGGGGGGCGCACCCCTGACCCCCGTGGCCACCCCGTAAGGCGGTTGGATCCCTCCTTTCGCCACAAGAAAGCCAATATCCATATACAAATCATGTCAAAATTTCAGCCCAATCGGAGTTACGGATCTCCGGGAATATAAGAAACGGTGAAAGGCCAGAATCTGGGAATGCAGAAACACAGAGAGACAGTGAGACATATCAAATCTCGGAGGGGCTCTCGCCCCTCCCATGCCATGGAGACCAAGGACCAGAGGTTGAACCCTTCTCCCACCTAGGGAGAAGGCCAAGGAAGAAGGATAAGGAGGGGGCTCTCTCCCCCTCGCTTCCGGTGGCGCCGGAGTGCCCCCGGGGCCATCATCGTGCGACGGCGATCTACACCAACACCTCCGTCATCTTCACCAACATCTTCATCACCTTCCCCCATCTATCTACAGCGGTCCACTCTCCCGCAACCCGCTGTACCTTCTACTTGAACATGGTGCTTTATGCTTCATATTATTATCCAATGATGTGTTGCCATCCTATGATGTCTGAGTAGATTTTTGTTGTCCTATCGATAATTGGTGAATTGCTATGATTGGTTTAATTTTCTTGTGGTTATGTTGCTGTCCTTTGGTGCCCATCATATGAGCGCTCGCGTGGATCACACCATAGGGTAAGTTGTATGTTGATAGGACTATGTATTGGAAGGCAAGAGTGACAGAAGTTTCAACGTAGCATAGAAACTGATGCATACGGGATTGAAGGGGGACCAATATATCTTAATGCTATGGTTGGCTTTTACCTTCATGAACGTTAGTAGTTGCGGATGCTTGTTAATAGTTCCAATCATAAGTGCATAGAATTCCAAGTCAGGGATGACATGCTAGCAGTGGCCTCTCCCACATAAAACTTGCTATCGGTCTAGTAACGTAGTCAATTGCTTAGGGACAATTTCGCAACTCCTACCACCACTTTTCCACAATCGCTATACTAACTTTATTGCTTATTTACCTAAACAGCCCCTAGTTTTCTTTACGTGCTCTTTATATTCTTGCAAACCTATCCCGTTACACCTACAAAGCGCTTCTAGTTTTATACTTGTTCTAGGTAAAGCGAACGTCATGCGTGCGTAGAGTTGTATCGGTGGTCGATAGAACTTGAGGGAATATTTGTTCTACCTTTAGCTCCTCGTTGGGTTCGACACTCTTACTTATCGAAAGAGGCTACAATTGATCCCCTATACTTGTGGGTTAACACGACCATCCTCCATCGGCACTCCACCATTGTCGGAGCCAAGGTGAGTTTTTTTCTACTGTTCTTTGATGTTTAGGTTTAGGTTAGTGGTAGGTTTAGGTTTAAATAATTAGTAGAAGAAGAAAGTTGAAAAAAAGAAGAAGAAGTAGAATAAGAGGAAAAAGGAAAAAAGGAAGAAGAACAAAGTTAAAAAAAGAACAATAAGTAGAAGAAGAGGAAAAAGCTGAAGAAGAAGAAGAAGAAGAAGAAGAAGAAGAAGAAGAAGAAGAAGAAGAAGAAAGAAAGAAAGAAAGAAGAAGAAGGTGAAGAAAAGAAGAACTAGAAGAAAAAGATGAAAAGAAGAAGTAGGAAAAGTAGAAAAAGAGGGTCGCCGAGGGTAGAGGGTTGCCGAGGGGTCGATGGTCGAGGGGTCGAGGTTCACCGAGGGGTTGAGGGGTCGAGGATCAAGGGGAAAAGGAGTCGAGGGTCGAGGGGTCATGGATCAAGGTGTGAAGGGGTCGAGGGGAAAAGGGGAAAAGGGGTCGATGGCCGAGGAGTGGAGGATCGAGGGTCGCCAAGGGGTCGAGGATTTGAGGATTTGCCATCCCGACCCCGACACCCTGACCCCCCTAACCCCGACACCCAGACAACCCGGCACCCCAACCCCGACACGACACCCTGACACCCCGACCCTGATACGAAACCCCAAACCCTAACACCACGACACCCCAACACCCAGACATGACACCCCCGACCCAAGACACCTCTTCGGCCTCTTGTTGACAGAAAAGGTGCTTTTCGGCCTTCTAAAGGCCGACGGGGTCATATATCTGTGAATTATGGAGGCAAGTAATGTTTTTTTGATTTTTTTATAATAACATCATATTTGTGTTGATTGCATGGATTTAAATGTGTAGTTGCTTCGTCGTTGCTTGCGAGGGTCTGGTGTTCGACGACCTCCCCGTGCGTTCGATGAGCTCCACCCCTGTGTTCGCGGGTGAGCACAAATGACATCTCCTCCCCCCCTTCATTTGCTCTGTTCCGGTCTTCGTGCCGATGAAACTTGCTAACTATATGTGTCTTCAATCATCAGTGTGCGTGACCACTATGCATCTGTAGTTTGAAAGGGTTGCATATATAAATATGCATGCATTTGCATATTTATGACCGTCATTTTTTTGAATTGTCCAACGTTATCCATGGACAGTCCGAGTATGTGTAGATTGGGTTCTTTTTCCCATATGCTTTGCTCTGGATCTGATGCAGAATTTTGTCAGTGCCTCCCTATTGTTCTCCGGGTACACATCCTCTCTGCTTATTGCCGAGACGTGTATGAGGAGAAAGGCGTGGAGGTGATGCCAAAATTTTGCGTCGGATCGGGAGCAAAGCATGGGAAAACGAACCCAATCTACACATACTTGGGTGGGATTAGGACTATCTTTACCTATTAGCATCTAGGTTGCATGGACATAATAAACCTGACAAACTCCATTAACTGATGAACATGGTTTGCTGAATTATGTGTATATTTCTTGTGTGTCGAGTAGCTAGGCAAGATGAGTGATCGTGTGTGGATGTACACCGGTGACACTAGTCGGGAAGACATGACCAATGAATGGTTTACAAACAAGGGGTTCGTGAGCGTCGCATTTGCAAATGGCCAGAGAAAAACCTGGTGCCCCTGTGTCTGATGCGACAACTATCAAAGGAGGACAAAACTTGACATGAGTGAACACCTGCAGACGTGGGGTTTTACACCTGCTTATACGGTCTGAACATTTCATGGTGAATCTGCCCAACGTGCCAGAGCCGAGGTGGTTGCTTGTCACACTGACGAGCATGGTACCGGGATAGAAGACATGGTGCAAGACTTTGATGATGATCGGGACCTGGACGATGAGATGGAGGAAACGGCAAAGGCCTTCAATGAAATGTTGGAGTCTTCCAAATGTCCTCTCCACGAGCACACTGAGCTTTGTCAGCTGGATGCCATCTCACAACTAATGGCTCTGAAGGCTCAATTCAACTTGGCCAGAGAATGCTATGATGCGATGATGACAATATTTGGACGCTTTCTAGCCAAAGGCAATGTACTGCCTGCAAACCTATACCAGTGAAACAAAATCCTCTGTGCTCTTAGGAAGCCCTATGAGAATACACATGCCTATGAGAAAGGATGTGCCTTATTTAGGCTTGAGTACACGCACTTGAACTATTGTCCCATTTGCAAGTATTCCAGTTATGTTGTGGTAGACAACGGTATGGGTGAGAAGACACAGACCAAAATCCCCGTTAATGTTCTTCGGTATATGCCAATCATACCAAGACTTCAACGTCTTTTCATGGTCGAAGAGATGGCCAGACAGATGACATGGCACAAAACGGGCAAAAGAACCGAACTTGATGCAGATGGGAATCAAATGATGGTACACACATCGGATGGTGAAGCATGGAAGCGCTTCGATGACTTACATGACCAAAAAGCGACAGATCCAAGGCATCCTCGAGTCGCCATTAGCACAGATGTGTTCAGTGTGTTTGGTCTGATGGCAACCCAATAGACCTCGGACAGATTATGCAAATAAATAACATTTCCATGGACCATAGTGCCCCGTACAAGAAGGCCAAGGCATTCTCTGAGTCTGACCTCTATCATCATAAGAGCTTTACCAACATCTCCTCCCACGACAAGCTCATTGGGTACAGAGACGAGGGGAAGAAGAGGAAAGGGGACGACTTTAACCCGAGCCAGCATCCTTTTGATACAGAGGTGGTGATGTTATCTGGTGGCGGGAGGAAACATGGCTGGTTAGCCATTGGGGATGGACTAATATGTTGTTCTAGCACTCTCCCGCAAATCAAGAAGCGCCTGTCGAGCTCTGATCCTGAGATAAGGCCTCGTCCATGGAAAATGGAGCTCGCAATCGAGGTTAGTTATACGGACTCAGATACCTTTCCTCCATTACATTGTGTGTGCATTCGTCGATGATTACAATGCTAACATGGAGTGGTGTTGTAGGCTGTTATTGAGAAAGAGAGAGTGAACACTGAGGCGCTTCTGGCAGAGGCAAATAGGAAGGCGGTGGAGAGGGAGAGGGAAATGCAGGAGAGGACGGCTAAGTTGTTGGAGGAGGAGAGGAACCGGAACGAGGCGTCTCACCGGGCCCTATACGAGCTCATCGTGGTAAGTTTCTCGTGCATATTTGGAAAATCAAGGACATAATATTTGTTTCATTACTAACTAATATGGCTGACTCGTGATAACCAAATGTGCAGTCTGTGTGCCAGACCAACGGTTAGACCCCTCCGTCAATGCCCCAGATTGCTCCGGTGACCACGGTGAGTTTCATCTGAATGGTGATTACTTACTAGTATTCACATTTGAGTTGCATCATGCTAACGAGACATTGCAAATGATCTTTGGTGCAGCATGCCTCCCGACAAGCATCGACCAATCCTTATTCGTCTCCCACTGGTGCGTCTGGTCCTTCACCTCCGTGATGCCGTTAAGTTTTCCCAAGTGTTTTGCTTAACAAATGCATAGTTACCTTAAGAAATTACCTATTTAGCTCCAAAGTGACCTATACTTAGCTTATTTCCCTCGAAAATGACATAATAACCTTACTTAGCTCCAAAATGACCTATTTTACCTAGGATAGTTATAAAATGACCTATACTTAGCATTTTTTCCTCCAAAATGACTTAATATGCTTAGTTAGCTAAAAAATGACATAACTACCTAGGATAGCTCAATAATGATGTATACTTAGCTTAGCTAGTTCATTTATGACATGATTAGCTTACTTAGGTAAAAAATGGCACAATAACCTTGGTTTAGCTCCAAACTGTCATATAATTAGTTTATTTTCCTCCAAAATGATATAATAACCTTACCAAGCTCCAAAATGACCGATTTTAACTAAGATAGCTATAATATGACCTGCACTTAACAATTTTTCCTCCAAAATGAATAAATATGCTTAGTTAGCTCAGAAATGGCATAACTACATATGCTAGCTCAAAATGACCTATACTTAGCTTATTTAGTTCATTTATGACATACTTAGCATACTTAGGTCTAAAATGGCATAATAATCTTGGTTACCTCCAAAATGACATATACTTAGCTTATTTTCCTCGGAAATGACATAATAACCTTACTTAGCTCCAAAATGTCCTATTTACCTAGGTTAGGTCTAAAATGACCTACACTTAGCATTTTTTCCTCGAAAATGACTTAATATGCTTAGTTGGATAAAAATGGTATAATTACCTAGGTTACCTTAGTTAGAAGAAGAAGATAAAGAAGAGGAGAAAAAGAAAGAGAAGAAAAATTCTTCTTCTTCTTCTTCTTCTTCTTCTTTTTCTTCTTCTTCTTCTAGTCTTCTTCTTTTTCATCTTCTTCTTCTAACTTTCTTCTTTCTCAATTTACAGATTTTCTTTAGATCACTGAAGCTTGCGTTGATGGAGTCTACTCTTATCCTCGTCCTTCATTTTTGTTTTGATTTTGTAGGATGAACAATTGTATGCTTCTTGTTGGATATGTTGGCTATATATTTATGTGTTGGATATGGACTTTTGATTTGGTATGTATATGTGTTTGATGATCATATCCATATGAAATTTTGATTTGGTATGTGTCGATACGAAACGACACCTATGGGATCACTGGAATCCCTTCTACGGTTGGCGGGTGCGAGGTTGTGCAAAGAGCGGATCTAAGAGTCAGCACAATGATCGTTTACCCAGGTTCGCACCGCGAGGATGCGTAATACCCTAGTCCTGCTTTGGTCTATATTCGAGTGTTCTTGAGGTGTTGAGCTAGCTATGGTGCTTGTCCAGCTTTCCAAGGTCCGAATCCTTTTTTAATATGCCGTGGGCCTCCAGTTATAGTCTAAAGGGGCTGCCACTGTGGCACACATGAGGTGGAAAGGTGTACATTGTATAGGCTTATCCCGTGCCATTATGGGACAAGACGCATGAAACACGCTGCTTAGGTGTCTATTTGCTTTATCGGGGATGGAAAAGAAGCCCGTCCCGTCCATGGCCGCTCCGCCTGGTCGCGACGCGCGTCTAGGCCAGCGAGGCAGGCAGCTGAGGTGACGTGGTGGTAGTGTCTTCACGAAGATCTGCATGCCACCACGCAAGTGCTTGATCAGCTGGACCAGGGACCACGTATCGCCACATGGGTGCCTGCCTTGGCTAGTAGGTCGGCCGCCGAGCTGGGGCGACGATGGGGCGGCAAGGGCTTGCCACAGTCTTGCGTCTGTTCCCGGCAAGGGTCTTGCCGGGGCCTCTGTGAGTGTCCCTCGGCAAGAGGCTTGCCGGGGCTCTGGCGTGTCTTCGGCGAGGAGCCTTGCCGGGGCCTCGTGGGCAGCCTTGGCAAGGAGCCTCGCGATCACCGTATCTTCTGGTTCTTGTCTTGGGAGTCATAGACCTTTGTCTTCACAAAGATCTGCATGCCATCATGTGGGCGCTTCTCGAGCCTTGGTTCCAATGTTGTTGATGACGTTGGAGTTCTTAGGCTCAAGGGCGGCCGCGACAGAGGCGTTTGGGTGAATCACCCCGGCAAGAGCTCTTGCCGAGGGCACGCAGGCCGCACCGGCAAGAGTCCTTGTAGGGGGAGAGCCTGTTTCCTTGCTTGGTTTTCTCGTGCCACCGTCTTGGTGTTGTTCTGTCAACTCTGCGTCCCTGGCTTCCCTCCTCTGCTATTTATGTTTGGTCACAGGCGTGGCTCTGATTGCCCGTGCACAAATAAGGGGTAAAAAAGAGCGCCCCTACTTTTGTACACCGACAGGAGCCCCCGGGCCTGGGCCATTCATAAGTGCAACGTGTTGTTGGGCTAGGCCTAGAACGGTGCGCGGGCAGTAAGGTTTGATTCTTTTTACCGCAGTAACCCCTCCGATGGTTGCGCTTCCCCACGATCTGTGCTGACATGGGGTTCGTGCGTGGGGCGGTTTGCTGCGCACTGGTGTCACATCGCAGTAAATGGTAAGGGCGGGCGGCCCACGCCTTCCCCATAAAAAGGGGAAAAATCGCAGGCACGCCACTCATTTACCTCCTGCGCTTCTCCAATATCGCGCCCGCCGTTCTTCTCCTTCTTCTCCAAGCGAAAAAGCCAAAGCTCTTGCCTTCGCCTACCGCCGCCGTGGTTCCCTTCGCCTCCGATTCCTCACTTCTTCCACAGCCGCAATGGCACCTAAGTCCAGCAAGGGCAAGGCAGCAGTCGAGGACGCGGGGGAGAAGGAGCTACCGGAGAGTGAGTTGGCGGTGCTTCGGATGAAGCACGCCTACTTCCCTCCGATGGTCGATGCGGTCCATCTCAGGGATTACTTCAAGCCCCTGTGGGGGTGCGAGATGACGGGGCATCCAGCCACGTGCGTCATCCCTGCTCAATTCACGAAGGCCAACCCGAATCGGTATCCCTTCTTGTTCGATTACTTCTATTGTGGCCTCTGTCCCCCTTCCTCCGATTTCTTCAATGATATCATGCACACCTACGGCTTTCATCTCCTTGATTTCACGCCGAACGCCATTGCGTGCATGGCTTTCTTTGCCCACCTCTGTGAGGGTTTCGCCGGGGTGGTTCCCAGCACGACGCTCTTCTGCCACTATTTCTTCCCTTGCATCCAGGGGGGACGCCATCTCCGGCTGCGTCACCTCGATTCCACGGGCCCAGGAGAAGGGCACGTATCCAGACGGCGCGCAGAAGGAGAGGTGGGATGAATGGAGGAGCCGGTGGCTGTGGGTAAAGGTGGAAGACCCACCGGAATTCTGCCGAGTTCGTTAGAGCCCGCCGGTCCGCCAGAAGGACTGGGGGTATGTTGACACTAATGATAAGAAGCTCTCGATCGCCACCAGCATGATCCACCGCCTTCCTCAGGCCGGGCTCACCCTCGAGAAGATTGGGGCTAGTTTCATCTGTCGCCGAATCGCACCGCTGCATAACAAGGGGAGGCCGGCTTGGCTTTTCCAAAACACGGCCGACATTATGAGGCTCGCACCGGCCTGAAGCACAACTTCATGGTGATGGAGCACGCCCATCTATGCCAGAGGCTTTTCCAGCTCGACGTGGACCGCGATGGTAGGGCCGAGAGGACCGGCAAGGCCGCCAAGACCAGCAAGGCTGTTAAGGGGCCCTTGTTTGGGTTGCCGGCGGGAGTATTCCCACTAAGCAGTAACTCTCACCTATCCGACATTATCGCCATGATGCCGGATTTCAACGCGCACGGCCTTGACCCGTCCTGGGTCGAGCCGCCGGCGGATCAGGTGCAGGAGTTCTTCGTCACTTTGTCAGAGAGACGTGAGCCGGTGCTCGTCCACGACACCACCCAGGCGGAGCTAGATTACATTGCCGCCAGGGCGATGGAGGCGGCGCTTGTCCTGGAGGCCGGCAGCGCCGGCCACGTGGAGGATGAGGACAATGTGGCCACCGAGGAGGAGGAGCTCGCCGGGTGGGCGAAGTCCGTCGGGGAGGCCAGCCGTGCAGGCGCCGACGCTGACGCTCCCCTTGTCGAGGACGTGGTCAAGGATTCGACCGATGAGGAGGCCGAGGCCGCCGACCCTCCCACCACGGTGAGGCGACGCGTCTTGCGGCGAGCTGGCTCGGACGAGCCGGTCCAGCCCGACAGCATCGTGCGGCGGCGGCAGGCCCCAGAGCAGCTCGTGCATGAGACGAGGTCGATGGCAACCGCGGCGGAGAGGAAGGCGGGGAAGACCACGGTGGCGAAGAGGACGGCGGCCGCCTCCTCTTCGTCCAGGTGTGGCCGGATCCCATCTCCTTCTCTGCCTCCCGCAGATGTCGCTATGGACGTCGACTTTGATCTTGGGTCTCTTAGCCCAAGGAGGAAGAGGACGAAGCCAGAGGAGGAGGAGGAGATAGAGGATGCGTATGTTCTTCGCCCCTCACAGTATCCCCTGATTCCATTTTTGCATTATCTCTCTTTCATCCAATGCTATCTCTATAGGGATACAGAGACGCTGGCCCAGAGGGTGGCGAAGAGGGCCAGGGCATCGTCCACCGATAAGCCCCCGGCGGGTACTTCATGCATGCCGCTGGTGGTGGAGAGGAGCCCAGACAACAGCCCCCAACGTAAGTCCACTACTCACTCTTCCATGGACGAACACTGGGCATGAATTCTCGATGCTGACCTTGTCGTCTTTGTAGGTGGGGAACGGCAGCAGGAGGGCCCGCAGGGGGCCATCCCCAACACGCCGCCCCCTTCAACTACACTACCCCAAGGGGCTTCTCCGGCAAGGGCACCGACCACCGAGCCTACGCCCATGGAGGAGGAGGAGAGGAACTTGAGCGCCGGTGGCTCTTCCCCGGCAACAATCGTTGGCGAGGAGAGCGCCACTCCTTCCCAGCCCGGTATGGATGATTCACCCTCTTTCTCTCCAAGTTGAGTCTTGACCTTGGCCATTGCCTCACTTTTCCTTTTGACTTTTAGACCCTCCCTTGACAGACCGGGTGGATGTCGAGCCCACCGTCGAGGAGGTTGCCAAAGATGCCAAGGCCGAGGCCGACAGGATCGCTCCCAAGGAGGGCGCCAAGGCCACTGCGGAGGAGGCCGCCCATGGGTCTGCCGGAGGGACCAGTGAAGGCAGCTCCGAGGAGGCCGGCAAAGGGCCCACCGGAGGGACCGGTGAGGCTGCTGACGAGTAGGCCGGCAAGGCCGCTGCCAAGGAGGTCGGCAAGGCCGCCGCCGAGGACCAGCCTTCCTCCTCCGCCGCCTCTGGCTCGGGTCGTTACCTGAAGGTGAGCGATGACTTGTTCGTCCAGCTCCCATGGATGGCAAGCAACAAGGCGCCAACCGAGGGGGAGGTGTTCGACGATGTGGCGCTCGCCGCCGCTGGTCTTGAGGTCGTTGACGAGCCGGGCGCCGGCTGCGATGGTTCTCAAGAGGAGAAATTCCTTCGGCCATGAGCACCAGCTTCTAGAAGCTCCAAGCACTTTACCGCGCCCGCCTGGACAAGGCAAATTCCTGGTCGGCAGTGGTGGATGTAGGATCGAAAGTATGTCTAGAGGGGGGGGGGATTAGACTACTTGACAATATAAAAAATCTGCCTTTAGATCATGAACAGTTTTTGGCAGTTTCACAATTATGATCAATTCAAGTATCACCCTACACATGCAATCCTAGAGTATAAGCAGCGGAAAGTAAATTGCACATGTAGTAAAGAGAGGTGGAGAAGATCAAACGCAGTTTGGAGACACGAAGATTTTTGTCGTGGTTCCGATAGGTGGTGCTATCGTACATCCACGTTGATGGAGACTTCAAGCCACGGAGGGTAACGGCTGCGCGAGTCCACGGAGGGCTCCACCCACGAAGGGTCCACGAAGAAGCAACCTTGTCTATTCCATCATGGCCTACGCCCACGGAGGACTAGCCTTACTCGGGGTAGATCTTCACGAAGTAGGCGATCTCCTTGCCCTTACAAACTTCTTGGTTCAACTCCACATCTCAAAGACGGAGGCTCCCAAGCGACACCTAACCAATCTAGGAGGCACCACCCTCCAAAAGGTAATAGATGTTGTTGATGATGATGAACTCCTTGCTCTTGTGCTTCAAATGATAATCTCCCCAACACTCAACTCTCCTCACTGATATGGTTGTGGTGGAAGAAAGGATTGAGTGGAAAGCAACTTGGGAAGGCTAGAAATCAAGTTTCATATGGTAGGAATGGAATGGCTTGATCTCAACACAAGGGTAGGTGGTTCTCTTCTCAGAAAGTGTATGGTAGGAGTGGTAGACTTTCTGATGGCTCTCTCCACGAATGAAGAGGGGGTGGAGGGGTATATATAGCCTCCACACAAAATCCAACCGTTACACACATATTTGACCAATCTCGGTGAGACCGAAGTGAAAACTCGGTCAGACCGAAAGTTCAAATATAGTGAACGTTGGGATTTTCGGTGGGACCGAAAATACCATCTCGGTGTGTCCGAAGTGAGTCAAAGGTAGGAGCTTGCCATCTCGGTGGGACCGAAATTGATAACTCGGATATTCCGAAGTGATGTCAATTGGTTACAGAAGGTTGGCAGTCCAGTTTCGGTGAGACCGAAACTCAAAATCGGATGGACCGAGAAATTAGGGTTTGGAAGAATAACTGAGGTGGTTCATCTCGGTGGGACTGAGTTTGCAGAATCGGTTTGTCCGAGATTACTTATGAGTGTGTTAAGTAGTGAAGAGTGCTGATAGTTGAGGGAGCTAGATCACTAAGCACTTGAGCAACCAGATCATTAACACAACCTCATCCCCTTTTAATAGTATTGGCTTTTCCTATGGACTCAATGTGATCTTTGATCACTAAACCAAAAATAGAGTCTTGAGCTTTTGCCAATGCTTGTCTTAGCATTTTGAGGGGTCCACTTCTTCAGACATTTCCATACCCATATCATCGAACTTCTCTGAAATGATTCTCAAGTAAATATTAGTTCAATGATATATATGTTGTTATTAATTACCAAAACCACCAGGGGATTAGTTGCACTTTCAGTATGTAGCCGAGAACTCATGTAGAATCCCTTCCTCATCGAGAAAAGAGTCTACATTGGCATTCTTGAACTCCGTTCCATTGTCACTCCGAACTTTCTTGATCTTCACTTCAAATTGATTTTGGGCCTTTTTGGCAAAGGTTTTGAAGATTCTCTGAACCTGCGATTTGTCATCAAGGAAAAATACCCACGTAAATCTGGAATAATCATCAACTATAACTAGACCAAAGGAGTTACCACCAAGGCTTTTGTAAGCATTGGGACCGAAGAGGTCCATATGAAGAAGCTCAAGCGGTCTCCTTGTGGTCATGATGTTTTTCACGGGATGACTTCCACCTACTTGTTTTCCTGCTTGACAAGCACTACAAAGTCTATCTTTGTCAAAGAAAACATCTTTAACGCCAAGAATATGATCACCTTTGATCAACTTGTCTAGATTACGCATACCAACATGTCCAAGCCTTCTATGCCATAACCAACCTTTAGAGGATTTAGCAATGAAACAAGCTCTAGGTTGGGCTTTCTTAGTGAAATCAACAATATATAGATCACCTCTACGGATACCGATAAATGCCATGTTTTGATTGTCACGACGAAAGACTTGGCAATCTACTTTGGTGAACAACACATTGAATCCAAAGTCAGCTAATCTAGACACGGAAAGTAAATTGTATCCAAGAGATTCTACAAGCATGACATTTTGAATAGAGCTATCATGAGATATGGCCACCTTACCAAGGCCAAGTACCTTACCCTTGGAGTTGTCTCCAAAAGTCACATACTTGCGTGGACCATCGTTCTTTGCAAGCTCTCCAAACATGTCTTTGTCTCCGGTCATGTGGTCGGTGCATCCACTATCAAGAATCCACTCTTTTCCGCCGGACATGTAGTCTCTCAGATTTGCCATAAGATTGAGACTCTTCATGATCTTGTCTAGCTCGGTGTCCGAGTCGGAGTAATCATCATCATGCTCATGCTTATCATCATATTGACCCATAGATTGTTCATCATCAACACCTAGGTCAATTTGATAACCACTTGCATTAGTTTTGTCAATGTGACAATAATCTTGGGAATGTAATGCAAGAGCATTTCTAATTAAAACATTGATAAGACCGGGATCACCCTTCTTTTTCATAAGATCACGAAGCTCAAAGAAGCATTTATCAAAGTTGGGATCATTGGGGCGCATCTTATCAAATTCAATAGTCTTGTGTAGAATTTCATCAAGACTTCTCAAAGAGTAGTCCGGATAAAGTTCTTCCAAGAACTTCCACATAGCATAGGCGCACTCAAAGTTTGTAACAAGCTTAAGCAAGTCATCGGGTAACCCTCTAATGATAAGATTTACAGTCCTAAGGTTACGAAGCAAATCAAGCTCTTCATCCATGGTAGGGTGCAAGGGATCAAAAGGAGGCACATAGGGGGTCTCAACATATTTGCACAAATTGTACATCTTAAAGATACTAAGCATTTCAGACCTCCATGAGTTATATGACTCTCCATTAAGAATAGGCACTCTATGGCTAACACTCCCAAACGTAGACACGTCCATCTTCCTCCAATGGTGTGTAAACCAAAGCAATGGAGACCAAAGCTCTGATACCAATTGAGGGATCGAAGAAGGTGAGAGTGTCTAGAGGGGGGGTGATTAGACTACTCGACAAGATAAAAATTCTGTCTTTTATCAAGGACAGATTTTGACAGATTTTGCATAACACACAAGTCAAGTAGCACACTACACATGCAATTCTAGAGTATGGGCAGCGGAAAGTAAATTGCACAAGTAGTAAAGAGAAGTGGAGAAGATCAAACGCAATTTGGAGACGCAATGATTTTTCCCGTGGTTCCGATAGGTAGTGCTATCGTACATCCACGTTGATGGAGACTTCAACCCACGGAGGGTAACGGCTACGCGAGTCCACGGAGGGCTCCACCCACGAAGGGTCCACGAAGAAGCAACCTTGTCTATTCCATCATGGCCTACGCCCACGGAGGGCTAGCCTTACTCGGGGTAGATCTTCACGAAGTAGGCGATCTCCTTGCCCTTACAAACTTCTTGGTTCAACTCCACATCTCGATGACGGAGGCTCCCAAGCGACACCTAACCAATCTAGGAGGCACCACCCTCCAAAAGGTAATAGATGTTGTTGATGGTGATGAACTCCTTGCTCTTGTGCTTCAAATGATAATCTCCCCAACACTCAACTCTCCTCACTGATATGGCTGTGGTGGAAGAAAGGATTGAGTGGAAAGCAACTTGGGAAGGCTAGAAATCAAGTTTCATATGGTAGGAATGGAATGACTTGATCTCAACACAAGGGTAGGTGGTTCTCTTCTCAGAAAGTGTATGGTAGGAATGGTAGTACTTTCTGATGGCTCTCTCCACGAATGAAGAGGGGGTGGAGGGGTATATATAGCCTCCACACAAAATCCAACCGTTACACACATAATTGAGCAATCTCGGTGAGACCGAAGTGAAAACTCGGTCAGACCGAAAGTTCAAATATAGTGAACGTTGGGGTTTTCGGTGGGACCGAAAATACCATCTCGGTGTGTCCGATATGAGTCAAAGGTAGGAACTTGCCAGAATCGGTGGGACCGAAATCAACAACTCGGATATTCCGAAATGATGACAAACGGTTACAGAAGGTTGGCAGTCCAGTTTCGGTGAGACCGAACTCAAAATCGGATGGACCGGAATTTCTAGGGTTTGGAAGAATAGCTGAGGTGGTTCATCTCGGTGGGACTGAGTTTGTAGAATCGGTTTGTCCGAGATTACTTATGAGTGTGTTAAGTAGTGAAAGTTGCTGATAGTTGAGGGAGCTAAATCACTAAGCACTTGAGCAACCAGATCATCAACACAACCTCATCCCCTTTTAATAGTATTGGCTTTTCCTATGGACTCAATGTGATCTTTGATCACTAAACCAAAAATGGAGTCTTGAGCTTTTGCCAATGCTTGTCTTAGCATTTTGAGGGGTCCACTTCTTCAGACATTTCCATACCCATATCATCGAACTTCTCTGAAATGATTCTCAGGTAAATATTAGTTCAATGATATATATGTTGTTATTAATTACCAAAACCACCCGGGGATTAGTTGGACTTTCAGTGGATAAGGCGGAGGACGACTTCCAGGAGCGAGTCGCCCAGACAAAAGTATGGTTTGACGAGGCCCGGAGTGAGTTGTGGGCTTCCCGGGAAAAGCTGGACAAGCGCGCCCGAGGCCTCATGCTGGCGCAGTCCGATTTTGAGAAGGCCCAGGAGGAGGCAAAGGAGCGAGCCTCCAATGATGAGGCCGCCCACAACCAACGCCAAGCTCAGCTGAACTCTCAGGAGGAAGACCTCGTCGCCAGTGAGCAGGCACTCGCCGCTGCACTCCGCGGCAAGGACGAAGAGATTGACAAGCTTGTCGCACGGCGGACCGAGGAGCTGGAACAGAAGCACATTGAGGCTCTCAATGCTCAGGCTCCGGTCCACGCCGGCAAGGTAAAGGAGCTGGAGGTGGAGTGGGATGACCTGAACGAGCGGGTCCTGGAGCTGACCAAGGAGAAGGACATGACCCATGTTACCTTGATGGAGACACAATCCGAGGTCCTTGGCCAGGCCAAGCAGCTCTCCACGGCCCAGGATTCCATCAAAGATCTGAAGCTGGAATTGGAGGGCATCAAGGGGATGCTGACAGAGGCCAAAGCTCGGGCAAAGACTCTGAACAAAGGCCTAGAGGAGGAGAAACGGCCGTGGAAGGATGACTTCGCTGGCTACGCAGAGTACGTAAAGGGCGAGAACCTCTGGATCAGCCGCCTCGTCTCCATTGCAGAGGAACTTACTGCGCAGCTGGCCTCATGGGCATGCCAAACTTCAGGTTCTCCCGAGAGGTGAACCTCTCCATCCACACCAGCTTGATTGTGTTCTTCGAACACATTCTTGACTCCTTGGAAAAGCTCCGCTCGGACAGGGCGGCTTATCTAGCCGACGAATCCCGGAGGCTCTGCCGGGGCCCTTGACCAAGGTCCTCACCAAGGTGGCGTACTGGAACCCCGACCTCGACTTCGCCGCCGCGCTGGATAGCCTGCCGGATGATGTGGATCTCACGGTGCTCAAGGAGCATATCAAGACCATCATCAGTCGCGTCGACGGAATCCAGAGGGTGGAAGGCCAGCGTCGGGATTAGGCACCCCGTTTCTTGGTGCCGCTGCAAGTCCACAACCAAGACGAATTTTATCTTTAGTCATAACCGCAACAACAATTGATGTATCATAACTCTAAAGTGCTTTGAAGTAATGCGTGTTATTTTCCTGTTGATTTCTCTCAGTATGTCCACCCTATGCTTAATTGGATAGGCTTGCCGGCACATAAACCCAGGCCGCTGTGCTTCGAGGACGGATCCTCAATAGCCTGCCGGGTGTGCTTGCTGCCAGGCAAACCGCCTTACCATTCTCAGCGCAGTCGTTTGAACTATTGAGCGGACTCAAACAGGACAAAGGCATTGCCAGTAGTGGAAGGCTACCCCGCCGTTCTCGATGGGGCCACTCGAGCTGTTAAGCAGACTTAAATAGGACGAGGGCCTTGCCGATAGTGGAAGGGCCCCATTGCGTATAGGTTTATCATACAAAGAGCAAGATCTCCGAGGATAATAACTTTTATGAAAAAAGGCATTATTCAAAGTTTGCGTGTCTTATCTTTTCTGTTCTCGTGTGGGCGCCCACCGCACTTGCTGATGATGCCCCGCATTCTCGGTCATCTTCTTCATTGGAAACCATGGAGATGAAGAGCTGCTACACTAACTGCTAGGCCAGATTTTTCACAACTGCGCGCCCCCTACCTGGCGCGCCAAAGATGTCGGTACAAAACGACACCTATGGGATCACTGGAATCCCTTCTACGGTTGTCGGGCGCGAGGTTGTGCAAAGAGCGGGTCTAAGAGTCAGCACAGCGATCGTTTACCCAGGTTCGGGCCGCGAGGATGCGTAACACCCTAGTCCTGCTTTGGTGTATATTCGAGTGTTCTTGAGGTCTTGAGCTAGCTACGGTGCTTGTCCAGCTTCCCAGGGTCCGAATCCTTCTCCCGTATGCCGCGAGCCTCCTTTTATAGTCCAATGGGGATGCCATAGTGGCACACAGGATGTCGAAAGGTGTACAGTGTATAGGCTTATCCCCTGCCTTTACGGGACAAGACGCATTAAATGCGCTGCTTAGGTGTCTATTTGCTTTATCGGGGATGGAAAAGAAGCCCGTCCCGTCCATGGCCGCTCCGCCTGGTCGCAACGCGCATCAAGGCCAGTGTGGCAGGCAGCTGAGGTGGCGTGGTGGTAGGGTCTTCACAAAGATCTGCATGCCACCACGCAGGTGCTTGATCAGCTGGACCGGGGACCACGTATCGCTGCGTGGGTGCCTTCCTGGGCTAGCAGGTCGGCCGCCGAGCTGGGGCGACGGTGGGGCGGCAAGGGCTTGCCATAGTCTTGCGTCTGTTACCGGCAAGGGTCTTGCCGGGCCTCTGTGAGTGTCCCTCGGCAAGAGGCTTGCCGGGGCACCGGGGTGTCTTCAGCGAGGAGCCTTGCCGAGGCCTCGTGGGCATCCTCGGCAAGGAGCCCCGCGATAACCGTATCTTCTGGTTCTTGTCTTAGGAGTCATAGACCTTTGTCTTCACAAAGATCTGCATGCCATCACGTGGGTGCTTCTCGAGCCTTGGTTCCAATGATGTTGATGACGTTGGAGTTCTTAGGCTCAAGGGCGACCGCAACAGAGGCGTTTGGGTCAATCGCCCCGGCAAGAGCTCTTGCCGGGGGCGCGCAGGCCGTCCCTGCAAGAGTCCTTATCGGGGGAGAGCCTGTCTCCTTGCTTGGTCTTCTCGTGCCACCGTCTTGGCGTTGTTCTGGCAACTCTGCATCTCTGGCTTCCCTCCTCTGCTCTGTTATGTTTGGTCACAAGCGTGGCTCTGACTGCCCGTGCATAAGTAAGGGGTAAAAAAGAGCACCCCTACTTTTGTACACCGACATTATCTATATGTGTTGGATGATCATATCCATATGGCAGTGATATGTATGCTTGTTGAAAGTATATATATATATATATATATATATATATATATATATATATATATATATATATATATATATATGAAATCGATTGAATTTAAGAAAAATCAGAATAAACAGGGGCAATACAGGCACTTTGCCATCTGCCAGTAGATGGCAAAACTGCCACGTGGCAGCTACCTATGGAACCTGGGGGCACTGTGGCTGGCCTATTTGGTCACTTTGCCATCTGCTAGCAGACTGCAAAGACCTTTGCATCTTTGTCGTCTACCAGCTGACGACATAGCAAGCCATGTGGCACCTACCTAGGGGCACCTAGGATGACCACTTTGACGTATGCTGGTAGACGGCAAAGCACGCCGTTAACCCCGAACGGTCCTAACCTGACCCCTCTGCCATCCATGCTCTTTGTCGTCTGCTTTCCATGTATGGTTGACGGCGAATGTCTTTGTTATCCGCATTTCAAAAGCATACGGCAAAGAAGCCCTTCACCGTAGTTTGGGCTGCCGGATGTGCTGCCATCTGCTGGCTGACGGCAAAGGACTTTGCCATCTACCACTCATGCCTTTGCCGTCTGCCATGGCAGATGGCAAAGTGCCTGATTCCTGTACTGATGGTTCAGGTAGGGAAACATGTCACCTTTGTGTATAAAATGATATTCATCGCCTCTTCTTTCTTTCCGTTTTTATGGTGTCCACATAGAACAACAAGAGTGTTGTGTTAAATTTTGGAATTTTTTGGGGATCGTTTGGACATTTTTATACATTAATTGAGCTTTCTAGGCATTTATGTGCATAATTAATATTGAACTACATGCACATGCTCCAGCGCATAAAATGGGTTGAAAAATAAAATATGTGTCCTTGGTTGCAAGCTTAGGTCACATGCAAGAACTGAGAATGAATGGCAAACACTTTGACACGGTCGCTCGGCCGCAAACATTGAGATACATGGTTTTAAAATTCTATTAAATCGAAAACTCGTCTAAAATTGATGAAACTTGACATGATATCATGGAATGTCATCAACATGCCATGTTAGAAATATTGTCCCATTTGGGGCAGGTTTAGGTATAAGATTCTCGCAAACCAGAGCTTCTCACACCAAGCATGATGCTTTTGGTAGGGAACTTGCTGATACTTCTCCAACGTATCTATAATTTTTGATTGTTCCAAGCTATTATATATTCTGTTTTGGATGTTTAATGGGCTTTATTATATAGTTTAATATTATTTTTGGGATTGACATACTAACCCAAGGCCCAGTGCAAATTGCTGTTTTTTGCCTATTTCAGTGTTTCACAGAAAAGGAATATCAAACGGAGTCCAAACGGAATGAAACCTTCGGGAGAGTTATTTTTGGAACCGTATCTACCCAGAAGACTTGGAGTACACGCGAGGGAATGAGAGAGGCGGCCACGAGGGGGCAGGCGCGCCCCCACCCTCGTGGGCCCCCTCTAGCTCCCTCGGTGCCCTCCTTCCTCCTGTATATATCCACGTACCCTGAAAACATATAGGAAACAGAGAAAACCCTAATTCCATCGCCGCAACCTTCTGTTCCCCTGAGATCCCATCTTGGGGCCTGTTCTGGATCTCCGCCGGAGGGCGGATCGATCACGGAGTGCTTCTACATCAACACCATAGCCTCACCAATGAGTTGTGAGTAGTTTACCACAGACCTTCGGGTCCATCGTTATTAGCTAGATGGCTTCTTCTCTCTCTTTGGATCTCAATACAAAGTTCTCCTCGATCCTCGAGGAGATCTATTCGATGTAATCTTTTTGCGGTGTGTTTGTCGAGATCAAATGAATTGTGGGTTTATGATCAAGACTATCTATGAACAATATTTGATTCTTTTCTGAAATCTTTTATGTATGATTATAATACCCTTGCAAGTCTCTTCGTATTATTGGTTTGGTTTGGCCTACTAGATCTATAGTTCTTGCAATGGGAGAAGTGATTGGCTTTGGGTTCAATCTTGCGGTGTCCTGTCCCAATGACTGTAGGGGAAGCAAGGCACGTATTGTATTGTTGCCATCGAGGATAAAAAGATGGGGTTTATATAATATTGCTTGAGTTTATCCCTCTACATCATGTCATCTTGCTTAAAGCGTTACTCTGTTCTTATGAACTTAATACTCTAGATGCATGCTGGATAGCGGTCGATGTGTGGAGTAATAGTAGTAGATGCAGAATCATTTCGGTCTACTTGTTACAGACGTGATGCTTATATATAATGATCATGCCTAGATATTCTCATAATTATGCGCTTTTCTATCAGTTGCTCAATAGTAATTTGTTCACCCTCTGTAGAATTCTGCTATCATGAGATAAGCCACTAGTGAAACCTATGGCCCCGGGTCTATTCTCATCACATTAATCTTCCATCTACTTTACTATGTTTTCTTTACTTTCCCTTTTTATACCAAAAATATTATCCTATCCTATCTATTAGATCTCACTTTCGTAAGTGACCGTGAAGGGGTTGACAACCCCTTATCGCGTTGGCTATGAAGTTCTTATTTATTTGTGCAGGTGCGAGGGACTCGCGCGTGGTCTCCTACGGGATCGATACCTTGGTTCTCAAAAACTGAGGGAACTACTTACGCTACTGTGCTGCATCACCCTTTCCTCTTCGAGGGAATACACCGCAAGCTCGAGAAGTAGCAAGAAGAATTTCAAGCACCGTTGTCGGGGAGATCTACGCAAAAGTAATATACCATGTACCTATCACAACCCTTATCCTTCGCACTACATTATTTGCTTGTCGTTTTCCTCTGCCCCACTTCACCCTTGCCGTTTTATTCGCCCTTCTTCTTCCTTGTGTTTACCGTTCGCTTGCCTCTTGTTTGCTTGAGTGTTGGGTTGCCTGCTTGTCATTATGGCTCAAGATAGTACCAAATTGTGTGACTTCTCTAATACCAACTATAATGATTTTATTAGCACGCCTATTGCTCCTGTTACCGATGCTGAATCTTGTGAGATCAATGCTGCTATGTTGAATCTGGTCATGAAAGATCAATTTTCTGGCCTTCCTAGTGAAGATGCCGCTACCCATCTGAACAACTTTGTTGATTTGTGTGATATGCAAAAGAAGAGGGATACGGATAATGATAGTGTTAAACTGAAGGTATTTCCATTTTCACTTAGAGATCGTGCTAAAACCTGGTTTTCCTCTTTGCCTAGAAATATAATTGATTCATGGAATAAGTGCAAATATGCCTTTATCTCTAAGTATTTTCCTCCCGCTAAGATTATCTCTCTTAGAAATGATATTATGAATTTTAAGCAACTAGATCTTATGCATGTTGCACAAGCTTGGTAGAGAATGAAATTAATGATACGTAATTGCCCTACACATGGTTTGAACTTATGGATGATTATACAAAACTTTTATGCTGGCTTGAATTTTGCTTCTAGAAATCTTTTAGATTCGGCCGCGGGGGGCACTTTCATGGAAACCACCTTAGGAGAAGCTACCAAACTCCTAGATAATATTATGGTTAACTACTCTCAATGGCACACCGAAAGATCTACTAGTAAAAAGTGCATGGTATTGAAGAGATTAGTGTTTTGAGTGGAAAGATGGATGAACTTATGAAATTATTTTCTACTAAGAGTGCTTCTTCTGATCCTAATGATATGTCTTTATCCACCTTGATTGAAAATAATAATGGATCTTTGGATGTGAATTTTGTTGGTAGGAATAATTTTGGTAACAATGCTTATAGAGGAAACTTTAATCCTAGGCCTTTTCCTAGTAATTCCTCTAATAATTATGGCAATTCCTACAATAACTCTTATGGAAATTTTGGTAAGTTGCCCTCTAAATTTGAAACTAGTGTTAAAGAGTTTATGAATTCGCAAAAGAATTTCAATGCTTTGCTTGAAGAAAAATTGCTTAAGATTGATGAGTTGGCTAGAAACGTGGATCGAATTACTCTGGATGTTGATTCTTTGAAACTTAGATATATTCCACCTAAGCATGATATCAATGAGTCTCTCAAAGCCATGAGAATTTCCATCGATGAGTGCAAAGAAAGAACCGCTAGGGTGCGTGCTAAAAAGATTGCTTTATGAAAGCGTGTTCTTCTTGTTATCATGAAAATAAAGATGAAGATGTGAAAGTGATTGATGTGTCTCCTATTAGATCCATGTTTTCTAGTATGAATCTTGATAAAGATGGTACTGGAGATGAGTCTACTTTAGTTAAAAGGCGTCCCAATGATTCAGAGTTTTTATATCTTGATGCTAAAATTGTTAAAACTAGGATTGAAGAGATTAAAATTATGCATAGCGATGAATCCACTATTTTGGATTTCAAGGGATTCAATTATGGTAATTGCACTTTAATAGATTGTACTTCCTTGTTGCAATCCGTGCTAAATTCTCCGCATGCTTATAGTCAAAATAAGGCTTTCGCCAAACTCATAGTTGATGCTTTGATGCAATCTTATGAAGAAAAACTTGAATTAGAAGTTTCTATCCCTAGAAAGATTTATGATGAGTGGGAGCCTACTATAAAAATTAAAATTGAAGATCATGAATGTTTTGCTTTGTGTGATTTGGGTGCAAGTGTTTCTACAATTCCAAAGGCTTTGTGTGATATGTTAGGATACCATGAACTTGATGATTGTTTTTTAATTTAAATCTTGCGGATTCTACCATTAAGAAACCGATGGGAATGATTAATGATGTTCTTATTGTCGCCAATAGGAACTATGTGCCCGTAGATTTCATCGTTCTTGATATAGATTACAATCCTTCATGTCCTATTATTCTTGGTAGACCTTTCCTTGGAACGATTGGTGCAATTATTGATATGAAGGAAGGAAATATTAGATTCCAATTTCTGTTAAGGAAAGGCATGGAACACTTTAATAGAAATAAAATCAAATTACATTATGAATCCATTATGAGAGCCACTTATGGATTGCCTACCAAAGATGGCAATACCTAGATCTATTCTTGTATCGTGCCTAGCTAGGGGCGTTAAACGATAGCGCTTGTTGGGAGGCAACCCTATTTTATTTTCTTTGTTTTTGCTTATGTTTAGGAATAAATATTTCATTTAGCTTCTGTTTAGATGTGGTTTTGTGTTTTAATTAGTGTTTGTGCCAAGTAGAACCTTTGGGAAGACTTGTGTGAAGTTTATGTGATCATGCTGTAAAAACAGAAACTTTAGCGCTCACGAGATTGGCTGTATTTTTTTTACTGGAGAGTGCTTTTTAGTTGATTATATTTGAAGATGATTAATAGACAAATTCCTCATGTTTAACAATTTATTTCAATTTTTTAGAGTTACAGAAGTATTCGAAAGTTACAGATTACTACAGACTGTTCTGTTTTTGACAGATTCTGTTTTTCGTGTGTTGTTTGCTTATTTTGATGAATCTATGGGTAGTATCGGGGGGTATGAATCATGGAGAAGTTGGAATACAGTAGGTTTAACACCAATATAAACAAATAATGAGTTCATTACAATACCTTTGAGTGGTGGTTTGTTTTCTTATACTAACGGAGCTCATGAGATTTTTGGCTAAGTATTGTGTTGTGAAGTTTTCATGTTTTGAGTATGGCTTTGATGGACTATGGAACAAAGAGTGGAAAAAGCCTAATATTGGGGATTCCCAAGGCACCCCAAGGTAAAATTCAAGGACAACCAAAAGCCTAAGCTTGGGGATGCCCCGGGAAGGCATCCCCTCTTTCGTCTTCATATATCGGTTAGTTTACTCGGGACTATATTTTTATTCACCACATGATATGTGTTTTGCTTGGAGCGCCATGTATGATTTGAGTCTTTGCTTTTTAGTTTTCCACAATTATCTTTGTTGTACATACCTTTTTTATAGAGATAATATGATTTAGAATTTATTAGAATACTCTATGCGCTTCACTTATATATTTTGAGCTAGATAGTTTTGCTCTAGTGCTTTACTTATATCTTTTAGAGCACGGTGGTGGTTTTATTTTGTAGAAATTATTGATCTCTCATGCTTCACTTATATCCTTTTTAGAGTCTTTTAGAAAAGCATGGTAATGTGCTTTGGTTATAAAACTAGTCCTAATATGATAGGCATCCAAGATGAGTATAGTAAAAACTTTCATACAAGTGCAATGAATGGTAGGAGAAGTTTGATACTTGATGATTGTTTTGAGATATGAGGATGATGATATTAGAGTCATGCTAGTGGAGTAATTGTGAATTTGAGAAACGCTTGTGTTAAAGTTTGTGATTCCCGTAGCATGCACGTATGGTGAACCGTTATGTGACGAAGTTGGAGCATGATTTATTTATTGAGTGTCATCCTTTGTGTAGAGGTCGGGATCGCGCGATGGTTAACTCCTACAAACCCTTCCCCTAGAAGCATGAGTTGAGTACTTTGTTTTGATAACTTGTAATTTTTTGCAATAAGTATTTGAGTTCTTTATGACTAATCTTGAGTCCATGGATTATACGCACTCTCACCCTTCCACCATTGCTAGCCTCTCTTGTACCACGCAACTTTCGCCGGTACCATACACCCACGTTATACCTTCCTCAAAACAGCCACCATACCTACCTATCATGGCATTTCCATATCCATTCCGAGATATATTGTCATGCAACTTTCCACCGTTCCGTTGACATAGAGTCATATTTTGTTCTAGCATCAAGTTGTAATCTTTGAGTTGTAAGTCAATAAAAGTGTGATGATCTTCTTTATTAGAGCATTGTCCCATGTGAGGAAAGGCCAAAAAAAAAGAGATGGACCCTAAAAATATAGAGAGGGGCTAATAAAAAAAAGAGAAAGCCCCTCCAAAAAAATGAGAGAAAAGAGAGAAGGGACAATTCTGATATCCTTTTCCACACTTGTGCTTCAAAGTAGCACAGTGATCTTCATGATAGAGAGTCTCTTGTTTTGTCAATTTCATATACTAGTGGGAATTTTTATTATAGAACTTGGCTTGTATATTCCAACGATGGGCTTCCTCAAATGCCCTAGGTCTTCATGAGCAAGCAAGTTGGATGCACACCCACTTAGTTTCTTTTGATGACCTTTCGTACACTTATAGCTCTAGTGCATCCGTTGCATGGCAATCCCTACTCACTCACATTGATATCTATTGATGGGCCTCTCCATAGCCCATTAATACGCCTAGTTGTTGTGAGACTATCTTCCTCTTTTGTCTTCTCCACAACCACCATTCTATTCCACCTATAGTACTATATCCATGGCTCACGCTCATGTATTGCGTGAAAGTTGAAAGGTTTGAAATTTTTTTGAGTATGAAACAATTGCTTGGCTGAAACTGGGGTTGTGCATGATTTAAATATTTTGTATGATGATGAGGGAGCATAGCCAGACTATATGATTTTGTAGGGATAACTTTCTTTGGCCATGTTATTTTGAGAAGACATGATTGCTTTGTTAGTATGCTTGAAGTATTATTATTCTTATGTCAATATAGACTTTTGTCTTGAATCTTTCAGATCTGAACATTCATGCCACAATGAAGAAATTACATTGAGAATTATGTTGGTTAGTATTCCACATCAAAAATTTGGTTTTTATCATTTACCTACTCGAGGACGAGCAGGAATTAAGCTTGAGGATGCTTGATACGTCTCCAACGTATCTATAATTTTTGATTGTTCCATGCTATTATGTATTCTGTTTTGGATGTTTAATGGGCTTTATTATACACTTTTGTATTATTTTTGGGACTAATCTACTAACCCAAGGCCTAGTGCAGATTGCTGTTTTTTTTGCCTATTTCAGTTTTTCGCAGAAAAGGAATATCAAACGGAGTCCAAACGGAATGAAACCTTCGGGAGAGTTATTTTTGGAACCGTATCTACCCAGAAGACTTGGAGTACATGCGAGGGAACGAGAGAGGCGGCCACAAGGGGGCAGGGCGCGCCCGGGGGGGCAGGCGCGCCCCCACCCTCGTGGGCCCCCTTTGGCTCCCTCGGTCCCCTCCTTCCTCCTATATATATCCACGTACCCTGAAAACATCGAGGAAACAGAGACAACCCTAATTCCATCGCCGCAACCTTCTGTTCCCATCAGATTCCATCTTGGGGCCTGTTCCGGAGCTCCGCCGGAGGGGGGATCTATCACGGAGTGCTTCTACATCAACACCATAGCCTCACCAATGAGTTGTGAGTAGTTTACCATAGACCTTCGGGTCCATAGTTATTAGCTAGATGGCTTCTTCTCTCTCTTTGGATCTCAATACAAAGTTCTCCTCGATCTTCGAGGAGAGCTATTCGATGTAATCCTTTTGCGATGTGTTTGTCGAGATCCGGTGAATTGTGGGTTTATGATCAAGATTATCTATGAACAATATTTGATTCTTTTCTGAAATCTTTTATGTATGATTATAATATCCTTGCAAGTCTCTTCGAATTATTGGTTTGGTTTTGCCTACTAGATCTATAGTTCTTACAATGGGAGAAGTGCTTGGCTTTGGGTTCAATATTGCGGTGTCCTTTCCTAGTGACAGTAGGGGCAGCAAGGCACATATTGTATTGTTGCCATCGAGGATAAAAAGATGGGGTTTATATCATATTCCTTGAGTTTATCCCTCTACATCATGTCATCTTGCTTAAAGTGTTACTCTGTTCTTATGAACTTAATACTCTATATGCATGCTGGATAGCGGTCGATGTGTGGAGTAATAGTAGTAGATACAGAATCGTTTCAGTCTACTTGTTACGGACGTGATGCCTATATATAATGATCATGCCTAGATATTCTCATAATTTTGCGCTTTTCTATGAATTGCTCGACAGCAATTTGTTCACCCGCCGTAGAATTCTGCTATCATGAGAGAAGCCACTAGTGAAACCAATGGCCCCCGAGTCTATTCTCATCATATTAATCTTCCATCTACTTTACTATGCTTTATTTACTTTCTGTTCTTATACCAAAAAATACCAAAAATATTATCCTATCCTATCTATCAGATCTCACTTTCATAAGTGATCGTGAAGGGATTGACAACCGCTTATCACGTTGGCTGTGAAGTTCTTTTTTGTTTGTGCATGTGCGAGGGACTCGCGCGTAGTCTCCTACTGGATTGATACCTTGGTTCTCAAAAACTGAGGGAAATACTTACGCTACTGTGCTGCATCATCCTTTCCTTTTCGAGGGAATACTATGCAAGCTCGAGAAGTAGCACTTGCCACCTTGGGGGACGAAACGATATCCGTTGCCTCTTCTTGCTTTCAAACTTTTCTAGTGTCAACATAGAAAAACATGAGTTTTTTTGTCAATTTTTGGGATTTTTCGGGGTTTGCTTGGACATTTTAATACATTAACTGAGTTTTATATGCATTTATGTGCATAATTCAATTTTTAACTACATGCACATGCTCCAGTGCATATAAATGGGTTCAAAATTCAAATGTGTGACCTTGGTTGCATGCTTAATTCCCATGCAAGAAATCCGAATGAATATCAAAGACCTTGCCATCGTCGCTCGGCCGCTAACTTTGACATACATGTTTTTTAAATTCTAGTAAATCAAACACACATACGAAATTAATGAAACTTGACATGCTAGCTTGGAATGGCATCAACACACTATGGTAAAAATATTGTCCCATTTGGAGCAGGTGGGGGTATAAGCCTCACACAGACCAGAGCTTCTCACAACAAGCGTCATGGTTATGGTATGGAACGTTTCACCTTTTGGGACGAAATGATATCTGGTGCCTCTTCTTGATTTCAAATTTTTTCTAGTGTCAACGCAGAACAACAGGAGTGTTTTTAAAATATTGGAATTTTTTGAGGTTCGTTTTGACATTTTTATACATTAACTGAGTTTTCTATTTATTTATGTGCATAATTCAAATTTGAACTACATGCACATGCTCAAGTGCATATAAGTTGGTTGAAAAATCAAATATGTGTCGTTGGTTGCATGCTTAGTCCCCATGCAAGAAATGGGAATGAACGTCCAACACCTTGCCACCATCGCTCGGCCGAAAACATTGAGATGCATGGTTTTTAAATTATAGTAAAGCCAAAACTCGTCTGAAAATCATGAAACTTGGCATGCTATAATGGAGCGGCATCAAAATGATGTGGTAAATATTTTGTCCCATTTGGGGAAGGTTCGGGTATAAGCTTCTCCCAAACCCGACCTTCTCACAACAAGCCTGGTGGTTTCAGTAGGGAACGTGCCACCTTCGGGGACGAAACGATATCCGTTGCCTCTTATTGCTTTCAAAAAATTTATATTGTCAACATAGAACAACGGGAGTATTGTGTCAATTTTTGGGACTTTTTGCGGTTTTCTTGGACATTTTATATTAACTGGGTTTCTAGGCATTTTATGTGCATAATTCAAATTTGACCTACATGCACATGCTCCAGTGTGGAAAAATGGGTTGACATATCAAATATGTGTCCTTGGATGCATGCTTAGGTCCCATGCAAGAAATGGGAATGAATTTCAAACACCAGGGCACTGTTGATTTCCGCCAAAACATTGAGATACTTTATGTTTAAATTTTAGTAAATCCAAAACTCATCTTTAATTCATGAAACTTGGCATGCTATCATGGAATGGCACCCGACATGCTGTGGTATTTTTCGTGTCCATTTTGAGAGAAGACACACTCGAATAATAGCCAACAAAATCATTTTGAAACAAATAGCTGCCACTTTAACATCTCAAACGTTTTGTATAATTTAAATCATGTGGGTTCTGTTAACCATTCACGTGACGCCGTGTGCCACTCTTGTAATGGCTAGGAGGTGCCATGCGGACATGTGCTTGACTGAATGGGAGGTGTGCGAGCGTAGTCCGCTGTGCAAGTTGAACGAGAGGCATGCGAGTTGTCTTCCAATGTGCAGGCTCACCGGGAAGCGTGCGACCTGTACACTATGCATGCTCACTGGGAAGCGAGCCCTTTGAATTCCATGGCCGCCCACCATGCTCGCATCCTCTTCATTAATGGCGCCCGAGCCACTATTTAATATGGGAGGCCTTACTGTTTGCCTCCCATTCCCCTCACACAGACCTCCACCAACGCCATGGCGTACAAGGATCATATGCCACTAGTCTTCCAGTTTGGTGAAGTCAACTCCAAGCGTGAGGATATAGAAAATAAGGAGGAATGGGGCCTCATGGACATGGCCCTGAACAAGCTGGTCGCGACGATTGCTGCCCCCGCGCTCATCCTAGCTCCCATCACCATGCCCGCGCCAGCGACCATCCCCGTTGCATTGACAGGCTGGTCACCAAGAACTATCGCAGAGCTGGAAGCCACAGGCGTCAGCGAGGTCTCCGCAGACTTGCTCGAACCCATGTACATGCCAACGCCAACGCGCGTGCCCGTGCGCGCCCCTGCACCCACTTCGTTGCCGGTCCCCCCGCATTCGCCTACACCTGTCGCGCCTGTGCCCATGCACGCGCCCCCCTCAGCGGCATGGGATGCCACCGTCGACCGCTACCTCGCAGCACCGCGAATTTCTATCCTCCTGCTCCCCGCCCGTCGATCGCGCGACGACCTGATGTTTGATTTCCAAGTGAAGAACGTTTTGTGCTGCCTTGAAGACTTCAACAACGGCGTCCCGGAGGACGACAAGGACAACGCCGGCACGGCACGCCGCCACCGCCTCCGCCGGAATTAGGTTTTTTGGGGTTTAATATTGTATCTCGATCATAATAATATAAATTCGCAGTGTGACTGAATGAAAGATATGGTTTGAACGAACTTGTGTTTTTCACTCTGTATGTACAGACTTATCAAATGATTTTCTTAAAGAAACATCAAAATGTTTCTAAAAATAAAACACTCATCACAAATGTTTTAGTTAGAACTGCAAACCGACAGCTTCATGACGTGCGCTTGGGAAGCGTCGGTATTTTCCCAAGGAGGAAGGGATAATGCAACACAATGACGGTAAGTATTTCCCTCATTTATGAAACCAAAAGTTTTGACATGAAGACTTTCTTTGGCTCATCCTATGTCTTCTGGCCGGAGGCCGTAGATTTCGGTAGTGGCTTCTCTCAAGAAATAGCACATGGTGGGTAAAAAAATTACTATGCGTCCCCCCAGGTGCTTCTTTGGCTCATCCTATGTCTTCTGGCCGAGAAAAATTCTCCCAAAAGTTTCGTTGCGTTTGGACTCCGTTTGGTATTGATTTTTTGCGAAGTAAAAAACAAGCAAAAAACAACAACTGTCACTGGGCACTATGTCAATAGGTTCGTCCCAAAAATGATATAATGTTGCTATAAAATAATTGTAAAATATCCAAGAATTATAATATTATAGCATGGAGCAATCAAAAATTATAGATACGTTGGAGACGTATCAGCATCCCCAAGCTTAATTGCTGCTTGTTCTCGAGTATGTAAATGATAAAAATAGAATTTTTGATGTGGAATGCTGCCTAACATGTTCATCACATATTCCTTTCTTTTGTAGCATGGAAATTGGGACTTTTATATGGTTAAATGCAATAGTCTAGTTTTGACATGAAGACTTTCACATTCAAGCATATCAACAAGCAACCATGTCTTTCAAAATATCAATACTAAAGCAAGTTATCCCTAGATCATCATGCTTAATCATTGATCCATTCATGAAACACACTCGCATATTAGGTACATCCAATGCTCAAGTACGATCATAGTGCCCCTTAGTTGGTGCTTTATAAGAGAAGATGGAGACTCAAATAAAAATAAAAATTGCATCAAGTAAATAGAAAGGCCCTTCACAGAGGGAAGTAGGGATTTGTAGAGGTGCCAGAGCTCAAAGCTTAAATTGAGACATTTTTTTTGAGAGGCATACTTTTCCCGTCAACAAAAACGACTAAGAGTTTGCAATACTTTCCATGCTAGATACATCATAGGCGGTTCCCAAACAAAAAATAAAATTTATTCCTTTTTCCACCATTCTTTCACAATGCATGGCTAACCGTATCCACGAGTGCCCTCCATACCAACACTTTCCAAGGAATTTATTATTTGACAACATAAAGTAAATTACTTTTTCATTTCGGGACTGCGCATCCCTATTACTGTCGTACTCTCATGTAATGACAAGTGAATAAACACTCATCTTGAGAATAACACATCTAGAATGGAAAAATACCGGCCACCCCTGACCGCCTTATGAACGGTACAGGCACACAAAACAGAAGTTTATTTTGAAATTTAGAGATGGCACATACAAATTTGCTTAGAACGGCAAGGCAATACCGCATATAGGTAGATATGGTGGACTCATATGGTAACTAGGTTTAAAGAGTTTGGATGAACAAGTAGTATTTCTACTTAGTACAAGTGCAGGCTAGCAAAAATATTGAGAAGCAACCAACCAAGAAACTAAAATTCACATAAGCAAGAATTGAGCATAACCAACACCAAATAATGCACCACAAGTAGGATGTAATTTCATTGCACAACTATTAATGTTCGTGCTTGCATAGGGAATCACAAACCTTAACACCAATATTCTGACTAAAGCATAATTATTCATAAACATGACTCACATATCACTATCATCGTATCTCAAAACTATTACAAAGAATCAAGTTTATTTTGTCCAATGATCTTCATGAAAGTTGATGAGGACATGGCTACCATAGTTATACCCACAACCCCTCCTACTATACCTTTTGGACCAATTACTAGAGCGAGCGCACATCGGTTATATTATCAGGTACTTTTGTTTCTTGGTAATGTTTCCAATGTTGATAATGCTGCGTAAGTTGGATACATTTATGTTTATTACAATTGAAGGGACAAGAATGGACAAGAAGGATGAACACTGGATCATGATCAAGCATGGAGATGAAGGCACGCGCGAAGGGATACAGAACAGAGTTTCTAGTGAAGATTTCCGCACATTGAATCCACCATGATGACATACAAGAAGATGGACGAAATATACAATATGCTTGTTCGTAAAATTCATCCATAGCTTATTATAGGTGTTGTGCCACCTTATTTTTGGCCAGGCCCATGTAATTTTTAAATACCTCTTATTAGGCTGTTTTTAGAGTCCGTATTGTAGGGGAAATGACTCAGGAGGTGTTTTAGGTTCACCTTACCAAGGGTGGACGAAATTCCCTCTCTTTTCCCCTATAAATACAGCCCTTAAGGGAACTTTTAGACTAGGGTTTTATTTAGTTAAAAGTTAGCCATTGCTGCAACTTTGTTTACTTCGTTTGTGTCCAATGACCAAACCAAGACCGCTTTTAGAACCCCACTTTTATCAACACTTCATATATATTCGCAATATTCAGATTGCTTTATCATATTATTGCTTGTTCTTCGATTGCTTGCAGGAATAGACCTTCATGGTCAGGTTGATCATGCTCCGATGCGATCAAAAACCTCTTGGAGTTGGTTTAGCGATTGCTATGGCGCAACATCGTGCACATTTGTAGTCGGATCATCAAAGTAGCCTCCACCAAATCGATAGTCATCATCTCATTGAAAGGTCGGGCCCCCTCGCCTCTATCAACAGTTTTTATTACATCCCTCTTGAATATCTATCACTTTGGGACTAGCTTCATATGTTGCTTTTGATAAGCTCAAACAAATCTAAGTGAAGAACATGAGCATAAAATTTTCTTCTCTCAAAATAGTTTAAGTGAAGCATGAGAGAATTTCTTAAAAAAATTACCAACTCACAAATAAATCTAAGTGAAGCATGAGAGCATTTCTTCAAAAATATTAAAGCACACCATGCTCAAAAAGATATAAGTGAAGCACTAGAGCAATTCCATAGCTCTCAAAAAATTTAAGTGAAGCATAAAGATCAATTCTAATAATTCATAGCATAAATTTGGCTTTCTCAAATAGGTGTGTCCAGTAAGGATGGATGACACAAACTAAAAGCCGAAACAAGCAAAGACTCATATCATGCAAGACACTCCAAGCAAAACTTATGATATGTGACGAATAAAAATATAGCTCCAAGTAAAATACAGATTGTTGTTAGAAGAAAGAGGGGACGCCACTTGGGGCATCCTCAAGATTAGTTGCTTGATACTTCTTGAATATTTTTCTTGCGGTTCCATGGGGCATCCCCAAGCTTATGTTTTTGTGACTCCTTATTCCTTCATCCATCGTGATCGCACCCAAAACTTGAAAACTTCAATCACACAAAACTCAACGAAACCTCGTGAGATCCATTAGTATAACAAAACCAATCCTTACTCTAAGTATTGTAGAAAACCCATTCATAATTTTGTTATTGCAATATATCCAATGTATTCTAACTTTTCCATGGCTTAAATCCTTCAATAAAAGCCATAGATCCATTAAAACAAGCACATAACACAACGAAAATAGAATCTTTCTAAAACAGAGTAGTATGTAAAGATGCGAATTTTAGTCATACGTATGTAACTCTAAAAATTCTGCAAAATTCGT
This sequence comes from Secale cereale, assembly GCA_902687465.1. NCBI lineage: Eukaryota > Viridiplantae > Streptophyta > Magnoliopsida > Poales > Poaceae > Secale > Secale cereale. Next base: position 385,205,823 of record LR738715.1, on the reverse strand, counting down.
AAAACGTGGGAAATTTGTATACTGACAACGTGTAAAAAATTCAAAAATTTATCATGTACCAATCAGTGTCAACAATTATATCACTGGACGCAATAAGTTTCTGATTTTCAATGCAATCAAATCAACTGTCAACCAAACCATGCCAAAGGCTTTGCTTGGCACAAACAATAATTTAGACCACAGAAACAGATTTAATTAGAGGCATCTTTGTATATTTGTTTGAAAATAGAAAGAAAACCAAAAAGCAAAAAGATACAAGTTGGGCTGCCTCCCAACAAGCGCTATCGTTTTACGCCCCTAGCTAGGCATAACACATAGATCTCAAGTATTGTCATCTTTAGTTTTTGCCACTTTAGTGAGGGCCTTTACAAACCCGGGAGGCTCTTTATGCTTCCCCAAATTTTCCAAAAAAGAAACCATCTTGAGATCTAAAATATCCAACCGTTTATTGGAAAGAGTAATCAAAGTAAAAGAGTAATCATAGTATTCATGCGACTGAGATTCCCACTAATATGTATGAGAGGTTCATTATATTTTTGCAACTCAACCATATGTGTTATGCAAATCACCCAATTTGGCTAAAATTTGAAGCCCTTCCTATGTGAAGGAAAACCCCTTTTTTAGTGGTGGAACTCCCAATATTCTTTCTAGGATTTCATAAGCAGTATTAGCATCGAGCTCAACAAAATTTCCTTTAGCGGCAAAATCCAAGAGTTGTCTATGATGCAAAGATAATCCTGTAGGGAAATGTTGCATGGAAAAAAAATCTACGCACACGCGATGATCTATCCATGGAGATGCATAGCAACAAGGGGGAGAGTGTGTCTACGTACCCTCATAGACCGTAAGCGGAAGCGTTTGACAATGCGGTTGATGTAGTCGAACTTCTTTGTGATCCAACCGATCAAGTACCAAACGTACAGCAGCTCTGCGTTCAGCTCGGTGACGTCCTCGCATTCTTGATCCAACATGAATTAGAGAATGACTCATGATGCCTTGACATGACGCATGATGCCATTGTAGGGAAATGTTGCATGGAAAACAATAAAAAATCTATGCACACGCTATGATATATCAATGGAGATGCATAGCAACGAGGTGGGATGTGTCTATGTACCCTCGTAGACCGTAAGCGGAACCATTTGACAACGCGATTGATGTGGTCGAACTTACGGCACCTTCGTGTTCAGTACACGTTCAGCTCAGTGATGTCCTCACCTTCTTGATCCAGCAAGACGGTGTGGTGATAGTGATGGTGATGCGATCTCTGCAGGGCTTCGCCTAAGCACTACGAAAACATGACCGATGGAGTAAACGGTGGACGGGGGCGCCGCATACGGCTAAGACAATGTTGTGTCCTTGTGTGGTGCCCCCTCGCCATGTATATATAGGTGGGAGTGGAGAGAGAGGCAGCCAGGGCTCACCCCTAGGGGCTGGCTGCCGGCTCTAGGGCTATTGACCTCCTGCGCCCACCCTTTCCTTGTATGAACAAGGGGAAAGGAAAGAGGGGGGAGAGGGGACAAAAGGGGGAGTCCTACTCCACATTTTCCTTTCCCTCCCCATAGGGCCGGCCTCCATAGGGGTGCACCAGCCCCTTGTGGGCTGGTGTGTTCCCTGTCTTGGCCCATAAGGCCCATAGCTTTGCCGAGGATGCCCGAAACTCCTTCCGGTGAGCCGATAAGTACCCAGTACCCACCGAAATACTTCCGGTGTCCGAATACCATCATGACTATATATTAATCTTTACCTCTCGACCATTTCGAGGCTCCTCATCATGTATGTGATCTCATCCGGGACTCCAAATAACATTCGGTCACCAAATCACATAACTCATATAACACTATATCGTCAACGAACGTTAAGCATGCGGTCCCTACGAGATCGAGAACTATGTAGACATGACCGAGACACCCCTTCGGTCAATAACCAATAGCGGCTTATCGATGCCCATATTGGTTTTTACATATTCTACGAAGATCTTTATCGGTCGAATCGTTATGACAACATACACAATTCCCTTTGTCTGTCGGTATGTTACTTGTCCGAGACTCGATCGTCGGTATCTCTATAACTAGTTCAATATCGTTACTGGCAAGTCTCTTTACTCGTTCCGTAATACATCATCTTGTAACTTACTCATTAGTCATTTTCTTGCCAGGCTTCTTATGATGTGTATTACCGAGAGGGCCCAGAGATACCTCTCCGATACTCCGAGTGACAAATCCCAATCTCAATCCATGCCAACTCAACAATTACCTTCGAAGATACCTATAGAGCATCTGTATGATCACCCAGTTATGTTGTGAAGTTTTATAGCACACAAGGTATTCCTCCAGTAATCGGGAGTTTCATGATCTCATGGTCTAAGGAACAAGTATTTTACATACATGAAAGCAGTAGCAATAAACTGCACGATCAAATACTAAGCTAACGGATGGGTCTTGTCCATCACATCATTCTCTTAATGATGTGATCCCTTATCAAATGACAACTCATGTCCATGGTTGTGAAACCTTAACCATCTTTGATCAACGAGCTAGTTAGTAGAGGCTCACTAGGGTCACGACATTTGTTTATGTATTTAAGTTCCCGGCCAATACAAATCTAGCATGAATAATAAACTTTTATCATGACTAAGGAAATATAAAATAATAACAACTTTATTATTTCCTATATGGTATATTTCCATCAAATCCTATCTAAAAATTACGAAGCAATTTTTTTGCATCCCCCCTTAGATTGCAAATGCGATAGTATTCCATTAGCCTATACCAAGCATCTTTTAAATTTTCTCCTTGTTTCTGTTTGAGGTATAGAACTTCAAAATATGGTGACAAAGGAGGAGTAGTCATGCTAGCCATAGCAACAAGGTAGGCAAACAAGAGATCTGGCAAGAAAATGGCGAACCAAAAAGAGGGCGAATACAACGACAAATTTTTGTAAAGTGGGGGAGATAAAAATGAGAGGGAAATGGCAAATAATGTAAATTATAAGGAGATGAGATTTTTTATTAGGAACCTGATAGATGTTGATGATGCCTCCCTGGTAACAACAATAGAAATTCATTTGATGTGTGCCAGATCAACATCAAGTTTTGAAGAACGGGAAGAAGGAAGACACATGTGTCACCATTGAGCAACATCGGGAGACGCACCGTCAGTCCGACAGGTGAAATGGCCTCGACGTAGACAAACCCGCGCCTAGTGCTGGCAGGTACTTGCCTTACGAGGTGGGGTGTCCCGCCGTCCCTCGTGAGCTATGGCAAGTCTGTTGGCCATCATCTCGCATCTTCAAGCCTGACTTGCCGGAGAAGTATGATGGAAAGCTCAAACCAACAAAGTTTTTGGGCATATATGCCATCACCGTCCAAGCTGCCAGGGGAGGGACGAAAAGGTGCTCTCCAATTACTTTCCATTGCCGCTCAAGCCCAATCTGAGGTCTTAGCTGATGCACCTTCCTAAGGATTCCATCTCGTCCTGGGCCGACCTGTGCAACGAGTTCGTTGGCGCCTTCAAAGGCGGCCATCAAGAACCTGGCAGACCTAGTAACTTGCAAGCCCTCTTGTAGAAGGAGGGAGAAAGTCTGCGCAAATAGTTACACATGTTCAGTCTTGTACACCACAATATCTTGAAGATTCATCCAGCAGGTGTGATTGTCGCGTTCCACATGGACGTGCGTAATCAGAGGATGCGCGCCAAGATGAATGTTCGGCTACCAAAAACTCTCTACTAAATGTACACCCTGGCAGACAAGTGTGGTCACGCAGAGGAAGGGAGAAGGCTTCTTGGGGATGAGGTTGGCGCCGGAGTTGATTCATAGGACAATGACGATGCCGCAGCCCCCGGAAAGAGGAGTAAGAAGCGCAACAAGAAGCGTAAATGAAGAGTAGTAATTGTCGGTGAGAGCTCCAGCGATCCCAGCGCCGGTAAGAGGGCAAAGATAGAGGCGCTAGGCAAGGAAGCTGCTTCGTGCACTGATTTTCCAACGGCTGCGGTGGCAGAGAAAACAAGAAAAATCCGCCGGGCCATACTGCAAAATCCAGCGGACTAAGGGCCATGATCTCCAGGAGTGTCGGCAAGTTGAACAACTTGTCAAAAGGCAGAAGGCCGAGTATGAGAAGCACGATAAGGAGAAAGGCCAAGATGGCGCTGGCAGGAAGGGACATGCTGGGCACGGCGGCCACCATGGCGAGGCCGATAAGCAGATGGAAAACACGGCCAGAGGTCGAGAGAAAAGATAAGGAGAAGACGATAGTGAAGAGGAAGGCGACGAGGAGTCCATCGAACAGGTATTCCAGAGAGCTGTGGAAGCAATGTGCATTGGCGGGGGTGCATCTTGCACTCCTCTCACCGCCAACTGAAGCAGCGGGAACAAGAAGTCAATGTTGCAGAGCCCGTGGCAAGCGCTTAGGAACCACTCAAATGGTCACGCATGCCCATCATCTTTGACATTAAGGACCATCCCGATCGCACTACTGCGGTCGGATGTTTGCCATTGTTGGTCTCACCAACAATCCGCAACCTCAAGGTCACCAACGTGTTGGTTGACGGTGGAGCTGATTTGAATCGGATATCCCCTAGCATAATTGAGAAGCTCCAAATTCCTGATGAGGACCTCAAGAGGACTGGCACTTTCCAAGGGATCTACCAGGGGAGAAGCCAGCCGAAGGGAAATATCACACTGCCAGTGATGTTTGGTGGGGAGTTGAACTATAGGACTGAGAAAGTCATGTTTGATGTTGTTGAGCTCCCCCTTCCATTTAATGGTATCCTTGGCTGCCCAGCTCTGACCAAATTCATGGCAGCATCCCACTATGATTATAATACTATGAAGATGCCGGGGTGTCGGTGTATTTGGATCGACACCTATGGGATCACAAGAATCCCTACTACGGTTGTGGGGCGTGGGGTTGAGAGAAGAGTGGATCTAACAATCGGGACACGGTTCCTTTACCCAGGTTCGGGCCGCAAAGATGCGTAAAACCCTACTCCTGCTTTCGTGGATTATATGTTGGTGTTCTTCAGCTAACGAGGAGCTCCGAAAGAGTCGTGAGGGGTTCCGAAAAGCCCAATCCTCCTCCTGGTCGCCTCGGGCCTCCTTTTATAGGGAAAAGGGGTTGCCACAGTGGCACACAGGAGGTGGAAAGGGTGCAGTGACGCGAGGTTATCCCTCGCATTACAGGACAAGGTGCATTTAATGCGCCCTGCTTAGGTGTCCTTGCTTTATTGGGGATGAGGGGAGACGCATGTCTTGTCCGTCGCCGCTCCTCCTCGTGTCGACACGCGCCCTGGCCACCGGTGCCTGAGGTGCCATGTAGGCAGACAGGCAGCTGAGGTGGCGCAACGGCGGGTCTCCATGAAGATCTGTGGGTTGCCACGCAGGAGCCTGTCCAGCTGGTCGGGTCGGCATCATGCGTGGGTCAGTGGAAACCCAGTTGGTGCGGGTCTGATGGTGGCCCTGCGGGTGTCCTCGGCAAGGGCCTTGCCGGGGCTCCAGCAAGGGTCTTGCCGCGGCGCCTGCCACCATCCCCGGCAAGGTGCTTGCCGGGGGCCTTGTGGACCTCCCTGGATGGAATCCCGCCAAGGGTCGTCGTCCTCTTATCTTGCATCTGATCTGGAAGGTCTTCACAAAGATCTGCATGCCATCACGGGGATATCTTCCGAATCCTCGCCCCATGGGGGCGATGGACTCAAGGGCGATTCGCCCCGTAGGCGCGGGGCGAGCTGCCGCGGCAAGGGTCTTGCCGGGGCTGCCAGAGCCAGCCCCGGCAAGAATCCTGCCGGGGGAAGCCTCTTCGTCCCTTTGTTCTTCGTGGCCTTGTTCTTGGCGTCGCTCCAGTCTCCATCAACCTTCAGTCTTGCCCCAGCTTGCCTCCCTTGCCGTGCTTCGTGCGATGGCACCGTGGCTCAGACTGCCCGTGCACAGTCATACGGGTACAAAAAGTGTACCCCTCTTTTTGTACACCGACAGGAGCCCCCGGGCCTGGGCCACACATAAGCATGACACGTTGTTGGGCCAGGCCCAGAACGGTGCGCGGGCAGGCAGGGTGGTTCTCACCGTGGTAAAATTTCCG
>LR738715.1:385180879-385199740 GCA_902687465.1 Secale cereale | reverse complement strand
CAAGGGCGATTCGCCCCGTAGGCGCGGGGCGAGCTGCCGCGGCAAGGGTCTTGCCGGGGCTGCCAGAGCCAGCCCCGGCAAGAATCCTGCCGGGGGAAGCCTCTTCGTCCCTTTGTTCTTCGTGGCCTTGTTCTTGGCGTCGCTCCAGTCTCCATCAACCTTCAGTCTTGCCCCAGCTTGCCTCCCTTGCCTTGCTTCGTGCGATGGCACCGTGGCTCAGACTGCCCGTGCACAGTCATACGGGTACAAAAAGTGTACCCCTCTTTTTGTACACCGACAGGAGCCCCCGGGCCTGGGCCACACATAAGCATGACACGTTGTTGGGCCAGGCCCAGAACGGTGCGCGGGCAGGCAGGGTGGTTCTCACCGTGGTAAAATTTCCGCGCGCTGCGCCTCCCACGGCCCGCGCGTGCGGCGCGGGGGTGGAGGGGCGTGCGTGACGTGGGCGGCATGCGTGGGGCGGTTTCCTCACGCATGCGTCACGTCGTAGTAAATGTGATAGGAGGCGGCCCGCGCCTTCCCCATGAACGGGGGGAGGTGTGGGGGCGTGGCCCGCTGACTGGATGGGGCCGAGGCGCGGTCTGCTAGGCGTCCACTCCCCACGATCACGGGGTGGGGAGAGGTCGCCTCACCTGTCCCTTTGGTCTTGTGCGTCCGCCACGTGCCTCCCATGCGTTCGAGGTGGCGAGCGGTGGAGGCGGGAAACAGAGCCGTCGTTGGTTGGGGCGGTGGGTCGGTCCCAGCTCCTCTCGCCTTCTACGTCTTGATTGGTCGAGCGGGGCGGTCGAGCTCCAGCCGCGCCCCTTTGTAAGGGGCGGAGGGAGGGGACGGCACTCCGCACTCCTCCATCTTCTTTCTCCTCCAGCTTCTGCTCCATTCTTCTATCCGCCATGAAGAAGGAAAACCTCGGCTCCTCAACGGTGGCGGCGAGGGTCGCCGCTCGACAGTGCGTCCCCCCTTCTCCTGCACCCGCAGTGGCTGAACCAGCTACGAGGGGAAGAGGGAGGGGGCGAGGCCGTGGGCGAGGCTGGGGGTGCTCGGGGAAGAGGAAGACGGGACGGCTCGCTGGCCTCACCCCCGCCAGCAGCTCCTCCTCCGGTGGAAGGTCATGTTGGAGATGACCCATGCGAATTCTTCATTAGGATGCGGGGGTCGCCGCGCCGTCGCCTTCGTCTCCCGACCCCGTTTGCACGGGAGATGGAGGCGAACCCGCCGGAGTCGCTGTGGTTGCACATGAGGGGTTGTGGTATCAGTGGCACGCGAGCCGTCGTCGACTTCCCCGCCCCTCATGTGATGTATCTTCGTTGAGGATGGAAGAGGTTCACCCGCATCCACAGCCTGACGGACGGGCTCATCCTCCACTTCAAGCTGATGGGGGATGGCCATCTCTCCGTCAAGGTCTTCGGGTGATACGTCCAAAACGTATCTATAATTTCTGCTTGCTCCATGCCTCTTTTGTGTGATATTGCTATGATATTTATGCACTTCCATACACTTTTGATCATATTTGGACTAACCTATTAACTCAGTGCACCCCAGTGCCAGTTTCTGTTTTCTGCTGTTTTTATATTTCAGGTTTTCCCATTACGTAAATTGCCAGAAAAATTCCAGGAAAAATATATAAAAAATCAGCGTTCCGGAAGCTTCCATGCGGCCAAAGTAGGGCCGGAGGGGGGCCACCAGGGCTCCAGGCGGCCAGAGGGCGCGCCCCCCCTCCTGGCCGCGCCGCCAGGGTGCCTGGGCCCCCTGGCCTCCTCTGACGCCCCCCTTTGGCATATATTTACACCGCGTCCCGAAACCCTCGAGGACGGAACCCTTTTTCGCGATCTCATCTCTGTTCCGCCGCCGCCGCGCTTCCAAGATCGGGAGCACCAGGAGAACTCTTCCCGGCACCCTGCCGGAGGGGAGGATCACCACCGGGAGCTTCTCCACCACCATGGATGCCTCCCGGATGAGTTGTGAGTAGTCTCCCTTGGACCATGGGTCCATGACCAGTAGCTATGTGATGTTCTCCTCCCCTCTTTGTTCTTCACCGATTAGACCTCGTGAGCTGCCCTACATGATCGAGGCACATATGTAATCCTTATGCTGTTGCTATGCTGAGTATGCTGGGATCCGATGGATTATGAGATTATGTTCAGATTGTGTGTGAGTAATATATTTGATTTACCTCTTTTATATTTATGTTCTAGAGTAATTCTTGCATGTTCTCCGTTGCTTTTTATTGCTTTGGCCAAGTAGTAGGTAGTAACTCCAAGAGGGAACGTTATGCTTGATTGTGGGTTCATGCCCCTCGATGACTAGCTTGAGTGACAGAAACATGAGTCTAGGGGATGTGCTGTTGCCACAAGGGGGAAAACAACGGTGCTTGTACTTGCGGGTGCAAGGATTATTTACTTTACGCAAAGTTCTTTTAATGCAGTTGTCTGTTGCTTTGTGTTTACACTATGGGTGGGACTCGCAACTTAATACCAGCGAGATGTTCTGGATAGATATCTCAAGGTGGATGATTAGTAGTAGATGCAGATGGATTTCGGTCTACTTGCCTTGGCGTACCGCCCATGCTTTTGAGCCTCTACCTTTCTTTGCAGCATAGTTAGCATTGGTTTGCGCACATAATCCTGTCAATTGCCCAGCTGTATTTCGTTTACCTTGCTTAGTTGTTTTATTGTCTTTTGGGAGAGAGACATCACTAGTGAACATCATGGGACCCCGGTCCATATTACCATCACTGATCACATCCGTTATTTACTTTCTGTTCTTACTTACTAGTTGTAGTAATACCTATCACTATTATCTCTTGCGTTTGTTCCTTTGTAAACGACAAGGCCGGAGGGATTGACAACCTCTCTGTACTCGTTGGGAGCAAAGTTATTTGTATTTGTGTGCAGGTCCGGTCAATCGCTAGTTGCCCCGTTAGCAGTTGACACCTTCTTGTTGAACCTCGGAGTCTCAGGGGATTCGATCCTTGGTATCTTTGCCAAGGGAAAACTACCGCTACACTGCATCTCAAACTTTCCACTTGGGGTAACCAACGAGGGGCGAGAAGCCATCAAGAAAAGTTCTCTGGCGCCGTTGCCGGGGACTCCACTCTTTAAGATAGGGGAGTTGCACGCTATCTTCTACCTTTGCTTTTTAGTCTTGTTAGTTTACCTTTCAGTTTTTGCTTTAGTGTCTTCTATCAAAAATCACAAAAATAGTTATCTTGCTTGCTTGCTGCTATGGGTTCCACCGAGAACACCAAGTTGTGTGACTTCACTAGTCATAACAACGATGACTTTATCTGCACGCCCATCACTACACCTGCCACTTCAGCACCTTCTTATGAAATTAAACCTGCTTTACTAAACCTAGTTATGAAAGATCAATTCTCCGGTGCTGGAGATGATGCTGCTTTATACTTAAACAATTTTGTTGAACTCTGTGATATGCAAAAGTACCAAGAAATAGATGGTAATATTGTTAAGCTTAAGCTTTTTCCTTTCTCCTTGAGAGGAGGAGCTAAAATTTGGTTTCAATCTTTGCCTAGAAATAGCATAGATTCTTGGGACAAGTGCAAGGATGCTTTTATTGGAAAGTACTATCCACCTGCTAAAATTATCCAACTAAGGAGTAACATAATGAATTTCAAACAATTGGATAATGAACACGTTGCCCAAGCTTGGGAACGCATGAAATCTCTTGTCAAGAACTGCCCTACTCATGGTTTGACTACTTGGATGGTTATCCAAACTTTTTATGCAGGCTTGAACTTTACCTCGCGGAACTTGTTAGATTCGGCCGCGGGAGGAACCTTTATGTCAACTACACTTGGTGCTGCCACGAAGCTTCTCGATGAGATGATGACCAATTATTTCCAATGGCACACCGAACGCGCTCCAACAGGTAGGAAGGTAAACTCTGTCGAGGAGATTTCCTCCCTAAATGAAAAAGTTGACTTGATCATGTCTCTACTTTCCAAGCAATCTTCTGTTCATCCTCGTGATGTTCCTTTAAATTCTTTGATTGCTCAAGAACCAGTAGATGTGAACTTTATCTCTAGAAACAATTTCAATAACAATGCTTATAGGAGTAATTTTGGTAGCAATCCTAGAACGTTCCCCTCTAATTCCTATGGGAACAACAATGCTTATCCTAGCACCAAGAACTTCACCCAAAAAGATAGAGACATGCCTGGTTATGAGAAACTTCTAGAAATAGAGAAGGCCACTAAGAACTACATGCACACCCAATATGAACAAAACAAAACCTTCTCGAGGCAATTAAATGAGCATACTGCTATCTTGCAAGACATTGGTAGACAACTAGAGAGCCTAAATATTGAGATTTCTAACCTCCAAACTAGGCTCACTATCACTGAGACCCAAGTTTCCAATATGTCCCACACACAAGCCACTTTGATAAACCAAATGGCAGCTAAACCCGAAGTGGTTGCACCCCTAAAGGAGGAAGAAGATAGAATTAAGAACCTTCCTACCCACCACACTGTTGCTACTATCCAAGTTGTTGAGGATATCCAAACTCTTAGCACCCAATGCACTCCTGGTCCCATTGGACCTATTAATGGTGATGTTATGACCATAGAAACTACCAAACAGGTGAGCCTAAAGGACACCACTACCACTTTTCTTGATAGTAGTGACCTTGATTTTGATAATTGCACCCTTACCGAAGTTATTGATTTCCTTCACAAGATGTCTAGAGATCCCCGCACTAGCACACTTAACCTTGCCTTCACAGAGCATATCACTAATGCTCTCATCAAAGCTAGGGAGAAGAAACTTAGGGTAGAAGCCCCCATACCTAGAAAGCTAGAAGATGGTTGGGATCCTATGATTAAAATTAAGTTGAATAACTTCTCTTGCTATGCTTTATGTGATGTTGGAGCTAGTACCTCCGTTATGCCCAAAAGATATATGATATGCTTAAATTGAAACCTTTTGATTCTTGTTCTTTTGGTGTTCGTCTTGTTGATTCTTCCATAAAGAAACCCTTGGGGAGGATCGACGATGTTCTTATCATTTTCAATGACAATTATGTTCCCGTTGATTTTACTATTATGGATATTGAATGTGAACCTTCTTGTCCAATTATTTTGGGACGTCCTTTTCTTCGCACCGTTGGTGCCATCATTGACATGAAAGAGGGGAATATAAAATTCCAATTTCCTCTCAAGAAAGGGATGGAACACTTCCCTAGAAAGAAGATTAAGTTACCTTTTGAGTCCGTTATACGGGCTAGCTATTCTTTTACTCTTGATAAAACTTGATCTCTTTGCATTATGCCTAGCTTAAAGGCATAAAAGAAAGCGCTTTTGGGAGGCAGCCCACAATGAATAAAAATTTATTTTGCTTTTGTTGTGTCTTGATGTTGTTACTACAGTAGCATCATCATTGTATCTTTACTTTTCAGCTTTGTGCCAAGTGTAGCCTCTGATTGCAAGAAAGTTCAAAAGTTGTGACGTGCTGTCCAGGAAACAGATTATGTCCTTGGACAGAAAAATTCGTATAAAATCACCAAATCATCTTTTTGGTCTGCATTTTTCCGACAGCGTTCTCTATACAATTGGCTTTCGGGCGTCTGTTCTGAGTTTTTTGATTTGAGTTGTGGAAGTGCCCCGAAAAAATTATTTACTACCTGCTGGTCTGTTTTTCACAGATTCTGTCCTGTTTTGCCTTTCCTTCGTTTTGCGAACCTTGAGCTTGCTTTTTCTTTGCAAAAACCTTTTGGCAATCTTGAGAAACAGTAGAACTTCAAGAATATCCTTATTTCCAGCAAGGAAAAATTATTTTATTATGGGTACTAACCTCGCTAATCAGATTATGATGAGTTATGTATGAAGGGAGTTTTCAAGTGTGCGAGGGAAGATGATAAAAAGATTCAGGAGTGTCAAACGCTCAAGCTTGGGGATGCCCCCGTGCACCCCCAAGAAATATTCAAGAAGACTCAAGCGTCTAAGCTTGGGGATGCCCCCGTGCATAACCTTCTCCATCAATAATTATCAGTTCGTCTTTCGTTCCACTATATTTTTATCACTTCATGTGTTATGTGCTACGCTTGGAGCGTCTTGCTTTTAGTTTCCTTTTTAGTTTTCTTTAGCTTTGCTTTCTGTTCATAACGAGTTGGAACTCAGCTTTCTTTGTGTGGGAGAGAAACACGCTCCACTTCAACCTAGAACATAACATGGGATTTTCATGTTTATCTTTGCTGTGTATGTTCTTTGTCTTTCAATAGCTACTATCATGTCCAGCTCTTAGTTTTCATGCTTTACTTTTTGAAGAGCTTTTGTTTAGTTGGTCGCAGGAACTCTCTTGAGTTATCATACTTATCTTGTTAAGAGAGTTGGCTTCTATTGCACTGGTTGATATGTCTATGATAAAAATGCTATGTGCATAATGGTGCTTAGTAATTCATGTTTTCTTATGGTTAGTCTCAAATAGCTGGGGGGTTCTTAATGTGTTATTGAAGTACCAACATGATTTGTTTGTCTATGATGTGGTATGGTTTAGTGATATCTTCCTCCAAGAATTTATTTTGATTGACTTGGCATATGCTCACGCATATTTAAGACTATAAAGAAAGTCTATCAAGCCTTGATGATCTTTAATTTCTGAGTAGCGATATAACTTCCATGCCCGATTCAATGTTGCTTTGTCGCTCTGCATGATTATGACTGTCATTGCTCTTTTAGTTGGTCGCTCCCAGTCTTTTGCTAACCTTCGCCTGTACTAAGCGGACTGACTGCTTGTGCATCCAAAATCCTTTAAACCAGTTATGCCATATGAGTCCACCATACCTTCCTATACATGGTATTTACCTGCCATTCCTAACGAAGACTTTCATGTACCATCTCGAAATTATTCAAAAAGGCATTTCTCTTTTGTGCCTCTGTTTTAGCTTATGAGGAAGTAGTAGTTAATTCATGATCTTTTTAAGTTGGACAAGCTTCACCCCGGGATTGCATGTCTAATGTGCAAACCCCTAATACGAGAAGGAACTGGCATAGAGTGCGCCCGGCTCATTAAAAAAATATACAACAAACAAACCCTCCTTCACGCTTTGTTCATGAGAAATCAGAAAACTTTGGCAGTGATAAACAAAAGAGATTAAGAGGATGTGATCGTCCTCATGTGGGAGCCGTTCCTCGAAACTTGTCCAGCTCAAGAAGTAATTGAGTTATCTACTAGCATTCGTTGACGAAATATGCATCTCTAAAAAATTATTTTTACCTCTGTTCTAAAAACCAAGAGCTCTGGTACATGTTTAGTTTTTGTTTCCGACCACGGGTTTTCAACTTTGCCAACAAAAGCCACGGTTCGAGAGTCTCCACCTTCTTTAAAGCACCAACTATTGAGAGCATGATTGTCATTCTGAGTGTAATGTGCATTGTCCCAAAGTACCATTGTCTTCTGCATGACTATGATATCGTTTATTCTGAAATCATTGTATCTAGTCGTCACTTAAACTTTGGAGGTGCCCCTGCATTTATGTTTTGCTTCACTAAAGGGGGCAAGCGAGATATCACTTTGTCATTTTTGCACACCATGCTCACTACAAATCTATTGAGTGTTTCAGTATCATATTGTAAAACTTTCAGTTCTTTGTGATATTCTCATGAGGCAACTTAATTACTACAGACTCATTGTCTCGGTAAGCACTTGTCATGTGACTGTGAAAAGTTCTTATATGGTTAATAGCATGTCACCACATAAATTATGCTCGTTATCATTTACCTACTCGAGGACGAGCAGGAATTAAGCTTGGGGATGTTAATACGTCCAAAACGTATCTATAATTTCTGCTTGCTCCATGCCTCTTTTGTGTGATATTGCTATTGTATTTATGCACTTCCATACACTTTTGATCATATTTGGACTAACCTATTAACTCAGTGCACCCCAGTGCCAGTTTCTGTTTTCTGCTATTTTTGTATTTCAGGTTTTCCCATTACGTAAATTGCCAGAAAAATTCCGGGAAAAATATATAAAAAATCAGCGTTCCGGAAGCTTCCATGCGGCCAAAGTAGGGCCGGAGGGGGGCCACCAGGGCTCCAGGCGGCCAGAGGGCGCGCCCCCCTCCTGGCCGCGCCGCCAGGGCGCCTGGGCCCCCCTGGCCTCCTCTGACGCCCCCCTTTGGCATATATTTACACCGCGTCCTGAAACCCTCGAGGATGGAACCCTTTTTCGCGATCTCATCTCTGTTCCGCCGCCGGCGCGCTTCCAAGATCGGGAGCACCAGGAGAACTCTTCCCGGCACCCTTCCGGATGGGAGGATCACCACCGGGAGCTTCTCCACCACCATGGACGCCTCCCGGATGAGTCGTGAGTAGTCTCCCTTGGACCATGGGTCCATGACCAGTAGCTATGTGATGTTCTCCTCCCCTCTTTGTTCTTCACCGATTAGACCTCGTGAGCTGCCCTACATGATCGAGGCACATATGTAATCCTTCTGCTGTTGCTATGCTGAGTTTGCTGGGATCCGATGGATTATGAGATTATGTTCAGATTGTGTGTGAGTAATATATTTGATTTCCCTCTTTTATATTTATGTTCTTGATTAATTCTTGCATGTTCTCCGTTGCTGTTTATTGCTTTGGCCAAGTAGTAGGTAGTAACTCCAAGAGGGAACGTTATGCTTGATTGTGGGTTCATGCCCCTCGATGACTAGCTTGAGTGACAGGAACATGAGTCTAGGGGATGTGCTGTTGCCACAAGGGGGAAAACAACGGTGCTTGTACTTGCGGGTGCAAGGATTGTTTACTTTACGCAAAGTTCTTTTAATGCAGTTGTCTGTTGCTTTGAGTTTACACTATGGGTGGGACTCGCAACTTAATACCAGCGAGATGTTCTGGATAGATATCTCAAGGTGGATGATTAGTAGTAGATGCAGATGGATTTCGGTCTACTTGCCTTGGCGTACCGCCCATGCTTTTGAGCCTCTACCTTTCTTTGCAGCATAGTTAGCATTGGTTTGCGCACATAATCCTGTCAATTGCCCAGCTGTAATTCGTTTACCTCGCTTAGCTGTTTTATCGTCTTTTGGGAGAGAGACATCACTACTGAACATCATGGGACCCCGGTCCATATTACCATCACTGATCACATCCGTTATTTACTTTCTGTTCTTACTTACTAGTTGCAGTAATACCTATCACTATTATTTCTTGTGTTTGATCCTTTGTAAACGACAAGGCCGGAGGGATTGACAACCTCTCTGTACTCGTTGGGAGCAAAGTTATTTGTATTTGTGTGCAGGTCCGGTCAATCGCTAGTTGCGCTGCTAGCAGTTGACACCTTCTTGTTGAACCTCGGAGTCTCAGGGGATTCGATCCTTGGTATCTTTGCCAAGGGAAAACTACCGCTACACTGCATCTCAAACCTTCCACTTGGGGTAACCAACGAGGGGCGAGAAGCCATCATCGGGCACCTCAGAACTCGCGCGAGGTGCTGCATGGAGAGCTCCTCCGACGATGAAGACTCCTCCTCGAACGAGGGTGACGAGGAGGACAGCGACAACGACGACGAGGGCGGGCGACGGCAGGATGACGGGTCCGACTAGGTGTCGGGCGCCGCTCCTGGTGGCACCGGCGACCCCATCATCCGCGTCGCCGGCTCCTTGAACTTCTCGGGGTCGTCTCCTTGGCGGCTGGCGTAGGGAGGCAGCGGAAGAGGAATAAAAATAAGGTGGGCGGTCAGGTCGTCATGTCGGAGTACGCGGGCACCGACGCCTTCGTCTCCTACTGACGTCCTGCCGCGTCGTCTTCGAGCTCAGCCTCCGGCGCCGTCATCACCGTCCAGCCCTGGGGAGGCCGCCGAGATGCCTTCTCGGCGTCTTCTGTCACCCGTAGCTCGCCTAGGCGCCCCTTTTGCCCTTCTCGCCTCCTTGACCTACCTCCTGAAGAGAGGGATAATAAAAGGCATTACGGGCATCTTATCTCTTTTTAGTCTGTAAGCCTTCGGGCATCTGTAAAGTTTAAAACTTGTAATCCCCCTTATTCATATTTTTCATTCCATATGGACTGTACCTGAATGGAATGTTTTTAATGAAAAAGGAATGTCTGCCGGGTCCTTTTGTTCGTAGGTAAAAACCCACTACAGGGAATAAACCCCTGATATCCTTAAGATGAACATTTTCTCGCCCGACAACAAGCCCTGCCGTTTCCCCACTTCGCTCGACCTTTCTCATGCTCTTGGCGGAGGCAGGGATGAAGCGGGCCTAGGCACCTCGTCTTATCCTTTTGCTGCCGCGACTACGACCAAACTTGGTCCCAGGGACGAGCCTTAGGACCTAGAGTTATGGGAGCACGGTAGCTCAAGGAAAAGAACGAGGTTTCACATACCTCAGTCCATAGCAGAATGCATGACAAGGGAAAAAGGACTTATCTGAGATTGCAGCCCCCGGCAGCCCTGGTCTGCCGCGGGCGAATTCTTGCTCTTGTAGCCCCCATCAATGCTAGCTTGCCGGGGCCCAAGTACTGATATGTTCTTCTCTCCTCCCTCCAAGCGGCCTCGGCAAGGATGCCTGTGCGTCCTGTAAACCAAGGAAGACAGAGGAAAGACAAAGACTCGACCTCTAAGCTAGGGGTTAGCCGCTGCTAAGCACTATCAACCCTAACCAAGGATGAGACTCGACTCAGCATGCATGCTAAAACTCAGGGCGCCAGCGCTTCATTTATTTATGCTCCGGGTCTGTGCCTGGCTTTGTACAAAGAGTTACATGCCTTGCCGGCAAAGCTCGTACAAAAGGGTGGCTTGCCGGGAGGCCCGGCAAGCCGCGCCTTATGGGTAAAACTTGCGAAGATGCTCGATGTTCTAGGAGTTACTCACCGGAACGGCATCCTCGGTCTCTAGGCGGACTGCGCCAGGCCTGGTGACTCGTATTATCCGATAAGGGCCCTCCCACTTCGGTGTCAACTTGTTCGTATTCCTGGCTGATTGAACGCGCCGGAGAACAAGGTCACCTTCCTCAAAGCTTCGGGCATGAACCTTGCGGCTATGGTAGCGGCACAAGGCTTGCTGGTAGCGCGCTGCTCTCACAGCCGCCCGAAGATGATCTTCCTCAAGGAGCATCGCGTCATCTTGCCGCGATTGCTCTTGCTCAAGCTCATCATAAGCGAGCACTCGAGGCGACCCGTATATGAGTTCCGTGGGGAGAACTGCTTCTGCCCCGTATATCAGGGCAAAGGGCGTCTGGCCGGTGGCTCGATTTGGTGTCGTCCTGATCGACCAAAGAACCGCCGGCAATTCATCAATCCAGTGCCTCCCGCTCTTGTGCAGCCTGTCAAAGGTCTTTGTCCTTAATCCTCGCAGCACTTCAGCATTTTCCCTCTCATCTTGACCATTGCTTCGGGGGTGAGCAATGGAAGCGAAACAGACTTTGCTGCCGAGGTCTTGGGTATATTGCCTGAAGGTGCGGCTTGTAAACTGCGTGCCGTTGTCGGTGATAATCCTGTTGGCTACACCAAAACGGCACACTAGCCCCTTGAAGAACTTGACGGCTGACTGAGCTGTGACCTTCCCCACTGCTTCCACTTCTGGCCACTTTGTGAACATGTCGATTGCAACGTACAAGTACTCAAAGCCCCCGACGGTGCGGGGGGAAAGGGCCCAGTATGTCGAGCCCCCAGACCGAGAAGGGCCAGGAGAGAGGAATGGTTTGAAGGGCTTGAGCTGGTTGATGAAGTTTCTTTGAATGGAATTGGCACGCTTTGCACTTGGTGACCAGCGCCGCCGCATCCTGGAGGGCAGTGGGCCAGAAGAAGCCTTGTCGGAATGCCTTGCCGGCAAGGGCTCTTGACCCTATGTGGGATCCACATATGCCTCCATGTATTTCCGCCAACAGCTCTAGTCCTTCCTCTCGAGGGATGCACTTCAATTTCACACCGTTCGGTCTTCTCCTGTACAGGACGACATCGACGAACTCATACATGGAGGACCGATGGGCTACTTTCTCCGCTTCTTCCTGCTCCTCAGGAAGTTCCCCAGTCTGAAGGAATCAGACGGTATGCTGCGCCCAGGCTGGAGCCTGGGGCTCGACGGCGAGGACTAAAGGCATTTCCTCCGCCAAGGGAGTGGCCATCTCGATGGCAAAAGCTTAACGCTCCGCCGGAGTTAGCCCTCCGGAGGTGGGCTCAGTGTCCCCGGCAACATCCTTGCCGGCGGCTTCGGGGAGCTCGGTGGGAAAGTACTTGCCGGGCCATGACTTCCTCCTCTTGTTCTGCTCTATTGATGGATCAACGGATGGCTGAGAAAGCTGGAGCACAAAGGTACCTGGTTCCACAGGTAACTTGAGAGCAGCGCGCTTCGACAGGTAATCGGCGATGTCGTTCTCCGCTCGGGGAATGTGCTCCGCCTGTATACCGTCAAAGCGCTCTTCCAACTTTCTCACTTCATCGACATAGGCCTTCATCAACGGGCTCTGGTAATCCTTGTTGACTTGTTTGATGACAAGCTGTGAGTCGCCTCTGACAATGAGCTTCTTGATTCCGAGGTCCGCCGCGATCCTAAGACCGGCAAGCAGCCCCTCGTACTCGGCAGTATTGTTCGTTGACACCTCCCTAGGGAAGTGCATCTGGACCACGTACTTGAGGTGCTCTCCGGTGGGCGCGACCAGCAGTACGCCAGCCCCGGCGCCCTGTAAAGAGAAAGCGCCATCAAAGTACATGACCCAGTTACAACTTGCCTCTTTGCCGAGGAGAGCAGTTTCTTGGACTCCGTCATCAGGCGTTGCAGTCCATTCTGCGACGAACTCTGCCATGACTCGGCTCTGAATTGTCGAGGTATTTGCAAACTTGAGGCCAAAGCTGGACAGCTCCAGTGCCCACTCTACAATCCTTCCCGTTGCATCTGGATTGTGCAATATCTGTTGCGGAGGGAGGCGAGTGACGACAGTGATCTCGTGCGCCTGGAAGTAGTGACGCAACTTCCTCGAGGCCATAAGAAGGTCGAAGAGTAGTTTCTGCACACCAGAGTACCTTGACCTAGCCCCCCCTGCAAGAGGGAGCTAACGAAGTAGACCGGGTGCTGCATCATCTTCTTCTTCGGCTGCACTCCAATTGGCTGCGTCGTCTCTACGCCAGTAGCACCAGGTTTCGTCACTACTATCACCTCATCATCAATTTCTCTCTGCGCCACCAGTGCAGCACTGACCACCTGGTTCGTTGCCGCTAGGTATGACAGCAACGGTTCCTGTGGTCGAGGCGCAACCAGTATTGGTGTGGAGGAAAGATACTTCTTCAGATCCTGTAACATTGCTTCTGCTTCCGGCGTCCACTCCATTGGGCCCGTCTTCTTCAAAATCTTGAAAAATGGGAGGGCACGCTCAGCAGACTTGGAAATGAATCTGCTCATGGCGGCAACGCAGCCAGCAAGCCGACGCACATCCTTGACCCGTTTGGGTGCTTCAATCTGCTCTATAGCTTTGATCTTGTCCGGATTGGCTTCTATCCCACGCTGCGACACAAAGAACCCAAGAAGCTTGCCAGACGGAACGCCGAAAACGCACTTCTCAGGGTTCAGCTTGAGGTTGATCTTGCGTAGGTTCACAAATGTTTCTTGTAAATCTGGTACAAGGGTTGCCCTGTCCTTGGTTTTGACCACTATATCATCCATATAAGCCTCCATATTTCTATGGAGCTGGGGTTCAAAACCAATCTAGACTGCCCTCGCAAATGTCGAGCCAGCACTCTTTAACCCGAAAGGCATTCGTACGAAACAGTACGTACCACATGGGGTGATGAATGCTGTCTTATCTTCGTCTTCTCTCGCCATGAAGATCTGTGGTAGCCGGAGTAGGCATCGAGGAATGATAGCAGGTCACACCCTGCCATGGAGTCGACAATCTGGTCTATGCGCGGCAACGGGAAGGGGTCCTTGGGACAAGCTTTATTGATATCTGTGTAATCAATACACAGCCTCCACTTCCCATTTGCCTTGCGCACTACCACTGGATTGGCCAACCACGTTGGATGGAGCACTCCTCTCACCAAACCCGTAGCTTCCAGTTTCCGGATCTCCTCGGTGATGAACTGCTGCCGTTCCAATGCTTGCTTCCTAACCTTCTGCTTGACGGGCCGCGCATGAGGGCAGACAGCAAGGTGGTGCTCAATCACCTCCCTGGGAATGCCGGGGATGTCGGATGCTTGCTAGGCAAACACGTCGACATTCGCCCATAGGAAGGTGACGAGTGCGTCTTCCTATTTGTTGTCAAGGGCGGAGCTTATGGTAAAAGCCCCTCCCGTGCCGTCCTCCTTGACAGAAACCTTCTTGGTTCCTGGCGGCATAGCCCTTGATCTCTTGTTTTTGCCGGTGGAGCTCTCTGGCACGTCCTCAACGGGAGCGCGACACTCCGAAGAGGTGTGCTTGCCGGAGTGGGTGTCTGAGGTTTCGCCGATCTTGTTCTTTCCGGTGGAGCTCTCAGGCACGTCCTCGACGGGAGCACAGCACTTCGAAGAGGTGCGCTTGCCAGAGTGGGCGCCCGAGGTCTCGCCGGTCTTCTTCTTCTTCCCTCCCGGGGCTCCATTGGCAGGAGCAATTGCCCCCGTAGCGGCAGTTGCTGCAACTGCTTGCTGGTACAATTGGTCGGTGCAAATCAGCGCGTCTTTCTTGTCGGAGGTGATGGTGATGATCGTCATGGGCCCTGGCATCTTTAGGGTGTTGTAGGCATAGTGCGACGCCGCCATGAACTTGGCCAGCGCTGGGCGTCCAAGGATCCCGTTATAAGGCAGGGGGATCCTGGCGACATCAAACACGATCCTCTCCGTCCTGTAGTTCAGATCACTTCCAAAAGTCACAGGCAGTGTGACTTTCCCCTTCGGTTGGCTCCTTCATGGGCTGACCCCTTGAAACGTGCCCGTCTCCTCGAGGTCTCCATCAGGAACTTGTAGCTTCTCGATCACGGTGGGCGAGAGTAGGTTTAGGCCGGCCCCACCATCGACTAGCATCTTCGTCACCTTGAGGTTGCGTATTGTTGGTGAAACCAACAATGGCAAGCACCCGACTGCAGTAATGCGATCAGGGTGATCCTCGGCGTCAAAGATGATAGGTGTGCTGGACCATTTCAGCGGCTTTTGGGCACTGGGTGATGGCTCTGCTGCAATAATCTCTCGCGCCCACTGTTTAAGCTGGCGGTGAGAAGCATGCAGCGAGGTGCCACCATCGACGCACATGGCGTCCGTGGCCTTCTGAAACTCCTGGTCGCCGGACTCGTCGTCCTCTTCGTGATCGTCGTCTTCAGGTCTTCTATCGCAGCCCCGGGCGGGCCTTTCTTGCTGTTTCTCCTTGCCGCGACGGCCTGCTTGGCCGTCACGCTTATTGCTGGATCCTTCAGCGCCGTCTTGGCCCTTCTCCTTGTCCCGCCTCTCGTATTCAGCTCTTTGCTTCTCAGCAAGGAGCTCAACCTGGTGGCAGTCCTGGAGATCATGGCCCTTGGTGCGATGGATCTTGCAGTACTGTTTGCCGGAGTTTCCCGGCTTCTCGGCGGCCGCCAAGGCCCGGCAGGCGACACATCCAGCAATTTCCTTGCCAGGGTCACCCGCCTTGGTTTTCTTGGCGGAGCCGGCGTCATCGGATCCCTCGATGGCAAGCACGGCCTTCCCCTTGTGCTTCCTGTTACGGTTCCGACCCTTCTTCGCCGGAACGGCGGTATCTTCGTCCGAGGAGTCGGTTTCCAAACCGGCGCTATCCCCGGGGTACTTCCTTCCCTCTTCGGCCTGGGCGCATCTGTCGGCAAGAACGTAAAGTTCTTCCACGTCCTTCACCTTGGTCATCACCAGTTCTTCGCACATCTTGCGGTTGCGCACGTTCTGGTGGAACGCGCTGATGATGGCGGCAGGGTGAACATCGGGGATATTGTACTGTACCTGGCTGAATCTCGTTATGTACTTGCGCAGAGTCTCGCCTTCCTTCTGGGGTATGACATGCAGGTCACTCGCTTGGCCATGGGCTTGATGGCCTCCGATAAAGGCGCCAACAAACTCATGGCACAAGTCGGACCAGGAGGAAATAGAGTCTACTGGCAAGTGCATCAACCACGACATGGCGTTAGGTTTAAGAGCTAACGGAAAGTAATTCGCAAGCACCTTATCGTCGCGGGCCTCAGCAGCTTGCATGACGATGGTGTAGATGCTGAGGAACTCCGACGGGTGGGTCTTGCCATTGTACTTCTTGCCAACGTCAGGTTTGAAGGTGCGGTGAGAGGGCCACTGGAACTGCCGTAGCTCACGGGTGAAAGCCGGACAGCCCACCTCGTAAGGTAGACCTCCAGGGCTTTCCGGTGCCGGGCGGTCCGCAGCAGGCCCTGCTCGCCTGTCTGACTGGTGGCGCGTTTCGCGCTGGCGCTCGATGGTGGTTCGAGCGTCTTCATGGGTCGCTCCTGAAGAACTTGACGCTGGTCGCCGCGGGTCCGCGGGTCGGACGATGCTACGGAGATGGCGCTGCCCGTGACGTCCCGACGGGTCGACGCACGCGGCACTAGGCGAGGAGGAGGCGAATGCACCGTAGCCACGGCGCTGCCAGCTCTCCTGCCCACGGTGCGTGGGACCTCATCGGAGCGGCGGCCCGGGAGCTCCGCTGGATTTAGGTCGTCCCTGTTGGCTACTGCGACAAGGCTTCGGATGGTGGCTCTCCATTCGTCGAGTTTCCCCGTAACGGTAGGAAAGTCGAGGAGCAACTACGCGCGTGCCAAAGATTCGGCTGGCGTCGGCGGCAGCAAAACCTGCACGGATCGTGACGCGCTTCGACCCCTGACCGCGTCAGGGGGAGCTCTATCACGATCCCGCGGTCGCCTATCGTCTCAACCAGCGCTTCGGTGAGCGGGCAGGCCTTCTACGTCCCGGGAGCGGCGCTCGGGGCTCTTCCCATGGCGACGTCCGGGGTCTTTGGGACGACGACGCCGTTCATCGCGCGCTGCTTGAGAAGAGCGCGCTATTGGCGCCGGCGTGGGAGTTCTAGAGGGCCTCGCGTCATCCTCGGGTGGTGCGGCCGCGGCCTTGGAGGGCCCCGCGCCACCCGCAGAGGGCCAGGTTCCATCTTTGGAACTGGCGACGTGCGGCCTGTTACCAGGCGCACATGCATCGCCACCTCCCAAACTCCGGCTATCGGGATGGCGTTGGTGTTCGCGAGCAGCGCCCCGAGTCCTTTTCGCGACTGGTCCACTCCTCGCCCGCGTCGGGACGGGCTGTCCGGCTTCCGACTAGCCAACCGCCACCGTCGTCTTCTTCTTGGGCGCCATGATGATGTAGAAGCGTCGAACTAACCGCTAAAGCCGATTCTCACAACTGCGCCCCCTACCTGGCGCGGCAAAGATGTCGGTGTATTTGGATCGACACCTATGGGATAACAAGAATCCCTACTACGGTTGCGGGGCGCGGGGTTGAGAGAAGAGCGGATCTAACGATCGGGACACGGTTCCTTTACCCATGTTCGGGCCGCAAAGATGCGTAAAACCCTACTCCTGCTTTGGTGGATTATATGTTGGTGTTCTTCAGCTAACGAGGAGCTCCAAAAGAGACGTGAGGGTTTCCGAAAATCCCAATCCTCCTCCTCGTCGCCTCGGGCCTCCTTTTATAGGGAAAAGGGGTTGCCACAGTGGCACACAGGAGGTGGAAAGGGTATAGTGACGCGAGGTTATCCCTCGCATTACAGGACTAGGTGCATTTAATGTGCCCTGCTTAGGTGTCCTTGCTTTATCGGGGACGAGGGGAGACGCCTGTCTTGTCCGCCGCAGCTCCTCCTTGTGTCGACACGCGCCCTGGCCAGCGGTGCCTGAGGTGCCATGTAGGCAGATAGGCAGCTGAGGTGGCGCAACGGCGGGTCTCCATGAAGATCTATGGGTTGCCACGCAGGAGCCTGTCCAGCTGGTCGGGTCGGCAGCATGCGTGGGTCAGTGGAAACCTAGTTGGTGCGGATCTGATGGTGGCCCTGTGGGTGTCCTCGGCAAGGGCCTTGCCGGGGCTCCGGCAAGTGTCTTGTCGCGGTGCCTGCCTCCATCCCCGGCAAGGTGCTTGCCGGGGGCCTTGTGGACCTCCCTGGCTGGAATCCCGCCAAGGGTCGTCATCCTCTTATCTTGCATCTGATCTGGAAGGTCTTCACAACTATCTGCATGCCATCACGGGGATATCTCTTGAATCCTCGCCCCATGGGGGCGGTGGACTCAAGGGTGATTCGCCCCGTAGGCGCGGGGCGAGCTGCCGCGGCAAGGGTCTTGCCGGGGCTGCCAGAGCCAGCCCCGGCAAGAATCCTGCCGGGGGAAGCCTCTTCGTCCCTTTGCTATTTGTGGTCTTGTTCTTGGCGTCGCTCCAGTCTCCATCAAGATTCAGTCTTGCCCCAGCTTGCCTCCCTTGCCGTGCTTGGTGCGATGGCACCGTAGCTCAGACTGCCCATGCACAGTCATAGGGGTACAAAAAGTGTACCCATCTTTTTGTACACCGACACGGGGTCAATGGGAGTCATTTCTATTTCGTCAGATAAGATGTACGCGGTCATATGCGTCGACAAGATGTACAGAGATGCAGTGGCAGCAGAGGCCGCCGGCGACCCAGTCCCCGCCAAGAAAGAAAAGAAACCTGGCAAGAACACAAGCAAGGCCCCAGGAAGTGCGCCTCTATAGAGTGTGCTGCGCCCGGTAGTGACTTGATGGAAAGTTCTACCAGCAAGAAGCCCAGAGTTGCTCGCCCTGTGACGAAGAAGATTGCGGCAAGGAAGGATGGCGCCGATGGTACCTTCACCATTAGCGCAACCCTTGATGAGAAATAGGAAAGCGCGCTCATTGCCTTTCTACGGGTGAATGTCGATGTGTTTGCCTGGCAACCATCCGACATGCCCGGCGTTCCTAGGGAGGTAATCGAGCACAACCTTGATGTCC
>LR738715.1:385138435-385175502 GCA_902687465.1 Secale cereale | reverse complement strand
GGGGGGTGTAGTTTGACAACGAACTCTAGCTTCGTGCCTCCGTATGACCCACCACTGGGGGAGGAGCTGCCAGAGGAGGGCGTCGAGCGTGCCTCTCCGCCTCCCCTTCTACGGGCCCCACGTCGGCCTAGTCCAGCACTTCCGCCCCGTGCGCTAGAGCCAACCTCCACCAGAATGATCCTAGGGGAGGACCTCGTCGCCACATCGGGGGCTGGAAGGCTACATCGTCCTCTCAGCATTGCGACGACAAGCTTGGTGGAGGAGAAGGAATGGGGGATGGATGATCCACACCACCCACAATTCCTTGTCTCTTTATAGCAAGGGAGTGGGAGGGAGCTAGCTCTCCACTACCCCGAAATAACTGCCCTGCTCCGCCAATCCCGCGATGAGGGGTCACGGGCGAGCGCGTCGCGCCAGCAACTACCCTACCACGCCAATCCATTGCGCTGCACCTCCTGTCGAAGCCCACGTCGCCACACCTCACCTACCAGCTGCCCGTCCCGCGCATTGCATGATGCGCGCGTGGCAGAAACGACAAAGGTAGTGGGTGAACTTAAAAGTTAAAATGACAATTTCCCACTTTATACACAAACGCCCTAATGGCATCCCATAAAAACTAAGAAACTCTCTATGTCCTAGTATCAGTACGCCGCACGACGCCTAAGGGTCCCGAAGATACCATGAAGAACTTGAGGCCTAGCCCAGTCTATGTTAATGAAGAAGCAAAGAAGATCTCACAAAGTGCAGCGCCTACCCCGACAATGATGGGTTCTACGGTAGGGTGTGCCGACTGCAAATTAAAATTTCCTACACGCAGAACATTCAAGGACATGCTAAGGGAGATGGATCACAGATCGTTACGACTAGACGCGCAGTGCCGTGTAGTGGAAGTAGAGTTGGGGCAGCGCATCTCCGGAGTTATCTCCTCTACTTGATCTCCCACGTAGCCGATTGGATCCCGCAAACAGGTTCGCCGGAGCAGCGCAAGTGCACCAACTCTAATGGTATCCGCATGTGGAGGAGGAACGTTGTGCGATGGACTGGGAGGTTCGATCACTCAATCGGCGACAAGTGGAGGTGGCTAGTTGCAACACATGCAAAGCCCTAATGGCAGCGTCAGAGCGATCAACTTAATAAGTGTGCTGCACCTCCACAATATACAGGCATCCGGCACAGGCTCGACACCTTGGACTCACATAGATCCTAAAGCCCAAAGTCTACTCGACGACATTCCAAGTCTAGCTCAAATCACATCCAACCAGTGTCCTTGGTTTTGACCTCATAGGTTCCTCCCCTTAAGCGTGTGACCCCTTAGGTTCAACTCGGCTTGGTCATAGTTCGTATCACCTCCAAACCGTGCATGGTTAGTAGCGGCCTCTAGCAAGGCATGCCGACCACACACTATGAAGCTGGTTAGGCAAACCTATACCACATGTCACACTTTTGTTCCCTTTGCCACACGATATATGTTGTCAGGCTCAAGGGGAGTCTGTCATCCTTGTGCTAGCCCGACCTCTTTCTCATTCAAGTGATGCCTACCACAAATCAGATTATCTCATAATCCTTGTCGCATGGCCATGCTTATCCTGGTCGGATCACATGAGGGGCCCTGAGTATATCTCTCATGATCGGAGGGGCAAATCCCATCTTGCACGACCATGTCTCGCAGCATAGGTCTGGACAAGCCCGAAACCTACCTTTATAACTACCTAGGTATGGAGTAGCGTTTGGTCGGCCAAAAGCAAGTCAGTCACCATCCGAGTGCATGCATCGGCCCAAGTCTTAGGACATAGAACATAGTTGTACTAAAGACTCACGGATGACATATCCTTGCATCTCATAGTCGGGTCTGCCCGACTCAGACCTTGTGTAGACTCGGATCCGACTATTTCAAATCAAACCAGACCTTTCCAAGTCCATATTATCCGGTTAGCATCTAATGCTCCATGGCTAGTGAGACCGAGCGATCCACCATGTCATATGCTAGTGTAGTCAGCTGCGCGTCCACACAGCCCTTGCGACTAGGGGCCTTTTAGAACAGTCATCATATAATCCATAGTCCCACAAACAAGTCATGTACTTGTTGATATGCATAATTGATAATGTCCCGAGACTATCTTTTATTCATAAACACATAGGAAATATCATCATACACGATTGCCTCTAGGGAATATCTCCAATAGCAAGGTCGACACAAGCACTTGTGCACCTGTTGGCCTACCCCAATGATGCCCAGCAGCATGTATGAGCCAAGCCTGGGGGCTCCTGTTGGTGCAATGAACATTCACGTTCGATGCCCGAATTTGCGCACAGGCGTGCGATGAATCACACTCAACGTATAAAGGCTTGATGGAAGATAAGCCATAGAAGCCGCTCTTTGTGAGGTCAAGGAGCGAGTCAAGAAGACCAAAAAGCAACCCCGAGGCCACCAGAAAGGACTCCCACGTCGGGAAGGTGAGCCTTGCCGGGTCGAGACCAGAACTGGGGCCAATGACAAGCCTATCCCCGTTAAGGCCTTCGAGGTTCCCCAAAGTCGAAGCAAGGCTCAAGTAAACCCCCGGCAAGCTCCACACATTCAAAACCCTCCGTCGAGATGCCACCGCTCCACTTCATCGCACGCAAGTCATCAATCAATGTGGTGTCGAGCTCTTAGGCATCTAGGTGGATCTTGACTGGGACGTGGCGGCAAGCTGGGGGGAGATTAAATTAATTGACACCCGTCCAAGCGGCACGTCACCCTAATAAGGAAGAGGTTGATAAGTGGTGCGGCAGACTTGCTGGGATTCAGCGTCAGCATGATACCTAGTAGTGCATTTAATGCACTTTGTCCTAACTACCAGAGTTAGGTATGAAAATACTATTAGCCGTCTAGTCATACCAAAATGATTGTGTTGCCATTGTGGTGACCCCTTAACCTGTAAAAGGAGGCCCGAGGCAACCTAGCAAAGGCTTTGAATTCTTCGACCCCCACCACACTTGTACGCACATAGTCGCTCTTCCCTAGGCACACTTGCCAGGGGCTGGAGCACTCCGTGTCTTTGTATTTGTGGGGACCCCGACTTAGAAGTCGAGATCACCGAATGCACGTGTACAGTGATCCCAGAGATCAATGCTCACTGAACACACAGAAGCTGAATAACAAGAGTCTTACATCCATACATACCGTCTTACACAAATTAAGGCCATTATGGCCAAGTCTTACATAGATAAAGCCTCAAGGGCTGAATAGCAAATAACTCAAATAGCGGAAGTCTTCGATGATAAGTAGAACCCATGCCATCTGCCTTAACCCTACAGGCATTCTGACTGGGATAGCATCCTAGTTCGCATGTTCGTCTCCATAGAACTCTTCTTCATAATCCTGTTCCTCCATGCCTGGCCAATTAAATAACCAGTGGCAAGCCAATGAGTACTTTGAATGTACTCGCAAGCAACCCATGATTTGGTTCAAGTAACAAATGCAATTGAACAGTAATGAGCAATC
Source organism: Secale cereale (assembly GCA_902687465.1). Classification (NCBI taxonomy): domain Eukaryota; kingdom Viridiplantae; phylum Streptophyta; class Magnoliopsida; order Poales; family Poaceae; genus Secale; species Secale cereale. The sequence goes on along the minus strand of LR738715.1, from coordinate 385,172,018 downwards.
TAGCAATGGGCTAGAATAAATATTCTACCATCAAGTGTATGCATTAATAAACTCACGTAACCTCGAAGACAGGTTACCGATATCAACATGAATAGAATTCAACTCACGAGTCAAGTCACCACCTTGACTCATCACACACACACACTTTCACCGACGTAGTAAAACTCTGGACATAGTTTAAGTAGCACTACCCAACTGTCCATGACCGTGGACACGGCTATTCGAATAGTTTTATACTCTGCAGAGGTTGCGCACTTTACCCACAAGATCCGGGAAGCTTTCGTGTCACCCACGATCCCGCAGTACCTCAAGTACTCGGGGGAAGCACCCGGTCAATATCTTTCCTTAGATGACACTAACATAGAGTCCACTCGTTGGTACACGGCCCACGAGTACAAACAATAGATCACGGGACTTTCCCTAATTTCAATGTCACGCGTACCCGAAGGGACGAACGGTGTGTCCGGTGCCCTGTAAAAACAGTCATGGTCGTCTATCTAAGCACGACCCCGTCCCGGGAAAGACCTCAAGTCTTCCCATCACTAGTAATGCGGGCACCATGCTAGTATCGGCCTAAGTAATCAATAAGGCCCCGTCCCATAAGGGGTAGAGTGGTTGCACATGTTTGGTTGGGACGGTAGTCACACATAAATCTAATCCATCATTTCACCCATGCACAAGATTTTTACCAGCACATCACTGCTTCCTCAAGTGATGACCTAACTCAACATCACCCTCGGGCATTAGGGGCACCCGATGGGGTTTACGAAAAGATTTCAACCACGAAGGTTTCATAACTCGCATGCATCACTAGCATCACTACTAGCCATTTGCATGACATCTAGCACATAGCAAGATCATGAGTAAGCATGCATTATGTGGTGGTTCATAACTTGGTCACCACCATAACTCTCATTATCATGCATCGGAAACAAACGGGTTCCGAAGAACACAAGTGTATCATGGTCAAAGGGCTGCTTGCCTGGATTGGCTTGGTCTTCAAAGTCTTCAAATCCTTCTCCACCTTCTTCTTCAACAACTTCGTCAAATACGGTATCTATACGTCGCAAAATATCAAAGGGAAAATAAGACCACAATAAAAACAGAAAAATCAAAGTGCTCAGAAAAATGTCAACTTATTTTTGTTAAGGAAAAACTAAGATGGCAAAATTCTTAGTTGGAGTTTTGGAGCTACAGAATGGAATCTAAGGATTATTGAACAGGAGTTTTAGTGCTCAAATTTGAATTTAAATTTGAACAGAACAAAAAAAATCATGGATATGTGGGAAAGTGACACCATTAAATAGGTTGGAATATTACAAGATTTTAGGAGTTGGAATCAATTTATTTGGACATGTATTTATTTCTGTAAAATTATTTGAAATTTTACAGAAAAGAAAAATAAGAAATGGCCCTGTGCTACTGGGCCAGAATGGCCACAGTGCATGGCCCAGGGATAATAGCCCAGCCGCACGGGGTCCAGCGCGCGCACGCCAGGTTTTCAAACCTGACGGGCGGGGCCCGGCGGTCAGTGGCTGCGAGGGGAGAGAGAGGGCGGTGAGGATGATAGGCGGGGCCCGCCTGTCATCTTCAACCTTGCGGCCAACGCGACGGCGAGCTCACCGGCGGCGATTCCGGGCACGGCGGGGCAAACGGAGGGCAGGAACGGGCTCAGCAACGAGTCGCCGTTCCAGTGGTGGTGGTGCGACTTGCCGGGGAGGCCTGGTTCGTCGGCGGCGAGGTGGGACGGCGGAGGAGCGTCGGGAGGTAGTTGCTCCGGTCGACTCCGGCAGCTACAGAGAGGGAAAAGTGAGGGGAATGCATCAGTGAAGCACGGCGGTTCCAAATCGAGCAAGGGTTGGAGCGGAGAGGGCCTGTACCTCGAGATCTCCGGCTGGCCGACGCAGCAGAGCTCCGGTCGATCCCGAGCACAGAGGCTCTCTGGGGATAAACGAGTGATGCTGGAGGGCTACTGGGGGTGAGGGGAGGCTGTTGGTGCCGTTGGAGAGGCTCGGGCGTGCTTATATAGTCGAGACCACGGTCCATCGTGGACTCGTGCGCCGGCGAGGTCACGGGCGAGGCTAGAGGCCGTGCTGGTGCTTGTGTTCGAGTCAAGGATGATCGTGGACGTGTTCTACGCCTAGTAGAGGGGACAGGAGGAGCGGGGAAGGCTCCAGACTGCGTGCGCGTGTGAGGCCGGCGAGTGGAGGCTGCGGGCGGCCAGCGCGCGTGCGAAGGCGGCCACTGGAGGGAGAGAGAGGAGGGGGACAGTGCCGGGGAGGGTTGCAGACGTCGAGGAGCATCGGTAGGCCCGAGGGGAGAGCTCGAGGTGGTCGGCTGCGCTGGATTGGGCGAAGCTACAGTGCGGGTGCGCACTGTAGCGCGCTCTGGAGGGGCCTTATCGCATGCCATGGCATGCCATTGGCCCTCTGGGTGCGTCCGCCGTGTCTGGGGGGTCCAGCATGAAGCAGACGTCTCAGCTGAGGCCTTGGATGCTTTGGATGATCAAGGAGAGAGAGATGAAGCTGGTAACTAGGTGAATTTTGGCTGTCCATCAAGGTGAACTAGGGTTTTCACCCCTCAATCATGGAGCTGTGGACATGGGGGAGTTACTGGAGGTAGATAGTAACTAGATGAAGCTGTGGTAGAAAGTTGGGGCAAAAGTAAATAGTAAAAGGGGTCAAGATGGTAGTTTTGGTAAAATAGCAGAAGATGTTTGATCATGTTTTGGTCAAGCAAATGACCTCCACTTGCCATGACACTTAGCAAGATTGAATGTCATATGAAAATAGGGTGTTTCACCAAATTTGGGCTCATTTGAAGAAACTAGCCAATGTAACGTTGGTGAACCCTAGAAATCAACAAAAATGGCTTCATCTTGTTTAAGTTAAGCTAACCATCTCCCCTTGATGCACCACTTGGTGTAGTTTCATCATTTGGGGTATTGATCATGCCCACAAAGTTTGAAGCTCCAGGTAAAAAGTTGGTAATGTAAAGTTGTTCAAATTTGCATTTGAACAGAAAGGGTTTTGGGGTATTCTGATCAAGTTGCCCCAGTCCAAATCTTGTGCCATTTGGTCTAGATGCCTTATTAGGCCATTCTAGCATGTGCACCAAGTTTGAGAGCATTTGGACAAGTTTGGCAATGTAAAGTTGCTCAAACTTCAAATATGGACAGAATGGTTATGAAGGGTTTTGAGGATGTTTTCTTGCTTCCCAGGGCATGGGGCTTGGCAAGATTATCAAATATGTCATACGTGACATGATAGAATTTCCCTGGAATTTTTGGAGAATATATCCTTTGTAAATATTTCAAAAGCTTGAAATATCCAGAAAGGGTTTTGGAGGGATTAGCCCATTATTTTGAACATGACCAAGTGTTGAAACTCTTATATATGGACAATATATGTCCTATGAGTCTCCCTGAATTTTGGCAAATATTTTTGAAATACTTAAATAATTTTTCCCTATTAAAGACCATTTCTGGCCTTAAGAAAAAGCTTTTAAATAAAATAGGAAAATAACTTTTAAAATTATACTTTTGTGGTTTCTGGGAGTCCTATGACTACTAGGTATCAAATATACTTCTTGAAATAATTTTCTCACCCTAAATCAAGCACTTGCAGTGCAACCCTCAATTCAGGGGTTTTTGGAATACTAAATTTTAAAAATACATTTTGGCCAAATTTATTTTATAGGAAAAATACTCTACTGCTATATAACACTTGGCATGATCATTGGGCAGAAGTTTTAGGTATGGAGATGAATTCTACAAGAGGTAATAGTTGACTTTAATGAGCACATGAAAAGCATATGAAGAAAAACTCAACTCCAAATAAAAGCCAAATGATGCCAAAAAAAATTGCTGGTCCAAATTTTTATGCTTCATTGATGCAAATAACATGTTACAAAATGCAGGGTGTGATAGACCTACCCCCCTTACAAGAATCTCGTCCCCGAGATTCCTAAACTAGGTCTTAAAAGAGATCGGGAAACTCGGATCTAAGATAGTCTTCACGTTCCCAGGTTGCTCCTGCTTCCGTGTGGTTGCTCCATTGGACCTTGAAGTACTTGATGGTGCGGCTTCGCGTCCGTCGTTCTGCTTCATCCAGAATGCGAATGGGCTTCTCGCGGTAGGTCAAATCAGGCTGGAGATCAATGGCTTGGTGATCAACATCCTTGTAGAGATCAGGCTTGTCCGGAACTTGGAGACATTTCCGGAGTTGTGACACGTGGAATATGTTGTGCACATCGGATAGCTCAGGTGGCAGTTCCAACTGGTAAGCCACTTCTCCTCGCCGTGCAGTGATCTCGAAGGGTCCAATGAACCTTGGTGCGAGCTTCCCTTTGACGTGGAAACGCTTGGTTCCCTTTCGAGGAGTTACCCGCAGGTACACATGGTCCCCGACATGGAAACTCATGTCCCGACGGTGTGTGTCAGCATAACTCTTCTGCCTTGACTTGGCTGCCTTCAAACGCTCTTTGACTAGTTGGACGTGCTCTTCTGCTGCGCGAAGAATATCTGGTCCAAAGACTAGCCCTTCTCCAGTCTCTGACCAGTTGAGGGGTGTGCGACATCTACGTCCGTACAACGCCTCAAATGGTGCCATCTGAAGGATTGACTGATAACTGTTTTTATAGGAGAACTCGGCAAAAGGGAGGCAATCTTCCCACTTGGCTCCATATGCCAAGACACAGGCTCGGAGCATGTCTTCGAGAATTTGATTGACTCGTTTTGTCTGACCTCCGGTCTGTGGGTGGAAAGTTGTGCTGAAAGATAACTTGGTTCCCAAGGCTTCTTGGAACTTCTTCCAGAACCTTGAGGTGAACTGAGTTCCTCGATCTGACACAATCTCCTTGGGAACACCGTGAAGTCTTACGATTCTGTCGATGTAGAGAGCTGCCAGCCGGTTGCCATCATAAGTAGTTTTGACAGGAATGAAGTGGGCCACCTTGGTCAAATGGTCGACTATGACCCAGATGGAGTCATGTCCTCTATTCGATCTTGGTAATCCAGTGATGAAGTCCATTCCGACTCTATCCCACTTCCACTCAGGAACCTTGAGTGGCTGAAGCAATCCAGCGGGTCGCTGATATTCAGCCTTGACCCTTTGGCACACATCACATTTCGCAACATAGGTTGCAATCTCTCTTTTCATCCCGTGCCACCAGAATCTTTCCTTCAAGTCTTGGTACATCTTGGTTCCTCCGGGGTGGATGGAATACGGAGTGTCGTGGGCTTCTTGCAGGATCAGGTTATTCAGCTCCATCTTGGTTGGTACGCAGATGCGACCTTTGTACCAAACAATCCCGTGCTCGTCTTCAGAGAATCCTGGGGCCTTGCCTAGCTTCATCTTCTTCTTGATGCCTTCAATGCTTGCGTGTCCATCTTGTGCCTTCTTGACTTCGTCCATCAGGGTTGGTCTGACTTCCAAATGATCCAGAAATCCAGGGGTGACCAATTCCAAACTGAATTGTTCGAGTTCCTTAAACAAGGCTGGCTGCCTCTCTTGAATAATGGCATTCAAAGAGCAAGCCTTCCTGCTTAAGGCATCGGCCACCATGTTAGCCTTCCCAGGGTGATATTGAACACTGAGGTCATTGTCTTTGATGAGTTCCAACCATCTTCGCTGCCTCATGTTCAATTCCTTTTCGGTGAAAATGTACTTCAGACTTTTGTGGTCTGTGTATATCTCACACCGTTTCCCTAGGAGGTAATGCCGCCACGTCTTCAAGGCATGAACCACTGCCGCTAACTCAATATCGTGAGTAGCATAGTTCTTCTCATGAGGTCGTAGCTGCCTAGAGAGGTATGCTATGACTCGGCCTTCTTGCATCAGAATGCTTCCCAATCCGGTTCGAGAGGCATCACAATATATCACGAACTCCTTGTGAATATCAGGTGTTGCCAGAACTGGGGCGGTGGTCAACCTCTTCTTGAGCTCTTGGAAGCTCTCTTCGCATTTTGGCGTCCACTCAAACTTCTTGTCCTTCTTGAGGAGCTGAGTCATTGGTCGGGCAATGCTAGAGAATCCTTCCACGAATTTGCGGTAATAACCCGCAAGTCCGAGGAAGCTTCTGACTTCCTTGACGGTCGTTGGAGATTGCCATTGGGTCACAGCTTCGATCTTTGCCGGATCAACTGACTATCCTTCTTCGGTCAAGACATGACCTAAGAATCCAACTTTATGCAGCCAGAACTCACACTTGCTGAATTTGGCATATAGTTGGTGCTCCCAAAGCTTCTCTAGGACCATCCTCAAATGTTGCTCGTGCTCTTCCTCCGTCTTCGAGAAGACAAGAATGTCATCAATGAAGACAACAACAAACTTGTCCAAATAGTCCGTGAAGACTTTATTCATGAGATACATGAAGTAAGTTGGGGCATTGGTTAACCCAAAGGACATGACCGTGCACTCGTACAGGCCATATCTGGTTACGAATGCCGTCTTCGGTATATCTTGGGGCCTGATCTTCAGTAGGTAGTACCCAGATCTGAGGTCGATCTTGGAGAATACCTTGGCTCCGCTGAGCTGATCAAACAGATCTTCGATCTTGGGAAGTGGATATTTGTTCTTGATTGTAACTTCATTGAAGGAACGATAGTCAATGCATAAGCGGATGGTACCGTCCCTCTTTGCCACAAACAGAACAGGTGATCCCCAAGGGGAGGCACTTGGGCGGATAAATCCCTTCCTCAGCTGTTCTTCCAGTTGCTTCTTCAACTCGGCTAATTCTTCCGTCCCCATTCTATAAGGCTTCTTATAGATGGGTCCTGCCCTGGGCACGAGCTCGATGATGAACTCAATGTCACGGTCAGGGGGCATTCCCGGTAGCTCATCCGGAAAGACATCAGGATACTCGCATACCACCGGTACTTGCTCTAGCCCGACTTCAGACAGACAGCTGACTTGAGCGGCTTGAGCGGAAGAGGAGTTGGGAGCAAATTTGACTTCGACTCCTTGGTCATTGGTCACAGTGACTATTCGATTGGCACAGTCTAACAAGCCTTGGTGCTTGCTGAGCCAATTCATGCCTAGGATCACATCCAAGCCTTGTGATCTCAGGACGATGAGGTCTGCTAGGAAATCAACACCGTTAATGGTAATATTGACTCCCTTACAGCCTATCTTGGCTCTCATCTCTGCTCTGGGGGTTTGTACCACCATAGGGTTACTCAGGGGTGTAGGGGTCATGCCACTTTTTAATGCAAATCTTTGAGTGACAAATGAATGCGTTGCTCCAGAATCAAACAAGACAGTTGCAGGTGCTGAGTTGACAAGGAACATACCCAGCACGACGTCCGGGTCTTCCTGGGCTTCTTCAGCAGTGACGTGATTCACACGCCCCTTCCCATGGTTAGGCGGGTTGCGAGGAGCTGGGTTCCTTGGTGGCATCCCACGGCCTTGTCCTGGGTTCTGCGCATTGGGGCCCGGGGCACCAGGCTTCTTGTTGGGGCACACCCTTGAGATGTGTCCTGAATGACCACATCCAAAGCAAGTGACTTGGTTTGGATTGTTGATCTTGTTGCCACCATTGTTATTGGGGTTGAAGGCTGGCCTTGGGTTGGCATACTGCTGAGGCTGAAAGTTGGTGCGAGGTGCAGGAGCTCTTGGTTGCTGATAGGTTGGCTTGGCCGGGGCTGACTGCCACGGACGAGGCTTCTGGTTGCTGGAACTTCCCTTGCTGAACATCTTGCGCTTGCGAGTGTCTTCAAGAGCACGGCGCTTGTCCTCAAGCATGAGTGCTTTGTTCACCAGGTCAGGGAAGGTTGGGCAGTCGCACACGACAAGCGAATACTGCAGAGTCTGATTGAGGCCTTCCATGAAGCGCTCCCTTTTTGCAGCATCAGTGCTGACATCTTCAGGGGCATACCTTGACAGAACACTGAACTTTTGCATGTACTCCTTGACAGTGCCACTTCCTTGCTTCAGGGCTCGGAACTCACGCTTTTTGATAGCCATGATTCCAGAAGGAATGTGGGCCTTGCGGAATTCTGCCTTGAAGTTAACCCAAGTGATGTCTTGTCCAGCATGCATGACCTTGAATCCATCCCACCAAGCTCTAGCAGTCCCCCCGAGGCAGTGGGTTGCATAAGCCACCTTCTCGCGGTCTTCGGTGCATCCGACTAGTTCCAGCAAGTCCTCAATGGTGCGGACCCAGTCGTCTGCATCCAGGGGTTCAGCAGTCTCGATGAAGGTTGGCGGTACATGCTTCTTGAACTCTGCCAACGTGGAATGTCCATTGCCATTCCCCGCCGGCTGGCGGTTGTTGGTGACAGCTTGAGCAATTAACTGAAGGGTTGCAGTGTTGGCTTGGCATTCCTCTCGGAAAGCTTGGAGAAGCCGAGCCATGTCCATGTTCCGAGGAGGTGGTGGTGGTGGAGCTTGGTCGTTGGTTTGGTCGCGGCCGGCCTCTGATCGAGCGGATGCTCCGGCTTCAGGCTGCTGGGTAGAGGTACCAGTACGAGTTACAACAGGCATCCTGTTGGAGCGGTAAAAGGTCTCATGACTTGGAAGAGGGAAAGCAATAGAGATGGGTGCCTAGTAAGGGGGTGGGTGTGACACTAATCAAATCATGCAAGGGCCGAAAGGCCAAAACACATTCATTAAAAATCCAAATGGGTGATGTAGTCGTTTACACATTCCCGTAGGAAGAATACGACATGCATCCAAACATAAAAAAAGCAAACACTAGATGGTTTCATATGAACCATACAAGGACTCGACTGCGCATAGGGGTTACACGACCTATCCTACTGTAGAGGTCACGAACTGGCATATCCGAGTAGCTAATAATGCCTAAGCGGCGTTATGCTCGGTCGCGTATTCTGGCTCTTCGGGGTCTTCCTCCTTGTCTTCATCTGTCTGGTCCCCCTTGTCACTTGAGGGTGTGGGGGAGTGGAGGAGTTGGATACGACGGTGCTTTGTCGGTGGTGCCGAGAAAAGCTTGCGATATTCCTTTGCCGTCATACGGCGTCGCCGAGGTGGTTCTTCATCCTTGGAAGATACATCTCCGGAGGGTCTTCTGCCTCGGTACGCGATAGCGGACTGTCCGAAAGGCGCTCCTTCTTTCTTGATCCTACTTGTCTTCTCTTGAGCTCGACGAAGAAGTGCCTTGGTCTTGTGAAGTTCTTCTCGGAGTTTCATCGATTCCGAGGCCAAGTCTTGTGCCAAACTGTGGGCACATAGAGTGAAGTAGGTCTGGAATCGAAGCGAGAGTCCTTCCTTCAGTGGAGGGGCTAGTGCGCTGCTTTCATCTTCTCCTTCCTTCCCGTAAGGCAAGACGCGAGTTTTCATCTTGGCTGCCATCTCCGGAAGAAACTCGCGGAGACGGGTTAGTGCCTTGTGTGCAGCAGCCTCGACAGCGAGAGGTAGAGTTGCCATCCGTGGTCCCTCGAAGAACCAACTTGTGGGAGGATCGTTTGCCTTCACGATCAATTCCACATGGTATTCCACCTCAGTGTTGCTAACCCAATCCTCAAGGTAGGTGAGGATGGGCGCTCGGTGGAACTGACACTCTTGGAGGCTATCCTCGAGAAGCAAGGGAAACCCAATGGTCAGGTGCTCTTCAGGTACAGCAGCCATCTACAAAGGTGGAATAGGAGAGGTTAATAAGCTGATGAAATCTCAGGTTTAGACAAGAAGAGAGGTTCAGAAGGTTTTTGAAAAAGGGTCTCATCTAACTAACGCCCATGCTAACTAAGGCTTCCTACAGTCAGGATGGCTCTGATACCAGCTCTGTGGGGACCCCGACTTAGAAGTCTAGATCACTGAATGGATGTGTACAGTGATCCCAGAGATCAATGCTCACTGAACACACAGAAGCTGAATAACAAGAGTCTTACATCCATACATACCGTCTTACACAAATTAAGGCCATTATGGCCAAGTCTTACATAGATAAAGCTTCAAGGGCTGAATAGCAAATAACTCAAATAGCGGAAGTCTTCGATGATAAGTAGAACCCATGCCATCTGCCTTAACCCTACAAGCATTCTGACTGGGATAGCGTCCTAGTTCGCATGTTCGTCTCCATAGAATTCTTCTTCATAATCCTGTTCCTCCATGCCTGGCCAATTAAATAACCAGTGGCAAGCCAATGAGTACTTTGAATGTACTCGCAAGCAACCCATTATTTGGTTCAAGTAACAAATGCAATTGAACAGTAATGAGCAATCTAGCAGCGGGCTAGAATAAATATTCTACCATCAAGTGTATGCATCAATAAACTCACATAACCTCGAAGACAGGTTACCGAAATCAACATGAATAGAATTCAACTCACGAGTCAAGTCACCACCTTGACTCATCACACACGCACACTTTCACCGACGTAGTAAAACTCTGGACATAGTTTAAGTAGCACCACCCAACTGTCCATGACCGTGGACACGGCTATTCGAATAGTTTTACACTCTGCAGAGGTTGCGCACTTTACCCACAAGATCCGGGAAGCTTTCGTGTCACCTACGATCCCGCAGTACCTTAAGTACTCGGGGGAAGCACCCGGTCAATATCTTTCCTTAGACGACACTAACATAGAGTCCACTCGTTGGTACACGGCCCTCGAGTACAAACAATAGATCACGGGACTTGCCCTAATTTCAATGTCACGCGTACCCGAAGGGACCAACGGTGTGTCCGGTGCCCTGTAAAAACAGTCATGGTCGTCTAGCTAAGCATGACCCCGTCCCGGGAAAGACCTCAAGTCTTCCTGTCACTAGTAATGCGGGCACCATGCTAGTATCGTCCTAAGTAATCAATAAGGCCACGTCCCATAAGGGGTAGAGTGGTTGCACATGTTTGGTTGGGACGGTAGTCACACATAAATCTAATCCATCATTTCACCCATGCACAAGATTTTTACCGGCACATCACTTCTTCCTCAAGTGATGACCTAACTCAACATCACCCTCGGGCATTAGGGGCATCCGATGGGGTTTACGAAAAGATTTCAACCTCGGAGGTTTCATAACTCGCATGCATCACTAGAATCACTACTAACCATTTGCATGACATCTAGCACATAGCAAGATCATGAGTAAGCATGCATCATGTGGTGGTCCATAACTAGGTCACCACCATAACTCTCATTATCATGCATCGAAAACAAACGGGTTCCGAAGAACACAAGTGTATCATGGTCAAAGGGCTGCTTGCCTGGATTGGCTTGGTCTTCAAAATCTTCAAATCCTTCTCCACCTTCTTCTTCAGCAACTTCGTCAAATACGGTATCTATACGTCGCAAAATATCAACGGGAAAATAAGACCACAATAAAAACAGAAAAATCAAAGTGCTCAGAAAAATGTCAACTTATTTTTGTTAAATACTAGATGAAAAACTAAGATGGCAAAAATTCTTAGTTGGAGTTTTGGAGCTACAGAATGGAATCTAAGGATTTTTGAACAGGAGTTTTAATGCTCAAATTTGAATTTAAATTTGAACAGAACAGAAAAGTTTCATGGATATGTGGGAAAGTGACACCATTAAATAGGTTGGAATATTACAAGATTTTAGGAGTTGGAATCAATTTATTTGGACATGTATTTATTTCTGTAAAATTATTTGAAATTTTATAGAAAAGAAAAAGAAGAAATGGCCCTGTGCTACTGGGCCAGAATGGCCACAGTGCACGGCCCAGGGCTAACAGCCCGGCCGCACGGGGGCCAGCGCGCGCACGCCAAGTTTTCAAACCTGACGGGCGGGGCCCGACGGTCAGCGGCTGCGAGGGGAGAGAGAGGGCGATGAGGATGACAGGCGGGGCCCGCCTGTCATCTTCAACCTTGCGGCCAACGCGACGGCGAGCTCACCGGCGGCGATTCCGGGCACGGCGGGCCAAACGGAGGGCAGGAACGGGCTCAGCAACGAGTCGCCGTTCCAGTGGTGGTGGTGCGACTCGCCGGGGAGGCCTGGTTCGTCGGCGGCGAGGTGGGACGGCGGAGGAGCGTCGGGAGGTAGTTGCTCCGGTCGACTCCGGCAGCTATAGAGAGGGAAAAGTGAGGGGAATGCATCAGTGAAGCACGGCGGTTCCAAATGGAGCAAGGGTTGGAGCGGAGAGGGCCTGTACCTCGAGATCTCCGGCTGCTCGACGCGGCGGAGCTCCAGTCGATCCCGAGAACAGAGGCTCTCTGGGGATGAACGAGTGATGCTGGAGGGCTACTGGGGGTGAGGGGAGGCTGTTGGTGCCATTGGAGAGGCTCGGGTGTGCTTATATAGCCGAGCCCACGGTCCACCGTGGACTCGTGCACCGACGAGGTCACGGGCGAGGCCAGAGGCCGTGCTGGTGCTTGCGGTCGAGTCGAGGATGATCGTGGACGTGTTCTACGCCTAGTAGAGGGGAGAGGAGGAGCGGGTAAGGCTCCAGACAGCGTGCGCGTGTGAGGCCGGCGAGTGGAGGTTGCGGGCGGCCAGTGCGCGTGCGAAGGCGGCCACTGGAGGGAGAGAGAGGAGGGGGACAGTGCCGGGGAGGGTTGCAGACATCGAGGAGCATCGGTAGGCGCGAGGGGAGAGCTCGAGGTGGTCGGCTGCGCTGGATTGGGCGAAGCTATAGTGCGGGTGCGCACTGTAGCGTGCTCTGGAGCGGCCTTATCGCATGCCATGGCATGCCATTGGCCCTCTAGGCGCGTCCGCCGTGTCTGGGGGGTCCAGCATGAAGCAGACGTCTCAGCTGAGGCCTTGGATGCTTTGGATGATCAAGGAGATAGAGGTGAAGCTGGTAACTAGGTGAATTTTGGCTGTCCAGCAAGGTGAACTAGGGTTTTCACCCCTCAATCATGGAGCTGTGGACATGGGGGAGTTACTGGAGGTAGATAGTAACTAGATGAAGCTGTGGTAGAAAGTTGGGGCAAAAGTAAATAGTAAAAGGGGTCAAGATGGTAGTTTTAGTAAAATAGCAGAAGGTGTTTGATCATGTTTTGGTCAAGCAAATGACCTCCACTTGCCATGACACTTAACAGGATTGAATGTCATATGAAAATAGGGTGTTTCACCAAATTTGGGCTCATTTCAAGAAACTAGCCAATGTAACTTTGGTGAACCCTAGAAATCAACAGAACTGGCTTCATCTTGTTTAAGTTAAGCTAACCATGTCCCCTTGATGCACCACTTGGTGTAGTTTCATCATTTGGGGTATTGATCATTCCCACAAAGTTTGAAGCTCCAGGTAAAAAGTTGGTAATGTAAAGTTGTTCAAATTTGCATTTGAACAAAAAGGGTTTTGGGGTATTCTGATCAAGTTGCCCCACTCCAAATCTTGTGCCATTTGGTCTAGATGCCTTATTAGGCCATTCTAGCATGTGCACCAAGTTTGAGAGCATTTGGACAAGTTTGGCAATGTAAAGTTGCTCAAACTTCAAATATGGACAGAATGGTTATGAAGGGTTTTGAGGATGTTTTCTTGCTTCCCAGGGCATGGGGCTTGGCAAGATCATCAAATATGTCATATGTGACATGATAAAATTTCCCTGGATTTTTTGGAGAATATATCCTTTGTAAATATTTCAAAAGCTTGAAATATCCAGAAAGGGTTTTGGAGGGATTAGCCCATTATTTTGAACATGACCAAGTGTTGAAACTCTTATATATGGACAATATATGTCCTATGAGTCTCCCTGAATTTTGGCAAATATTTTTGAAATACTTAAATAATTTTTCCCTATTAAAGACCATTTCTGGCCTTAAGAAAAAGCTTTTAAATAAAATAGGAAAATAACTTTTAAAATTATACTTTTGTGGTTTCTGGGAGTCCTATGACTACTAGGTCTCAAATATACTTCTTGAAATAATTTTCTCACCCTAAATCAAGCACTTGCAGTGCAACCCTCAATTCAGGGGTTTTTGGAATACTAAATCTTAAAAATACATTTTGGCCAAATTTATTTTATTGGAAAATACTATACTGCTATATAAAACTTGGCATGATCATTGGGCAGAAGTTTTAGGTATGGAGATGGATTCTACAAGAGGTAATAGTTGACTTTAATGAGCACATGAAAAGCATATGAAGAAAAACTCAACTCCAAATAAAAGCCAAATGATGCCAAAAAAATTTGCTGGTCCAAATTTTTATGCTTCATTGATGCAAAAAACATGTTACAAAATGCAGGGTGTGACAGTATTCCTCAAGTTTAATCCACCAAAGCAAGAGTAGGGTTTTACGCTAAAAAGCGGCCCAAACCTTGGTAAAAGAGTAATGTCCAATGTCGCACTGCTTTGTTGCTTCTGCTCTTTGTGCAATGTGATCATCCCCCTCACCAATAGGTGATCGTGCTTTTCCCATGAAAACAGTCGAAGACAACTTAAGATCCTTCTATGTAAGGCTCATACGCCAGAACATATCATAGCACAAAATGTTCATACTGATGCCACCACTATTTTAGTGAACTTATAACCGCCCACTTGAGGGGCCACAAGCAAATCCTGATGACCCGGATTATCAACCCGGTGTGGGTGATCTGCCCTGCTCCACGTGATTTCTTGCTCAGACAAGTTTAAATATTGTGGCACTGCCGGCTCAATCATATTGACTAGCCGCTTATGGACCTTCCTGTCCCTCTTGCAATAACTTGTGGTAAAAACATGATACTGGCCACTATTCAACTACTTTGGATTACTCTGATACCCTGACTGATTATTGTACTGCTGATCACTATGACCAGATTGTTGATTACAACCACCATGGTTACCCTAACCCTGAAAGCGAGAACTTCAGCCGCCACCACCGAAGCCGGAACCATGAGAGCCGGAGCCTGACCCACCAAGCGTACAATTACCATTTCCATGATGCTGTTGAAAATCCTGGTTCCTAAACTCTCTCATTATATAACAATCCTTCCAGGCATGAGTGGATGGCTTGTTAGGATAACTGTGTTTTGGACAAGGATCAACGAGCATTGCCTCAAGATTTATCAGCTCTCCTCCACTGAAAGGCGGCTTGCCATTACCATTTGGATGTTTATTCTTAAGCTCAGCATTGGTGTTGGCCACAAAATCTGACCCGCCATCAGGGTACTTACGCTTCCCCCCCATTGCCTTGACCATTATGATTGCCATTTTGACCTAAGGTGTTCTGTTGCTGGCCCTTACCACCACTGTTTTTCTTGCCTTTATTCAGCTTATCATCATGAGAGGTAGGAAATTTTGTACTATCCGAGTCACCTTACCTTGTAAGTGCATCCATAAGCTTGCCCATATCTATGGACTTGAGCTTAAGCCGTCCTAGCTTCAACTTAAGAGGGTCAACGTTACAGTTCTTCTCCAGGAGCAATATAGCTTGAGCCGCCCCAATACTATCCGAAGAGTGTACGATGATCACAACCCGGCGAGCCCAATGATGGGCCGACTTATATTCATGCTGCACATAGTGTTCAAAATCGACAATTGTCAGTGGCCGCTTGCAAGTTCCTTGAAAATTCTTGATAAAGCTGTCCTTCAACTTCGCCCAGGTATTGATAGAGTTGGGGGTATGTTTTTTAACCATGTACGAGCCGGCCCTTCCAACATCAAGTAAAATACGTGGCACAGACTGCATCACTGAATTCCAACATGTCCATGGCTAACTAATAGTTCTCAATCCAATCTGCCAGCTTAAATTTACCGTATATTTGGGTACCTTCCGAGGGCCCTTGAAATCCTTGGGCATACGCTCATTACATAAAGTCAACACTAAGCACGGCACTCCAATGGTCATAGAACTTGACCCGGCTCCTACAGAGACTAAAGGGGTCACCAGGGGTGGTTGATGAGCCCCCTGGTGAGCTGCCTCCGCCTCACGGCAGGCTCTTGCTTCATTTAACATGGCTTGAGCATCAGCGCGCGTGTTACAGGGCGGGTTACGTCACTGCTCATTTCTACAAACAGCTGGCAACTCAGCAGGCCGGCTGTAACTACGGCTTGGCAATGGGGTTGAATGTACACGGTGTCGGCTGTAAGAGTAATTAGGCTGCTGAGTAATCGTCATTTGTAGAAGTCCAATAGCAGCTGACCGCACGAGCCTAGAGAAGCTGAAGGTCGAGGTTGAGCAGGCCAACGCGACCCAAGCTGCACGCGACAAGAAGACGCCCTTGCGGCCTCGGCAGCAGTGAGTCGCGAGGCCCTCGCCGCCTTTGATCTCGAGGCCCGTACGGTGCTACGGGCCGCCTACGGGGAAGGGTTCAAGAAGTTGCTGGCCGCCCCAAAGGAAGGCCCCGCCGGGCTCCTCGCCGCGCTTGTGAAGTCCTTGCGCGAGGTTGCGGCCGCAATTGGCCAGCTAGCAGACGTCGAAAGCCGCACGCTCCTTACCTTGGTCCCGACGCAGGTGTGTGGCCACCTAAGTCTTCGTGACCCCGCTCTTGACCTGGCCTCGCTGTCCGAGCTCGTGACCGCGAGAGTAGAGGACGCGGCTGCTGAGGCCCTGGGGGTGAAGGTCACGGAACTGGTGGAGGCGTTCCTCCAGGCCACTGCTACCGCAACTGAAGAGGCGGAGACTGGCGATGATGCGCTTGATGATGCCTGATCTGCTCCTGTCCAGAGAGAGAAGTGCGAGTGCCTCGGGGAGAACTTTGTTTGAATTTGAAGAACTTGGTATTATTGTAATAACTTGATGATATTATTGTAATAACTTGATGATTTCCGTCCTTGCTTCCTTTCATGTTTGCTTAGGTGCTCTGCGTCGGCAGGGCCCAACCCCGTGCATACCTCGATCGCTATTGAGCCCTCCGGGTGACCGGGGTTATCGTAATAACTAGACTCAAGGGATGAGGGGCTACGTGGCTAGTGAGGCCCCTGGGTCGCGATGCCCAGGGGCCCCCCTTGACGTTCGAGCGATCCTGTTTTCGTTCTGCGTCGGCAGGGCCCAGCCCCGCGCATACCTCGACCACCGTTGAGCGCCGGGCTCAAGGAGTGAGGGTCTACGTGACTAGTGAGGCCCGTAGGTCGCAATGCCCAGGGGTCCCCCTTGACGTACGAACGACTCTCATGAGGTCGAACGAGCACCATACCTTGCTCACAAGCCTTCGCCTGGGATGGTGGCGCGAGAAGGCCAGGTGTCTGGGCACCTAGTAGGGTGGTGTCTGCCAGGCGTGACCTGAGCATAGCCCCCGTGCCTATCCCCCCTTGCGACACCCATCCAAGGAGAAGCTGTGAGCTTCATGAGCTGAAAAGCTCCCTGAGGTTGGTGCCACTGCTGGGGGCCGCCCTCAGTTGTTTATAACTAGCGCCGAGCATAGAGCTACCACGGTCATAGCGGCCAGCACGGGGCTTGGTGCTTCCACTGGTTCGTGGGCCTAACCGCTCCTCGGTTGGTTCTGTCAGCGCGGAGCATGGCACTTCCACTGGACCGTGGGAGGGAGCCTCCCACCGGGAGAGACTCCGGGTCGTGTACAGCCCCGTCCTGACACGTGGCTTGCACGGCAGGACATCCAAGGTGTATATGGGCCCTCCTCAGGACGAGTTGAACGACTCTGAGGAAGTTCTCATGAGCTTACGCTTCACTCACGAGACCCTACCCTGAGGCGGGTTGCGCCAGAGTCTTCTTCTGCAAAATGTGAAAAGAGAGGTGTTGTGTTGACATGCGCCAAGTGCATCTCTAGAGAGTATCGCATGAGAAGGCCGCAGCACCAATGCCCCCAGGAGGTGACGTCACGGAAATGGCTCGCGAGAAAGAGCTCAGCCGCTAGATTTGTCGACGTTGCAGGGACGAACCCGAGCACAGATGCCGTGCCCAGTCTTCTCATGCAACGATCCAAAAGAAAAACAACCACCGCACGGTTCCCGCGTGAGCGAGGCACCTGCCACGGGCCCCTACTTACCCATCCACGATTAGCACATGCGAGAACAAGGCACCAAGGACCACAGGAGGTGATGTCATGGGAATGGCTCGCGAGACAGAGCTTAGCCCTTGGATTCAGCGACGCTGCAGGGACGGACCCGAGCACAGACGCCGTGCCAGTCCTTAATCATGGGGCAGTCGCTAGTGGGCTCGCAAGGGCTATGACCTTAGTGGCGGTGAGAACGCCAAGCATGCAGATAATGTGAATAGGAAGGAGCAACTAGCCTTGATCATGCACAAAAAGAAGACAACTGTAGGGGATAGCCCCCAACAGCCCGAGGATGATGCAACCCGGGAGGCGCCCTCGATTGGATACCTGAAGCATCATCTAATACTTTTCGAAGGATAGTTGGGGTAGCTGAAGACGCGAGCCATGCGGGTCGCTCCTGAAGATCGTCAGGCTCCTGAGGCCCAGGGGCTCCGGAGGCTCTCAGCGGTCGCGTGGGTCCGGTTCTCGCTCCATCCGGACCGCCTGCCACTGAGCCCGCTGAGCCCCCAAGGCCTGCCACGCGAGGTGCTGGAACGTGGTAGCTGCGTTGCGGAAGCCGAAGAGTGTGTGGACGTAGCTGCAGGGAAGGGCCCTCCTCCGGCCGACCGCCATCGGCCAGAAGGGCTCCAAAGAGGAGGCTTGGTTGAGACCCGCGACATCAATGCAGATGCGGAAGCGGTCGCTCGGGCTGCGGGCAGGTGAGCTCGGCATTGTGCGATTATGGCCTCCGCAGATAAGCCTTGCATACTGAAGTTCTTCGGTAACCTGGTCGATGAAGTCCTGAGCCCCCAGCGCTGTGCGGTTCACGCTGGGCTCACAAAAACGCGCGTCAAGACATGCCTGCAGGTGGTGCCCGAACACCTCCCTCGAGACGTTGGTCAGGCCGGAGACGCTCTAGAGGAGACCCCCCGAGCCCGTCCTGAGAGGGGCGTCGGGTGCGCCTCTCTATGCGAGGGTGGAGGGCGCCTCGTCGGCAGGCACGAGCCCTGAGGCGGAACCGTCAGGAGCCCCCGCGTCCTGAGGTTCGTTGACGGGAAGGTTCTACTTCTTCTTGGGGGCGGTCTGCAGGGCGAGGACGGCTCCATCCTCATCGGAGTATTCGACCGCCGCAGTCTGGTAGGCGGGCTCCATGGAACACACCGCATCCTTCTCGTAAGAGGTGATCGTGATGACTCCGCCGCTCCCGGGCATCTTGAGGACGTTCTAGCCGTGATGGGTCGCCGCCATGAACTTGGCGAGGGCAGGATACCCAAGGATGGCGTTGTACGGGAGGTGGATGTTGGCGACGTCGAAGTCGACGAGCTCGGTGTGATAGTTGTCGCGGTCACCAAAGGTGACGGGAAGGCGGACCTGCCCCATCGGGAGTGTGGAGCCATTGGTGACTCCATAGAATGGCTTGGTCGGGTGGCGCTGATCGTAGGGGACCTGGACTGTCTCGAAAGTCTGGATGGAGAGGACGTTGAGTCCTGCTCCACCGTCGATGAGGGTCTTGGTCACGAGGACGTTGCTGATGGTCGAGGTGTAGAGCATCGGGAGAGCGCCTGGGGCTGCGGTGCACTTGAGCTGGTCCTTGGGATTGAAGGCGATGACCTCCTTTGTCCACCTGAGGTTGCGCGCAGCGTTAGGCCTGGGAAGCGCCGCATTCACCTCGCGGGTGAACTGCTTGAAGATGCGATGGGAAGCCAGAGCGTGGGCTCCTCCCAAGATGCATGCGACCGAACGCGGCTCCTGGAAGCCCCCTGCTCCATCTCCCTAGCGGTCGTCGTTGTTCCTTCTTGGCGGTGGTGGCAGCGGAGGCAGGCCCCCGTTGCCCTGAGGGCGACCCTCACGAGGCTGGTCGCGCCAGGGGGCGTCACGAGGCTGCTCCTGCTAGTGATCTTCACGAGGCTGTTCACGCCACCCTTGGCGCGAGTTCCTGCCGTCCCAAGGTCCTCCACCTCGGCCTCCTCCACGGCCGTAGCCACGGTTGTCGTGCTCAGGGCACTGCCCAACGCATCCGCCGCGCATCGCCCTAAGCTCCTGGTAGTCGTTAGTGTTGTGGCTGTGGACATTGTGGAAGACGTAGTACATACAGTTGTCTATGGGGGGTCATCATAGCCGCAGCCACGCTTCACTTCTAGCTCCGCAGCCAGCATGGCGGGCCCCTTGCGCTTTTCTTCTTTGGCCTTGGTCTTCTTGTTGTCCGCCTCCGCCTCATGCAACTCCTGGAGGGAGAGGCGTCCTTCCTCCGCCCTGGCGCACTTTGCCGCGAGCTTGGACATCTCGAGGGCTGTGCACAGGTCCTCGTGGATGGCGAGCTCCTCCCTCATCCTGATGTCGCGGCCGCCGTCGGAGAACGGCGAGATGATGGCCTTGTCCGAGACCCTAGGGACCCGGAGGCACATGGTGTTGAAGCGTTGGATGTACTTTTGTAGGGTCTCTCCCGGCTGCTGTCTCACGCGCGCAGATCCGTAGCCGCCGGGGCTCGGTCACGGGTGCCTTGGAAGTTGGTGATGAAACGCTCACGAAGCTCCCCCCCGGAGGAGATGGATCCCATGGGGAGGTTCAGGAGCCAGGAGCGTGTGCCAACCTTGAGAGCCATGGGGAACCAGTTCGCCATGACCTGCTCAGTGCAGTTGGACGCCTCGATGCTCAACTCATAGAGTTGGAGGAACTCCGTGGGGTCGGTGGTGAAGTCGTAGCGTGGAGGCAGGTCCGGCTTGAACATGCCGGGCCATAAGAGGCGCCGTAGCTCAGGAGCTAAGGCACGACATCCAGCCACGCTCATGATTGCAGGCGCCCCCTGCGTCTGCGGTGCTGGTTCTTGGGGAGCTGGCCCCACCACCTCCTGCAGCGCGCGGTCTTGGCACTGCGGGCCACGGGGCCCGCGAGCCCCTGCCTAGGGATGCGGAATCACCTAGCAGCTCTCCTCGTCACGCGCATGGGCTCTGTGGGGGCGGCTCATGCCGCGGAGCCTCGCGCCGGACCTCCTGGCTGGCGGCGTAGAGTGGAGGCGGAGCCGGGACTCCATGGCCTTCGTTCCCCGCCAGGGGCGACGGGGGATGGGAGGAGTGCGTTGGTGCAGGTGCTTCCCCAGCGGCGTTGAGGAGCTCGGTGATGCGGTGGAGCCACTAGTCGTAGAGGTCATCTGCGGGCGGTAGCGCAAGAGCTCCCGCGCCATCAACAACGCATCCTACTGGTAGACCGACTCACGTCGGACCAGCGAGGACGACGCCGCGACCGGTGAGGGTGAAGGCGTCGCCGTGCGGCCATTGCGCCGCATGGATAGCGGCAACTACGAGTCCTGCTGCTCATGGATGGCCGGGTCGGTGGCGGCGTTGTCGACCGGCGAGTTGGGGCGGGGCGGTGTACTGTTGCCCGCGAGCGTCGTCTGAGCGACGTTCGCGGCGTGGCGAGCGGCGCGAGCTCGGCGTGTATCCACCATGGCTGTTGAGCGAAGTAGATGACGAGAACGGGATGAGGTCGTCGGAGAGGTGAGATCTTGACACGCCCCTACCTAGCACGCCAAATGTCGGATTACGGGCTCTGCAAACCAAGAAGTTCGAACATAGGGGCGTCAACGAAGATCTCTCCCACTCACGTCTACCTAGCATCTCACCCTCGTCCAGTGAAGAGATTCGAGCAAACAACAAGTGAAGCACGCAAGAGTTTACCCAGGTTCGGGCCACCTTGTGGTGTAAAACCCTACTTCCTGCTTTGGTGGATTGGCCTCAGGAGGGCTGGAGTATGAACTAGTACAGTGGTTCCTGAGCTCAGGAGGAGAGCTCAGGAGGGTCGGGAGGCAAAGGTTCTTGCTTCCTTGCGTGGAGGCAGAGCTTATCAATCTGATCGTCTTGTCCTTCATAGTGGGGATCCTAGCTACTTATATAGGCAGCCAGGGTCCTCTTCCCCCAAAATATTTAGGCGGGAAGGGATCCCACAATGGCCATTTTTGAGCAGGAACACAAGGATGTTCCTATCCTGACAAAAGCAGTCTTCGCCTGCAAAAGGATCAGGCAGTGACGCGGTGGTGGGATCGGTGGTGACATCCTCCCTGTCGTCCTTGCGGTCTTTGGTCTTGTTGCACCAAAGGGGAAACCTTTGTTCCGCTCCTGGGGAACCTGTGCCTACGCTGCCTCCTTTGCACCATAACGGCAATAGCGCTGTTGGCGAGCGCTGGCACCCGCCGGCGCGGTGCGTCACTGCTTACGTCACTGCCTCCTCCTGAGGCAGGCTTGGCCTTCGGTTCTCCGCCCCTCCGGAGCACCTTGCCGAGGCCGCTCCCGAGGGGGTCTTGACGTGGTTCTCCTTGCAAGGTCTGGCCCCCTCGCGAGGGTCTTGGGCACCTGGTCGATCAACTGGGCCGTACCAGGCCGTGGTAGGAGCGCGTCGCGGCCCGCAGACAGGCAAGTCTGGGTACCCTAGTTCCCAGGATGCCGGCAATCACAATAAGACTCTATGAAACAAAGTATTTATTCATTAGGCTCCGATGAGACAGATATTACAAGCATCGGTCTCATGGCCCAACATTCAGAGTATACAAGCAACACGCGGAAGCATAACATGTCTGAGTATAGACAACTACAAATGAAAAAGGCTGAAGAGCCTAACTATCTACAACACTCGTACAAGATCGTAGTTGAGGTAACAAGCTACTTGTCGAAGTCCAAGCGGAACTACTAGTGAGACAGAAATCTCATCTGCAAAACATAAATTAAGAAAACATGAGTACAAAGGTACTCAGCAAGACTTACATCAGATCCTATCATACATGCACTTGTATCAAGAAGTCAAAGTGGGGTTTAGTTGCAGCAAGCCAGCTTTGACTCAGTGGCTATCCTATACTACGACTGCTGGTAACTCTTTTGAGGTGGCACACACGAGTCCACTAAGCACCACACAATACACCACTATGGATTCATCCCCGTCTCCCTACGAGAAGGCCATCCATCGCACTCAAACTTGTCTTGAGTATTTTAGAGTATGCACTTCAAGTTGTCTATGTACCACGTAAGCATCCAAGAAGTCCATAACCGTGGACCCGGTTACTCGAATAGATCACGTTAACCCTGCAGGGGTGTACTTCTTCACACACGCTCTTGCCACTTACCGCCATGTACACGTCGTGTATCTTGGCAACCTTCAAGCGGAAGCCTGGCGGGGGTGTCGACCACGACCTGACTAACCACACAAGACTCTAGTCCAGGTTTATCGCCTATTCGGGTTCCATCCATAAGGAGATTCGGCTGGGGTGTCGCTCATGGCCCCAAATGATGTGCACAGGGTTCCCAAGCCCACCTCGCCGGATGGATCTACGTTTGGTACACCGTGTCACGGTGCCTAGTCTGTCCCAAGCCCACCTGGTCGGGTGCCACTTGGTAGACTACTAGCATTACCGACAAACACCAGAAACTAGTTGCAACACCTTGACAGAAATCATGTTGATTAATAACTCTAGAGGGGTCGAGTTGCCGGAACCCAATGTGTGGTAATAGCTAGTCATTGGAAAACATACACATAACTCAGTTCTTAAGGACGGTTCCAGTGATACAACCCACCATGTACTCCTACATGGCCTCTCACCGTTACCCTTACCAAAATGTGTTCACACACTTAACTCTCAGCATCAGAACATAGCACTGCACTCCAATTCATTCCCAATGAATCAGACCTGACACACTCTAAGCAATAGCTAGCATGGCATGGTAGGAACACAACATGGCTCAAACAACTCCTACACATGCTAGTGGGTTTCAACTATTTACTCTGGCAATGACAGGTCATGCAGAGGAATGGGTTCAACTACCGCAGCAAAAAGTAGCAGTTGAATCGTTGTTGTCCTAATGCAGTAACAGAGAGCGGGAGCGAGAGGGTGGGTTTGTATAGGAATGACCAAGGGGGTTTGCTTGCCTGGTAGATCAACGATAGAGCAATGCTCCTCCGACAGGTACTCTGGAACTGTCTCCGGAGCTGGACCTATCGAGAAGGACGATGCCGACAATCAAACAGAAGCATGTGCAACAATATGATGCATGAACATGGGATGAATATGTGATGTTGTTTGAGCTAATACAACTAGCATTCATTTGGGAGAAGTCCATTTGAACCAAATGCAACTCCAAACTTAAGCATTTAAAATGCCATTTATGTGTTTTCATATATTCAGTAGGTATAACTTCTTTTGTCATGCATGAAACTAGTACAGTTGGATATATTGAATTTTTCTGATAATTTTTCATATATAAATTATTTCAATTTGAACTACGGTTGAATTTCTGTGATTTTTTGAAGTTTAAACAATTTTCTGGAATTTCCTGAGTTAAATAATTCCAGAAAATAATTTATTGCGTCAGCACTGCATCATGCCTGCGTCAGCAAGTCAGCAGCGCTGACTGAAGTCAAACCTGACATGTGGGGTCCACACGTCAGTGTCACAAGTTAACAGAGGGGGTTATTCTATACTAACTAAAAGGATTAGTGGCGCTGGGGCCCACTTTGAGTGTCACAGGGGTTAGTTAACTGGTGATTAGCCTTAAGCTAATCACCTGGCAGTCCGGGCCCATGCATTAGTGAGCCAGGGGAGGTCAAATCCCTGGTCAGGCGGGGTTGACCCGCCGGCGGCTCGACACCGGCGTCCATAGACGCGGCGGAGAGGTTCGAAAACGCCGCTCGGGCGACCATTTAGGCGGCAGAAACCACCGGAGCAACGCCCTGGCTCACGCGCATCAAAAGGAACTCACGGGAGGCCGTGGGGTGGTCGGGGCTCGCCGGAGCAGAGCTCGTGGTGGCGGCCGAAGCACGGCTCGAATGGGCACAAGGCTGCGGGGCATGGGGGGGGGGCAGCCGAGGGGCTCTATGGGCTCCTGGCGGTGTGGCGAAGGCAGTGACGCGCTCGGGAGCGAGCTGCGGTGGCTCTGAACACGGTGGCGACATGGCATGGCGGCGAGAAGCGACGGCCATGCCGTGGAGCGGAGCTGGAGCAAGAAAACGAGGGGGAAAGAAGAGGGGTTCGACGCAGAAGCTCACAACGGATCTGACGGCGGTCTCAACGGGCTTGGGAGAGGCTTGGTGCTGCCGGAACAACGATGGCGATCTCGTCGCCCGGAGGTAGAAGACGATGGTGAGGCTGCTCCATAGGGTGTCCGACGACGCGTGGCTTGATGGGGAGGACGAGGAAGAAGTGGCGGAGCTTCTGGACTCGTCGGAGAGGCGAGGCCGTGGCTGTGGGCACGACAACGGCGATTGGCGGCGATGGTGGCTTCGGCAACGCACGGGAGAGAGTGATAGAGGAGGGGAGAGGAGCACCGGGGGAGTGCAAGACGTCCAGGGCGGTGCGCGGCGTCTTCCAGAGCCACCAGGGTGACGAGGGGAAGGGCAGGCAGGCAGGAGGCGTGACAGCCACGCGCGCGGGCGGCGGGCGCATGCCCCTGCCTTCTGTCGTCGCTAGGAGGACGACGACTGGCACATGGTCCGGCTTGCTGGGCCGCGGGGCTGCATAGCGCCAGGCCGCCAGGTAAGCTCTTTTCCCTTTATTTTCTTTTTTGTTTTCTAATTTCTGACATTTGTTTTGATTTGGTTTTTGAACCAAATCAATTTTGTTGGTTCTCACAATTTTTGTAGGGACTAGAAGAAGTATTCCAAAGCCCCTCACAAATTTTTAGAATTATTGGACATATATTAAATATATAACAAATATATATCCAATGCAAATAATTATTGCATTAATTCCAAATGCCCAAAATAAATATTTATGAGCTCCTAAAAATATTGGTTTGAATTTTACTTCTAACCAATATTTCGAGAGAGAAACGTGAACATTTTCTTGGACCCTTTGGGAGCAATTTTTATGTGGGACATTTTCAAAAAGATTCCTAAGGCTTTCACAAGTCCCCATTTCAAATTCATTTGAAAAATTAAACATGATGAAAACACCAAAGCTAGCCTAGTGCATATCAGAACTAGGGTTGTGACAACTCGCCCCCACTCGAAAGAATCTCGTCCCGAGATTCAGGAGTCGGCGGAAAGAAAGTGTGGTACTCTTGTCGGAGACGATATTCTCGCTCCCAAGTAGCCTCTCTCTCGGAATGATGAGACCACTGAACCTTGAGAAATTTGATGTTATGACGTCGAGTGACACGCTCTGCTTGATCCAGAATGCGAACGAGGTACTCTCGATATGTGAGGTTATCTTGGAGATCAAGCGTTTCGTGGTCCACTCCGCGGATGGGATCCGAGGAGCAACGCCTGAGTTGAGAGACGTGGAAGACATCATGAACTTGATAAAGATGTGGGGTTAGTTCCAATTGGTAGGCAACCTCTCCTCGTTTAGCGAGAATGCGAAAAGGACCAATGTAACAAGGAGCCAACTTGCCCTTGATACCGAAACGATGGGTACCCTTCAAAGGAGTAACCCAAAGGTAAGATTTGTCGCCAACTTCATAAGCCACTTCCTTATGATGACGATCATACTGGATCTTTTGAAAACACTGGGCTGTTCTCAAATTCTCACAAATAATGCGAACTTGCTCTTCTGCTTCCTGGATCATATCCGGTCCAAAGAATTGTCATTCACCGGTTTTTGACCAGTTCAAAGGTGTTCAACATCTTCGTCCATAGAGAATCTCAAAAGGAGCTTTCTTGAGACTAGATTGATAGCTATTGTTATAAGCAAACTCGGCGAAAGGAAGAAATTTCTCCCAATCCATACCGAATGAGATAACGCAAGCTCTAAGCATGTCTTCGAGAATTTGGTTGACCCTTTCCACCTGACCACTTGTTTGAGGGTGGAAAGCGGTACTGAAGGAAAGATGGGTGCCCATGGCAGTCTGGAAAATCTCCCAGAAATAAGAAGTGACCACGGTCTAAATTGATCTCTAGTCGAACACCATGAAGTGACACTATTTGAGAAATATATAAGTCAGCAAGCTGGCTAGCAGTGATACTCTCTCGAACTTGAAGGAAGTGAGCCACTTTGGAGAGACGATCAATGACTACGAAGATAGAATTATTCCCTCTCTTGGTCCTGGGAAAGCCCGTGATGAAGTCCATACCAACTTTATCCCATTTCCACTCAGGAATAGCTAGAGGCTGAAGGGTGCTAGCTGGTCTTTGATGCTTTGCCTAAACGCGGCGACAAACGTCACAGTTAGCAATGAACTGAGCGATTTCTCTCTTCATCTTAGTCCACCAGAACCTCTGGCGTAGGTCCTGATACATCTTAGTACTACCAGGATGGATCGTGAGAGGTGTTTCATGAGCCTCCTTAAGGATCAATTGCCGAAGATGTTGCTTCTTGGGAACCACCAGGCGGTCCTTGAAGAGAACAACACCTCGATCATCTATAGAGAAACATCCACAAACTCCCTTCTTAATGTTTCTCTTGATGCGGGGAATCCTTGTATCATGCTTCTGGGCTTCTATGATATGATCCACAAGAGTAGGTTTCGCCACCAAGGTAGAAAGGAATCCGTGAGGAGCAATGTGAAGGTTAAGCTTACATAATTCCTCATTGATAAGTGATTGGCCCTACTGCAACACGAGATTGTTGCAAAAGGATTTACGACTCAACGCATCAGCCATGACATTGGCCTAGCCTGGGGTGTAAGTAATCCCTAAGTCGTAATCTGATATCAACTCCAACCAACTTCATTGCCTAAGGTTCAAATCTGGTTGGGTGAAGATATACTTGAGACTCTGGTGATCGGGTGTAGATCTCGCAACGTTTACCAAGAAGGTAATGTCGCCAGGTCTTAAGTGCATAGACTACGGCTGCAAGCTCTAGATCATGTGTAGGATAATTCTCCTCTTGTAGATGCAACTGTCGAGATGCATAGGCAATCACATGACGATCCTGCATAAGAATGCAACCTAGTCCCTGTCGTGAGACATCACAATAGATAACAAAGTCCTTGGTGAAATCCGGTGGCACAAGTATGGGGGCAGAAGTCAGGCGTCTTTTCAGCTCCTGATAACTGTGCTCACATTATGGGGACCACTCAAACTTTTTATCTTTCTTGAGAAGTCCCGTGAGAGGGTTGGCCACTTTAGAGAAGTTCTCAACAAAGCAGCGACAATAACTGGCTAGACCAAGGAAACTCCTAACTCGTTTAACTGTTTCAGGTGGAGTCCAATCAAGAACGGCCTGATACGTGGCCGAGATACGTCACTTCTGGCAACCAAAATTCGCACTTGGAGAACTTGTCATAAAGGCGGTGCTCTCTGAGTTTTTCTAACACAAGTCTAAGATGTTCGGCATGCTCTTCCTCGTTCTTCGAGTAAATAAGAATATCATTGAGGTAAACCAGGACAAACTTATCTAAGTACTCCATGAAGATCGAGTTCATCAAGTGGGAGAAAGTGGCTCGAGCATTGGTTAGACCAAAGGACATGACGGTGTACTCATACCGACCATAACGAGTGACAAAAGCCGTCTTAGGAATGTCCCCGTTTCTAATCTTAATTTGATGGTAGCCTATCCTCTAATCCATCTTGGAAAAGACTGAGGATCCAGCAAGCTGATCATACAAGTCGTTGATCCTGGGGAGCGGATAATTGTTCTTCACCGTGACCAAATTAACGGGACGATAATCTACAACCATCCGATCCGTACCATCCTTCTTCGTGACGAAGAGGACGGGGCAAGCCCAAGGAGAAGAACTAGGACGGATGAAACCCTTTTGCAAGGCTCATCAAGTTGTTTCTTAAGCTCAGCTAGTTCTAAGGGTGCCATCTTGTAAGGTCTCCTAGATATTGGAGCGGTTCCTGGGATAAGATCTATAACAAACTCTACATCTCTATCAAGTGGAACACCTGGCAGTTCCTCTGGAAAGACATCCGAAAGTCACGGACTATCGGGATATCTTCAAGGTCTGGAAGAGGGCTGGCATTAAGAGAATAGAGTTGACGCTTTGCAACTCTAGTGGTGACAGTGACTATCTTGCCAGATGGATGTGTAAGATGAACATACCTAGTATAACAATCAATCTTAGCATGATGAGCTGTCATCCAGTCCATACCCAAGATGATATTAATATCTCAAGACTTGAGGGCTACAAGTGATGCAAGGAACACAAGTCTGTCAACAAGGATTTCATTACCATGGCTTACACTAGAAGTTTGCCATTCGGATCCAGGAGTTTGAATGAGTAGTGGGGAGGGCATATCACAAAATGACATGTCGTGCAAGCAGGCATAACTTTCTAAAATGAAACAATGAGATGCTCCAGTATCAAACAGAACCAATACCAGATGACAATTGAGAAGGAGTGTACCAAGAACGACATCTGGATCATCATGAGTGTTTTTGGCTGAGACGTGATGCACACATCCATGTTCAATGGGAGCTGACTTGACACTGATCATCATGCGTGATGGCTTACCAAGGCCAACAGACTTCTCAGGCTGGGGTGGAGCAACACGGGTCTGAGAGCAATTACGGGCAATGTGGCCTAGCTCTCCGCACTTCTAACAAATCTTGGAGGTAGGACGAGGACCCGCATTAGCAGGCGGTCCACCAATAGGCATGGGTGAAGCATACTGCTGAACTGGAGGAGGTACCACATAAGATGGCCTCGGTGTATAACTAGGTGGAAGAACAGAGTTCGGAACCCAAATCCGGCACTTCTGAGAACTAGAACCGGAGGAAGATCCCAAATCACGGGTGTGCTTACGAGACTCCTCGTAAGTGAGGTGAGCTATCTCTGCATTAATGGCCTTGTTCACAAGAGCCTGGAATGTATTGCAATGATGCAAGTGGAGATCACGACGCAACTTGGGGTTGAGACCCTTTCGGAACCTAGCCTGCTTCTTGGCGTCCGTGGACACCTCCTCTGTAGCATAGCGGGCGAGGTTCTCAAACTCTCTACTATCAGCATCAACATCCATCTTAGCCTGGGTAAGACTACAGGAATATTCTCTCTTCCGATCGATAAGGGCTTGAGGAATGTGATGCTCGCGAAAAGCCTTTGTGAAATATGTCCACGTAGGAATCTGGCCAGCTGGAATCATGGCCTCATAGTTCTGCCACCAAAGACTAGCAGGACCTTCCAGGTGATATGTCGCATAGGTGACCTTGTCACCTTCGGCTACGTTCGCGGAACGCAGCTTGTGAGTGATACTACAAAGCCAATCATCTGCATCGAGTGGCTCAATGTGATGATGGAAGGTGGGTGGTTTCAGACCAATGAAGTCATGGATGGTCGCTGACTCTTTGCACTGATGTCCGGTGTTCTCCTCAGTACATGCTAACAAGCGGTTAGATTCTCGCTTGTTTCTCTCCATCTCTAACATTAACTCTGCCAACGAAGGCTGGTCGGGAAGATCCTCCACATCCCTACCACCTCCGTGGTTCTGTCTACGAGAAGCTGAGCTTCGCTTAACTGAAGACATCCTGAGAAACGAAACCGAGGACGGAAACATCATTAACTATAGGATGCATAAGGTAGAACAAGAAATTAGTATCCCTCGAACTACTAGGAAAATTCCCGCAGCATAACGGCAGTAAAATGCTCAGAATGAGACATCCTGCTAACAAAGGGGTAGTATAACAACTCAACATCATCACTCAAGGTTCTGGGATAGTACTAAACAAACTACACCGGAAGAACTTGAAAACAGGAGTATGACACTGATCAACCAATCATATGGGACTACGGAGTAGTAATTCGTGATCCTGATAGACGGAAGAGAAAGCCTAGTTCCTTAACCCCGTAGGAAAGGTAAGACGACCCAGATCAGAAGGCATAAGGAATAAGGAGTAAAAGAGCCTTACGTTCCCTTCCACAATTAATTCCCTTATATAACTAAAGAATTTCTAGACTCAACTTCCACCAGTTTGGTTTAGTAATCTTACATGCAGTCAGGCTCTGATACTAAAGCTATCGGGACCCCGATCCTAAGTCACACCGGTCTAGCATGTAACACATCATATCACTTTGCGGCCTCACGCACGGTATTCCCACGAGTGCCACCTTACCTAGCCTAGGACCGTTTGTGCATTTTGGCTCACGTATATGATAGTGTCGCTAGCATCCATATGACAGAGAACCCGGGCCGACATGACTAGTTACAAACCCAAGGTGGCACTAACTTACAGGGACAAGAATACATGACCCATCAACGAACGTGTCGGTCATCAACGTATGAACCCAAGTCGTAGGAAGCTAAAAGGACTTAAAGGAACAATGCGTGACATTTCCCCAAAGGGACAGACACAGGAACGAAGAAGGACACATGCCGGCCGGCCTAAGTGTTCCGGAGCAGCAGCAAGCTACCATGGCTCAGTGGAAGCACTAGGAGACATTTCCCCATAAGAGAGGCTACCAAGAGGAAACAACTAGGTTGTCGGATCCCACACATACCAAGCATTTCAACAACATACACACAATATGCTCAATATGTGTAAATACAACATGGTATCACAACAAGACTCTATGAAACAAAGTATTTATTCATTAGGCTCCTAGGAGCAAGATATTACAAGCACGGGTCTCATGACCCAACATTCCGAGCATACAAGCAACACGTGGAAGCATAACATGTCTGAGTACAGACAACTACAAATGAAAAAGGCTGAAGAGCCTGACTATCTACAACACTCGTACAAGATCGTAGCTGAGGTAACAAGCTACTTGTCGAAGTCCAAGCGGAACTACTAGTGAGACAAAAATCTCATCTGCAAAACATAAATTAAGCAAACATGAGTACAAAGGTACTCAGCAAGACTTACATCAGATCCTATCATACATGCACTTGTATCAAGAAGGCAAAGTGGGGTTTAGTTGCAGCAAGCCAGCTTTGACTCAGTGGCTATCCTATACTATGACTGCCGGTAACTCTTTTGAGGTGGCGCAGATGAGCCCACTAAGCACCACACAATACACCATTATGGATTCATCCCCGTCTCCCTATGAGAAGGCCATCCATAGCACTCACACTTGTCTTGAGTATTTTAGAGTATCCACTTCAAGTTGTCTATGTACCATGTAAGCATCCAAGAAGTCCATAACCGTGGACCCGGCTATTCGAATAGACCATGTTAACCCTGGAGGGGTGTCCTTCTTCACACACACGCTCTCACCACTTACCGCCATGTACACGTCGTGTATCTAGGCAACCTTCAAGCGGAAGCCTGGCGAGGGTATCGGCCACGACCTGACTAACCACACAAGACTCGCCTATTTGGGTTCCATCCGCAAGGAGATCCGGCCGGGGTGTCGCTCACGGCCCCAAATGATGTGCGCAGGGTTCCCAAGCCCACCTCGCCGGATGGATCTGCGCTTGGTACACCGTGACATGGTGCCTAGTCTGTCCCAAGCCCACCTGGCCGGGTGCCACTTGGTAGACTACTAGCACTACCTTCAAACACCGGAAACTAGTTGCAACTCCTGGACAGAGATCATGTTGATTAATAAGTCGAGAGGGGTCGAGTTACCGTAACCCAATGTGTGGTAGTAGCTAGTCATTGGACAACATACACAGAACTCAGTTCTTAAGGACGGTTCTAGTGAGACAACCCACCATGTACTCCTACATGGCCTCTCATCGCTACATTTACCAAAATGTGTTCACACACTTAACTCTCAGCATGATAACATAGGACTACACTCCAATTCATTCCCAATGAATCAGACCTGACACACTCTAAGCAATAGCAGTCCTGGCATGGTAGGAACAACATGGCTCAAACAACCCCTACACATGCTAGTGGGTTTCAACTATTTACTGTGGCAATGACAGGTCATGTAGAGGAATGGGTTCAACTGCCGCAGCAAAAAGTAGCAGTTGACTCGTTATTGTCCTAATGCAATAACATAGAGTAGGAGCGAGAGGGTGGGTTTGTATAGGAATGACCAAGGGGGTTTGCTTGCCTGGTAGATCAACGGTAGAGCACTGCTCCTCTAACAGGTACTCTGGAACTGTCTCCGGAACTGGACCTATCGAGAAGGACGGTGCCGACAATCAAACACAAGCATATGCAACAATATGATGCATGAACATGGCATGAATATGTGATGTTGTTTGAGCTAATGCAACTAGAATTCATTTGGGTGAAGTCCATTTGAACCAAGGGTTCAAATGCTACTCCATACTTAAGCATTTAAAATGCCATTTATGTGTTTTCATATAGTCAGTAGGTATAACTTTATTTGTCATGCATGAAACTAGTAAAGATGGATAGATTGAATTTTTCGGATAATTTTTAATATATAAATTATTTCAATCTGAGCTACGGTTGAATTTTTGTGATTTTTTGAAATTTAAACAATTTTTTGGAATTTCCTAAGTTAAATAATTCTAGAAAATCATTTATTGCGTCAGCACTGCGTCATGCCCGCGTCAGCAAGTCGGCAGCGTTGACTGAAGTCAAACCTGATGTGTGGGGTCCACACGTCAGTGTCACAAGTTAACAGAGGGGGTTATTCTAAACTAACTAAAAGGATTAGTGGCGCTGGGTCCCACTGTTAGTGTCACAGGGGTTAGTTAACTGGTGATTAGCCTTAAGCTAATCACCTAGCAGTCTGGGCCCACCCGTCAGTGAGCCAAGGGAGGTCAAACCCCTGGTCAGACGGGGCTGACCCGCCGGCGGCTCGACGCCGGCGTCTACAGACGCGGCGTAGAGGTTCGGAAACGCCGCTCCAGCGACCATTTGGGCAGCGGAAACCACCGGAGCAATGCCCAGGCTCGCGCACATCCAAAGGAACTCGCGGGAGGCCACTGAGTGGTCGGGGCTTGCCGGAGCAGAGCTCGTGGTGGCGGCCGGAGCACGGCTCGAGCGGGCACAAGGCTGCGGGGCGGGGGGGGGGGGG
>LR738715.1:385109258-385138381 GCA_902687465.1 Secale cereale | reverse complement strand
CAGCCGAGGGGCTCTACGGGCTCTTGGCTGTGTGGCGAAGGCGGTGACGCGCTCGGGAGCGAGCTGCAGTGGCTCTGACCATGGCGGTGACATGGCACGATGGCGAGAAGCTAGGGCCATGGCGGGGAGCGGAGCTGGACCGTGCAAACGAGGGGGGAAGAAGAGGGGTTCGACGCAGAAGCTCACAACGGATTTGACGGTGGTCTCAGTGGGCTCAGAAGAGGCTTGGTGCAGCCGGAACGACAACGGCGATCTCGTCGATCGGAGGTAGAAGACGACGGTGAGGCGGCTCCACAGGGCGTCCAGCGATGCGTGGCTTGACGGGAAGGACGAGGAAGAAGTGGCGGGGCTTCTGGACTCATCGGAAAGGCGAGGCCGTGGCTGTGGGCACGGCAACGGCCAGCGGCGGCGATGGTGGCTTCGGCGACGCATGGGAGAGTGCGATAGAGGAGGGGAGAGGAGCACAGGGAGAGTGCAAGATGTCCAGGGTGGTGCGTGGCGCCTTCCAGAGCCACCAGGGCTACGAGGGGAAGGGCATGAAGGCAGGAGGCGTGGCAGCTATGCGCGCGGGCGCGGGCGCGTGCCCCTGCCTTCTGTCGTCGCGAGGAGGACGACGACTGGCAGATGGGCCGGCCTGCTGGGCCGCTGGGCTGCATAGCGCCAGGCCGCTAGGTAAGCTCTTTTCCCTTTATTTTCTTTTTTGTTTTCTAATTTCTGACATTTGTTTTGATTTGGTTTTTGAACCAAATCAATTTTTTTGCTTCTGACAATTTTTGTAGGGACTAGAAGAAGTATTCCAAAGCCCCTCACAAATTTTCAGAATTATTGGACATATATTAAATATATAACAAATATATATCCAATGCAAATAATTATTACATTAATTCCAAATGCCCAAAATAAATATTTATGAGCTCCTAAAAATATTGGTTTGAATTTTACTTCTGACCAATATTTTCAGAGAGAAACATGAACATTTTCTTGGACCCTTTGGGAGCAATTTTTATCTCGGTCATTTTCAAAAAGATTCCTGAGGCTTTCACATGTCCCCATTTCAAATTCATTTGAAAAATTAAACATGATGCAAACACCAAAGCTAGCCTAGTGCATACCAGAACTAGGGTTGTGACAACGCCACAAAAGGACTTCAGGGGATCCTAACTACGGCCGCATCGTCGACGGCATCATCAATAGTAGACCACGGTGGCCCACGTCCTACCCTGGGCGGATCACCACCAGCGACGTGTTCGCGAGCCCGACGCGTTTCAGGCGAGCCGCGAGCTCGGGGGCGCGTAGCTGACGTCACTCGTCATCGCTGCTGCTAGATGAGCTAGTAGCAGGATCAACGGCTGTTGGGGCGGCAGCCGCAGCGTCACCCCAGCGGCCCCCTCCGGGGAAACACTCATGGCGGCGTCCCTCCTCGTCGAACACCTTGAGGCACACCGTGGAGGCGCCGTCGTACTCGAAGTGAATGGCGAGGGCGCCTTCCGAGCCACAGGCGCGGGCGACCTCGCCCCATCCGGGAGTCATGAAGACCTTGCGTGGGGAGACGACCTCAACCTCCGCCCTCGTCGCCGGGGCCCGACACTCGGCGTGTCGCAACCACAGCCCTAGCGGCCCCCTCGGCGGCACCTCTGCAGCGAAGAATGGCGGGAATTGAATCCAAGATCTAGGAGGCATCGCCGCCCACACCACGAACTCATGCGAGGAGCCTCTGGCGTGTGCTCGCGGGACGGCAGCACGCACCAGTACCGCGCGGTCAGCGCGGCCATTGCACGGGCGGCGCTGGGCGCCAACTTCCCCTTTCTGGCCCGGTGCCCTGGCATAAAGGGGCAGCAGGTAGCCCGGGGGAGGCCGCTCGTGCCAAGGCCTAGTCACTTCTGGTCTCATGGCGGCGCCATGAGGACAGAATGGTCTTTTCTTTGGAGGGAGTACCCCTAGCTCCTCGCGAGGGGTCTTCCCCTTCTCAGCGACGAAAAATCGCCGGACCGGCGCCATGAGCAGCTCGGCCAAGTGAAGGGCAAGGAAGAAGAAGAACCGAGAGGAACGAAGGAAGAGGATGGGCAGCGAGGACCTCCGACTCACCACCTTATTTATAGTCAGGAGAAGGCCAACCACCGGCCTCCATAACCGTAGGTAATGATGATCCTCTATGCATGCAGGGACTTGTCAAGTCGCACAGTTACCGAGGCTGCGTGGGGAAGTGGAGACGCCTAGGTGCCATCAATTGCCACGCGTCAGTCAAGGCCGCAGGCTTTTGGGGCCCACAACGCTTCGCACTTGACCCTGGGCTTCGCCGTGAAGCCAAGACCGAGCGCACCTTGGGCCCGGGGGCTACTGTCGGTGTTCTGGGAACGGGGATACCCAAACTTGCCTGCCTGCGGCCGAGGGCATGGCTCACCAGGCGGCCTGGTACAGCACAACATCCTCAGCAACCACTCAAGACCCCCGCGAGGGGCCAAACCTCGCGAGGCGGACGACAGAAGGCATCCCCTGGGGCAGCCTCACTAAGCCGGCTCGTGAGGATCGGAGATATCGAGGCGAGGGACACCTCGCGACGTCTTCGTGACGTGAGCAGTGACGACCAAGGCCAGGCAGGCGCCAGCGGGTGCAGAGTGCAAGTTTCCTCTAAGGTGCTAAAGGAGTAGGTGCACGCAAAGAGTCCTGAGGTGTCAAGAAAATGTTTCTATATCGGTGCAACAAGACCAAGACCAGGAGGATGGCAGAACAAAGGTCATCGCGGAGCCCATGACGGTGTCACCACCAGAGCCTTTGGCAGGTGAAGACCACCTTTTGGCAGCATAGCTTGTACCAGCTGTCCCCCTTCAAATTAGCCGTTGTGGGATTCTTTCCAACTCAATATTTGGGAAGAGGACCCGGTCCACTATAAATAGGACTAGCCACCACCATTGGGATGATCTCATCTGGAGCTGATCAGATAGAAGGCCACACACCACAAGTTCACCCGAGCGTAAGAACCCCTCTCCTAAGGAGGCAGTTCATCCATGTACTAGTTCTTCATCTGCCTACAAGGCAATCCACCACACTACACTGGATTAGGGTATTACACCACAACGGTGAGTCACCACAGGTATCGATGGCTCTGTCTCACCCCCTCCTCTTCTCCCACCCCTCCCACCACCACAACCGCCGGCCGGCGGCAACCATCTATGGCGATCTCTAGACTAGCCTACGCATGGCTAGTCTCCTCCATTAGGATCCCAACCCTAGGATCTCTGTGGCCATCCAGGTGCGCGCAAAGTTTGGATCAACAGTGCATTTTCTCCTTCTCCACATACCAAAGAGTTCTTTTTGGTTGCCTCTTTCCCTCTCACGATAGAATCGGTTGGCCTAGTTCTTCAATGTTGCATTGGCGGTTCCTCGTTGGGGTTCAATGTTCTTTAATTGGGCAAACGATCTTTTCGTTTCTCAGTCGCTTCTAACCGAGTGGGACACTTCATTTACAAATTGAAAGATCGGATCTGGCCGGAATTCGTTTGTCATTTCCATTTGTTCAAACCCTCGGTGAATTATACTAGTTTGGACAATGGTTGGCATTTAGATGATGAGCTTCGTGAGGTGGTTACTCGCACCCCCATTGCCATCAAACCTAATCTTAATTTCCTCAGGAGAAGTGCTAGTAAGGATCATTCAGCTAATGGGGAACTTTCGAAATTTGGGTTTAAATTTGATGATGATCATCTGGTGGATCATTTGCATGAGCATGGAAAGACCTCAATTGCACAACATCTTACTTTTGATCCGGATCACTTGAGTAATACGTGTCCTCGGCCTCCAGACAAGGATTGCATTATTCTGGGTAGTTTCCAAACATCATTTAATGTCCCCCCGTCTCCCGGGACTAAGGCTTTTCAAGGTATTTATTTCGAGCAGAGGAAATGTGAACACATCCCGGATTTCATGTTATTCCATATATTGGATCAGCGGGTGTTTGGATATTCTGATGAGAAAATTGCTTCAATCTAGAAATTGAAATCCATCCCGCCTTCGGAGGTAATCTTTCGACGTTTAAATTTGTGTGCTGATTGCCATCAATTGGGCCATCTTTCACTGAGGGGCGCAGCCACCCGCATTTGACCCCCTCTCTAGCTCATGCTGGGCCGGGCCGAACTAGTTGCACGTCTTGTGACTCGCCTCATCATTTATTTTTCGAATGCCCGACACGGCTCTTGTGTTCGTCCTGTGGCTATC
This sequence comes from Secale cereale, assembly GCA_902687465.1. Classification (NCBI taxonomy): domain Eukaryota; kingdom Viridiplantae; phylum Streptophyta; class Magnoliopsida; order Poales; family Poaceae; genus Secale; species Secale cereale. The sequence continues at coordinate 385,134,169 of LR738715.1, read as the reverse complement.
TAGGTCATGTCGCTCAATTTTGCCTAGATGGAACTTCTCCTCATTTTCTTTGGAAACCTAAAACCCTTTCCTTCCCTGCTGCTGATAACCCCAGGATTACTCATAACCAAACATACCAACGGCCTAGTGTATCTCAACGGAAGTAATATCCTAAGGTACATAATTGGGTATCACCTCCCGCAAGGAAACGTTTGGGCAATGGAAGAAACACAAAGCAAAAAAAGGAATGGAAAATCAAATCAGGCGATACACAGTGCCAGGACACGCGTACCTTGCCTATTGGGGGTGACGGTCTGCCTCCTCCTACCCTACGCCCTACTGCATCGATCAATTCCAGTCATTGCCTGCTCAACCTGCCACCCCCACTACCAAATCGCCAGGCACCCCCAACACCCTCATCGGCTCATCCGCCTGCTAGCACCACCGCTCCTCCCCCCATGGAGAACTTCCCTGTTATGCCCTACTAGTTCATCCCTGGCCCTCTCGCCATTTTCAATGGCCCAGCTGATAGGCTTCAGCGAAACATGATGGTAGTCGGCGCTCCACCACTGCACCATGAGAACTTCGCGCTCGTCCTCACCAACCCTCCAACGCCTGATCTGCAACGACCAATGGTGCTTGCGGAAATCCTTCAAATCCTGGCCGAGGAGTTCAATGCTGAGGTGATCTATTCTGATATCTTTCATCTAGGAGTTGGGATGATAGGTTTTAGATCAGCAGCTGTCAGAGATTTCTTAATCACAACTGGGCCGCATCCGATAGATGAGGATAGAACCTTCTACTTTGCTCGCCATGATGAAGGACCCAACATGCGCATACCAATCTTTGAAGCAGTAGCTTGGGTAGTGTTTCTTGGTTTTCCTCTTGACTATCAGAATGAGTACTATGTGAACAAAGCTGTCAGTTGTTTTGGCAACTTTGAGATCTGGCACAACCCAGGACAAGTGAAGACTCGAGTTCTTGTCCGTGTTCTCATCAACTAGTTTTCTAATGTGCCGCATAGCTTGATCATTAAGAGAGCCAATGTGTTTGGAGGCCTTGGTCGATCTTGGACGATCCCTGTCTACATCCTGATAAACTGGCCAACCAATCCACCTAATGCGGGCACAGAAGAGACGCCACCACCAATGAATGCCTCGCCGCATCCGAGGGAGCTGTCGTACCTGACGGCTTCACAACAAGTTTCATTTGAAGCAATAATTGCACAGCAGCAACAGGAGAATGCTGCTTGGGGGCAGGATCTTCAACCATCCGCACAACAGCAGATGGCCAATGGATGGCAGCCCTGGCCGGAAATCCCACCTCAATATCAAGGTGAGAGCTGGCGTCAGATTACTGGATATACTGGTCCATCCATGATGGATGGAGTGACACCTGAAGACAATGCCCACGATGACGGGCTCGATGCTTGGAATGCGCATGTCGCTCAGGTGGAACTTGCAGCTGATGATATTGTCTTGGGAGCACACCGCAGCACTCTAACGTTTGTCAGAGGAGAAGCGGAAGAGGCAAATCTCCATGTACTACCTTTTGCCCAACTGATCTCATTCTTCAGGAAGCATATATACAAACCCATGCCTCCCATGCTCCTCCCGTCAGCTAGCAACCCGGAGAAGGCAGTTCTTTTCTGCCAATCGCTTCAATACTTGTTTGTTGCCCATGCTATCAAGACTTGGTATACCCCAATTGCCAACAAGACAGAGTTTCAGATGGTTAAGATGGATAAACGCAGTTGGGCGGAAGCTTTTGACCCACTAATCAGCTAGATGTTTTCGGTTGGTGTGGACGCACGTGCGACGCCACAGGACAAGTTACAGGGCTCTGATGTTGTGCCCGCTAACCCCATCGAAGAATCTCTAGCTCTGAAACGCACTGACAAGAAGAAGAAGTACGCAGGTGAGTCTGCACCAGTGACACTCAGGCGCAGTACCAGGAACAACCGATACGATGGGTTTCGGGCCCCCTCCATGGCTGAAGCTCATCCGTACAAAAGCAAGGTCAAGCCCCGTCAAGCCCCCGTTGCTCCTCCCAGGTTTACAACGACCTCAACGAACCCTACGTCTGACACTGTTCCACCCCCAACACCTATCTCGCTGCTTCAAACGATCGGCACAGTGCGTTGCGGCATTCCAGCAGATGAGTTCTCTCAGGCGAAGCTCATGGCGCCACAGGAGGATGAGCAACCCACTACCACTACCTCCACCACCTAGATCGCATGTCCCGCCAGGTACATTGGAATGTGCTTGTCGGTGTACTAAGATAGGGGTACCTTAGTACCCCAACTTGTGCACGGGCAGTAGCAGCTTCCCGCGGCAGTGTCTACCACGTGCTTGCCGGAAACCTCTCTGGTCCTTATTAAGTCATTCAAAAACAAAGTATACAAGACAGAAGATCAAGGCCCCGGCAAGTGGAGCTTGCCGGGAAGGCGGTCCCAGGCTCAAGATTACCTCATTAGCACAAGCCCCTAGCAAGAGGAGCTTGCCAGGAAGACCAGAAGACTACATCTCAGAAGACACGCCTCGGTGCAACATGCGCCCCGGCAGGGCCCGGGGAGCGACAAGCTTCAGGGCCCGGCAAGGTCAAGACCCCGGCAAGGTGCTTGCCGGGGAGAGTTACCCTGTGTGCCCGCGCTCCAGCTCATCGACCCACGCGTCGCCCTGGGGCCATTCCAGGGACGCGTGGCGGATGGCTGTGCAGCCTGGGGGACACGGTGGCACTCCACGGTGACGAAGCTACCGCCGTGGCGAACGGAGACGCAAGGGCGGGCGCTTTTGGGGTCGACGGCGACGGGCATTTAATGCTCTTGTCCCCCACTGTCAAAGTAGGTGATGACCACTGTTCATCCACTGTTCCCGCACTGTTACAACTACCACCAAAGTTACATTTTTGCCCCTTTCTTCTACGTTGACACCTGTCGGTGACCCCTTGAGCTATAAAAGGAGGCCCATGCACAACGTAGAAGGGGTTCGGAACCTTGATAGCTCTCTCGCTCGGTGTAGCTAGTTCTTCAAGCTCCCGAGCTCCCCAACTCAATACAAACCAAGCAGGAGTAGGGTTTTACGCGTCCGTCGCGGCCCGAACCTGGGTAAACTGCCCGCGTGTGTTCTACGATCTGCTCTTTGTGCTCCCTCCGCTCCCTTACCGCAACGTACAAGGGGCTCCGGTCCCATAGGTGCTCGCGGTGGACAGTTTCCCCCATCATCTTTGGCGCGCCAGGTAGGGGGCGTCGAGGTTGTGTGAACCTGATCCGGCGCTCACGCGGGCGCATTCTTCATCAACCTCTCCAGCTTCATCAACTCCGTCAACAACAGCATGGCCCCGAAGAAGAAAGCCTCGGAGGTCGCAGGACCGTCTGCGTCTGTTCCACCGCCACCAGAACCAACGGTGGGTGGAGGAGACGCCGGCGGAAGGGTGGTCGCCGGCGAGGAAACTCGCGGCACCACCAAATCCAAGGACAAGACGGACGACCGAGCCTCGGTGTCCGTAGATGCGCCACGTCCATCTCAGCAGACGACAACCCAGCAGCGCCGTGGTACAGGAGGTACCATCCGCTTGCTGGGACAAGGACACACCGGAGGTTCGCGGGATGCTCCAGACCATCGTCCTGGCACGAGCAAGGTGCGGTCGCCGGGGCGGGAAACTGCTCCTTCTAACCCCGTTAGGAGTCCGAGCATATCCCGCTCCTCGCACCGCTCGCCCCCGCTCCCCTCCTCTCCAGCAGAAGCACTCGCAAGAGCGCAACTGCTCCTCGATTTCCCTCCAGCGGCAGACAAGGCCGAAGACTGGAGGGCAACAATCCAGAGCCTCGTCGCCTTCGCCAACAACGACACGCCGCAGCAGCCGGCAACGTCGCGGCCGCGGCAAGTCGAGAAGACGAAGGCCGATGGCGATAAAACCGCCGGTGGTGCAACCACCGTGCACTCCCCGCCGCGGAAGCAGAAGACGCCTCCCCGTCGGATTAACGTCGACGACGACTCCACGGCGTCGTCGGATCCACGGGCTCGTCGGGACCAGCGCCAAGTCCTTGACGATCGGCGACAAGAAGACGCTCGGACGACAATCGAGCGCCGCCGAGAAGCTCGGCGACAATCAGATCAGCGCGCTGGGACCGTTGTCGATACGCACGCGCCCGGTGAGCCAGGCGACTTGCCGTACGCGGCAGGTTGTCCTGCGTTCACCCGCGAGCTGCGGCGTGTCCAGTGGCCCAGCATGAAAAACATCAAGCCCGACGTACCAGAGAAGTACGATGGCAAGACGCACCCCTCGGAGTTTCTCAGCATCTACACCATCGCGGTGCAGGCTGCCGGGGGGCGCGACGAGAAGATACTTGCCAACTACTTCCTGCTGGTGCTTAAGCCGAACGTCCGTTCGTGGCTTATGCACTTGCCGGAAGGCTCTATTTCTTCATGGGCAGATCTTTGCCACCAGTTTGTTGGCGCCTTCACAGGCGGCCACAAACCCCACGGCCAGGAGAGCGATCTCCACATCTTGGCCCAGAAGGAAGGAGAACCTCTACGCAAGTACATCCAGCGCTTCAGCCGCGTGCAGCACAACATCCCCGACGTCCACCCTGCTGCGGTTATCAGCGCGTTCCACCAGAACGTGCGTAACCGCCGCATGCGAGAAGAGATGGCCATGACCAAGATACGGGATGTCAGCGAGCTCTATGCTCTGGCTGATAAGTGCGCGCGCGCCGAAGAGGGGAGGAGACTCCCCGGAGAGGATGCCGGCGCAGGGGGAAGCGACAGCGAGGATGCCGCCCCGGCAAAGAAAAGCCGGCGGCGGAACAATAGGAAGAAGAAGAGCAAGGAGGTTCTTGTCGTCGAGAAGTCCGGCAAGGAAGCTCCCGCCAAGACAGCACAGGCCGGCGGCTCCGGCAAGGAGCCTGCCCCTGTAGCGGCAGCCGACAAGCAGGACGGCTCCGACAAGCAATACTGCAAGATCCACCGCACCAAGGGCCACGACCTCTCCAATTGCAAGCGCGTCGAGTACCTTGTAGAACAGCAGAAAGCTGAGTACGAGCGTCGCGACAAGGAGAAGGCCCAAGGTGGCGGCGGAGAGCCAAGCAAGAAGCGGCCATTCAATGGCCGGGGAGGACGCCGCGGCAAGGCCAAGCAGCGGCAAGGTGATCGACCTCCCCGGGGCCGCGACAAGGATGAAGACGACGAAGATGACATGGAGGAAGATGATAACAGCGAGCAGGAGTTCCAGAAGGCCACGGAAGTCCTGTCCGTCGACGGCGGCGCCTCTTTGCATACTTCCCACCGCCAACTCAAGCAGCGGGTGCGGGAAGTAAACGCAGCAGAGCCGCCCGTTGAGTCGCGCAGGCTGCTGAAGTGGTCCAGCACGCCCATCATTTTTTATCTTGAGGATCACCCTGACCGCACCACCGCGGTCGGGTGCTTGCCGATGTTGGTCTCACCAACCATCCGCAACCTCAAGGTCACCAAAATGTTGGTTGACGGCGGGGCCGGCCTAAACTTGATCTCCTCGGCTGTGATCAAGAAACTCCAAATCCCAGATGGCGAGCTCGAAGAGACCGGTTCGTTCCAACGAATAAACCCGGGAAGGAGCAAGCCCAAGGGGAAGATTACTCTGCCAGTGACCTTTGGCGGGGAGCTGAACTTCAGGACGGAGAGGATAACCTTCGATGTTGCCGACATCCCATTGCCATACAATGGGATACTTGGACGTCCTGCCCTCGCCAAGTTCATGGCAGCTTCCCACTACGCCTACAATGTACTCAAGATGCCGGGGCCGATAAGCGTCATCTCTGTCCATGGCGATATGAAGGACGCGCTTATCTGCGCCGACAAGATCTACCGGGATGCAGCAGCCGCGGCGGAGAGCAGCACACTTGCCGCTGAAGCTCCCGGGGGGGAGAAGACCAAGTCCAAGTCCGGCAAGTGCTCTGGGACCCACTCCGGCAAACGCACCTCTTCGGAGTGCTGCGCTGCCGTCGAGGACGTTCCATCGAGCTCCACTGGCAAGTGCAAGAAGGGGATGGCCGCTCCACCGGCAACCAAGAAGGTGTCCGCCAAGGAGGATGGCACTGGTGGTACCTTCACCATCAGTGCTACACTTGACAACAAATAGGAAAGCACGCTCATTGCCTTCCTGCGGGCGAATGTCGATGTGTTTGCGTGGCAACCATCTGACATCCTCGGTGTTCCCAGGAAGGTAATTGAGCACAAGCTTGCTGTTTGTCCTCATGCGCGGCCCGTCAAGCAGAAGGTCAGGAAGCAAGCCGTGGAGCGCCAAGAATTCATTGCCGAAGAGATCAAGAAACTAGAAGCAGCGGGCCTGGTTAGAGGCGTGATCCATCCCACGTGGTTAGCAAATCCAGTTGTCGTGCGCAAGGCCAACGGGAAGTGGAGACTGTGTATAGACTTCACCGATGTGAATAAAGCATGTCCCAAGGATCCATTTCCCTTGCCGCGCATTGACCAGATTATTGACTCCACCGCCGGATGTGAGCTGCTCTCTTTCCTTGATGCATATTCAGGCTACCACCAGATTTTCATGACCAAGGAAGACGAAGAGAAGACTGCATTTATCACTCCATGTGGCACATATTGTTTCATACGCATGCCATTTGGATTGAAGAATGCAGGCTCAACCTTTGCAAGAGTAGTGCACACTGCTTTTGAGCCACAGATCCACAGGAACGTAGAAGCCTACATGGATGACATAGTGGTGAAGAGCAAGAGCAAAGATACCCTGATTCAAGATTTAGAAGATACATTTGCAAATCTACTCAAGATCCAACTCAAGCTGAACCCCGAGAAGTGCGTCTTTGGAGTCCCCTCCGGCAAGCTTCTCGGGTTCTTTGTGTCCCAAAGGGGGATTGAAGCTAATCCCGACAAGATAAAAGACATCGAGCAGATCGAAGCCCCGAAGCGCGTCAAGGATGTCAGGAGACTTGCAGGTTGTGTAGCTGCCCTCAATAGGTTCATTTCGAAGTTTGCAGAACGCGCCCTACCTTTCTTCAAAATCTTGAAGAAGGCAGGTCCTATGAAATGGACTCCGGAAGCGGAGGCAGCGCTGCAAGACTTGAAACGATACCTATCCTCTACTCCAATACTTGTCGCACCTAGGCCACAAGAGAAGTTGCTGCTGTACTTAGCGGCAACCAATCAAGTGGCTAGTGCTGCGTTGGGAGCGGAGAGGGAGGCAGAGGAAGAGTCTACACCACCGGCAAGCAAATCCAGCGACAAGCAGGGGGCTGCTCCGACAAGCTCTGGCCCCGACAAGGACAACTCTGCGCAGGAACAAGGAGAAGTGCGAAGAAAGATGGTGCAGCGCCTAGTGTATTTTGTGAGTTCCCTCTTGCAGGGGGCTAGATCAAGATACTCTGGGGTGCAAAAGTTGCTTTTCGGTCTCCTCATGGCCTCAAGAAAGCTGCGCCATTACTTCCAAGCACATGAAATAATAGTGGTCACTCGCTTTCCGCTGAAGAGGATATTGCACAATCCAGAAGCAACAGGCAGGATCGTCAAGTGGGCACTAGAGCTGTCGAGCTTTGGTCTCAAGTTTGAGAGTACTTCAACTATCCAGAGCCGAGCTTTGGCAAAATTCATAGCTGAATGGACCCCAACGCCCGATGAAGAAGTTCCAGAAACAAGCGTACCCGTACAAGAAGCGACAAGTGAATGGGTAATGTATTTTGATGGTGCTTTCTCGCTGCAAGCCGCCGGTGTCGGCGTGGTACTCATAGCGCCCACCGGAGAGCACCTCAAGTATGTTATCCAGATGCACTTTCCCAGGGAGCAAGCGACAAACAATACTGCTGAGTATGAAGGCTTGCTTGCCGGCCTCAGGATTGCGGCCGAACTTGGGATCAGAAAGCTAATTGTGCGGGGAGATTCTCAGTTGGTGGTCCGGCAAGTTAACAAGAGTTACCAGAGCCCTTTGATGGAAGCTTATGTAGATGAAGTGAGGAAGCTTGAAGAGCACTTTGAAGGTCTGCAAATGGAGCACGTCCCGAGAGCTCAGAATGATATTGCAGATGGCCTTTCAAAGTGTGCTGCGATGAAGTTACCTGTGGAACCAGGGACCTTCCTGCTCAAGCTGACTCAGCCATCCGTTACACCATCTATTGGGCAGCACAAGAAGAGAAAGTTGGTTTCCGGCGACTACTTGCCGGCGGATCTCCCCGAGGCTGCCGCCAAGGTCCCCAAGATCAACGATCAGAACGCTGAGGAACAATTTGCTCCTGCAGATCCAAGGGTCTGTACAGTTGAAGCAAACGTTCCCGACAAGCCTTGCCCCGGCGAGCTTGCCGAGGAACCGTCAGCTCCGGCAGAACCCGAGGTTCTTGCCGTAGAAGCTGAGGTTCCCGCAGCGGCCCTCATGCCTTTAGTCCTTACCGTTGAGCCTCGGGCTCCGGCATGGGCACAGCAGATTGTCCGTTTTCTGCAAACTGGAGAACTTCCCGACGACCCAGAAGAGATAGAGAAGATAACAAGGCAGTCAAGTATGTACCAGTTCGTGGACAACGAACTGTACAGAAGAAGACTCAATGGTGTCAGGTTGAAGTGCATTTCCAGAGAAGATGGACAGAAGCTGTTGGCAGAAATACATGGAGGCATATGTGGCCACCACATTGGCGCAAGGGCACTTGCCGGAAAGGCATTCCGGCAAGGGTTCTTCTGGCCAGAAGCCCTCCAAGATGCAACTACACAAGTAACCAAGTGTGAAGCGTGCCAGTTCCATGCCAAGCAAATTCATCAGCCAGCTCAAGCTCTCCAGACGATCCCTTTATCCTGGCCCTTCTCGGTCTGGGGGCTCGATATCCTCGGCCCCTTCCCCCGTGCTGTCGGGGGCTTTGAGTATTTGTACGTTGCAATCGACAAGTTCACAAAGTGGCCAGAAGTGGAACCAGTGAGAAAGGTGACAGCACAGTCAGCGGTCAGGTTCTTCAGGTTGATTGTTTGCCGTTTCGGAATCCCTAACAGGATCATCACCGACAATGGTACACAATTTACTAGTCGCACCTTCATGCAATACGTCCAAGACCTTGGCGCCAAGGTCTGTTTCGCTTCTGTTGCTCACCCGAGGAGCAATGGTCAAGCGGAGAGGGCCAATGCTGAAGTGCTGCGCGGACTGAAGACAAGAACCTTCGACAGGCTGCGCAAGTGCGGAAGGAACTGGATAGAGGAGTTGCCGGCGGCTCTTTGGTCAATCAGAACGACACCAAGTCGAGCCACCGGACAGACACCCTTTGCTCTAGTCTACGGAGCAGAGGCAGTTCTCCCCACGGAACTCGTATACGGGTCTCCTCGAGTGCTCGCTTATGATGAGCTCGAGCAAGAGCAACTGCGACAAGATGATGCATTGCTCCTCGAGGAGGAACGTCTCCAGGCTGCTGTACGAGCTGCTCGATACCAGCAAGCCTTGCGTCGCTACCATAGCCGCAAGGTCAAGGCCATGAGTCTCGAGGAAGGCGACCTTGTTCTTCGGCGTGTTCAGTCCGCCAAGAATTCAAACAAGTTGACGCCGAAGTGGGAAGGCCCTTATCGGGTGAGACAAGTCAGAAGGCCCAGCGCTGTCCGCCTTGAGACCGAAGAAGGCTTACCGGTGAGCAACTCCTGGAACATAGAGCATCTTCGCAAGTTTCACCCATAAGGCGCGGTTGCCGTGATCCGCTCCGGCAACCACCTTTTGTACAAGTCTTGCCGCTGTCGCATGTAAATCCTTTGTACAAAGCCGGGCGCAGATCCCGTGCATGAGTAAAGCTTTTGTGTTTTGCACTATTTGCCTTTTCCATGCTTTTCTTCGCTATTTGCATGCATTGTTTCGCATCATGTGCAACACACGTACCCGGTAAGCATTAGCACGCCGAAAGGCCCTATACTTGTTTTCCCTCCTCTTTTTCTTTCCCTCTTAAGCAGAAGGAATGTTCCTCGCGCACAAGTTTGCCGGGGGGGGGGAAGGAGATGGAGGATGAACCAAGTGCTGTTCAAGAAAGAGAAGCCTTGTCAGGGAAGCAAGCAATATACGAAAGCTAAGTTACCAGAATTTGAGCAGTTCGAATTTTTAAATTTTAATTATCTTCCTTGAACAACCACACTTTGTATGGAAAACCTGTGCGCGGAGGAACCTACCCGTGGCTAGCCGCACCCTTATCTTGTTTTCGAGTACGCTCAACGACTTAAGTGAGCTGCGACAAGTGTCGCGCCCTTGCTTCGTTTTCGAGTTCGCTCAGCAAGCTAAGTGCGTTGCGACTAGCTGCGGCAAGGTTGCTTGCCGGTAAGACCTTGGCCAGCAGGCTGCTCAGAGTCCAGCACTCAGCGCTCGCGGCAAGGGCCCCTTGCCGGCAAGTTCCCTAGAAGCGTAGGGTTAAAAGCATACAAAGTAAAGGACCAAAGCAAGGGAGATAACACTGCATCGATGGATCGAAATAAGATAATATATTACAAGGGATAACTTGTCGCAATGACTAATAGATTCACGTTCATGGCACACTTTGCAGCAGCAAAGAAAATAAAAAGGAAAGAGGCCTAATCTACGCGATCGCCTTCACGCCTGGAGATCTTGTTCACCTTGGCGATGATGTGGGCGACCTGCGCCTTCAGTGCCTCCTGATCTGCATCGGCCGGCAAGCTGCGGAGGACGTTGACGAGATTAATACCAGGATTACGGTAAACAATCTTGGTCAAGACGCGCTCCAAGGTACCCGCGCAGAGCTGGCGCGACTCTTCGGCCAGCTGCGCGGGGAGCTTCTGCTGCAGACGGGCGAGCGCCCGCGCGATCCCCCTGAAGAAAAGACTGAGCTTGGCGCTGTGAGGGAGATTTGGATCCGGAGAGTATATGAGGTGCTCCACCCTCATCGCCATCAGATCCTTGTCGATGTTAGAAGCAGAAGCCACCAGATCTTCAGTCCATATTTCGACGGTCCGGCGGAAGTTTCTAGCTGAAGTGACGGCGCTCTCCGCCAAGCCTCGTTCCTTGCGGAGCTCTTCCTTCAGCTTCGTTTCACGACCCCGGGCGGCGTCCAGCGAGTTGGTCAACGTAGAGACTTTCAGCTCCAGATCTGCAATTGAGTCCTTGGCGGCCTTGAGCTCGTCGCCCTGCTTGGAGAGGCGTACTTGGAGTTCTGAGTTGGTATGGGCGTCCTTCTCGCGCTCTATGTTGAGCACGGTGACCCTCTCCGTACTCGCCTTCAGGTACTCCTCCAGCTGCACCACCTTAGCTTCGAGGTCCTTCTTGGCGGTCTCCGCGGTGGCTGCCGCGGCCTTCGCTACCTTCAGTTCTCCGCCAAGGGCCTGCTCCCGGGCGGTAAGGTCTTCCTCGTGGGCGTCGAGGTCGACTTTCCGCTGGGTGAGCTCTCCTTCTCGCCGGGACAGCTCTTCACCGACCAGACGCTGCTGCTCCTCGGCCTCAGCTTTCTCCAGAATAAATTCCTGCTGCTCTCCGGCAAGCCTCTCGCGCTCCTCCGCCAAGTCACGGAGGGCCGCCTGGTTGGCGGCGCGGAGTTCAGCAGCGCGCTTCTCCAACTCTGCTGCAGCCTTGGCGGTGAGGACTTCCCGAGACTCCAGTTTCGCCTGCTTGGCCCGGTAAAGAGCCAGGAGCCGGTGAAGCAGTTTCTCCTCCTCGGGCTCGTCGCTCCCGCCAGGCGCTTCGACGATCTTCAACCCCGCGGAGGCGAGGACCTCTCCATCAAAGGCCTCTCCCTCCTCGGGGGCTCGCGACGAGGACCCCCACGGCACTTGTATGAAGACGCCGTTGGGGGCCTCAAGATAGAAGCCCGACTGCTCCTTGCCGGCGGAGGGGTCGGCGGCCGGCGCAGCGCTCGACGCTCCTGCCGCCTCCGGGCTGGTAGTGTGGCCGCCATCCCCCTCCCCGGCCGCGGCGTCTGCGGTCGGGGCAGTCTCCTCTGCGATAAGCTCGTCGGCTCCTGCCATGTCCTCGACGACAGTGGCGTTGCCGGCGTCGCCTTGCGCGCGCTCCTCCTTGTTGGTGACCTCTGTCTCCATCTGCTCTGGGGGAGGAGGATCTAACAGAAGAAGAAGAAAAGAAAAAGATCAAGCAAATATCCAAAAAAAGACAAGTCCAAGAAGACAAAGCTACAAGACTTACCTTCGCGGACTTCGTCGACAACTGGCTCCCTCGCCGGGGAGTCCACCCTTGGCGGGGTGGCCACCCTCGTCGGGCTGCTCGTCCTTGGCGGAGTACCCGTCCTTGACGGAGTGCCCTCCCTCGCCGGGGAGTCCGTCCTTGGCGGGGGGGGGGGGTGGAACCTGTGGCTCGCCGGAGGCGGTCTCCGGGCACTCCTGTGGCTGCGGCTCCACCTCTGCACAAGACAAGCAAGACAACCAGAGCAACGAGATGTTAGAAAAAGGCAAAAACCTCAAGTGCGCCCGACGAGCAAACAGCTCAAGACCAGACTTACGCTGGGGGCTGCTCCACGGAGCAGCGGTTGGGTCCGGCAAGTTCGTCGCCGGTGCGTCCCCTGTCGCCGCGATGGGCGAGTCGTCCTCGACCACCACCACGGGAACCTTGGCCTTCTTCGCCGCTCGCTGGGCCAGGGTCCTGAAATCAAAGCAAGAAGCAAGATCAGAATCATCGACGAAAGAATCAAGACAGAATTGAAGAAGCTACAAAATACAACTGCTTACTCCTGTTCCTCCTCTTCGTCGTCGCTCAGGGCGGAGAAGTCGAACTCCACCTGAGGCGCTTCCGCGCGAGGAGCAGGAGGAGAAGGCTCCCTCGGGCGCTTGGCGGTCCCCGGGGCTGGGGGCTGCGAAGACCCAGCCTCTGTTGACGCCGAGGCCCGGGGAGCAGGCGGAGCAGCCGCTCCGCTCTGGGAGGCTCCTCCTCCGCTTGGCGCTGGTGCGCGGGGCGCCTCCGTCGCGGTTTGGCTCGCTCTGGTGGCGCGCGCCGCCTGGCGAGCGGGCTGCTGTCGGGGCGCCTGCGTCCTCGTCGCCGTAGCCGCCTTGCGGAGGCGCTTCGGCGGTGTTCGCTTGGGACTTGCCCGGGGCGTGGAGCTCTCCGAGGACGAGGAGACGTCGTCGTCGAGCCCCAGAGATTCGCCAGTATCCTCGTCGGCTCCGGCGTCCTCCTCCTCCTCCTCCTCGATGGGCTCGCTGGGCCCAGCACCCTGCCCCACGGCCTTGCTCCTTCCGGTGGCTCCGCTCCCTCCGGCACCTCTGCTTCCTCCGGCAACCTCGCCTCTTGCCGCGGCCTCGCTCACAACCCCGGGGATCCCGGCATGCCTCACAGAAGGGACCCCGGCGAGCTCGTCGGGCGGAAGCTTGAGAAGTCTCCGGATCTCTGCCTCCTCGGCCTGGCACGACGCGTCCTCGGCCTCTGCCTCGTCGACAGTGAATCCGAAGTCCCCTGCTGCTGCGGCTGCGGCGGCCTCTTCCATCCGGGAAGCAATATAGGCTATGTCCCGCTCCGTGGTGGCCCGGGTGAGACCCTTGATCTCCTCGGAGTTCTTCGGCACCTCCACCAAGTTATCAAAGAAGCTCATGATGGCGTCCGGCGTCGGCACTATCCAGGTGGGGTCGACACCGTGAGAGTCACACGCAGGCATCATTGCACGCAATGCGTCCCGGGCGGTGCTGTTGCATAGCGGTACTACTCCTCGGGGAGGTCTAAACCACTCCGGGTGGGCCGGGTCGTGCTTGAAAAGCTCCCGGAGCATCCCCTTCAGCTCCAGTGCCATGAAGTTGTAGTTCAACCCCGGGCGCAACCTCATTATGTCCGCCGCATTGCCAAACTCCCATGCTGGCCTTTTCCTTTCTTGTAAAGGAGCGATGCGGCGGTGGAGGAAATCTGCTCCTACCTCTCCGATGGTCAACTTGGCTACCCGGAGACGAAGAATCCTAACGAGGGCGGCGTTGAGCTTGATGTCATCCGGGGCCAACTCGCTCCAGTCTCTGCCGCGCACTATGGCTGTTGTGCGCGGCGCGGTGAAAGGCTCCGGCTGGTCCTCAACTATCCAACACCAATCTGCGCGCCACTCCTCCCACTTGCCGCGGAGCTCTCCTTTCAGATAGGATTCCTTCTTGTTCAAGCGGAAGACCCAAGAGATACCTCCGGAGAGGGGAGCGCCGGCCTCTGCTCTAGGCATGAAAAAATGCTGAAAGAGCGCTACGTTTGGATAGATCCCTATGTAGTTTTCGCACAGATGTGCGAAAACCGCCATCGTAAGGATGGCGTTGGGGGTGAAGTCTAAGAGATGGAGATTGTAGGTGTTCATGATATCACAGAAAAACTCCGAAAATGGAGGACACAAGCCGCAGTGGAAGAAGACAGCGAAGAAGAAATACCCGCCGGGGTACAGATCTCTGGCGGCGGCCGGGTAGACTCTGGTGCGGGGATGCGCCTTGGTCTCCTTGGCCCAGAACAGATAGTACTTGTTCCAGAGCTCCCTTGCGCTGAGCCTCGGCGCGAAGACGACGTTCCTCTTCCGCAGGGCGACAAGCTTCGCCGCCTGCTCGGATTTCTCCCTCTTGGTCTTCTCCGCTTTCGCCTTCTCGGCCTTCGGAGCCATGGCGGAGGCGGCGGAAGAAGGGGCGGGAAGCTCGACGGCGCCGCGGATGCGGAAGAGGGCGGAGGAGATGAGGAGGCGGGGCACAGAGGGGGATTTCCGAAGGTGGAAGAAGCAATGAAGACGAAGTAAGGTAACTGCCCCTGCTTCCTCTGCTTTTAAGGGGGAAGTGGGGGACGCTCCGCATTTCCCATTAAAGAACGTGGCCACGATCTCTCCCACGACGCCGCAATCGACGTGTGCCGTTAGGGAGGGACGCGGCGGATGCGGAAGGGGAATTACGGCTCGCCGTGGGCCGCGCGTGCCCGTGCACTGTTTTGGGCCTGGCCCAACAGCGCTCGGCACCGTGTGTGGCCCAGGCCCGGGGGCTCCTGTCGGTGTACTAAGATAGGGGTACCTTAGTACCCCAACTTGTGCACGGGCAGTAGCAGCTTCCCGCGGCAGGGTCTACCACGTGCTTGCCGGAAACCTCTCTGGTCCTTATTAAGCCATTCAAAAACAAAGTATACAAGACAGAAGATCAAGGCCTCGGCAAGTTGAGCTTGCCGGGAAGGCCGTCCCAGGCTCAAGATTACCTCATTAGCACAAGCCCCTGGCAAGAGGAGCTTGCCAGGAAGACCAGAAGACTACATCTCAGAAGACACGCCTCGGCGCAACATGCGCCCCGGCAGGGCCCGAGGAGCGACAAGCTTCAGGGCCCGGCAAGGTCAAGACCCCGGCAAGGTGCTTGCCGGGGAGAGTTACCCTGTGTGCCCGCGCTCCAGCTCATCGACCCACGCGTCGCCCTGGGGCCATTCCAGGGACGCGTGGCGGATGGCTGTGCAGCCTGGGGGACACGGTGGCACTCCACGGTGACGAAGCTACCGCCGTGGCGAACGGAGACGCAAGGGCGGGCGCTTTTGGGGTCGACGGCGACGGGCATTTAATGCTCTTGTCCCCCACTGTCAAAGTAGGTGATGACCACTGTTCATCCACTGTTCATCCACTGTTCCCGCACTGTTACAACTACCACCAAAGTTACATTTTTGCCCCTTTCTTCTACGTTGACACCTGTCGGTGACCCCTTGAGCTATAAAAGGAGGCCCATGCACAACGTAGAAGGGGTTCGGAACCTTGATAGCTCTCTCGCTCGGTTTAGCTAGTTCTTCAAGCTCCCGAGCTCCCCAACTCAATACAAACCAAGCAGGAGTAGGGTTTTACGCGTCCGTCGCGGCCCGAACCTGGGTAAACTGCCCGCGTGTGTTCTACGATCTGCTCTTTGTGCTCCCTCCGCTCCCTTACCGCAACGTACAAGGGGCTCCGGTCCCATAGGTGCTCATGGTGGACAGTTTCCCCCGACAGTGCTGGTGTGGAATATCCTTGGAATAAACTCGGACGATAAAACTCTAGCAGTTAAGAATGCGATCGCAGCTTCGGGTTGTAATATCGTTTGCCTACAGGATACTAAGCGTAGCTCTTTTGATCTTGCCTTCGTTAAGACCTTCTGTTCGCGTCGTCTCGACAAATTTGCTTTTATTCCTTCACGTGGTGCCTCTGGAGGCTTGCTTACTATCTGGAATAGTTCAGTCTTTGATGGTCGTGTGGTTTTTTCGGATTTCTTCGCGTTAGGCGTCAACTTTACCTCAAAGGCAGCTGGCCACGTCTGGACGCTATTTAACATCTACGGACCTTGCAGAGGGGATGATCGAATTTTGTTTACTAACTGGTTGTATGAGCTGGTGATACCAGATACAGCAGACTGGCTCCTTGTAGGAGACTACAATTATATACGATCGTCCAGCAACAGAAACAAACCGGGGGGAACGCCAATGATATATTTATCTTCAATGATATTATACGTGCTCAAGCCCTGATTGAAATCCCTCTGAAAGGGCGGCCCTACACACGGAGCAACATGCAAGATGATCCCTTGCTTGAACAGCTGGATTGGTTCCTTTCATGGTGTCATTGGACTCAAACATTCCCGAATACAGTTGCTACTCCGCTTGGTAAACCTGTATCTGACCATACCCCGTGTGTGGTTAACATTAAGACTGCAATACCCAAGAGTAAAATATTCTGTTTTGAAAATTATTGGACTAACCACCCAGGTTTTCTTGAAGTGGTACAGGCATCTTGGGATAATCATTGCTATGCCAAAAACATCTCTGCCCTTGTGTGCAAAAAGATGAAAAGGCTGAGATATGACCTAAAAAATTGGAGCAAGGGAATTTCCCGCCTCTCGATCCTCATTCAAAACTGTAATTGGGCTCTTGAGGAACTAGATTGGATGGAGGACCGGCGACCCCTCACGGTGCCAGAAAAAAACTTCAGGATCATTGTCAAAGCACATCTACTCAAACTCCTACGATACCAAAATCAGTACTGGAGGGAGCGATGTACGATCAGATATATCAAGTTTGGTGAAGAAAATACGAAGCTATTCCACGCCCTGGCAACTGAAAGCTATAGGAAAAACTTTATCTCCTCCTTAAAATTGCAGGATGGCTCGGTGGTCACGGATCATAAGTCGAAAGAGGTGGTACTGTTCAATACTTACAAAGAAAGGCTTGGTGATTCTTCTACCCCGGCCATGAAATTTAACCTAGCTTCGATAATAAAAAAGGTGGATGGCCTTGAAGCCTTGTCGGCCCCCTTCACAAACGCTGAAATTGATGGAGTGGTTAAATCCATGCCCGCAGACCGAGCTCCTGGCCCAGATGGTTTCAACGGACACTTCATCAAGACATGCTGGAACATTGTTAAACATGATATCTATAAACTGTGTGAAGATTTCTACCATGGCAACCTCGACATCACCAGCATCAATGTGGGGTTCATTACCCTAATTCCGAAAACCAATTCGCCTGAATCATCTAATGATTTCCGCCCGATTACTCTGCTAAACTGCTGTCTGAAGATCATCACCAAAGTGCTCGCAAATAGGTTGCAGAAAATGGTCCTCGAAATCATACATAAAAACCAATATGGTTTTCTGCGAACCCGTACCATCCAAGATTGTCTAGCATGGGCCTTCGAGTACATCTATCAATGCCAATGATCCAAGAAACCCATAGTTTTGCTCAAGCTTGACT
Source organism: Secale cereale (assembly GCA_902687465.1). Classification (NCBI taxonomy): domain Eukaryota; kingdom Viridiplantae; phylum Streptophyta; class Magnoliopsida; order Poales; family Poaceae; genus Secale; species Secale cereale. Next base: position 385,116,595 of record LR738715.1, on the reverse strand, counting down.
TCGCAAAAGCGTTTGACACCATCAATCACTCTGCTATTATCGCGATCAGGAAACACATGGGCTTTGATGATCAATGGCTTGGATGGATCAAAAACATCTTCGGCTCAGGAAAATCCTCGGTACTTCTGAACGGGGTCCCGGGCCGACAGTTTGATTGCAACTGTGGGGTACGGCAGGGAGACCCGCTCTCCCCCCTCATCTTGGTGCTTGCGGCCGATCTGCTGCAGGCAACCATCAATGACGCATATCAACGTGGTTTGATCGAGCCGCCGATCCCATCGCGTACTGGGATGGACTATCGGGTAGTGCAATACACCGATGATACTATCCTGGTCATGCCGGCGAGTCCGGCCCAGGCGCGGGCCATGAAACAGATCCTAATTGACTATGCGGACTCGATTGGACTCAAGATAAATTTTAGAAAATCCATACTGGTGCCACTTAATATGGATGAATCTCTGGTTGCGGAATTGGCACAGATTTGGCAATGCTCTGTTGGGGCAATGCCGTTCACATACCTGGGACTGCCCATGGGGACAACCAAACCCACGGTGAGCGAGCTCATGCCGATTGTGGAGAGAACAGAACGCATGCTTTCCTCCTCGTTGTGTTTGATGAATCATGGGAGTAAACTGACGCTGCTTAACTCATTGATCACCTCTCTCTTGATCTACCCAATGTGCACGCTTAAGTTCCCGCTCAAACTAATAGAGCACTTGGACAAGATCCGTCGCAGGTGTCTCTGGCGCAAAAAAACGGAGCAAGGGGAAACATGCAATCCTCTGGCCTCCTGGGATCTGGTGTGTAGACCAAAGAAACATGGAGGGCTAGGGGTTTTAGATATCAAAGTTCAAAATGAAGGATTGCTCCTCAAATTTTCGCACTTCTTTTATAATAGGAGAGACACTCCCTGGTGGACTTTGATCTGGGACACGTACTATGAACACCAGGTCCCGCACGCATCTGATGTTTGCGGATCCTTCTGGTGGAGAGATGTGATGAAACTGAATGACAAGTACAGAGGGGTTACCCAGGTCGTGGTAGGCGATGGTTCGTCGACGCTGTTCTGGAAGGATCTATGGCTGGATGAAACCCTTGAGTCCTCGCACCCGAGGGCTTTCTCCTTCACTGTGATGGAAGACGCATTTGTCAAAAATTTCCTATCCATCATAAGCATGCAGCAGGGGTTTTATCTACCCCTCTCTCAACAGGCTCGACACGAGGTGCTGGCGATACAAGACCTTACGAGAGGAATCGGCCCCGAAGATGATCGAACGGACTCACAGGTGTGCTTATGGGGGGGCCGTTACTCCTCCCGGAAATACTATGGAAACTACTACAAAGAAGTAGTGGCGGATGCAGCTTTCGGATGGATCTGGAAGAGCAAATGTATGATGAAAATAAAGGTGTTCGCGTGGCTGCTGCTGGCTGACCATGTGAACACTAAAAACATGCTCAAAAGGAGACACTACAATTTCTCGGATGGGGTTGAGTGTGAGTTGTGTTCGGGACGGGAGGAGGAAACTGTTGAACACCTTTTCTTTCGCTGCACTTTTAGCAGAGCTTGCTGGAGGAGGTTGGGGATGGAATGGACGTACGGTGGGGATCGCTTACAAATCACGCACTCCGGGCGGCAACGCTGGGCAAAGCCCATGTTTATGGAGATATTTCAGACGGCGGCCTGGAGTATATGGAAAGAACGCAACAATAAAGTGTTCAGGGCAGTCCCCCCTTTGGAGATCTCTTGGCAGGAGAGATTCAAAAAAGACTTTGGTTTGCTTACGCACAGGGCTAAGCCCTCCCTAGAACAGTTTATTAGTGACGTCTTGCGAACACTTGTGTAACATAAAAATAACTTGTGTCAAAAATAGGGGTGCGTGAAAATGATGGGTATTTGATCATGCCCTGATGGCTGGTTTGAGACCCTCATGCTGTCTTGCATGAAACCCTGAAGTACCATGTAACTTTGTTGATATATGGAAAGTCAGTAGGATGCTCTCCTACTGTCATTGATTGTTCAAAAAAAACGGTGTCCCGAACCAGTATAAACTTTGTGTCCCTTGTTCTTTGGATCTGATGAGCTAGGCCTAGGATCGTTGAGTAGATGAGCTAGGGCAGAAGGAGAGATCTTTGTGCACACTCCAGAGTTCCAACCTTAAGGGTTTTGCCGGAACCCGACATCCGACACTCTTGGACCTTAGTCATCTGATCTCGAAGCCATGTAATTTCCACATTACGCTCTGCTTGGTCCTACGTAGTGACCTCAGTTGCCAGTAAGGTTGTAAGGGTATTCATTATATCAGATAAAACTTGAGTCAGCGTCCTTACTGAGCGAGATCCTCGAAGAGCCGCCGTTGTCGGTTCAGCCATGGGCACTGCACCCGTAGTTCTTGAATTGTTAGCCGGTGTCGTTCCTGCCATATAGATGTCGGCTCGGCATGGCGGCTCATAGGGGTCCGGAATCCTGTCTACGTCGGAGCAGCCCCCAAACCCGCCATAATGAAGCTGATAGATCGATTACATCTCTCCAGTCGAAGACTCCTCATCCATGTAGACGAGAGTCTCTCCTCCAGAATCAGAATTCTATGGGAGTTCCACACCTTGTGTGAAACCAACAATGCCTAGCATGAGACTGGGCGGGTTGCGCGTGCCGAGCCCGCTCAATGAGGTCGGTGCAAAAGTCCGGCTCGGGTTCAGATCTGATATCTTGCCGATGAAAACGTGGATTCCGCTGAAGTGGGCCCGGTACCCATACTCGATTGAGTCGGCCTTGGAACCCCAGCCGGCGTTGTCGATGTAGAGCTTTCCGCGGTGACTCTTGGTCATCCTACAAACGACGTATCCCTCGAGCCCTGGGAAAGTGCCCTTCAAGAACTCAAAACCACCGTGCTCTGGCCCCACGGTGGGCGCCAACTGTTGAGGTTTTGTCACGGCAGATGTCCTAGTGTGAGGACTTAGACGTGAGGCCATCACAATGGTGATTAGATTGTTAGGGTTCAGCGGAATGGGAGACACAAGTTACCCAGGTTCGTCCCTTCACGATCGAGGTAATAGTCTATGTCCTGCTTCTTTTATTATTGCTTGAGTATCGATTACAAGGGGGCGGATTCGCTTGATCTAGCTATCGATTGTTTGTTATCTGTCCTATCTATGTTAGGGGCTCTCCTTTTGTATACAGGTCGAGTCCTCCGGCTTACAAGAGTCTGGGTCGTAACATGACCCGTGACCGAGTTTAACTCTAAGTCGCCTTGCCTTTGTCGGCAAGATGCCATACGGCATGGGCCACCTACCGCCTTCTGTCTTCAGGCCCTAAGTCAGCCCATCTTGTGAGCCTGTAACGCCCCGGACACACCCGCCAGTGGTCGTTACTCCTGGCGGGATCTAGACTGGCCCCATAGATCAATACTAGTCTTTTATGCGAACTTTGTCCTCACTCGTGTGCACCCGGGAGCAACTTCTCGGTCAGTCACCCATCCTGAAATTACTCCAAGCTTAGCACGCTTAACTTTGGAGTTCTGACCGAATGAGCTACCGGAAAAAAACGAATTTCTTATTGATATGAGTATTCTATCACACTTGTAACGCCCTGGACACACTCGTGTGCACCCGGGAGCAACTTCTCGGTCAGTCACCCATCCTGAAATTACTCCAATCTTAGCACGCTTAACTTTGGAGTTCTGACTGAATGAGCTACCGGAAAAAAACGAATTTCTTATTGATATGAGTATTCTATCATCCCTATTAAGCCAGGCTATCACATACACCCCCACTCAGAGGAACCGACATCCTCGTCGGGCCACAGGAACGTTCCCTCTTGGCACATACGTTTGTGCATCCAGTTCGGTACATGTGCCATGACGTGTCCCATGATGGGTCACAAACGTCAAGAACAACATGATCGCGCACCTTTCCGCAAACATCCGTGTAACCGCGAGGGTCAGCTCTGATACCAACTTGTAACGCCCTGGACACACCCGCCGATGGTCGTTACTCCAGGTGGGATCTAGACTGGCCCCACAGATCAATACTAGTCTTTTTTGCACACTTTGTCCTCACTCGTGGGCACTCGGGAGCAACTTCCCGGTCGGTCACCCATCCTGAAATTACTCTAAGCTGAGTGCTTAACTTTGGAGTTCTTTTCGAATGGGCTCCCGGAAAAGAATGAATTCCTTATTAATATGAGTAGTCTATCATCCCAATTAACCCAGGCTATCACATACACCCCCACTCAGAGGAACCGACGTCCTCGTCAGGCCACAGGAATGTTCCCTCCTGACACATACGTCTGTGCATCCAGTTTGGTACATGTGTCATGCCGTGTGCCACGACGGGTCACAAACATCATGCACAACATGACCGTGCACCTATCGGCAAACATCCGTGTAACCACGAGGGTCGGCTCTGATACCAACTTGTAACGCCTCGGACACACCCGCTGGTGGTCATTACTCCTGGCGTGATCTAGACTAGCCCCACAGATCAATACTAGTCTTTTCTGCGTCCTTTGTCCTCACTCGTGCGCACCCGGGAGCAACTTCCTGGTCGGTCACCCATCTTGGAATTACTCCAAGCTGAGCACGCTTAACTTTGAAGTTATTTCCGAATGGGATTCCGGGAAAGAAGGATTTCCATATTGGTTTGAGTAGTCTATCATTCCTATAAAGCCAGGCTATTACAGAGCCGCCCTTCTTGTCCTGCATTCCCATCGCTGTAGCACATCCGTAGTCTAGCTTGAAGAGTCTCTAGTAACATGGCCCAACCTTTATACGACGGGATTTATCGCGGGGTTATAAACCAAACAGCAGGTGTGTTGAACGAATGTAGGGGCTCATAACTCGAGGGCAAGCAGCACATATGTCTCCTCTGATACACCATGTTTGAAGGATTCTGATCCTGGTTTATGCGCCATGCCTCGGCCTTCAAACGCTCCACCTCCGCATGGATCTAGGCCTGTAATGTGGCTATCCTAGTGTCTTTAGAAGTGATATCCTCTTGGACCATAGTCATCTATTCTCTAAGCTTTACCACCTCTGCATAACATTTCGCCTGGTTCTCCGTGGTTTCCTTGGTCTCCAGCAGGGTCGCTAGGGCGGCCATCAGACCTGCTAGGACCTGAGTCGGTGTCCTGCTTGAGCTGCACGTGTCGGGTTTGGTGCTGAAGGGCCGGTTGCAGCCATTGCTCCGGTTGCCGTAGACTCCTGAGTCGGTGCCGTCTCCGCCACGTAGACGGTGGCTCCGCACGGCGACTCATAGTGGTCCGAAATATGTTGCCATTGGAACAACCCCCAAGCATGCCGTCATAGATCCAGAAGATCGACTTGGTGTCTCCAACTAAGGACTCATCATCTGAGCAGATGAGAGTCTCTCCGCCAGACGCGTAATTCTCCGCAAGATTGACTCCCTAAGTGAAGCCAACAAAGACGTGCTTCAGGCGGCCTTGATGCCGGGTGGTTTGCGTGCATCGAGACGGCTCGACGAAGTCGGTGCAGGTGTCCAGCTCGGGCCCGGATCTGCTAAGTTTGCCGATGAAGACGTGGATCTTGCTGAAGGGGACCCGGTACCCGTACTCGATTGAGTCAGCGTTGGGGCCACAGCCGACATCGTCGATGCAGAGCATGCCACGGTGACTCATCGTCATCCTGCCAACAGTGTAGCCTTCGATCCCTGGAAGAGCTCCCTCTAAGAACTCAACACCGTTGTGCAATAGCCCCACGGTGGGCGCTAACTGTCGTGGTTTTGTCATGGTGGATGTCCTCGAAAAAGGACTTAGTCGCGAGGCCATCGAAACTAGGAGGTAACTTGAACAGGGTTGATCAGAGTCGAGAAACATGAATTTACCCAGGTTTGGCCCCTCACGATCGAGGTAATAGCCTACTTCCTTCTTATTCTATTATTGATGGAGTACTGATTACAAGGGTGCGAATTTGCTGACCTCTCTCTCGATTGATTGTAACTTTAGTATTTATGCCTCAGGGGCTCCCCTTTATATATAGGTCGAGGCCCTGGGCGTACAACATATTCCGGGTGGTAATACAACATGTGCCCTAACCTGTTTTCTACTTATCTTATCTCCCAAGTAAGGGAAACTTACTTTGTCTTCTCACAGAACCGGTGCCTTATGCAAGAGCCATGAGCCGTCATTTGGGACTTGTGCCTTATAGTCATCGTGGCCCATACAATCAAGCATGTTCCTCAAGTCGCCGCTGGATAACCTGGCCCTGAACGGGCAGGTCATATCGTGGGGTTATATTCCCAATAGCTCCCCTTGAGTCGAATCAATAAATTTGGGTTGAATACACCACCCTTGAAAACTGTTGCGATCCCCTATACATGTGGGCTATCAACCTACTACCAACGCCGCTATAGTGGCGGTACTTCACTACCGCCCGGCGAAAACCGAAGGAGGCAGGTAAGTATCCGGGGGGTAATAAGCTGCCCCGGAAGGACATCATCATCACTCATACAAGCATGCCATGGGCGACCATTCCACCATTATACAGGCTACACAGGCGTACTCGAATGTATACAAACCAATCAGAACTTCTGGCAAGGCCTCCCTCGATGCTATAAATAGGGGACACCCGAGCCTCACTAGAGGTCGATCTTTTGGCCTCAGAAGCAACACGGGCCGATATTCTCATCTTGTAACAAACACATTGTAGATCCATACCATTGCAATACAAAACAAAGTAGGAGTAGGGTATTACACCAAGAAGGTGCCCCGAACCCGGATAGTTCCTTGTGTTCGTCTGTAGTTCATCCACCACATTCATCTATGACTTAGGATTGTTGGACATGTTCAGTCCATGGACAAACTCTCAAAGGGTTATTTCTCACAACTTATATTTATATTCTTAGAAACCGACATTTGGTGCGCTAGGCAGGGTCTGAGACGTCTTTTCTAGCAATCTTGGTCCACCTCCCTCGTTCCCTTGAGCGCCTGGATCCCTCATTTGGTGATGCGCCCGAGGTGCATCATGTAGGATCGAAAGTAGGTTTAGAGGGGGGTGATTAGACTACTTGACCAAATAAAAATATAGCCTTTTCCCAATTTTACATGTTGATAGATTTTAGCAATTAGGACAAGTCAAGTAACCAACCTACACATGCAATTCTAAGAGTGTGGTAGAAGAAAGTAAAGCATTGCATATGAAGGTAAAGGGAAAGGTTTGGAGAGTGCAAACGCAATGGAGACATGGAGATTTTTGGCATGGTTTCGATAGGTGGTGCTATAATACATCCACGCTGATGGAGACTTCAACCCACGAAGGGTAACGACTACGTGAGTCCACGAAGGGATCCACCCATGAAGGGTCCACTAAGAAGCAACCTTGTCT
>LR738715.1:385067479-385109248 GCA_902687465.1 Secale cereale | reverse complement strand
TAAGGGAAACTTACTTTGTCTTCTCACAGAACCGGTGCCTTATGCAAGAGCCATGAGCCGTCATTTGGGACTTGTGCCTTATAGTCATCGTGGCCCATACAATCAAGCATGTTCCTCAAGTCGCCGCTGGATAACCTGGCCCTGAACGGGCAGGTCATATCGTGGGGTTATATTCCCAATAGCTCCCCTTGTGTCGAATCAATAAATTTGGGTTGAATACACCACCCTTGAAAACTGTTGCGATCCCCTATACATGTGGGCTATCAACCTACTACCAACGCCGCTATAGTGGCGGTACTTCACTACCGCCCGGCGAAAACCGAAGGAGGCAGGTAAGTATCCGGGGGGTAATAAGCTGCCCCGGAAGGACATCATCATCACTCATACAAGCATGCCATGGGCGACCATTCCACCATTATACAGGCTACACAGGCGTACTCGAATGTATACAAACCAATGAGAACTTCTGGCAAGGCCTCCCTCGATGCTATAAATAGGGGACACCCGAGCCTCACTAGAGGTCGATCTTTTGGCCTCAGAAGCAACACGGGCCGATATTCTCATCTTGTAACAAACACATTGTAGATCCATACCATTGCAATACAAAACAAAGTAGGAGTAGGGTATTACACCAAGAAGGTGCCCCGAACCCGGATAGTTCCTTGTGTTCGTCTGTAGTTCATCCACCACATTCATCTATGACTTAGGATTGTTGGACATGTTCAGTCCATGGACAAACTCTCAAAGGGTTATTTCTCACAACTTATATTTATATTCTTAGAAACCGACATTTGGTGCGCTAGGCAGGGTCTGAGACGTCTTTTCTAGCAATCTTGGTCCACCTCCCTCGTTCCCTTGAGCGCCTGGATCCCTCATTTGGTGATGCGCCCGAGGTGCATCATGTAGGATCGAAAGTAGGTTTAGAGGGGGGTGATTAGACTACTTGACCAAATAAAAATATAGCCTTTTCCCAATTTTACATGTTGATAGATTTTAGCAATTAGGACAAGTCAAGTAACCAACCTACACATGCAATTCTAAGAGTGTGGTAGAAGAAAGTAAAGCATTGCATATGAAGGTAAAGGGAAAGGTTTGGAGAGTGCAAACGCAATGGAGACATGGAGATTTTTGGCATGGTTTCGATAGGTGGTGCTATAATACATCCACGCTGATGGAGACTTCAACCCACGAAGGGTAACGACTACGTGAGTCCACGAAGGGATCCACCCATGAAGGGTCCACTAAGAAGCAACCTTGTCTGTCCCACCATGGTCAACGCCCACGAAGGACTTGCCTCACTCGTGTAGAACTTCACGAAGTAGGCGATCTCCTTGCCCGTACAAACTCCTTGGTTCAATTCAACAATGTTGTCGGAGGCTCCCAAGTAACACCTAACCAATCTAGGAGACACCACTCTCCAAAAGGTAATAAATGGTGTGTTAATGATGAAATCCTTGCTCTTCTGCTTCAAGTGATAGTCTCCCCAACACTCAACTCTCTCTCAGGGATTTGGATATGGTGCAAAGATGATTTGAGTGCAAAGCAACTTGGGGAAGGCTGGAGATCAAGAGTCTTGTGGTAGGAGTGGTATATCTTGGTCTCAACACATGAGCAGGTGGTTCTCTCTCAGAAAATATGTAGTGGAAGTGTAGGCACAGTCTGATGGCTCTCACACAAATGGAGATAGGGTGGAGGGGTATATATTGCCTCCACACAAAATCCAATCATTACACATATTTGACCCAACTTGGTCAGACCGAATGGATGAACTCGGTCAGATCGAAGCAGTTCAAAATGTGAACGTTAGGAATCTCGGTGGGACCGATATGATCAACTCGGTGGGACCGATGTGCTAGGGCTAGGGCAAGACCTCATCTCAGTGGTACCGATTGCATGAACTCAGTGTGACAGATTTTAGCAAATAGCATTACAGAGAAGTGGTCAAGCAAACTCGGTCGGACTGATCGCTCATTTCGGTGAGACTGAAATGTTACAAAAGGATCACAGAGAGTTTATCATGCAAACCCGGTGGGACTAATCGCTCTTCTTGGTTAGACCAAAATGTTATGAAAGGATCACAGATAGTTTACATTGGCATCTCAGTGAGACCGAGATCAATATCGGTGTGACCGAATTGTCTAGGGTTTGTGGCAGTGGCTATGTAAAGTGAACTCGTTGGCGCCGAATAGATCAAATCGGTGGGGCCAAGTTTGACTTTAGGTTTGGACATATGTGGAATATGAGAAAGTGGTTGAGGGTTTTTGAGCAATATCACTAAGCACTTGAGCAACCAGATCATTAACCAACACCTCATCCCCTTTTAATAGTATTGGCTTTCCTATGGACTCCATGTTATCTTGGGTCACTAAAATGGAAATGTAGAGTCTTGAGATTTTGCCAATCTTTGTCCTTAGCATTTTGAGGGGTCCACATCTCTAGTCCATGCCATGCCAATCATTGAACTTCCTGAAATATTTATCTTGAAAGGATATTAGTTGAATGAGCTATATGTTTTATTAATTACCAAAACAACTCAGGGATTAGTTGCACTTTCAATCTCCCCCCTTTTGGTAATTGATGACAACATATAGATCAAATCTTCGACAAATGATAATAAGAGTGAAATGCATTGTCGCTTTGAGAAGTATGTGATAAGCAAGAGGTCCCCCTAAATTTGTGCATTATATAAGATTTGCTTTTGAATGCAAATGCACAAACAATTAGGATCAAGGGTTACTCTTCCATGTCACATACATCTTGGTGGAGCGCTCAAAATGATAAGATTTAAGCAACCATCACTCATCACCAAAATAACCATGTGAATGATCATACACAATCAAGTGAGCACACATTAAGGATAGTATGATCAACCACACAAGTATCTCACGAGCATAAGCAAATTGTAGCAATAACCAAATGAACGAAGAAGCAAGCAAAACCCAACAAAGAAAAGCAAAAATCTCTCTCTCTCTCTCTCTCTCTCTCCCAGCCTAATGATCTATACACTTTCTCCCCCTTTGGCAACAAGTTACCAAAAGGCTTGAAAATGCATAGTGCTATACGACACTCTAGGCACAATCTTCGAGAGCTGCCGAAGAAGTCTTCTCGCCGGTGGCTCCGGTGTACATAAACTGCATGGAGATGAGAGCATCAACAAACACTTCAGATGTGAAGCTGGAGGAGTTGACACGGGAGGAAGAACTGTGGTAGTGGCAGCAGGTGCTGAAAGTGTAGGCCTGGGCTTGACAATTGGCACAGCTGAAGATCTTGGTCCTCTTGGGACTCTCTAGAATGCATCAGTGATATCTCTGTCCTCCGCATCTTCCTTGAGCTTCTCCACAACAGTTTGGATCTCCGTGATCTTTACATCAAGATCATAGAATTTGGCTTCCACTATCCTCTCAAGATTGTCTTGATTCTGAGTCAAGTTGGCCAAACTCTTCTCAATCCTCAGAGTGGCCTCAAGCAGATGGCTGAGCTGATCTTGCTTGGTCTTGGGAACTCCAGAAGCACTTGCTAACTTTGCTGCTTTTGCTTTCTCAAGATTCTCTTAGTCTTCAACTGGTGTAGGATGAGATGCATCCATGGCAACCTCATTGTCCTCAAAATCTGGCCTAAGAGGTAGATGCCTCTTATCAAGTAGATGTGTCCTTCTCTCAACTCTGGAGTTGATCACCATCTGAATGTGAGGGGCATATCAACAAGACCTCTTTTGGTCTACTGCAGTTCTCTTGATTGTCTCTACAATCAGGCTCATGACCTTGAACTTCTCTGGAACATCAAACATATGGAGCAAATTGATGGAGTGCCTCGGATCATCCTATGATCTCCTAACTTGGGCAAAAGAGTGTGCCTCAAGATGGTGTTGATAGTGGTCAGTCCAGATATCTGATGATATATAGAACCAATATTGTGGGTCTTCAAGTCTTTGTTAGGAATTGGCTTATACATGTTTGCCATAGAATTGTGATCCTTCCTGGGCTTGGCATACACATCTATGTCATTTTCATCTTCCATGGGGGCATTGATCAAACTTGCCCATTCAGAGATTGTTGATTGATATCTTGTTCCTTTAGTCATCCGGACAATCATCCCAGCTGGATAGAAATGAGCAGTGGAGTATAATTGAATAATCATTTCATCATTTCATCTGGTCAATTTGTTCAACAACTTGTTAACCTCATTCATCCTGAAACTATCATGCACATGGGGAAAGTAGTGTGCATGCTCGTCAATGTATTCCAGTCAACTCACTTCATATCACAGACAATGGGCTTCTTGTCCAACAAGACTGACTCATAGAAATCTTGTTGTTCCTTGGTGTGAAATTTGTAGTCCACAGCAGTCCTTCTCCTTGTTGCATATGGATTAGTCTGTCTCCACAGTCTCAAACATGCATCCTTTCTCAGCTTCATATTCTCAGCTATAAGATGAGCATCATTGTGATCTGGTATCATCATGGGCTCATCATCATTCGAAGATTCTTCTTGAACTTTTCCTTATTCAGGAACTTCTGGAACTGGGGCCTTGTTCTTCTCAGCTGTAGGAATATCTCTGGTGGATCTCTTGGGTGGTGAAGCTTTGGGAGGCAACTTTGGGTTTAGATGGAGCCACCCTAGACTTGATGGCATCTCCCATCAGCTTCTGAGTCTTTGCAGCAGGTGCAACAGGCTCATCAGCATCCTCAACATCATCCCTCGTGGATGGCCTTCCAATGACCCTGGCGGTAGTCTTCTTGACTCTCTCTTTCCTCATCTTGCCTCCAGCAGCCTCATCATCTCTTGATTCAAGAGTGAATTCCATGGGTTCTTGAGTTGAGCCTCTGGCTTTAGACATTGGTATCCTCTTGGTAGGAGCTTTCTTGTTCAGACCTGCCTTGATAGCTCTAGCACTTTCCTTCACATGCTGCTTCTTGGAATTGACCTCTTGAGCCACAAAGTCTTCATCCTCACTATCAGAATTCTTCTTCTTTCTTGTCTTGGTGGCAGCTTTTGGCAGATTGCTTGGAGTGCTTCTGCTACTTTCATAGTAGCTTCTATTGGAGGGACTAGAGCCCTCACTGAGTTCTTCTTGCTCTACTTGTCGACACTCTGGGAATAGGGGTACCCAGACTTGCCTACCTGCGGCCTAGGGCGTGGCTCCTCTAGTGGCCTGGTACGACCCATCTTCATCAGCAACCACTCAAGACCCTCGCGAGGGACCAAGCCCCGCGAGGCGAACACCGCAAGATCTCCCCTGGGGCGGCCTCACTAGGCTGGCTCCCCGAGGAGCGGAGATATCAAGACAAGGGGCACCTCACGAGGTTCGTGTGACCTGAGCCATGACGATCAAGGCCAGGCGGGCGTCAGCGGGCGCAAGAAGCCAGTTTCCTCTTTGGTGCTAAAGGGGCAAGTGAAGGCGAGGAGTCCCGAGGCATCAGGCAAAGGTTTCCATATCGGTGCAACGAGACCAAGACCAGTAGGATGGCAAAGCGAAGGTCACCACGGAGCCCACGACGATGTCACCACCAGAGCCTTTGGCACGCGAAGACCACCTTTTGTCGGGATAGCTTGTACTGGCTACCCCCCTTCAAACTTGGCCATTGTGGGATCCCTTCCCACTCAGTATTTGGGAAGTGGACCCGGGCCTCTATAAATAGGACTAGCCACCACACAGAAAGGGGGGAGGAGATCCAGACCACCCGGGCACCCTCTAGCTCACCGAGCACAAGAACACCTCTCCTTAGGAGGCTGTTCTTCCCATGTACTTGTTCATCCTCATCCTACAAGACAATTCGCCACACCACACTGGATTATGGTATTACACCACAACAGTGGCCCGAACCAGTATAAACATTTGTGTCTCTTGTTCTTTGGGCAGGGCGAGCTAGGCCTAGGAACCGGTAAGAGAGAAAGCTAGAGCAAAAAGGAGAAATCTTCGTGCGCGTCCCAGTTTTTGAACCTCAAGGGTTTGCCGGAACCAATAATCCGACATTTGGCGTGCCAGGTAGGGGTGTGCCGATGCTTCCCTTCCATTGATCCACGCTCCATCGTCCCGCCGGTTCCATGGCCGATGCTCGCTGAGCCCGTGCTGAGCGTCGGGCTGCCCTTGCTGCCCGCGTCGCATTTACAGCTCCCGCCAGCGGACCTCCTCGCCGTTCTCCATCGCCTGCTACCAATGCCGCCACCAGCACGACGCGTCACGAGCAGCAGGCCTCGTCCCTGCACCCCTCCGTGCGATGGGACGGACGCACCACCACCCCGTCGCTGACTTCGGTAGGCTCGTCGTCCCACGCTCGTCGCGGACGCGCAGGCTGTGTTGCTCATGGCACGCGATCTCCTGCGTTACCGCGCCGTCGACGACCACTACGAAGACTGGCTAGACTGCATCACCGAGCTCGTCAGCGCCGCTGGGGGCTCTCCAGCACTATCCCTCTCGCTACCTCGCCCACCTCCCTTTGAAGGAGAAGTGGCCCGTGAAGGACCTCCACCACCTCTGCATCAAAGCATCATCCACAACCCAAGGCACGCGGCCCCATGATGCGACCCCCCCGCGCGCGATGAAGAAGGAAGCTGCCAAGAGATCCAGCAGCCTCAAGGAGGAGCGCCAGCACTCCCTCCACCACCACGTGGAGATCGTGCGCCCCCTGCCGTGGTGGCACACGAGGACCAAGACCAAGCTCCGCCCCAGCGACAAGCTCCGGTGTCAACAGCAGGCTGCAAGGCCCTCGCCCCCGAGCTGTGCTACGTCAACTGGCCTGGGAAGTTCAAGCCCGACCTGCCTCAACGCCACGACGGCACCCCCGACCCTGCTGAGTTCCTGCAACTCTACGAGGTGAGCATCGAGACATCCGCCGGGAACGAGAAGATCATGGCGAACTAGTTCCCCATGGCTCTCAAGGACGACGCGCGCTCGTGGCTCCTGAACCTGCCCGTGGGATCGATCTCCTCCTGGGTGAGATGCGCGAGCGGTTCATCGCCAACTTCCAGGGCACCCGCGACTGCCCCCAGGCCGTAGGTGACCTAAGGCCCATCAAAAAACAACTAGGAGAAACTCTGCATAAGTTCATCCAGCGCTTCAACAGTGTCCGCGTCAAGATCCCCAAGGTCACGGACGAGGCCATCATCTTAGTGTTCTCAGATGGCGTCTGCGATATCAAGATGAAGGAGGAGCTCGCCATCCACGAAGATCTATGCACGACCCTGGAGTTGTTCAAACTCGCGACCAAGTGCGCCCGAGCTGAGGAGGGGCACCTCTCCCTCGTTGAGCGCCCCATCGTTGAACCAGAAGACAAGAAGGCCAAGGGCAAGGACGTGAAGCGCAAATGAGTGGCCGTGCTCGCGGCCGAACTAGAGATGAATCATGGTCACGACCACCCGGAGTCGTCCAAGAATAGCCGTCCATTCCGCGCCTTCCACAACGTGCACATCCACAACACTAATAATTGTCAAGAGCTCAGGGCCATCCGTGAAGGGCGCATCCGCCAACGCCCCGAGCGCAGCAACCGGGGCTACGGCCATGGAGGAAGCCGGACCGGGGGGCGCTGGGACGACCGCGGCCCCCATCAGGAGTGGTGTGACCAGCCTCGTGAGGACCGCTGGCATGATCAGCCTCGCGAGGGTGCCTGGAGGGACCATCCTCACGAGGGTGCCTGGAGGGACCAGCCTCGCGAGGACCGTCCTCAGGGCAAGGCCGGCCTCCCTTCGCTGCCACCACCAAGGAGGAACGATGACCAGGACGAGGGGGCGGGGGCTTCCAGGAGCCTCGCGCCATCACTTGCATCTTGGGCAGTGCATAGGCCCCAGCCTCTCAGCGCCTCTTCAAGTAGTTCACCCGAGAAGTTAACGCGGCTCTCCCCAAGCTCGAAGCCACGCGCCCACTCAGGTGGCCCAAATGCGCATCACCTTCATCTCGGCAGACCAGCTCAAGTGCGCGGCGAATGCCGGCGCCCTCCCGATCCCCTGCTCACCCGTCATCAACAATGTTCAAGTCACTAGGACCCTCATCGATGGTGGCGCAAGGCTCAATGTTCTGTCCATCGGGACGTTCGACAGCCTTCAAGTGCCGTACGATCAACTACTCCCTACCAAGCCCTTCTCCAGAGTGACTGACAGCTCCACTATCCGGATAGGGCAGGTTCGCCTGCCTGACACCTTCGTCACCCACGACAACTACCACACCGAGCTCATCGACTTCGATGTCGCCCACATTCATCTTCCCTACAACGCCATCCTCGGGTACCCAGCCCTGGCCAAGTTCATGGCAGTGACTCACCACGGCTACAACGTCCTCATGATGCCAGGAAGCAGCAATGTCATCACGGTTGCCTGCGAAGAAAAGGATGTGGTGTGCTCTCTCGAGCGTGCTTACCAGGCGGTGATGGTCGAGGATCCAGACAACGATGGTGCCATCTACCCTCCTGAGGCCGTCCCCAAGAAGAAGAAGCAGCTACTCGCCCTGGAGCCTCATGAATATGCAACACCCAGTGGCCGTACCTCAGGACCTGCGCCCATGGATGGGGCGCCCCCCTTCCTCGCATAGGAAAGCGCGCCCGACACTCCCCTCAGGCTGGGCTCGAGGTCTCTCCTCTCGAGGGCCTCTGACCAATCCAATGTCTCGAGGGAGGCGCTCGGGCACCATCTGGAGGCGTGCTTCACCGCACGTTTCCCTTCGGAGGCCTCAAGGCGTGAGGCACCAAGCGCTCAGGAGTTCATCAACCAGACCATCAAAGACTTGCAGGTGCCAAGGGCAATGCGGGGCGAGCGTCGCCCGGCACCCCGGAGTGCAGCTGTCGCCCCAGGCTCGGGCTACGGGTTGCGCGTCTGCGTCAACGTCCCAGCACCCAACATGATGGAATCTTAGGAGATCTACTGGCCATCTCAGGTGGGCCGGTGCAAGGGTCCCCCTCACAGCTACGTTCACATGCCCTTCGGCTTGCCGAACCAGGCGGCCCTGCACCAACGCCACATGCGGGAAGTCCTGGCGACTCGCGAGGACAGGCATCACGAGATCTTGGCAGAGTTGGCCTCAATTCTTCGCGAGCTCTGGGAACCTCCGGAGCCTCGCGAGGCCCCGAAGTCAGACGGCCCATGAGGAGCGACATCTGCATCGAGCGTCTTCAGCTACGGCAGCACCACTTCAGCAACTATGACAGGTGACATTTTATAGTTTTGTCAGCAGGGAGTGCCCATCAGGCTGCATTATTCCCAAGTCGCATGGGCTTGTCCCTGTGACATGTATCTTTTTGCATCTTAAGCTTACTCTATTGGGGGCGCCCGTCGGGCCGCATCATCCCCAGGCCACACAGGTCCGTCCCTGTGGCATGTATCACATTTTACGTCGCGTGGTGTCGGGGCGATGAACCCTAGGCAGACAACGGAAGCCAGATCCTTTTCAAAAACTACGGGGCCAGCAACTCCCCGTGATCCGGCTCTCGCTTGGCCGGGTCACTCGACTCGGCCAGGAACCACGAACCGGCCAAACTCTCCAACCCGGCCGGCTCCCACGATCCGGCACCAACGGCCTGCACAAGGGATCCGGACCCGGCGCGCCAAGACTTCTCCAACAAGCCGGCCTAGCCCGTGGCGTGTTCCGCAATCCGGCCACGGGTCCGCTCCCGTCCCATCCCGGCCGTATGATGGGACGAGACGCCACCTAGTCAGCCGAGACGCCACCTAGTCAGCCGAGGCAACAGTACCTCGCCCATGCCCCTAGTCAGCCGAGGCGTGGCAACAGTGCAATCATAACCCCCCATGACGCCGGCAGACGGTGACATGATGGAACGCATTGTACCGGACTCAACCCGGCCATTCCCTAGCGAACAACAGGACGGCACATAGTGCCTCCATACCCGGCGGGCCCCGCACCCGGAGAACCCAGAGAGCCCTGTACCCGGCAGGTCCTAGCGCCGGTTTCCCGGACGATGACAACCCGACCCCACGGCCTTGTAACATTACCTTTGTATCCCTGGGGGTTGACCTATAAAACCACCCAGGAGCCCTCATGCATACGGGCAATGCACACTAGAGAGAACTTGATAGACACATACCTCAGGGAGAAGCAGCCTAAGCCCTGACCTGTCTTCCTCCTTCCTCCATACAACTCGAGGAGCAACTCTGTACTGGTAAAAGATCAAACACACTCGGCAGGATAAGGGGTGTTATCTCTCCGGAGAGCCCTGAACCTGGGTATGTTTTGTGTCCCGCGCTCGCTCATGCCAACCCATTGATACGTCCAAAACGTATCTATAATTTCTGCTTGCTCCATGCTTCTTTTGTGTGATATTGCTATGATATTTATGCACTTCCATACACTTTTGATCATATTTGGACTAACCTATTAACTCAGTGCACCACAGTGCCAGTTCCTGTTTTCTGCTGTTTTTCTATTTTAGATTTCCCCCATATTAAAAGTGCTCCAAAAATTCCAGGAAAAATACAGAAAAAATCAGCGTTCAGGAAGCTTCGAGAAAAACCAAAGTGGGGCCAGAGGGGAGCCAGGGGCAGCCCAGGCGGCCAGCCCAGGCGGCCCCACCCCTGGCCGCCCTAGGGGGCGCCTGGGCCCCCCTCTCCGCTTCTGGTGACCCCCTTTGGCATATATACTCCTCGCGTCCCGAAACCCTCGAGGACGGAACCCTTTTTCACGATCTCGCCTCTGTTCCGCCGCCGCAACGCTTCCAAGATCGGGAGCATCAGGAGAACTCTTCCCGGCACCCTGCCGGAGGGGAGGACCACCACCAGGAGCTTCTCCACCACCATGGACGCTTCCCGGATGAGTTGTGAGTAGTCCCCCTTGGACCATGGGACCATGACCAGTAGCTATGTGATGTTCTCCTCCCCTCTTTGTTCTTCATGGATTAGACCTCGTGAGCTGGCCTACATGATCGAGGCACATATGTAATCTTTTTGCTGTTGCTCTGCTGAGTTTGCTGGGATCCGATGGATTATGAGATTATGTTCAGATTGTGTGTGAGTAATATATTTGATTCACCTCTTTTATATTTTAGTTCTTGAGTAATTCTTGCATTTTCTCCGTTGCTGTTTATTTCTTTGGCAGAGTAGTAGGTAGTAAGTCCAAGAGGGAACGTTATGTTTGATTGTGGGTTCATGCCCCCTGATGACTAGCTTGAGTGACAGAAACATGAGTCTAGGGGATGTGTTGTTGCCACAAGGGGGAAAACAACGATGCTTGTACTTGCGGGTGCAAGGATTGTTTACTTTACGCAAAGTTCTTTTAATGCAGTTGTCTGTTGCTTTGAGTTTACACTTTGGGTGGGACTCGCAACTTAATACCAGCGAGATGTTCTGGATAGATATCTCAAGGTGGATGATTAGTAGTAGATGCAGATGGATTTCGGTCTACTTGCCTTGGCGTACCGCCCATGCTTTTGAGCCTCTACCTTTCTTTACATCATAGTTAGCATTGGTTTGCGCACATAATCCTGTCAATTGCCCAGCTGTAATTTGTTTACCTCGCTTAGCTGTTTTATCGTCTTTTGGGAGAGAGACATCACTAGTGAACATCATGGGACCCCGGTCCATATGACCACCACTGATCACACCCTATATTTACTTCCTGTTTCTATTTCCTAGTTGCAATCATAGCTATCATTATTATCTCTTGTGTTTGATCCTTTGTAAACAGCAAGGCCGGAGGGATTGACAACCTCTCTGTACTCGTTGGGAGCAAAGTTATTTGTATTTGTGTGCAGGTCCTGTCAACTGCTAAGTATCTGGCGCCGTTAGCCGTTGACACCTTCTTGTCGACCCTCGGAGTCTCACGGGATTCGATCCTTGGTATCTTGCCAAGGGAAACTTGCCGTTACGCTACATCTCAAACCTTCCACTTGGGGTAACCAACGAGGGGCGAGAAGCCATCAAGCAAAGTTTCTGGCGCCGTTGCCGGGGACTCCACTCTTCAAGATAGGGGAGTTGCACGCTATCTTTTATCTTTGCTTTTTAGTCTTGTTAGTTTACCTTTCAGTTTTTGCTTTAGTGTCCCTTACCAAAAATCACAAAAATAGTTATCTTGCTTGCTGCTGCTATGGGTTCCACCGAGAACACCAAGTTGTGTGACTTCACTAGTCATAACAACAATGACTTTATCTGCACACCTATTGCTACACCTGCCACTTCAGCACCTTCTTATGAGATTAAACCTGCTTTATTGAACCTAGTTATGAAAGATCAATTCTCCGGTGCTGGAGATGATGCTGCTTTGCACTTCAATAATTTTGTTGAGCTCTGTGATATGCAAAAGTACAAAGAAGTAGATAGTGATATTGTTAAGCTTAAGCTTTTTCCTTTCTCCTTGAGAGGAGGAGCTAAAATCTGGTTTCAATCCTTGCCTAGGAATAGTATAGATTCTTGGGACAAGTGCAAGGATGCCTTTATTGGGAAGTACTATCCCCCTGCTAAAATTATCCAATTAAGGAGTAACATAATGAATTTTAAACAATTGGATAATGAACACGTTGCCCAAGCTTGGGAACGCATGAAATCTCTTGTCAAGAACTGCCCTACTCATGGTTTGACTACTTGGATGGTTATCCAAACTTTTTATGCAGGCTTGAACTTTACCTCGCGGAACTTGTTAGATTCGGCCGCGGGAGGAACCTTTATGTCAACTACACTTGGTGCTGCCACGACGCTTCTCGACGAGATGATGACCAATTATTCCCAATGGCACACCGAACGCGCTCCAACAGGTAGGAAGGTAAACTCTGTCGAGGAGATTTCCTCCCTAAATGAAAAAGTTGACTTGATCATGTCTCTACTTTCCAAGCAATCTTCTATTGATCCTCATGATGTTCCTTTAAATTCTTTGATTGCTCAAGATCAACTAGATGTGAACTTTATTTCTAGAAACAATTTCAATAACAATGCTTATAGGAGTAATTTTGGTAGCAACCCTAGACCGTTCCCCTCTAATTCCTATGGGAACAACAACACTTATCCTAGCACCAAGAACTCCACTTCTGAACTAGAGATTATGCTTAAAGACTTCATCACTACCCAAAAAGCCTTCAATAAGAGTGTAGAAGAAAAACTAGCCAAACTAGATAATCTCTCTTCGAAGGTAGACAATTTAGCCCATGAGGTAGAGTTGCTTAAAATTAGAACTTCTCCTCTCTAGGAGAGGAAGACCACTCCTATGAATGCTATTCAAGTGCAAATTAATTAAAACATTAGGATGATGGCTAAACTTAAAGAGAGATGGGCTAGAGAAAAGGAGGAAGAAGATAGAATTAAGAGCCTTCCTACCCACCACAATGTTGCTACTATCCAAGTTGTTGAGGATATCCAAACTCTTAGCACCTAATGCACTCCTAGTACCATTGGACCTATTAATGGTGATGCTGTGACCTCAACCGTAGAAGAAACTCCTACGACCATAGAAGCTACCAAACAAGTGAGCCTAAATGACACCACTACCACTTTACTTGATAGTAGTGACTTTGATTTTGATAATTGCACCCTTTCTGAAGTTATTAGTTTTCTTCACAAGATGTCTAAAGATCCCCACATTAGCACACTTAACCTTGCCTTCACGGAGCATATCACTAATGCTCTCATCAAAGCTAGGGAGGAGAAGATTAGGGTAGAAGCCTCCATACCTAGAAATCTAGAAGATAGTTGGGATCCTATGATTAAAATTAAGTTGAATAACTTCTCTTGCTTTGCTTTATGTGATGTTGGAACTAGTACCTCCGTTATGCCCAAAAGAATGTATGATATGCTTGAATTGAAACCTTTTGATCCTTGTTCTTTTGGTGTTCGTCTTGTTGATTCTTCCGTAAAGAAACCTTTGGGGAAGGTCGACGATGTTCTTATCATTGTCAATGACAATTATGTTCCCGTTGATTTTACTATTATGGATATTGAATGTGAACCTTCATGTCCAATTATTTTGGGACGCCCTTTTCTTCGCACCGTTGGTGCTATCATTGACATGAAAGAGGGGAATATAAAATTCCAATTTCCTCTCAAGAAAGGGATGGAACACTTACCTAGAAAGAAGATTAAGTTACCTTTTGAGTCCGTTACACGGGCTAGCTATTCTCTTACTCTTGATAAAACTTGATCTTCTCTCTTTGCATTATGCCTAGCTTAAAGGCATAAAAGAAAGCTCTTTTGGGAGGCAGCCCACAACGAATTAGGTTTTATTTTGCTTTTTTTGTGTCTTGATGTTTGTTACTACAGTAGCATCATCATTGTATCTTTTCTTTACAGCTTTGTGCCAAGTTTAGCCTCTTATTGCAAGAAAGTTCAAAAGTTGTGACGTGCTGTCCAGAAAACAGATTCTGTCCTTGGACAAAAAAATTCGTATAAAATCACCAGATCATCTTTTTGATCTGAATTTTTTTTGACAGCGTGCTCTATACAATTGTATTTCGAGCGTCTGTTCTGAGTTTTTTGATTTGAGATGCAGAAGTGCCCCGAAAAAATTATTTACTACCTGCTAGTCTGTTTTTCACAGATTCTGTCCTGTTTTGCCTTTTGTTCATTTTGCAAACCTTGAGCTTGCTTTTTCTTTGCAAAAACTTTTTGGCAATCTTGAGAAACAGTAGCTCTTCAAGATTATCTTTATTTACAACAGGGAAAAGTTATTTTATTGTGGGTACTAACCTCGCTAATCAGATTATGATGAGTTATGTATGAAGGGAGTTTTCAAGTGTGCGAGGGAAGATGATAAAAGAAAATTCAGGAGGGTCAAACGCTCAAGCTTGGGGATGCCCCCGTGCACCCCCAAGAAATATTCAAGAAGACTCAAGCGTCTAAGCTTGGGGATGCCCCCGTGCATCCCCTTCTCCATCAACAATTATCAGTTCGTCTTTCGTTCCACTATATTTTAATCACTTCATGCGTTATGTGCTATGCTTGGAGCGTCTTGCTCTTAGTTTCCTTTTTAGTTTTCTTTAGCTTTGCTTGCTGTTCATAACAAGTTAGAACCCAGCTTTCTTTGTGTGGGAGAGAAACACGCTCCACTTCGACCTAGAACACAACATAGGATTTTCATGCTTATCTTTGCTGTGCGTGTTCTTTGTCTTTCCATAGCTACTGTCATGTTTAGCTCTTAGTTTTCATGCTTTTCTTTTTAAAGAGCTTTTGTTTAGTTGGTTGTTGAAATCTCTTGAGTTTTCATGTTCATCTTGTTAAGAGAGTTTGCCTGTTGCACTGAGTTGTGTGTCTTAACTTAAAGTAGGTAATTTAGGTTGCTATTTAATTTTAGTAGTAACATGCAATAGTTTTGAGGTATTGCCATGAGTAATGTCTGAACTTTTGGTGTCAAGAGCTTTAGCCTATTAGTGATAGATGTCGTATTTTGGGCAATCCATGTTTATTTTCGAAAACCTACAAAATAGTTGAGAACTTTAGCTACTAAATGGATCACTAATCTTTGGAGGGATCGAATATTAGAGTACACTCACGTACCATGGGTCGAGGATGCGCAAGGGTAACCAAACCCCCATACACACCTCCTCGGGGTACTTGTCTCTTTGTGAACCTCCTAATTAGATTGAGAGTTATCGATAATAAGTGCATGAGTTCTTCGGACTAATGTGAGTATTCGAAAGTTGACACTTCCACCTATCCATATTTTTCTAGCCTCTTCGGTACCGTGCATTGCCCTTTCTCACCTCGAGAGTTGGCGCATACTTCGCCGGTGCATCCAAATCCTTGGCACGATATGCTCTGTCATCATAAGCCTATTTATATCCTTCCTCAAAACAACCACCATACCTACCTATTAAGGCATTTCCATAGCCTTTCCCAGATACATTGCCATGCAACAGCCATCTTCTCATGACTTGATCTTCATGTCATACATGCTTTTTGCTTGATCGATGAGCCGCATGCTAGTTGGGCCTTGCCCTAATCATTGCTACATGACGCGCTAGTATCATTGCATATCCTGCTACACTGGCAGAGGCATACATTTGCATACATCATGATAGTTTCATTTTCTTTATGTTGAGTACTTTTGTAAAGTGTGAAAGATCTTCTATACTTCTTGTAATACATAGAGTGTTGCCCCTAAAGTGAGGAAAAGATCCCAAAGAGGACAAAATCAAAAGATCCCAAAGAGGACAAAATCAAAAGATCTCAAAGAGGACAAATGAGAGTTAAATAGAAAGAGCTATGGAGGCCACAAAAAAAATAAAAAAAACAGAAAAAAGAGAAAAAGAAATAAAAAGAGAGAAGGGGGCACTCTACTATTTCTTTTGAGAGATTCACACTCGTACTCCATCTTATACCTTGTACTCCATAGAGATTATCATTCATGCATATAGCTATGTGGGGACATTTACACTATAGAACTTGGCTTGTATATTCCAACGATGAGCCTCCTCAAAAGAGCTCTAGGTCTTCTTGAGCAAGTAAGTTGGATGCACCCCCACTAGTTCCATTGGAGAGCTTACCTTAGCTCATATGTGCATCCGTTGCATGGCAATCCCTACTCCTCACATCATATCTATCATTTGGCTTTCTCTCGCCGATGATTGTCCTCATTGATGTGAGCCTTTCACACCTTTTTGTCTCCCCCTCCATCATTTTTCTCTCTTTGCCATCCTAAGTGTCGACTTTCTTGCTTACGCTCATCCATTGCATGAGTGCTCAAAATATCGAAAGGGAGTGGATTATTTTGACTTGTACATGGCTGACGGTCTAGGGATGAGTCAAGATAAGATTCCAAAGAAGACCAAGTGTGAAACTTTAGTAGATTAAGTTCTCAACAATACAAAAAATATGTTTTACTCTCTCGTATATCCCTATCCCCTTTCTTGCACGCAAACACCATTTGGAGACATTCGAGTCACGGACAGCGAGAGCTCTTGCACCTTTATGTTCTTATGTTACTTGTTACAATGCTAATATGGACTCTTGCTTGTTATGACTTGAATTGAATTACATGCCTTGATTGCTTTACTTAAAAAGTTCTTATATGGTTGGTAGCATGTCACCACAGAAATTATGCTTGTTATCATTTACCTACTCGAGGACGAGCAGGAATTAAGCTTGGGGATGTTGATACGTCCAAAATGTATCTATAATTTCTGCTTGCTCCATGCTTCTTTTGTGTGATATTGCTATGATATTTATGCACTTCCGTACAATTTTGATCATATTTGGACTAACCTATTAACTCAGTGCACCACAGTGCCAGTTCCTGTTTTCTGCTGTTTTTCTATTTCAGATTTCCCCCATATTAAAAGTGCTCCAAAAATTCCGGGAAAAATATAGAAAAAATCAACGTACAGAAAGCTTTGAGAAAAACCAAAGTGGGGCCAGAGGGGAGCCAAGGGCAGCCCAGGCGGCCAGCCCAGGCGGCCCCACCACTGGCCGCCCTAGGGGGGCGCCTAGGCCCCCCTCTCCGCTTCTGGTGACCCCTTTTGGCATATATACTCCTCGCGTCCTGAAACCCTCGAGGACGGAACCCTTTTTCGCGATCTCGCCTCTGTTCCGCCGCCGCAACGCTTCCAAGATCGGGAGCATCAGGAGAACTCTTCCCGGCACCCTGCCGGAGGGGAGGACCACCACCGGGAGCTTCTCCACCACCATGGACGCTTCCCGGATGAGTTGTGAGTAGTCCCCCTTGGACCATGGGTCCATGACCAGTAGCTATGTGATGTTCTCCTACCCTCTTTGTTCTTCATGGATTAGACCTCGTGAGCTGCCCTACATGATCGAGGCACATATGTAATCTTTATGCTGTTGCTCTGCTGAGTTTGCTGGGATCCGATGGATTATGAGATTATGTTCAGATTGTGTGTGAGTAATATATTTGATTCACCTCTTTTATATTTTAGTTCTTGAGTAATTCTTGCATGTTCTCCGTTGCTGTTTATTGCTTTGGCCGAGTAGTAGGTAGTAACTCCAAGAGGGAACGTTATGCTCGATTGTGGGTTCATGCCCCCTGATGACTAGCTTGAGTGATAGAAACATGAGTCTAGGGGATGTGCTGTTGCCACAAGGGGGAAAACAACGGTGCTTGTACTTGCGGGTGCAAGGATTGTTTACTTTACGCAAAGTTCTTTTAATGCAATTGTCTGTTGCTTTGAGTTTACACTTTGGGTGGGACTCGCAACTTAATACCAGCGAGATGTTCTGGATAGATATCTCAAGGTGGATGATTAGTAGTAGATGCAGATGGATTTCAGTCTACTTGCCTTGGCGTACCGCCCTTGCTTTCGAGCCTCTACCTTTCTTTACAGCATAGTTAGCATTGGTTTGCGCACATAATCATGTCAATTGCCCAGCTGTAATTTGTTTACCTCGCTTAGCTGTTTTATCGTCTTTTGGGAGAGAGACATCACTACTGAACATCATGGGACCCCAGTCCATATTACCACCACCGATCACACCCTATATTTACTTCCTGTTTCTATTTCCTAGTTGCAATCATAGCTATCATTATTATCTCTTGTGTTTGATCCTTTGTGAACAACAAGGCCGGAGGGATTGACAACCTCTCTGTACTCGTTGGGAGCAAAGTTATTTGTATCTGTGTGCAGGTCCTGTCAACCGCTAATTATCTGGCGCCGTTAGCCGTTGACACCTTCTTGTCGACCCTCGGAGTCTCACGGGATTCGATCCTTGGTATCTTGCCAAGGGAAACTTGACGTTACGCTACATCTCAAACCTTCCACTTGGGGTAACCAACGAGGGGCGAGAAGCCATCACACATCGTCTTTGCACCCGGTGAGGCGCCCTCCGACCGCACCCAGACCCGGCGCAACCCCACTTCGACGACTGCAGGCAGATTAGGCGACGAATCGCCCTCAGAAGCCCAGCGACAGCTCAACCCTGCTCATCAGCCGACCCGGCAGCAAACCGTGGTCGACCCGGGTCCCCGCGGCGTGGTCACCGGCCGGCAGGGTCTGCGCGCCATCGACACCGCCGACAATCGCCACCACCTCGACCGGCTTGCCCTCTCCCAGGAGCTGGAAGAGACCGGCGCTGTTGGACCGGTGTGCTTCGGTCCGCGCATCCGGAGCGAGCCCTTTGCTAAAGGGTTCACGCTTCCCGGCGACACGCCCAAGTACAATGGCACCATGAAGCCGGAGGACTGGCTCACCGACTAAACCACCGCCATCAGCATCGCCGGCGGCAACCACCGTCTCGCCGTCCGCTACGCACCACTCATGCTCCAGGGGTCAGCTCGCCCGTGGTTGAACAGTCTGCCGGCGGGCAGCATCAACACGTGGGTTGATTTCGAGGAGGCCTTCGTGCGCAACTTCATCGGAACCTACCGGCTACCCGGGCGTCCCAGCCAACTCGCCATGTGCATGCAGGGGCTGACGGAAACTGGCCGGGAGTACTTAGCACGCTGGACTGAACCCCGGAACAGCTGCGAGGGCATCCACGAGGTCCAGTTAATCGATTACTTCATCAACGGGTGCCGGGACAGCACCCTCCTCAAGCACAAGCTGCTGCGCTCCGAGCTGACCACCATGTCCGCGCTCATAGGGACGGCAGACAAATATGCGAACGCTGACTCCGCCATGAAGATCTAGGTGGCACTGGATGAAGCCGGCAAGGCGAAGCCAGTTACCCCTCTGAAGTCGGCTGGCGAAGGAAGCTGGCAGCATCAGCACAACCAGCAGAAGCACAAGCGCAAGGCCGAACAGCAGGCCCAGCGTCACGACAACCGGCTAGTAGCGGCCGTCGAGTAGGCGCCCGCGACCGAGCCGGCCGCCAAGCGCCGGCAGACCAGCAAGACGACATGGCAACCCGCCATGAGCTTCAAGGAAATGCTCGACACTCCCTGCAAGCACCACATCGGCGAGAGGCCGTCCACGCACACGCTCCGGTAGTGCGCCATCACCAAACGCATCATGAGGGCCGACGTCCCGCCGCCTCCAGCCCCGCCTCCAGGAGCGGGGCGGCCGCCTCCGCCTCCCCCACCACCTCCGGCTGGTGGCGCTATGTGCAATGATGCCTACCGAATCCGAATGCGGCTGACGCCGTCTTCACCAGCCTCAGCGACGACAAGCGCAGTGAGCGCCTCATTCGGCAAGAGGTAAACACTGTCGTCCCGGCCAGACCGAAATACATGCACTGGCCGGAGTGCCCGATCACCTGGACACGGGAGGATCACCCGGCTGTCATGCCAAACCCGGGTGGTTATGTGCCTGTCCTCAACCCCACCATCGTCGCGCCTCGGCACACGTGCAAGTTCTCCCGAGTCCTCAATGACGGCGGAAGCAACATCAACATCCTCTACTGGGACACAATGACCAAGCTCGACCTCGAGGCCAAGGACCTGGGGCCGACCAAGACCATCTTCCACGGCATCGTACCTAGCCACTCCTGCTCTCCGATCGGCCGGATCCGGTTCGACTTCCTATTCGGCGACAGCAGCCACTTCCGACGCGAGCCGATCTGGTTCGAGGTGGTGGACCTGTCCAGTGTGTACCATGCGCTACTCGGCCGACCCGCGCTCGCCAAGTTCATGGCGGTCCCCCACTACGCCTACTTGAAGATGAAGCTATCAGGTCCAAAGGGCCTCATCACCATCACCGGCGACTACCGAAGTCCCTCGAGTGCACCCGAGATGGTTCCAAGCTGGCCGAGTCATTGGTCATCGCCGAGGAGCAGAGCCAGCTCGACCGGATCGTTGCTCTGGCCAGCGAGGCGACGGCTGCGCCAGTCCCAGTCGAGGAGCAGGCCAACGAAGCCTCGTTCAAGCCCGCCAAGGAAACCAAGAAGGTGAAGCTGAACCCAGAGTACCTGAGCTGCAGCAAGTACGTCGTCGTGGGTACTCACCTCGGCGACAAATAGGAAGGCGAGCTCGTCGACTTCCTCCGTGAGAATCGGGATATCTTCGCATGGACCCGGAAGGACATGCCGGGTATCCCGAGGAAGTACGCCGAGCACAAACTTCAGATCCGCAAGGACGCCAAGCCTGTCCGCCAACCCCTGCAACATTTCTCTGTAGAGAAGCGAAGGACCATCGGTGAAGAGATCACCAAGCTTTTGGTGGCCGGCTTCACCATGGAAGTATTTCACCCCGAGTGGCTGGCCAACCCAGTCCTCGTCCTGAAGAAAAACAGCACTTGGCGCATGTGTATCAACTACACCAGCCTGAACAAGGCCTTCCCCAAGGATCCATTCGCCCTCCCGCGGATTGACCAAGTAATCGACTCCATCGCCGGGTGCGAGCTCCTGTCCTTCCTGGACGCTTACTCCGGCTATCACCAGATCAAGCTGGACCCGGCCGACGCCCTAAATACGTCCTTCATCACGCACTTTGGGGCGTATTGCTACATCACCATGTCATTCGGCCTGAAGAACGCCGGAGCCACTTTCCAGTGGTGCATGCAGAAATGCTTGCTGCCGGAACTCGGCCGCAATATCCACGTCTACGTGGACGACATCGTGCTGAAGACCAAGCAGCCCCTCACACTCCTCGACGACCTGAAGGAAACCTTCACCAACCCGTGCGAGTACAAGGTCAAGCTCAACCCAGAGAAATGTGTTTTCGGCGTCCCAGTAGGAAAGCTACTCGGGTTCCTCGTCTCGGAGCGCGGCATTGAGGCAAACCCGGAGAAAATCAAGGCCATCGAGCACATGCGCAAGCTGGCTCGGCTGCGTGATGTCCAGTAGTTCACCGGCTGCTTTGCCTCGGTCAGCGGTTCCTCAACCGACTGGACGAGAGGGCCTTGCCCCTATACAAGCTGATGAAGACGACGATGCCATTCGAGTGGAACGACCAGGCGGAGGAAGCTTTCCGGGTCCTCAAGCGCATGCTCTCCACCGCACCCATCCTGGCCGCTCCAGCCGAGAAGGAGCCGCTGTTGCTCTACATAGCCACGACCTCGCGCTCAGTCAGCACGTTGCTGGTGGTCGAGCGACCAAAGAAGGGAAAGATCCAAGCCGTCCAGCATCCCGTCTACTACCTGAGCGAGCTGCTCTCTGCCTCCAAACATAACTACCCGCATTACCAAAAGATGTGTTAAGGCGTGTACTTCACCGCCAAGAAGTTGAAGCAGTACTTCCAAGAGAACGAGATCACCGTGGTCAGCATGGCCCCCCTCGGTGAGATCATCGGGTGTCGTGACGCCTCTGGCCGGGTCGCCAAGTGGGCGCTCGGGCTAGGCGGCCAGACCATCCTCTATGAGCCCCGCACCACGATCAAGTCCCAAGCTTTGTCCGACTTCCTCGTCGACTGGACCAAGACCCAGTACATGCCGCCGCCTTCGGACTCGACGCACTGGCGCATGCATTTCGACGGCTCGAAGATGCGTCTCGGCTTAGGGGCCGGCATCGTGCTGTCCTCCCCAAAGGGCTACCGACTCAAGTATGCGCTCCAGATCCACTTCACCGCCTCCAACAACGTCGTCGAGTATGAGGCCCTTGTGCATGGCCTCCGGCTAGCCAAGGAACTCGGCATCTGGCGAATCATGTGCTACGGCGATTCGGGCCTAGTGGTGCAGCAGTGCTCCGGTGAGTAGGACGCCCGCGACCCCAACATGGCAAGCTATCGCTTCCTTGTGCAGAAGCTGTCCAGATTCTTCGCGGGCTGCGAGTTCCTCCATGTCCCGCGGGCGGAGAACCAGGAGGCTGACGTGCTTGCCAAGATCGCCTCGTCTCGACAGTCCATTCCGTCCGGCGTCTCCCTCGAGCACCTGCGCAAGCTATCTGTCAAGCCGCCTCTAGACTCAGAGTCAATCCACGTCCCGGACGACCCGGCCGCGCCTTAACCCGGCCCGGGGACTACTCAGCCCGACCCGGGGACTGCCGAGTCCGGCCCGAGGACTGCCGAGTCCGGCCCGGTGACTGCAACCCTCAGTCCGGCTCCTCCTGCTCCCAACCCGAGAACTGCTAGACCCGGCTCGGGGGTTGCCGCCATTGAACCAGCCATGGAGGCCATTCTCGCTGTGGTGACGGTGCCATCATGGGCCCTACCCATCTCGGAGTTTCTGGAGAGCGGGATCCTCCACATGGACGAGACCGAAGCTCGGCAAGCGTAGCGCCGAGCGTCCGCTTATAGCATCATCAACAACGATCTCGTCAAGCGCAGTCCCACCTGTGTTATCCAACGCTGCGTCAAGCAAGACAAGGGCATGGAGATCCTCCTCGACATACACCAGGGCGAGTGCGGGCATCACGCCGCATCACGATCCCTGGTGGCCAAGGCCTTTCGCCATGGTTTCTACTGGCCCACGGCCCTCCAAGAAGCCGAGTCGCTCGTCCTCAAGTGTGAGGGATGCTAGCGCTTCAGCAAGCGCACCAACCAACCAACGTCGACACTGCGGACCATCCCGATCGCTTGGCCCTTTGCGGTCAAGGGGCTCGACATGGTGGACCCTTCAAAACCGCCCGATGCGGCATGATGCATTTGCTGGTAGCAATAGACAAGTTCACCAAGTGGATCGAGGCAAGGCCGATCAAGAAGCTGGACGGGCCAACGACCGTAAGATTCATCAAGGACATAGCGGGGCGCTACGGCATGCCAAACAACATCATCACAGACAACGGCACCAACTTCGCCAAGGGCGCGCTCGCGCAGTACTACTCCGTCTTCGGCATCCGCCTCGACCTGGCTTCCGTTGCACACCCGTAGTCCAACGGCCAGGTCGAGCTGGCAAACGGCCTCATCCTATCCGGCATCGAGCCGCAGCTCGTCGAGCCGCTCATCCGCTCACCCGGCAGCTGGCTCGACGAGCTGCCGACCGTCCTCTGGAGCCTATGAACAACGCCGAACCTGTCGACCGGGTTTACCCCATTATTCCTCGTCTACAGAGCAGAAGCCGTCATCCCGACCGACCTCAAGTTCAAATCGCTGCGCGTCACGATGTACACCGAGGCCGAAGACAAAGAAGCCCGCGAGGACGGCGTCGACATGCTCGAAGAGGCGCGTCTCCTAGCGCTCAGTCGCTTGGCCATCTACCAGCAAGGCCTAAGGCACTACCACAACAAGAAGATCAAGCCCTTTGCTTTTTGAGAGGGAGACCTCATCCTCCGACTCGTCCAGCAGCAAGCTGGCAGCACAGGTTGTCCTCCCCATGGGAGGGCCCCTTCATCATCAGCAAGGCCTTGTGCAACCGCAACGCCTACTACCTCATCGACGTCCGCAAGTCAAAAAAGCGCAAGAGGGACATAGCTGGAGAAGAAACAACTCGGCCCTGGAACGCGGAACTCCTACGTCTGTTTTACAGTTAGCCGTGTACGTCTATGTATCGCAGCCTTTTGTACTCAGTTAAAAACTATGAGGTCCCTAAACGACGCTCGGGGGGCGCCCTTTCAGACCAAGTTATTTGTGTCTGAAGCATTTTATGCTTTACCTATCTTTTCGTCCAAACCCGGCCACCGGTCCGACTCGTTCTACTCGGGGGCTCGGGAGCTGCCCGGCTCGGTCACTACCCGTCACCTTGCTTAGCGTTTCCTGACGTGTTGGGAACGCCGCGGTCTCCCGCTCTGCCTTAAGCCATAGATCCGGCTTCAGCTATCGGCCGGAAGGCGCGCAAAGGCCAGAGCACCAGCACGCCACGAAAACTAAGCCGAGGACCGCCGGCTCGCCCAACCCGGCCACGCCACGAACAGTTAAGTCACCACACGGCTGGCTGCTCGACCAAACGGTTCTGCTGGATCGTCGTCAGCTGGCCAAGTGGGTGTTTCGCTCACGCTCAACGTTTCGAACGCCTAACTACTACGTGCTCCTTTCAAAGGCTGAACCCCTTGTCACAACCAGAGCCTTGGCCGCTAGACTCGCGTGGGGGGGGGCAAGGGGGGAAAACGCAGGAAAACGGCTCGATAAATGAAAAGCAAAGGCGCAGACATCCATGAATGTCACAACACAGCGCCAGATTGATCGATCCGGCCCCTTCACACGTAAACCTCACCGCACGGCCGGCTGCTCGCCAACCGGCCCCGCCGGATTGCCGCAATCCGGCCCAATGGGTATTTCGCTCGCACTCAATGTTTCGACAGCTCGACTAATGCGTGTTTTCTCTCATAGGTCAAACCTCTTGTCACAGACCGGAGCCTCGGCCATCAGACTTGCGGGGGGAGCCCTAGGGGGGAAAGCACAGCAAAAACTTCTCGACAAACGAAAAGCAAGGGCGCAAACACTCACGACATTTATACACCGAAATTAATTCAAATAGGCCCAAGGCCAGAATTCATTACACCCAAATACACCCAGTGTTGGGGTGGAACTGCTACCTAACAGAAATTTCTACAAAGATTCAAAGCAGGCGGCCTCAAGCATCTGCCTCAGCACCCGCCGGGCCCGCCGAGGTGCCAGTGTCTCCGTCATTGACGCCCGCGTCGCGGTAGACACCCGTCTCCTCGGAGCTGTCGTCCAGTTTGTTCAGGAGCAAGCCAAAGTCATCGACAGGCACGACTTCGCCGTCTTCCGTCTGCTCCGGCCAGAACTCGTCGTGGGAGGAGAACCCGACGATGTAGCTGGCACCGGTAGCGATCCGGCTGGCCTTCGCCTGCAGCTGGCTCTCCGAGCCGGCTCGCTAGCCCATCAGTGCCTCCAGCGACAGGTCCGGATGCCAAGACATCGTGAACCTAAGCACCATCTCGACACCGGCACGGGCGGCGGAAAGGCGCCAGTCATGGAGCCGATGCGGCCCCACCTCAAGCCACCGCGCAAGCAGCGAGAAGCTGTTCGGCGCAGTGGAGCCCGGCCAAAGGGCCACCACCATCTTCGTGCCGGCCTCAGAGAGCCGCACCATCTGGCTGCCCAAGGCTTGCAGACGAGCCTCGGCGGCGGCCATGAGCTCCGAGAAGGTCTAGGCCACATGCAGATCAGTACCAGAGCCGACCACGCCCTCCGGATCGCGCTGAAAGCGGGCCGCCTCCTTCGCTAGCTCCCGCGTCTCCGGGAAGACCCATGTCGAGAAGAGAATCAGAAGAAAGTTGCTATGAAAAGAGAAGCCGGAACCCCAGCCCGACAAAAGACCCAAGGGAAGCACTTACTGGAAAAGGACTCTTCCAGGTGCTGCGCTTCGAGCAACATACCACGTCGTTCCTGGTCGAGGGCATGGTGGTGATCCTTGACCGTCGCATCCAGTTGGGTGACCGTGGCATTGGCTGCCATCAGCTTGGCATCCTTGTCCGCGGCCGCCTTCTCGGCCACCTTGCGGCACCGGGTTTCCCCCCTGCTGGGCCTCCTCCGCCGCGGCCACCAGCCCCTTCAGGCGCTCCACCTTGGCCTGGAGTTGACCCTTGTCGTCGGCCAGCTTGTCGCGCTGCTGGTCCACCTCGGCAAGGGCCTGCTGTGTCTCCACAACCTTGGCGGTTTCCGCTCGGAGACGCTCCACCTCGGCCTCAGGGCGGCTCTTGTCGCCCAATAGCTGCATCTGCAGCTGGCCGGCTTCATCGAGCGCCTACCGGGCTCCCGTCGCCTCCTCCCTCGCCTACTCCACCGCGGCTGCGGAAGAACGACTCAGGAACAAAGCACCACCTCAAGGATTCACAAGAAAGAGAGGGAAAGGCACAAGGAAAGTAACTGCCACAACGTGGAGTTCCTCCTCCTTGGCGGCAAGCCGCTCCTTGAGCTGCTCGTGCGCCTCAAGGAGCCGGTTGTACATGCTAACCCGAGAGGAGTCCTGTTGCTACAACAAAACAACGATCAGTGCGAAAGACATCAATTTGAAGATTCGACCCAACTGCTACGCATTTGGCCCAAATCTCGGGGACTACACCCTGTGGGTGCGCTGGCATGCCCCCACTAAGAAGAATCAAGAAACAAGCAACGAGGAAGAAGAAAGTAGGACTTACGAGCATGGCATCCTCCAGCTCCCGCGCCTACTCCAGCTCGGCCTGGGCAAAGGACTGGATCCGGTTCGCCCGCCCTCGCAGGCACTGGGTCACGGCGGCCATTGCCACCTCCTCCTAGGTCGGCGGCCCAAAGAAGACCTCGTCGGCTCAGTGCCGCGGCGCTGCGGCCCAACGGCACGGCGACCGTCGGGCCGGAGCACCAGGGCATGGTCACCGCTGGCCTCCTCCCCCGCGACCGGCGTCCTCTCCGGCACCACCACCGTCGTTGCCGTTGTGGCATTGTCCGCAGCGCCTCCCCCAAGACGACATTACCACCGCCTCCGTCGGCCCCCGCCCGCTCGGCCGCATCAGCCCATGGATAGGTCCCATCCCCATTGACCACGACCTCCCGGTCGAGGTCTATCACATCCGCACGGCCGCCCTGGCCGTGCTCCTCCTCCAAAGACAACACAAAAGTTGTCGCCGCCACTGTCATCCTGGCCGGCATCTCCAGCCACGCCGGCTCGCGCCCACGCCTCCGCGGCGCTGGTACATCAAACCGTCATCCCGAAACCATCAAACGAACAAACAAAACCCTAGTTCCACCGCCGCAACCTTCTGTTCCCATGAGATCCCATCTTGGGGCCTGTTCCGGAGCACCGCCGGAGGGGGGATCTTCCATGGCGTGCTTCTACATCATCATCATCTCCTCACCATGAGTTGTGAGTGGTTTACCATAGACCTTCGGGTCCATAGCAAGTATCTAGATGGCTTCTTCTCTCTCTTTGGATCTCAATACCAATTTCTCCTCGATCTTCGAGGAGATCTATTCGATGTAATCTCTTTTTGCAGTGTGTTTGTCGAGATCCGATGAATCGTAGGTTTATGATCAAGATTATCTATGAGAAATATTTGGTTCATATCTGAACTCTTTATGTATGATTATAATATCTTCACAAGTCTCTTCGAATTATTGGTTTGGTTTGTCCTACTAGATCTATTGCTCTTGCAATGGGAGAAGTGATTTGCTTTGGGTTCAATCTTGCGGTGTCCTTTCCTAGTGACAGTAGGGGAAGCAAGGCACATATTGTATTGTTTCCATCGAGGATAAAAATATGGGGTTTATATCACTATGTTTGAATTTATCCCTCCACATCATGTCATCTTGCTTAAGGCGTTACTCTGTTCTTATGAACTTAATACTCTAGATGCATGCTGGATAGCGGTCGATGTGTGGAGTAATAGTAGTTGATGCAGAATCGTTTCGGTCTACTTGTCTCAGACGTGATGCCTATATATAATGATCGTGCCTAGATAGTCTCATAATTATTCGCTTTTCTATCAATTGCTCGACAGTAATTTGTTTACCCGCCATAGAATATCGCTATCATGAGAGAAGCCACTAGAGAACACTATGGCCACTGGGTCTATTCTCAACATATCAATCTACAATCTACTTTACTTTCCGCTTTTACTTTCTGTTCTTATATCAAAAAAGTACCAAAAATATCAAACTATCATCTCTATCAGATCTCACTTTCGTAAGTGACCGTAAAGGGATTGACAACCCCTTATCGCGTTGGCTGCGAAGTTCTTATCTGATTGTGCAGGTGCGAGGGACTCGCGCGTGGCCTCCTACTGGATTGATACATTGGTTCTCAAAAACTGAGGTGAAATACTTACTCTACTGTGCTGCATCACCCATTCCTCTTCGAGGGAATACAACGCAAGCTCGAGAAGTAGCAAGAAGAATTTCTGGCGCCATTGCTGGGGAGGCTTACACAAAAGTCATATACCAAGTACCTATCACAAACCCTTATCCTTCGCATTACATTTTTTGCCTCTCGTTTTCCTCTCCCCGCTTCACCCTTGCCGTTTTATTTGCCCTTCTGCCGTGTGTTTATCGTTCGCTTGCTTCTTGTTTGCTTGTGTATTGGATTGCTTGCTTGTCAGTATGGCTCAGAACAATACCAAATTGTGTGACTGCTCCAATACCAACAATAATGATTTTATTAGCACTCTGATTGCTCCTATTGCCGATGCTGAATCTTGTGAGATCAATGCTGCTCTGTTGAATCTTGTCATGAAAGATCAATTTTCCGGCCATCCTAGTGAAGATGCCGCTACCCATCTAAACAACTTTGTTGATTTGTGTGATATGCAAAAGAAAAGAGATACGAATAACGATATTGTTAAATTGAAGTTATTTCCGTTTCCACTTAGAGATCGTGCTGAAACTTGGTTTTCCACTTTGCCTAGAAATAGTATTGATTCATGGAATAAGTGCAAATATGCTTTAATCTCTAAGTATTTCCCTCCTGCTAAGATCATCTCTCTTAGAAACGATATTGTGAATTTTAAGCAACTAGATCATGAGCATGTTGCACAACCTTGGGAGAGAATGAAATTAATGATACGTAATTGCCCTACACATGGTTTGAACTTATGGATGATTATTCAAAACTTTTATGTTGGCTTGAATTTTGCTTCTAGAAATCTTTTAGATTCGGCCGCATGAGGCACTTTCATGGAAACTACCTTAGGAAAAGCTACCAAACTCCTAGATAATATTATGATTAATTATTCTCAATGGCAGACCGAAAGATCTACTAGTAAAAAAGTACATGCTATTGAAGAGATTAGTGTTTTGAGTGGAAAGATGGATGAACTTATGAAATTATTTGCTACTAAGAGTTCTTCTTCTGATCCTAATGATATGCCTTTATCCACGTTGATTGAAAATAATAATGAATCTTTGGATGTGAATTTTGTTGGTAGGAATAATTTTGGTAACAATGCTTATAGAGGAAACTTTAATCCTAGGCCTTTTCCTAGTAAATCCTCTATTAATTATGGTAATTCCCACAACAACTCTTATGGAAAGATGCCTTCTTAATTTGAAACTAGTGTTAAGGAGTTTATGAATTCGCAAAAAAAATTCAATGATATGAATTGCTTAAGATTGATGAATTGGCTAGAAATGTGGATATAATTACTCTTGATGTTGATTCTTTGAAACTTAGATCTATTCCAACTAAGCATGATATCAATGAGTCTCTCAAAGCCATGAGAATTTCCATTGATGAATGCAAAGAAAGAACCGCTAGGATGCGTGCTAAAAGAGAGAATTATATAAAAGCGTGTTCTTCTAGTTTTCATGAAAATAAAGATGAAGATCTGCAAGTTATTGATGTGTCTCCTATTACATCCTTGTTTTCTAGTATGAATCTTGATAAAGATAGGATTGGAGATGAGTCTACTTTAAGGTGTCCCTATGATTCGGAGTTTTTAGATCTTGACGTTAAAATTGTTAAAATTGGGAGTGAAGAGATTAAAACTTTGCATAGTGATGAACCAACTACATTGGATTTCAAGGGATTCAATTATGATAATTTCTCTTTGATTGATTGTATTTCCTTGTTGTAATCCGTACTAAGCTCTCCGCATGCTTATAGTCAAAATAAAGCTCTTACCAAACACATAGTTGATGCTTTGATGCAATCTTACGAAGAAAAACTTGAATTAGAAGTTTCTTTCCCTAGAAAGCTTTATGATGAATGGGAACCTACTATTAAAGTAAAAATTAAAGATCATGAATGATATGCTTTGTCTGATTTGGGTGCAAGTGTTTCCACTATCCCAAAAACTTTGTGTGGTTTGCTAGGGTTCCATGAGCTTGATGATTGTTCTTTAAATTTGCATCTTGCAGATTCAACTATTAAGAAACATATGGGAAGGATTAATGACGTTCTTATTGTTGCCAATAGGAATTATGTGCCCGTAGATTTCATCGTTCTTGATATAGATTGCAATCATTCATGTCCTATTATTCTTGGAAGACCTTTCCTTAGAAAGATTGGTGCAATTATTGATATGAAGGAAGGAAATATTAGATTCCAATTTCCGTTAAGGAAAGGCATGGAATAATTAACTAGAAAGAAAATGAAATTACCATATGAATCTATTATGAGAGCCACTTATGGATTGCCTTCCAAAGATGGCAATACCTAGATCTATCCATGTATCGTGCCTAGCTAGGGGCGTAAAATGATAGCGCTTGTTGGGAGGCAACCCAATTTTATATTTTTTGTTTTTGCTTCTGTTTAGGAAAAAATATTGCATCTAGCTTCTGTTTAGATGTGGTTTTGTGTTTTAATTAGTGTTTGTGCCAAGTAGAACCTTTGGGAAGACTTGTGTGAAGTTTATATGATCTTGCTGTGAAAAAACAGAATCGTTAGCGCTCGCTAGATTGGTCACTAGATTTTACTGGAGCGTGCTATTTAGTTGATTGTTTTTACAGATGATTAATAGACAAATTCCTCATATTTACCAATTTATTTAAAAAAAATTGGAGTTACAAAAGTATGCGAAAGTTACAGATTACTACAGACTATTATGTTTTTGTCTGATTCTGTTTTTCGTGTGTTGTTTGCTTATTTCAATGCATCTATGAGTAGTATTGGGAAGTATGAACCATAGAGAAGTTGGAATACAGTAGTTTTAACACCAATATAAACAAAGAATGAATTCATTGCAGTACCATTGAGTAGTGGTTTGTTTTCTTATACTAATGGAGCTCATGAGATTTTTGTCTAAGTTTTGTATTGTGAAGTTTCCAAGTTTTGAGTATTGCTTTGATGGATGGAACAAAGAGTGGCAAGAGCCTAAGCTTGGGGATGCCCAAGGCACCCCAAGGTAAAATTCAAGGACAACCAAGAACCTAAGCTTGGGGATGCCCCGGGAAGGCATCCCCTCTTTCGTCTTCATCCATCGGTAACTATACTCGGAGCTATATTTTTATTCACCACATGATATGTGTTTTACTTGGAGCGTCATGTATAATTTGAGTCTTTGCTTGTTAGTTTCCAAAATTATCCTTTCTGGACACACCTTTTTGAGAGACTTAAATATGGCCTAGGAATTGTTAGAACACTCTATGTGCTTCACTTATATCTTTTGAGTTGAATAGTTTTTGCTCTAGTGCTTCACTTATATCTTTTAGAGCACAGTGGTGATTATATTTTGTAGAAATTGTTGATCTCTCATGCTTCACTTACATCCTTTTGAGAGTCTATTAATACAGCATGGTAATGTGGCTATAAAACTAGCCTTCACATGATAGACATCCAATATCAATGTAGTAAAAACTTTCACACTAAGTGCATTGAATATGATGAGAAGTTGGATGCTTGATAATTGTTTTGAGATATGAGGATAGTGATATTAGAGTCATGCTAGTGGAGTTATTATGAAATTGAGAAATGCTTGTGTTAAAGTTAGTGATTCCCGTAGCATGCACGTATGGTGAACCACTATGTGATGAAGTTAGAGCATGAGGTATTTGTAGAGTGTCATCCTTTGTGTAGAGGTCGGGGGGGGCGCGATGGTTAACTCCTACCAACCTCTCCCCCTAGGAGCATGCGTTGATTGCTTTCTTTTGATGACACGTAAATTTTTGCAATAAGTATATGAGTTCTTATGACTAATGTTGAGTCCATGGATATTACGCACTCTCACCCTTTCACCATTGCTAGCCTCTCTTGTACCGCGCAACTTTCGCCGGTACCATACACCCACTATATATCCTTCCTCAAAACAGCCACCATACCTACCTATCATGGCATTTCCATAGCCATTCCAAGATATATTGCCATGCAACTTTCCACCGTTCCGTTCATACGACACGCTTCATATTGTCATATTTCCATGCATGATCATGTAGTTGACATCGTATTTGTGGCTAGGCCACCATGCATAATGTTTCATACATGTCACTCTTGATTCCTTGCACATCCTGGTACACCACCGGAGGCATTCATATAGGTCATACTTTGTTCTAGTATCGAGTTGTAATTCAATGAAAGTGTGATGATCATCATTATTAGAGCATTGTCCCATGTGAGGAAAGGCTAAATCAAGAAAGCCCCTCCAAAAAAAAGAAAGGCCAAAAAGAAAAGAAAAAAAGGCCCAAATAAAGGAAAAGAAAATAAAAAGGGACAATTGCTACTATCTTTTTCCACACTTGTGCTTCAAAGTTACACCATGTTCTTCATGATAGAGAGTCTCATGTTTAGTCACTTTCATATACTAGTGGGAATGTTCATTATAGAACTTGTCTTGTATATTCCAACGATGGGCTTCCTCAAATGCCCTAGGTCTTCGTGAGCAAGAAAGTTGGATGCACACCCATTTAGTTTCTTTTGTTGAGCTTTCATTCAGTTTTAGCTCTAGTGCATCCGTTGCATGGCAATCCCTACTCACTCACATTGATATCTATTGATGGGCATCTCTATAGCCCGTTGATACGCCTAGTCGATGTGAGACTATCTCCCTCCTTTTTGTCTTCTCCACAACCACCTCTCTATTCCACATAGTGCTATGTCCATGGCTCATGCTCATGTATTGTGTGAAAGTTGAAAGGTTTGAAAGAATAGAGTATGAAAACAAGTGCTTGGCTGAAATCGGGGTTGTGCA
Organism: Secale cereale; assembly: GCA_902687465.1. Taxonomy (NCBI): domain Eukaryota; kingdom Viridiplantae; phylum Streptophyta; class Magnoliopsida; order Poales; family Poaceae; genus Secale; species Secale cereale. Next base: position 385,076,075 of record LR738715.1, on the reverse strand, counting down.
TGATATGAATATTTTGTTTGATGAAGAGGGAGCATAGCCTGACTATATGATTTTGTAGGGATAACTTTCTTTAGCCATAGTATTTTGAGAAGACATGATTGCTTTGTTAGTATGCTTGAAGTATTATTATTTCTTATGTCAATATAGACTTTTGTCTTGAATCTTTCAGATCTGAACATTCATGCCACAAATAAGAGAATTACATTGAAAAACTATATTGGTTAGAATTCCACATCAAAAATTCTGTTTTTATCATTTACCTACTCGAGGATGAGCAGGAATTAAGCTTGGGGATGCTTGATACGTCTCCAACGTATCTATAATTTTTTATTGTTCCATGCTATTACTTATGATGTTTTGGATGAATAATGGGCTTTGTTATACACCTTTATATTATTTTTGGGACTAACCTACTAACCCAAAGGCCTAGTCCAGATTGCAGTTTTTTGCCTGTTTTAGGGTTTTACAGAAAGGGAATAGCAAACAAAGTCCAAACGGAATGAAACCTTCGGGGGAGATATTCTTGGAGCAAAATACGCACGGGAGACTTGAGAACCACGGAGTAGGGCTGACGTGGTGTCCACGAGGGTGGGGGGCGCCCCCCTATAGGGCGCGCCCCCTGCCTCGTGGACACCCCGTATGGCCCCCGGTGCCCTCCTTCCTCCTATATATACCTACGTACCCCGCAACCATCAGACGAACAGAGAAAACCCTATTTCCACCATCGCAACCTTCTGTTCCCATGAGATCCCATCTTAGGGCCTGTTCCGGAGCGCCGCCAGAAGGGGGATCTTCCATGGAGTGCTTCTACATCATCATCATCGCCTCACCATGAGTTGTGAGTAGTTTACCACTGACCTTCGGGTCCATAGCTAGTATCTAGATGGCTTCTTCTCTCTCTTTCGATCTCAATACCAAGTTCTCCTCGATCTTCCAAGAGATATATTCGATGTAATCTCTTTTTGCGGTGTGTTTGTCGAGATCCCATGAATTGTGGGTTTATGATCAAGATTATCTATGATAAATATTTGGTTCTTCTCTGAACTCTTTATGTATGATTATAAAATATTTGCAAGTCTCTTCGAATTATTGGTTTGGTTTGGCCTACTAGATCTATAGTTCTTGAAATGGGAAAAGTTCTTGGCTTTGGGTTCAATCTTGCGGTGTCCTTTCCCAGTGACAGTAGGGGCAGCAAGGCACGTATTGTATTGTTGCCATCGAGGATAAAAAGATGGGGTTTATATCACTATGTTTGAGTTTATCCCTCTACATCATATCATCTTGCTTAAGGCGTTACTCTGTTCTTATGAACTTAATACTCTAGATGCATGCTGGATAGCGGTCGATGTGTGGAGTAATAGTAGTAGATGCAGAATCGTTCCGGTCTACTTGTCTCGAACGTGATGCCTATATATAATGATCATGCCTAGATAGTCTCATAATTATTCTCTTTTCTATCAATTGCTCGACAGTAATTTGTTTACCCACCGTAGAATACCGCTATCATGAGAGAAGCCACTAGAGAACACGATAGCCCCCGGGTCTATTCTCAACATTTCAATCTACAATCTACTTTACTTTTTCGCTTTTACTTTATGTTCTTATATCCAAAAAATACCAAAAATATCAAACTATCATCTCTATCAGATCTCACTTTCGTAAGTGACCGTAAAGGGATTGACAACCCCTTATCGCGTTGGCTGCGAAGTTCTTATTTGTTTGTGCAGGTGCGAGGGACTCGCGCAAGGTCTCCTACTGGATTGATACCTTGGTTCTCAAAAACTGAGGGAAATACTTACGCTAGTGTGCTGCATCACCCTTTCCTCTTCGAGGGAAAACAACGCAAGCTCGAGAAGTAGCATGGGTCCGCCCGTGCGAACACCTTGCCAAGGCTTTGGCGTCCGACTCCTCACGTGGCGCTCTTAGACGAGCCAGCAGGCATGTGCAACACCCTGCCCATGGCTTCGCCTCAGGAGCAGTCAGCTCTAGGTGCAGGATGGGCTTCAAAAAAAGTAGGCAAAAAGAAGCAGTCGCTATTCGGCTTGTTGCGGGGAAGCCCTACGCTAAGCGCTCGTCGCATATACGTGAGCACCAATAGTTGGCGTGGGCGCCTCAGGAAACCCTGGGCGCCTGCGAGTCCCCAGGGGGCTTCGTGCCTCGCGAGGCTCCCTCAAGACTTTGGGTCCATCTGGTCTGGGAGAACGTGATGGATCAAAATCTCTGGAAGATCACGCCACAACCACTCGGCAGGCCATCATGGGCCATCAAGCGCACCAAGCTAAGTATCCTAATCGCGTTGGGCGAGAACCCTTCGATCAATAATGATATAAAGGCCAGAATATGAACAAGAAACACTAATAAAAAGGCGCAAGAGCCGCAATTCATTACATGTCCCAACGGGGCTCTTCTTGGTTCTTAATGCAGAAAATGAAAAAAAGGAGCGACCTCCTGAGGATCGGAGTTCCTAAAGTTGGGCTCCGGCACCATCCGCGCATAGTCGGAGTCCTCCTCCTCCTTGATGGGAGCATGGTGGCTCTTCCCCTTCTCGGCGGCCGAGAACCAATGTATCGGCGCCATGAAAATCCCTCGGAGAAGTGGGAAGAGCAGGGATTGATCTACAACAATCAAGTGAAGGACGGGGCGCCTCACCCCTTGTTTATAGGTCGAGAAGATCAATCGCTAGCCACTCACGCGCGGCCATAATGGCCCTGTTGCCCACACCAAGGAGTTGTCAAGTCACACGGTTGTCGAGACTGCATGGGCAGCGGAGTCGCCCATGTCCCATCCAACCATTACGCGTCGGCCTGGCCCGCAGCCTTTTGGGGCCCGCGGCGCTCCGTCCTCGGCTAACGCTTTGCCCCGAAGCCAACTCCACGCGCGCCTTGGGCCCGGGGGCTACTGTCGGCGTCCTGGGAACCAGGGTACCCATACTTGCCTGGCTGCGGGCCGCGACGCGCTCCTACCACGGCCTGGTACGGCCCAGCTGATAGGCCAACTGCCCAAGACCCTCGCGAGGGGGCTAGACCTCGCGAGGAGAATGACGTCAAGACCCCCTTAGGAGCAGCCTCGGCTAGGTTGATCCGGAGGGGCAGAGAATCCAAGGCCAAGCCTAGCTCATGAGGAGGCAATGACGCAAGCAGTGACGCACCGCGCCAGCGGGTGTCAGCGCGTGCCAGCGGCACAGTTGTCATTTCGGTGCAAAGGAGACAGCGCAGGCGCAGGTTCCCGAGGAACGGGACAAAGGTTTCCCCTTCGGTGCAACAAGACCGAAGACCGCAAGGACGACCTGGAGGATGTCACCACCGAGCCCACCACCGCATCACCGCCTGATCCTTTTGCAGGCGAAGATTGCTTTTGTCAGGGTAGGAACGTCCTTGTGTTCCCGATCAAATGGCCGTTGTGGGATCCCTTCCCGCCTAAACATTTCGGGGGAAGAGGACCCTGGCCACCTATATAAGTACATAGGATCCCCACTATGGAGGGACAATTCCGAGCAGATCCAAAAACTCTGCCCTCGCATAAGGGAGCAAGAACTCTTGCCTCCTGACCATCCTGAGCTCTCCTCCTGAGCTCAAGAACCACTGTACTCATCCATATTCAAGCCCTCCCGAGGCCAATCCTCCAAAGCAGGAAGTAGGGTTTCACACCGCAAGGTGGCCCGAACCTGGGTAAACTCTTGTGTGCTTTACTTGTTGTTCACTTGAATCTCTTCACTGGACGAGGGCGAGATGCTAGGTAGACATGAGTGGGAGAGATCTTCGTTCGCGCCCCTGTGTTCGAACTTCTTGGGTTTGCGGAGGCCGTAATCCGACAGCACTTCCTTTTTTGGCACCAAGGTTATGAAGGAGGTATTAATGCTCTCAAGATTAACATTACCAGCATGGAAAGCCAAGATAAGCTCAGTAATATCTCCCTTCATAATCCCCCAACAAGCTTTGATAAGTTCATTGTTAAAACCATCTGGGCCTGGAGATTTTTCATTTGGGAGATTTTTCACTACTTCATCAATTTCCTCTTGTAAAAGGATTCTCAAGGTCTTGCAATAACTGGGGATCAACTATGTGCTCATATAAATCCTGCAAATCAAAATGCATTGTGTGACCATTTGATTGTCCTAGTCTTTGTTTAAAAGCCTCCCACAGAATAGCAGCCTTTCCTTCATGATCAGTGATTTCCACCTGCTCTTCATTGAGCAGCATTGCAATCTTGTTGTGTCTATGGTTGATGGAAGCATTAGTGCGGAAGAACTTGGTATTTTCATTATCAAACTTAACACCTTTTATTTTCCCTCTTTGTTTCCAATAAATCTTCTGATTATGTAGTACCTCCAACAGGAATTCTTTTAATAGTGACCTGCAATTTGCTTCAAACATTGTGAGATTTCAGAATTCATCAACCATGTCCCAAAGGAATATACAAGCATTCAACTCTTCAATATGCTTTTTAAGGCATGAGAGACTCTTGGCCCATAGTTTGAGAGCTCTCCTTAAATTCTTAAATTTGGCATTAACTTTCTTTGTAGGGTCTGTGAATCCCACAGGAATATTCCAGGCTACCTAAACAATGTACTTGAAACAGCTATATTTCAACCAATAGTTCTCAAATCTGAAAACATGTGACCTAGGAATTTTTGTTCCAACTTTGATCATACATGGAAGATGGTCAGAGATTGGTTTTGCCAAAGGAAGAGTAGTTGTGTCAGGGTAAGATGTCATCCAAGCTGCAGAAGTAAAAAACCAGTCTAATTTCTCCAAAAGGGGATTTTCCTGCATGTTGCTCTAGCTGAATTGCCTGCCTTTTAGTGGTAGCTCTACCAGACCTAAATTACTAATAGCCTCATTGAAAAGAAGAATTTGATTGATATCTCCTCCAGGTTTATTTGTGTCCTCAGGTGATCTGATAAAGTTAAAGTCCCCCATGATTATCCATTATGTCTCATTAGGAGTTTGAATTGAACTGAATCAATCTATGAATTCCAATTTGTCCTGAGGATTGCAAGGTCCATAAATATTAGTGAGAGTCCAAGAATGGTTGGTAGTATTACAAGTTAACTGGACTGAGAGAGAAAACTTATATTGGAAAATCATTTCACCATTGAAAAGAGCTCCATTCCATGCAGTCAATATACCTCTAGAAGCCCCATTTGAGGGGAGAAATTCAAATTTGTTAAATCTTTGTGGGCAGAATTTATGGATATATGTGAGATAAAAGGTCTCTCTTTTAGTTTCCTATAAGCAAACAATACCAACTGCACTTTATTTAATCTTTTTCCTGATAGCTAACCATTTATCTCAAGAATCAGTACCCCTTTTATTCCAATTTAGTATATTCCATGACCTGTTGTTATTCATTAACAAGAATGATCTGATTAAATGTACCTAGTGACATCCCTTGGTAGTCTGCCCTGTAATGAAATGTTTTGTACTTTCAGAAGTTGCCAGCCTCCTATTCACATCATGGAGAAACAGGGTACAACAGACATGGACATAATAACCTTTCATAGCTTGCAAAATATGCTTGTCATACTGATCCAAATTATTGCATTCATTAACATACACAAAACATAGCCCTGACCACTTAATATAGGACAAAAGGTGCCAGATACTGTCACAGACATTCCTATTACACAAACTACACAGATGGTCTCAACCAGCATACATATCATATTGACAAATCTAGGGAATTGAAGGTGTCCTCTTATAATATTATAGATGTGTTGTGTCTTCATGTTTACACATCTTTATGCAGCTCAGTAGGTCATGTAGCTTTGAACACCTTGTCCACCTCCTCCGGTCCCTTCTTCTTGGGTTTCTTTGACAACATCTCATGAGCTTCCTCCTAAGACACCTTGCAAAAAGTCTTTGTCAGATTTTTTACCACTTTATTGTGAATTAGTGGTGGTACAACATTGCAAGGTAAACAAGCTTTAATATGACAGGATTTTCTCCTATATCCATTATTATCTTTTTTAATTCTATCAGTTCTTCTTACCTCAGTTTCTACCAGAGGCACTTTTTCTCTCCTTTTCCCGGACATTGCTTCACCTAGTGGTAGACAGACCACCTTATTTGGGGACAACTCCTGTAGTGGACTCCCAGTACCACTTGAAGAATGTGCAGCTGGGCAAATGCCCTCATTTTCTTTCCCAATTCCTTGAATTGTTCCTTTGCAACATGGTGCCTGAGATGTTATGTAGTTATCAGGTATGTGGAATGAGATAGATACTTCGGTAGTGCAGTTGGCAATCAACAAGGGCCATAGATCAGATTTCAATAAGTGCATAACCCAGCCAAACTTGTCAGGTGTTAACAAGAGATGGATTATAAAATTGAACCAACTTACTGGGATCTCAATCTTGAAAGTATTGACTTCACCCTGAGTAGCTGGAGCAAAGTGTTGAATCCATAGGTCCAATCCTTCTTTAGAGATTAAATGAGCACCATCAATAATATCCAGAGCATGTGCTTCAGTATTTTTTTTGAAATCAAAGTGATTTGGTGAAGAAGGTGAAGAGGGTGGGCCATATGTACCTTCGTTGTTACCAAGTGAAGAATTTCCAACCATTAAAGCAGGCTCCATGAGAATAGTCACTTTCCCTCTTAAAACCGATATGTCCACCTCATCCCAAGCAGCAGCCACCTTAGATACTGAGGTAAATTTAGTGATCTTCTCTGGGATAGTGGTTTTCTCACTATCAACAGCACCTTCTAGAGAATTGTCTTGAGATGCAGAGTCTCCATCAGTTGTAATGTTAGTTTCAGGGTTTTCCTCCCTGTTATTTTCAGCAGCAACATTGATAAGAGGAATGTGAGGCAAGTTCAAACGAGGATGAACCAAAGGTGGTGGAGCATGTACATGTAGTACAAGTGGTTGCTCCAAATCCACATTAGGCATAGCATCTGGCCCCTGCTGTGCAATGTCCATCTCCAGATTTGCTACTATAGCCTGCTCTGCTTCCTCTGGTTCTGCCTGATAAGCCAGAGCAATGTTATGCAGTCCCAGTCCCATGGATAAGGCAGGGGCTCTTTGATTAACTTCCTCACTAGCAGTATGGGTGATAGAGTAGCGGCCATCAGACAAAGAAATAGTAGTGGTGATGCTGCTGTAGGGAGCACCATGTTCTGGAATCATTGGGATCTCAATTTGTTGTTTTATAGGGGCTGGACGATTTTGTTGAAGGAATGCCCATTGGTCATTTTCCTCCTATTCATCCGACTCATCCCAGTCATCATTGTTAGCCTGATCATTGTTATCTTAATCATGGTTCATTGGCATAGGCTGAAACCCAAGGAAGTCATTTGCATGCTGGGGCACAGGAGGAAGGATTGGGTCTTCATCAGCAGGGCCCACACCCAGCATCTCCTCCCACAGCACCTCAATAGAGCAAGTCCAAGATTCTTCCTCTAAGCTATCTCCTTCAGACCATCTGATACTCATAGGTACTTCAATAAGATTAGTGACACGAGCTTTAACCAGAATCTTCCCTCTTAGGGCGTCCTCTCTTTCCCAACTAATGATTCAGCCCCTTTCTTTAACAAGTGAATAATTCATACGCATTTCCTGATGCTTACCGATATTACCAATTCGTTGACATTCATCACAAGATAAGACAAAATTACAGGGATCCTCGAAGAGAGTAGGCCAATAAAAACCAGATTGCAATACCTTGTGAGCAGTTCTATCTCCCGCGTGATGTCCTCCATAGGCTTCGGGGGGACATATCTGTAGGATTTGTTCCTGTTCATGCTTAGGTACACAACGTCTAATAATACCATCTACTTCTTCTTTATAAAGATGTGGGTCATCCCAAAAGTAATGTCTTAAATCATAGAAGAATTTTTTATTTTGTTGGCAAGTGAAACTAGGTGGTATGTATTTAGCAACAATGTAATTAGCATAGTCGGCATACTAAGGTGTGTTATGAGAAACATTTATTGCAGCTAGTTGTTCATGGGGAAAGCTATCATCAATAGGTAGTGGGTCATCAAGAATATTTTCTAACCTAGGCAAGTTATCAGCTACGGGGTTCTCAGCTCCTTTCCTATTGGTGATATGTAAATCAAATTCTTGTAGCAAGAAAACCCACCTAATAAGTCTAGCTCTCGCATCTTTCTTTTCCATAAGATATTTTATAGCAGCATGATCAGTGTGAACAATTACTTTGGAGTCAACAATGTAATATTGAATTTAGCACAAGAAAACAGAACTGCTAAAAATTCATTTGCAGTAGTAGCATAATTTTTTGGGCACTGTCTAGAGTTTTTCTAGCATAATGGATAACATTTAACTTCTTATTAACTCTTTGTCCTAGAACAGCACCAACATCACAGTCACTAGCATCCAACATAATTTCAAAAGGCAAGTTCCAATCTGGTGGTTGAACAATAGGTGAAGTGGTTAAGGCTTTCTTAAGTGTTTCAAAGGCTTCTATGCAATCATCATCAAAAATAAAAGGAATGTCCTTTTGTAAAATATTAGTAAGAGGCCTAGAAATTTTAGAGAAGTATTTAATAAACCTCCTACGGAAACCAACATGACCAATGAGACTACGAATACCTTTAGGACATGGAATTTTCATGATTGCATAAACTTTAGC
>LR738715.1:385036445-385067469 GCA_902687465.1 Secale cereale | reverse complement strand
GCAAGTTATCAGCTACGGGGTTCTCAGCTCCTTTCCTATTGGTGATATGTAAATCAAATTCTTGTAGCAAGAAAACCCACCTAATAAGTCTAGCTCTCGCATCTTTCTTTTCCATAAGATATTTTATAGCAGCATGATCAGTGTGAACAATTACTTTGGAGTCAACAATGTAATATTGAATTTAGCACAAGCAAACAGAACTGCTAAAAATTCATTTGCAGTAGTAGCATAATTTTTTGGGCACTGTCTAGAGTTTTTCTAGCATAATGGATAACATTTAACTTCTTATTAACTCTTTGTCCTAGAACAGCACCAACATCACAGTCACTAGCATCCAACATAATTTCAAAAGGCAAGTTCCAATCTGGTGGTTGAACAATAGGTGAAGTGGTTAAGGCTTTCTTAAGTGTTTCAAAGGCTTCTATGCAATCATCATCAAAAATAAAAGGAATGTCCTTTTGTAAAATATTAGTAAGAGGCCTAGAAATTTTAGAGAAGTATTTAATAAACCTCCTACGGAAACCAACATGACCAATGAGACTACGAATACCTTTAGGACATGGAATTTTCATGATTGCATAAACTTTAGCCTATCAACCTCAATACCTCATTCAGAAATGTTATGCCCCAAGACAATACCTTCATTTACCATAAAGGGACACTTCTCCCAATTCAGTACAAGGTTAGTTTGCTCACATCACCACAAAACTTGATCAAGGTTGCTTAAGAAACCATCAAAAGAAGTTCCGTAAACGGAGAAATCATCCATGAAAACATCAACAATCTTTTCACAGAAGTGAGAGAATACAACAGCCATACATCTTTGAAAGGTAGCAGGTGCATTGCATAAACCAAAAGGCATACATCTATAAGCATAAGTTCCAAAAGGACAAGTAAAGGTGGTTTTCTCTTGATCAGGTTGTGATACAGGTATCTGAGAGAAACCAGAATATCCATCAAGAAAGCAAAAGTGTGTGTGCTTAGATAGTCTTTCTAGCATTTGATCAATAAAAGGCAGAGGGTAATGATCTTTTCTAGTAGCTTTACTTAATGTCCTAAAATCAATTATGATTCTATAGCCAGTAACAATTCTTTGTGGGATAAGTTCATTTTTATCATTTGGAGCAACAGTGAAACCTCCCTTCTTAGTGACACTATGAACAGGACTTACCCATCTACTATCAGTTGTGGGATAGATTATACATGCTTCCAGAAGTTTTAGTATTTCAGTTCGTACCATTTCTTTCATCTTGGGATTCAATCGTCATCGGTGATCAACAATGGGTTTAGCATCAGGCTCCATATTGATCTTGTGGTGACAGAGAGTGGAACTAATGCCCTTAAGTTCAGCAAGAATATATCCAATAGCAGCATGGTGCTTCCTCAGAATTTTTAATAATATTTCTTCTTCATGTTCTAAAAGGTTAGCACAAATAATAACATGATATATATTTTCCTCATTGATATAAGCATATTTCAAAGTGTCGGGCAATTACTTTAATTCAAACACAGGATCACCTTTAGGTGGAGGAGGGCGTCCTAGAGTTTCAATAGGCAAATTGTGTTTAAGGAGAGGTAGTTGCTCAAAGAATAATTAATCTATCTGATTTCTTTCATGCAAGTGCATATCATTTTCATGGTCAGGCAAATATTGTTCTAATGGATCTGTAGGTGGCGCGGCAACAGAAGAAAGACCAATTATTTCATCTTTGCTATGTAATTCTTCATTATGCGGTTGCCTACTAAACTTGGAAAAATTAAACTCATGAGACACATCACCAAAACTAACACTGACAGTTTCTTTTTCGCAATCTTTCTTAGCATTGACAGTGTTCAAGAAAGGTCTACCAAAGATAATGGGACAAAAGTCATCTTGTGGGCAACCAAGAATTAGAAAATCAGTAGGATGTTTTATTTTCCCACACAAGAATTCAACATCTCTAGCTATCCCAAGTGGTGTGATGGTGTCTCAGTTTGCAAGTTTAATAGTAACATCAATATCTTCTATTTCAGCGGGTGCTATGGCACTCATAATTTCTTGGTATAAAGTAAAAGGAATAGCGCTCACACTAGCACCCAAGTCACATAAGCCATGATAGCAGTGATCTCCAATTTTTACTAAGACAACAGGCATGCCAACGGCAGGTCTATGTTTATATTTTTCATCGGGTTTGGCAATTGTAGAACTGTAAGTGCAATGAACATTTACGTTCATTGCTCGGACTATACATTGGCGTATTCACAAAGTCATAGCTACACCATACAAAGCAAAGCAAGACCAAGCCAGAGGAGCAGCTCTTCGTGAGATCAAAGAGCAGATCAAGAAGACCAAGACAACGAAGCATCACCTTGGGAAAGCATCCCTTGTCGGGCAGGAGAGCCTGGCTAGGTCGAGGCCACCCGAAGGGCAAGTCCAAGATTTCCCCGGTATGCTTTCCGAGTCTGCCAAGGGAAAATTTCACCGCCAAGGCACCACCGCTCCACCGCACCGCGATACAAATCATTTATCAGTGCGGTGTCGATCCCCCAAATGACTAAGTGGCTTCCACTAAGCACATGGAAACCAGTTGGGAGAGAGATTACCCTCATATGGCACCCGTTTAGAGGCATGTCAAGCAGACAAGCAGAAGATGACTAGGCGGCGCGGCAGGCTTGCCGGGTTGTATCCTCAGCATGACACCTAGCAGTGCATTTAATACACTTTGTCCTAACTGCCAGAGTTAGGTATGATAGCACTGTTAGCTCTCTAATCATGAGATAAAGACTGTTTTGCCACTGTGGTCACCCCTTATGCTATAAAAGGAGGTCTGAGGCAAACTTGTAACAAATTCGGGACCTTGCACACTTGTACACTCGTAGTTGCTCTCCCCGAGGCCACCTTGCCGGGCTTGAGCGATGCATGTTCATGGTGTCCTTCGATCCAACCCACCAAAAGTGGGAGTAGGGTTTTACGCATCGCGGCAGCCCAAACCTGGGTAAAAACCACCGGTGTCACCATTGTCGTGTTGCTTCATGCCCTCTGCTCTTTGTGCAACGTGAGCTTCGCCCCACCGAACCACTAAGGGGTCGATGGCCCCATAGGTGAGCATGTTCCTCCATGACAAGCACTTTCACCAACCAAATAAATAACATGCCCATCAATATTATCGACCAAGAGATCCTTAACCATTGAAACACTAGGTTCTACTTTAAATTTTCTAGGCGGTTTAGGTTCTTTAATATTACTTTTGCAAACCACAGCTGAAACCTTAGCATGTTCCTTTATCCTAACAAGGAAAGGTGGCTTTTCAATATAAGCAGTAGGCATAACTGGATCATCATTGTAAATGATAGTTTCATCCTTAGCTATTACCGGTTCTTCAATTCTTCTTTAATAGGGGGATGTTATTTAAACCACTTCTCCTTAGACTTATCCTTAGATCAACATGAGTAGCAAATGATTCACAGAAAGAGGCTACTATCTCAGAGACAAGTTCATATGTCGTGGTATTCTCACGTGGGGGGGGGGGTCGCGAGACGACAGATGCCACGGGGTGGCTTGAGGTGAGGGCGAGGCTGAAGTGGAATATCCAGGGACAGGATTAGGCAAACGGCGCGCGGTGGTTTACCCAGGTTCGAGGCTCACCGGAGAGATAATACCCCTACTCCTGCATGTCTAAATATATGTGGTATATCTGGTATAGAGTTGCTCCTGCAGTTGTATCTAAGAGCAGTGCCATAGGCATCTGCCTTCGTATATGTGTGAGCACAAGAGTGCTTGGTTGTGAGTGAGCCGTGGAGATGAGTGCCCATGTGTGCGTGTGTGTGGCGTGAGAGCATGGTGCTCCCTTGAGTGTCCTTCCCCTTGGATGGATGGATGTGACTCCCTTTTATAGCTTGGGTAGCTTACATCTAAAGCTAGGTGGGTGAGAGTAGGCATGGTGGGTGGTGGCCCACCCACCAACTACACCATTGGAGATGTCATGCGAGGTGACACGTGATGCAGGCTATAGTGCACCACTATTGCTCATCAGTGCACGGGTACAGGCGTCTTGTCCATGTTGCATCGGATGTGATGCTGCAGTTGACTTAGCGCAGCAGGCCGACTGGAGCAGTCGGGCGAGTAGCCGGCTGGAGCAGCCGGGTGGCGAGCTAGCTGGAGCAGCCGGACTGAGGGGTGTTGGCCACCCCGATGTTGTGAAGCATTGTTTCGCCGTCTTTGGGGTACCCGGGGGTCACTCCCCCGACAGTAGCCTCCGAGCCTCCGGGAAACTTGGCAAAGTTGAGTGGAGGTTTTTTATCGGGCATTGATGTAGAAGATGACGATGACGGCCAGCTGCGGACGGCAACCAGCGCGGCTTGCTTCCGGCGGGGGCGCACGAGCGCACCCACTGGGTGTAGTCTCCGAGCCTCCGGGCAAGTTTGTAAAAGTTGGGCGGAGGGTTTTCGCGGTTGTTGGTGCAGACGATGGCGTCGAGGGGCCGGTTGCAACTGGCGGCGGGCGTGTAACAGGCGCGGCATGTTCCGAGCGGGGCGCGCAAGCGCACCCGCTGGGTGTAGCCTCCAAGCCTCCGGGCAACTTGAAAAAGTCGGGCGGAGGGTCTTTTTGTTGAAGAAGTGGTCGATGAGAGCCGGCTGCGGGCGTGCAGCCGGAACGGCTTGTTTCCAGGGGGCACGCCAGCGCACCCACTGGGTGTAGCCTCCAAGCCTCCGGGCGACTCGAAGAGTCGGGCGGATGGTTTTTGCTGCTTTGTCTTGTCCCGTGAGGTCAGTGTAGCCTGACGGTCGTGGAAGACCACCAGGCGCGGATGCTTGCTGGTGGGTGCGGGGCCCTGCCGGGTGCGGACGCGGGGTCCGCCGGCAGCCGGGTGCGGTGCGCTGCCGGGCGCGGACGCGGAGTCCGCCGGCTGGTGCTGTTGCCGGGTGCGGACGCGGGGTCCGCCGGCTGATGTTGTCGGGCGTGGACGTGGGGTCCGCCGACTAATGCTGTTGGACACGGACGCGGGGTCCGCTGACTGATGCTGTCGGGCGCGAACACGGACGCTGATTGATGTTCTTAGGCGTGGATGCAGGGTCCGCCGACTGATGTTGTTGATGATAGCTGGCTGCGTGCTGCACCTGGTGTGACTTGCTTCAAGTGGGGGCGCGCCAGCGCATACACTTGGTGTAGCCTCCGAGCCTCAGGGCGAGGAAGGGGGTTCCCCATGGAAATGATCACGCAAAAGACAAAGTTAGTCCGTGCAGATATATCAAATGTTTGCTTTTTAGCATTGCAAGGTTTATGTGGACGGTGCCTACTCGGTTTCGTCTGAGCCCCCTTCAATCTTTTTCATGTTCCCTCGCTCTTTGGCTTGTGCTCTTGCTAGCCGGACAGCTGCATGATGGTCTGTGGCTGAGAGTGGGCCTAGAGTGAAGCGTATAGTATTCAGAATATGGGAGAAGATTCGACCGAGCAGATACTTGTAAAGCAAACAGTCAGGTCACCCAGACCGTTTTTCTTCCTGGACATTTTTTGCGTGGGGTGATCTCCAGCTTTTTCTCTTGCTAGCCGGACAACCATGCTGCGGTATGTAGCTGACACGAAGAGTGGGCTTTGATACTGTACATGCTGAAAGGATCGATATGGTTGACAAGAGGGAGGGGGTGAATAGACAACTAACAATTTTTAGCTTTTCTTAACCAATTTCAATAAGCAACAAAGTAAGTTGTCTAGATATTCAACTATGATGGCAACTTATAGGAAGTAAAGATAACAATCTCACAAGCAAGCTATCTAAGATAAACAAGGAAATCTTGCACAAGTAAAGGAAAGAAATAACCACAAGTGGAGCCGGTGAAGACGAGGATGTGTTACCAAAGTTCCTTCCCTTTGAGAGTAAGTATGTCTCCGTTGGAGCGGTGTGGAGGCACAATGCTCCCCAAGAAGCCACTAGGGCCACCGTATTCTCCTCAAGCCCTCACACAATGCAAGGTGCCATGATTCCACTAGTGGTGCCCTTGAAGGCGGCAACCGAACCTTTACAAACAAGGTTGGGGCTCTCTCCACAACTTAATTGGAGGCTCCCAACGAAACCCCGGAGCTTCACCACAATGGAATGTGGCTCCGAAGTGACCTCTTCCGTCTAGGGTGCTCAAACACCCAAGAGTAACAAAATCCACACAAGAAAGTATGGGGGAATCAAGTTTCCTTTGGTGAGAGTGTATATCTAGGTCTCCTCCTTGAATCCCTAGCAAATCAACAAGTTTGAGTGGCTAGGGAGAGAGATCGGGCAAGAAAGCTTCAAGGGTATTAATGGAGGAGAGAGAGAGATGAGAGGGTGGGTGGGAGGTGGGAGAAGGACCTCCTTAAATAGGATCCCCAAGATTCCAACCGTTATGTGCAGAAATACACTGGGCCGGTACTTCCGCACAAGCCACCTGTACAACCGGTGTGTGAAGAAAACCGCAGCTATGGCACCAGGGAGGTACTTTCAGTGTAGCACACGGTAGTACCGGTCTTCCGAAGAAAACCGAAACTACCGCTCCACCACCGGTTAACTACGGCGATAGTTTGGGCGGTGGTAGAGCCGGAACATCCTCTAGGGTAGTAGCTCCTGAGTGGTGGCAGTTCAAGCGGTACTACCGCACTGAATACCGGTAGTACCGGTTTGTCGAGAGGACTCTTGTACTTCCGGGCCACCACCGGTCCACCACCGCACCCAGTACAGAAGGGTATCACCCCTATGCGGTAATAGGGGCGGTGGTTTGACAAGAACTACCGGCCACCGTTACTACCGCTGTTAATAGCGGTACTACCGCAGTAGAGAAGACTGCACACACACATAAAACCAGGGGACCTCTCTCTCCTCGAACGAAGGCAATATGGTGGGTGCATAGTAACTGTGTACGTGACTTGATTCACCCAATACCTTCCGATGTGGGTTCCCTCTTAATAGTACAGATTTCCTACGACCAAGGGAAACAAAAAGCGTCGGAAACTTCATCTTCAATTTTTTCCTTCTAGAGGGAAGGCCTAACCGTCTTGCGCCACACAATGTGTACCTGAGTAATATAGGACGCACGATTAGTCCACACATGTATTGTCATCATCACCAAAACCCTAGGCAAGAGATGTCCTTACAATCTCCCCCTTTTTGGTGAATGATGACAACCACACGAATAGCACGGGGGATCTATAAAATGTAGGCGGAGCTCCCCCTTAGTGTGAGCACTTATTTAGAGTTTGCTTTTGGAATGCAAAAGTGCTCAAACTAGGATCAATGCTCCCCCTAGATTTTATAGACCAACCAGCGACCGCAAACCAACATAGTCGACAACAAAGCATATGATTGTAGAGAAAGAGCAGAGAACTAAAGATTCGATCACTGATAATAAGTAGGCTCTTCCGAGATAAGTGCATAGATAAATAGATAAGGGCACGCATGTCTCACACCATGCACAAGGTCACAACACAGGATAAGTACATATGACATAAATAAAAGGTTCTATACGATGAAAGTAACTTCAAGAAAAACCCATGCAACTCCCGTGACCTAATAACTCTCTCCCCCTTTGGCATCAAGCACCAAAAAGGAAAAGAGCGAAACTAACGCCCCAGGGCTCGGTAACGCTCTTCGCCTGTCGCAAGGGAATCATCAGAATCATCATCGTCAGAGTCCTCAGACTCCGCAGCCTCCTCATCATCCTCATCAACCTTAGCCTCAGTATCCTCAGCATCCTCAGTCACACGCGCAGCAGACGTATTGGGCTCGTGATCAGGCCACTGACAGTTAGCCAAAGACCACTTCTCCTCAGGAGTGATGCTCTTCTCAGAGCCACTCTGCACACCTGGCACATTGAGGTGCTTCATCATCTGAATCTGTCTGCGGCGCGCCATCTTCTCAGACATATGGGCCTTGTAGAGCTTCTTCTGAATATGAGTCTGTAAGCAGAAGGTCTTCTTGACCTTGGCAGTCAGCTTCTCCACCCAAGAGGGCTTGGCCCCCGCCTCCAACTCAAAGTCCTTGTCACATGAGGAAGCAAAAGTATCCTCCTCATTCCCCGCATGGAAGCGAGGAGCAGCATGTTTCTTCTTCCTCAACATCTTGACCTCATGCTCCGTGAGCTTATCAGGAGTAGTACGAGGCACTCCATGCCTTCGGACTTCCCAAACTGAGTATAGGAAGCGCATCACAAAAGGAGCGTAGATAGGTACCTTGCGGTACCAGACACAGTTGTACATGTCCTCCCACATCCACTTAGACACATCATAAGTGATGCCTTTGCCCCTCTCGGTCTTCATGGCCACAAGCAAATCCACCAGATATCCATAAATATCATCTTGGTTCCCAACCTTGGGTAGCAGCACACAATGGAACACACGGTGTAGAATATCATAGACACGCAGAAGATCATTTGATTTACCCACAATGCCACGGCCAGCGGTATACAGAGGAGCAAGTTTCTCCTTATCCATGGGGTTGGCTCGGTCGTGAGGACAGAGACCACCTTGACCATCCAAACCAGTGCCAGCATAGCCCAGAGCATTGCAGAAAGCACTCCAGGGAACATGGAAGAACTCATCCCGGCACGTACAAGAAAGGTGACGCTGATCATCACTACCGAAGTGGACAGTAGCATAAAACTAATGGACAAGCTCCACATCAAAATCACAGCGCAGCTCCATGAGCTTGATCAAGTCAAACTCCTCACATACCTCTAGAGCCTACCCAAAGTAAGCGAGGTTGTTCCTCCAATGCTCGAGGTCAATGGACCGCATCCGGGTGAACTTGTTCTTGTGGTGCTCGAAGATTTCAGACACAATCCTCATTTGCAATTCATTCCGGAACTGAGGGTTATTCTAGCGAGGAGTTGGTGGTCCGGTGTAAGGATCATGAAAGCGAAACATCTCCCAGTCCGGAAGCTTCCACTTATGCAGAGGTAGCACTGCACGCTGCTTGGCAGCAACTGACTTCTCCCGGCGAGTGGTTTTGGTGGGGACCACTACCTCGCGATCTTCTTCATTGACAGCTAGCCGCTTGCCCCTACGGGCCCTCTTCTTGGTGTTCTGAGCAGCACGAGAGCTAGAGCCACCTGCAAACGCACACGGAGAACACAAAGCAACCCAGCAAAGATGAGAGGAATGTACACAAGATCAGAAGAATAATTCATGGGTATGTAAGTAGAATAGAAACATAGCATATATGTTCAGAGCAACCTGTAGTTCCGGTTATTGAACCGGTAGTTCCGGTCCAGTGGTAGTATCGGTCGTGGAGACCGGTAGAACCGCTGAGAGCGGAGCTGCCGAGTTGAAGGAGAGGAACCACCCGATCGCAAAACTAGATGCTCTATGTCTATTACTAACTACGCACAAGTGAATAATGAGTCTATAAGGATCTCTCCCACCAAGCATTTAGCCAAAAATGAGGGAACACTAGCATTGCCCTAGAAAGAGGATTCAAGGAAAGAACCCTAAAAAGAGAAGAACAGGGCAATACCGGTATCCATGGGAGGAGATCGAGAAGGAGGCGGCCTCCACGGAGCAGATCCGATGAAGGGCCGACTGATCTGAAGTGCCGGAGGGTGCTTCGGGGCAGTGGGCGGAGCAACCGGCGGCTAGGGCAAATGGAATGGGCGGGCGCGAAGGGGAAAATAGAGATACCCCTTCAGCCCATACTATTTATACCCTCCCAGTTAAGCAGCCGGTAGTACCGGTCCGGGGACCAGTAGTACCGCTCCAGGAGCTACCTAGTGGTTGGGGCGGTACTTCCGCGTGAAGTGGTAGTACGGCGCACCAACACCGGTAGTACCGGCCAGGGGTACTGGTCAGAGTACCAGCGGTAGACCCACTAGCTCTAGACCGGTAGAACCGCTAGGCTACAGCCCGGTTGTAAAGCGGTAGAACCGCTGGTACCACCTATTGTACCGCCAGGAAGCAACAGCCCACTCCAAGATAGCAAACTTGTGTACATTTGGAATAGATGGCTTGGATAAGAAGGCTTAGGATGGAGCTAGTCACTGTAGTATGATGGTGAATACTCCAACACCCATTGGAGAATTCACACTCCTAAGAACACTCAAGGAGCTAAACAAAAGAAAAACCAACCTAGCCCGAGGTTGGTGGCCGGAGCCACCTATGTTTGAGTCAAATGGTATGGCACAACGAAGAATTATCCTTGGGACCATAACCAAAGCTCGTCTTTGGAACACAAGTTTCATCATAAATGACAAATGTGAAAGAGTAGATCAATTTATGCATAATGGGGGGAGGGAGAGTTCACTGAGAGAACAACACTCCCCCTATGTCCATGCCTACACCTAGGTAAGATAACTATATTGAGTGGGAGGTGTGTGTGCAAGGTTTCAAGCCACATTTCTCAAAGCTATGCCTTAAATCGCGAAATCTTGCTTCATCCAAAGGCTTCATGAAGATATCGGCAAGGTTATCATGAGTGTTGACATAGTGAAGCTCGATTTCTCCCCGCCGAATATGATCCCGGATGAAGTGATACCGAATCTCAATATGCTTCGTATTGAAATGTTGCACCGGGTTAAGAGAAATCTTGATGGCACTTTCATTGTCACACCAAAGAGGCACTTTGTCACAAGTGACATCATAATCCTTTAAAATTTGCCTCATCCATAGAAGTTGAGCACAACAACTGCCAGCTGCCACATACTCTGCTTCGGTGGACGAGAGAGACACACAACTTTGCTTTTTGGAAGACCAACTTACCAGAGAGCAACCAAGAAATTGGCACCCTCTGGAAGTGGACTTCCAATCCACTTTGTCTCCTGCCCAATCCAAATCAGAGAAACCTACAAGGTTGAAGTTTGCTCCTCTTGGGTACCATAAGCCAAAGTTTGGGGTATGAGCCAAATATCGAAAGATTCGCTTGACTGCCACAAAGTGACATTCCTTAGGTGAGGCTTGAAACTGTGCACAGATTCCCACACTGAACATTATATCCGGTCTAGATGCACAAAGGTAAAGCAAGGAACCAATCATAGAATGATATACCTTTTGATCCACCGCTGTACCATTGGGATCAATGTCAAGTTGGCACTTGGTTGGCATTGGAGTAGTAGCCGGCTTGACATCACTTAGATTAAACCTCTTGAGCATGTCTTGAGTGTACTTGGCTTGTTTGATAAAGATTCATTCTCTTCTTTGCTTAATGTCAAACCCAAGGAAGTACTTCAACTCTCCCATCATGGACATCTCAAAATGTGTGGTCATGGGTGCGGCGAACTCATCATTGAAAGCTTTGTTAGGTGAACCAAAGATAATATCATCAACATATAGTTGGCAGACAAACAACTCCCCTTTGACCTTCTTAGTAAAAAGACTGGGGTCGATTTTCCCAATTTCAAACGCACGATCTTGTAACAACTCGGTAAGATGCTCATACCACGCACGTGGGGCTTGTTTAAGGCCATAGAGTGCCTTATCGAGTTGATACACGTGATTGGGGAACTTAGGATCCTCAAACCCCGGGGGTTGTTTGACATAAACCAACTCATTAATAGGACCATTAAGAAATGAACTTTTCACATCCATTTGTTGCAACTTAAAATTATGATGAGAAGCATAGGCAAGAAACAAACGGATAGATTCAAGGCGAGCAACGGGGGCAAAGGTTTCACCGTAGTCGATACCCTCGACTTGGGAGTAGCCTTGAGCCACTAGACGCGCCTTGTTGCGAATGACAATGCCATGAGTGTCCTACTTGTTCTTAAAGATCCACTTGGTTCCAATGACATTATGGTTCTCCTTTGGCCTCGGCCCCAGACGCCACACTTTGTTGTGCTCGAAGTTGTGGAGTTCTTCATGCATGACATTAAGCCAATCAGGGTCTTCGAGTGCCTCATAGACCTTTTGAGGTTCAACACAAGAGACAAAAGCTTGATGAGCACAATAGTTTGCTAATTGTCTACGAGTGCTTACCCCCTTTGTGATGCTTCCAATAATATTCTCCATGTGATGTTCTCTAGAAGCAAGCCTGGAGGCAATTTTTTGCAGCACGACGCTCCAATTGCTCTTCAAATGATAATTGAGGAGCGCTGAGTTGATCATCTTGAGCGACGTCAAGAGCTTGATCTTGATCTTGCTCACAGGAGAGAACTTGGCCTTGTGCACCATTTGGTAGCTCACCACCATCTTGTGATTGATCTTGCACTTGGCCCTGTTCGTCTGGTTGAGGGCCTTCACTTTGTTCTTCGGAAGCGTGTGGGTCTTGGGTTGATGATGGTTCCACTGGTGTGGAACATTGTCCTTCTCCTTCGGCCACAAGGGGTTCCTCAATGGGTAGGATATATCCAACACCCATTCTTCTTATGGCTTGAGGAGGAATTTCATCACCTACATCACAAGTACCACTTGGCTCCACTTGGGAGCCGTTATCCTCATCAAACTCTACGTTACACGTCTCCTCAATCAGTCCATTAGACTTGTTGAGGACACGGTAAGCATGAGAGTCTGTAGCATAACCAACAAATATGCCCTCATGAGCTCTAGACTCAAATTTAGACAAACGAGCACCTTTCTTGAGGATGAAACACTTACACCCGAACACCCGGAAGTACTTGAGATTGGGCTTGTTACCGGTAAGAATCTCATATGGAGTCTTGTTCAAGCCTTTGCGGAGATAGAGCCGATTGGATGCATGACACGCGGTGTTGATGGCTTCGGCCCAAAAGTTGTATGGGGACTTGAATTATGCCATCATGGTCCATGCTGCATCTAGCAATGTCCGGTTCTTTCTCTCCGCTACACCATTTTGTTTAGGGGTATAAGGTGTGGCATATTGATGTTTGATCCCCTCATCACTAAGAAACTCATCCAAGGTGTAGTTCTTGAACTCGGTGCCGTTGTCACTTCGGATCATCAAAACCTTTGCTTCATGTTGTCTTTGAGCTTCATTTGCAAAGTTGATGACGGTTTGTTGGGTCTCACTCTTCTTCTTGAAGAAGTATACCCAGGTGTATCTTGAATAATCATCCACAATCACCAAGCAATACTTTCTGCCCCCAAGACTATCAAAGGATGGAGGCCCAAAGGGATCCATGTGAAGGAGCTCTAATGGTCTTTTTGAGTAGATGATAGTCGTGGGAGGGTGAGCCGTCTCATGTAGCTTTCCTTCAATACAAGCACTGCAAGCACGATCTTTGGCAAAGCTAACATTTGTTAGTCCACGGACATGGTCCCCCTTGAGAAGACTTTGCAAAGATCTCATATTGTCATGGGCTAATCGGCGATGCCAAAGCCATCCCACATCAATTGTAGCCATTAGGCATGTCGCGGTCTTAGTGGGTTGCTCCGAGAAGTTAACAACATAGAGACCGTTCTCGACATGTCCAACATAGGCTACTTTAAGAGTCTTGCTCCACAAGAGGGCCACGATATCAATATCAAAGAATGTAGCAAAGCCCATGAGTGCAAGTTGGTGAACAGAAAGTAAGTTATATGCAATGGACTCAACAAGCATGACTTTCTCGATCGTGAGTTCATGAGAAACAACAACCTTGCCAAGCCCCAATACCTTAGAAGATGAAGCATCACCCTATTCGACGTTGGTGGCCATGGATGAACCTAGATGCACGTCCACCACCAAGTCTTTGCTTCCGATCATATGATTTGTGGCTCCCCTATCGAGCAACCATGATCCCCCACCGGAAGAAAACTCGTACAAGAGATCAATGCTTGGATTTAGGTACCCATTTGGTAATGGGTCCTTTGAGGTTAGTAACAAGGGTCTTAGGAACCCAAATAGACCATTCAATGTACTCATAATAGGAACCAACAAATTTAGCAAAGACATGACCATCACTAGCACGACATAAAACATAAGAAGGATTAAAATCGTCGTCCATGTTTGATGGTATGGTGGGGTTTTTCTTGACTCCGCCACCCTTCACATTGTTCTTCTTCTTATACACACCCTCTCCCTCTTTCACAAAGGTTTGTTGGAGAGGGGGAGGTAGCTTGGTCTTGTCATTCTTCTTCTTCTTGGGCTTGGGAGCAAACCAAATTCCTTCCTTTGCCACAACCTCCTTTTGATTACTCAAAAGATTGTTGAGGTTCTTCTCACCTTGTATACATGTCACACGGCCTTTCTCAAGTTGCTTCTTAAACTTGGCATTTTCTTCAACAAGATGCACATGCTCGCAATATGGGTTAGTAGCATTTGCATTATCAATCAACACCATGCGATGAAAGATAGCTTTTTCCTTGGTTAGCGAAACTTGGAGTTGATCATGAGACTCCTTGAGAGAAGCATGCATACCTTTCAAGGCCTTGTGAGCCTTGTCAAGTGTAACAAACTCCTCCTTGAGGCTAGCATGGTCAACCCCAAGTTTTGCCTTCTCGGAATTAATCATACGAGAGACAACTAAAGCATGATCTAGATCTTTCTTTAATTTAGCATGATCATCGTTGTGTGACTCCTCAAGAGCCAAACGAAGACCACACTCTTCCTCTAGAGCATTAGAGAGATCCAATATCTCATCGGCATAGTCTCGACTATGACCTTCCATTTTAGCAATGGTCTCCTTGTGAGCCTCGATCATGTCATTGGCCTCACCGAGTTGTTCCAAGAGAGCAAAAAAATGCTTCTTGGGTTTGCCCTTGAGTTTGCTCATAAATAACTCAAATTCATTCTCTTCCTCCTTTGCTCCCTCACTCTCCTCAATACAAATCCGTCAATAAAGGATTAGATATGATGGTAGTGTTGATGTTTAGAGTTACCTTGTTGGTGGCCTTAGCCATGAGACACTTGTCGGTGATGTTCTCATTTGGTGAGTCAAAGATAGATGAGCGGGGAGTAGTAGCAATAGCAATTGTGGCCATGGTGACCATCTCATCATCTTCATCATTATCATCATCCTCAACAAATTCTTCTTGGGCCACCAACCCTTTAGGAGGGGTCTTCTTTTTGAAGTTGTTCTTGTTGGGATAAGAGTTGGCCTTGTCCTTCCAGATAAGCTTGCCTCAAAAGTCTTCTCTTTTCTCATATGGGCAATCTACAACAAAGTGGCTTACATTCCCACAGTTGAAGCATGTCCTCACTCGTTGCTTGCCCTTGTTGCCACTTGAGTTGTTCTTGTTGAAGTTGGGCCTTGAGTTCTTCTTGTTGCCCCAAAATTGCCGTGAAGCAAGAGCCATGTGCTCATGATAGGCATATTTGGTGTCCTCGGGCCAACACTCATCGTCATCCTCCTCCTCCTCTTCTTCCACACAGGCCTTGGCCTTCAAGGCAAGGTTAGGCTTCTTTGGTCGTTGAGCTCTTAAAACCGCATTGTCGACGGTCTTGTCCAAGATCCTCATGGCAACGAACTCATCCAACACTTCATTTGATGACAAAGTGTGGAAGTCCAGTCTTTGGCGAATGACAGAGGACATGGCCTTGTGGTAAGGCATCATGGTATTGAGAAACTTGCGCTTGATCCAATTGTCATCCGTGTCGTTGCTCCCATGATCTCGAAGAGAAACATCAAGAGTGGTTAATCTCCGATAAAGTTCACGAGGATCTTCATCTTCGATCGTAGCAAACTCATCGGCTTCATCTTGCATGTACAACTTCATAGTTAGAGCGTTGAATGCTTGCGCTCCCCTTGTACATGGAGCCAACATGCTCCCAAGCTTCCTTGGCCACGGTGAAGGGTCGAAGATGTGAAATGTCTTCGGGGGGGGGGGATAGCATCTTGACATATGCAAAGAACGGACTCGTTGAATTGATGATCCGCAGCTTCTCTCGGAGTTAAGTTGTCGGGATCACGTCGGTAAAAACCTTGCTCAATGATTCTCCAAAGATTAGTAGAACAATGATTCAAATGACGTCTAAAGTGGAACATCCAAGTAGCAAAATCAGAATTTTTCACAAACTTAGGAGGAGGACCAACGGAATTTAAATGCGGAGTAGGAACTGGTCCTCCATAGTGGATTGGAGGAGCGGAGTGGGCAAAAATCCTACTCCCATTCTTAGTAATCGAGACTTGCTCACTACTAGCTTCTCCCTTGTCGGGACGTTGGTAGCGGGACGAACCACTTCCAACGGTGTGGTGGATAATTTGAGCCCCTCAAGCAATTCCTTAAACATGCCTTTGACCTCGGTCGCTAGTGATTCTTTCAATGTGGTCATTGCCACATTGAACTCCTCACGAGAGACCAAGGCTCCCCCATCGGACATAGGCAAGGACGGAGTTCCACCGGAATGTTCCTACGTCTCGACTACGTAAAGAGACGACGCTCTGATACCAATTTAAAGGATCGATATGGTTGACTAGAGGTGCGGGTGAATAGGCAACTAACAATTTTTAGCTTTTCTTAACCAATTTAAATAAGCAACAAAGTAAGTTGTCTAAATATGCAACTATGATGGAAACTTATATGAAGTAAAGATAACAATCTCACAAGCAAGCTATCTAAGATGAACAATGAAAGATTGCACAAGTAAAGGAAAGAAATAACCACAAGTGGAGCCGGTGAAGACGAGGATGTGTTACTGAAGTTCCTTCCCTTTGAGAGGAAGTACGTCTCCGTTGGAGCGGTGTGGAGGCACAATGCTCCCCAAGAAGCCACTAGGGCCACCGTATTCTCCTCACGCCCTCACACAATGCAAGGTGCCGTGATTCCACTAGTGGTGCCCTTAAAGGCGGCAAACGAACCTTTACAAACAAGGTTGGGGCTCTCTCCATAAGTTAATTGGAGGCTCCCAACGAAACCACGGAGCTTCACCGCAATGGAATGTGGCTTCGAAGTGACCTCTTCCGTCTAGGGTGCTCGAACACCCAAGAGTAACAAAATGCACACAAGAAAGTATGGGGGAATCAAGTTTCCTTTGGTGAGAGTGTAGATCTAGGTCTCCTCCTTGAATCCCTAGCAAATCAACAAGTTTGACTGGCTAGGGAGAGAGATCGGGCAAGAAAGCTTCAAGGGTATTAATGGAGGAGAGAGAGAAACGAGAGGTGGGTGGGAGGTGGGAGAAGGAGCTCCTTAAAAAGGGTCCCCAAGATTCCAACCGTTATGTGCAGAAATACACTGGGCCGGTACTTCCGGACAAGCCACCGGTACAACCGATGTGTGAAGAAAACCGCAGCTATGGCACCAGGGCGGTACTTCCGGTGTAGCACACGGTAGTACCGGTCTTCCGGAGAAAAGCGGAACTACCGCTCCACCACCGGTGAACTACCGCTTCGAGTCGAGAAGGTTTTTAACCAACGGCGGTAGTTTGGGCGGTGGTAGAGCCGGAACATCCGCTAGGGCAGTAGCTCCTCAGTGGTGGCAGTTCAAGCGGTACTACCGCACTGAATACCAGTAGTACCGGTTTGTCGAGATGACTCCGGTACTTCCGGGCCACCACCGGTTCACCACGGCACCAAGTACAGAAGGGTATCACCCCTATGCGGGACTAGGGGCGGTGGTTCGACCGGAACTACCGACCACCGGTACTACCACAGTAGAGAAGACTGCACACACACATAGAACCAAGGGGACCTCTCTCTCCTCGAACGAGGGCAATATGGTGGGTGCATAGTAACTGTGTACGTGACTTGATTCACCCAATACCTTCCGATGTGGGTTCCCTCTTAATAGTACGGATTTCCTACGACCAAGGGAAACAAAAAGCGTCGGAAACTCTGTCTTCGATTTTTTTCCTTCTAGAGGGAAGGCCTAACCGTCTTGCACCACACAATGTGTACCTGAGTAATATATGACGCACGATTAGTCCACACATGTATTTTCATGATCACCAAAGCCCTAGGCAAGAGATGCCCTTACACATGCTACTAAGCTGTCTGTGGGAACAAACTAATGGGGCCGAGCGGCCAGCCTTCGGGCCAACACTGGCTGGCGCCGGGGAAAACAGTAGTGCAACTGGTAAAAATGCGAGTATAGCCCTCCAGGTCGCTCGGGGTTTTCCGTGTTTGCACATGGTGCGAAAGTACGCGGGTGAGGAGCTCACATTGCTTTGACACATATGAGGCGGAGGTTGACGAAGACAGTCGGTGCGGCTTAGCGCTCGCGGAGCGTGCCGGCGCACTCGCTGGGGGTAGCCTTTGAGCCTCTGGGTGCTCGAACGGGGTCCTGGCCGGTCACACCCGACCGACCAGGCATCGAGGCGGGCTGGCAGTCAGGCGGGCACTCCAGCCCGCCCGGTGTTGAAGTAGATGGGAAGGCCATCCGGCCAGGCGACGACGTGGGCCGGCAGGCCAGCCGGCCGAGCGGCGATGTGCGCAAGCGGGCGCAGATGGGCGTCTTTTGTTTTCTTCTTTTTCTCTTTGGCCGGCTGTTGTCAGCCAGACGCAAACTTTTTTGTCTTTCTTTCGCAAGCTGTCTTGAGCAGTTGGCCATGTCTTGGGAAGCAAGGGTCACTTTAGGATGGGCAGCAGACAACACCTTTTCTTTCAGTTGGGCTCATTCTCTCCCTTTTTTTGGAGCTGGCCGAATTGCAGGTCGGATGGCAGCCGACCAGACATGCGCGCACCCGGAAGAGCCGGCCAAGCCATGGACATACATAGTGCAATTGGCATACATGTATTATACGCATGTATGCGCATTTTTTTGGTGCAGCAGTCGGCTCCAACTTTTTCTCGTTCCATTTCAGCCGGCCTAGGCAGCCGGCCTAGGCAGCCGGCCACAACAGGAGCCATCAACGAGCGAGCGGGGAGCCAGTTGGCGGTCGAGCTGGCTGGGTGGCGGGCAG
This sequence comes from Secale cereale, assembly GCA_902687465.1. Taxonomy (NCBI): domain Eukaryota; kingdom Viridiplantae; phylum Streptophyta; class Magnoliopsida; order Poales; family Poaceae; genus Secale; species Secale cereale. The sequence continues at coordinate 385,048,807 of LR738715.1, read as the reverse complement.
AGCTGGCAGTCAGCCGGGCCACCAGGTGGAAAGCGGAGCCGGCAGTGGGGGTGGAGCCGGATGGCGAGAGGCACAGGCGGGTGGCGGAGAAGTCGGCAGGCTGCCGGGTGGCGCAGCGACGTGGGCGGGGCAGCGCGCCTTAGGGCAGAGCGGCACGAGGGCAGAGTAGAGCAGCCACGCAGCACAGGGGCTCGCGGGACGGAGCAGTGAGCGGGGGCGACGGCGAGGAAGGCGATGCACGAGCGTGGGAGCTGCACAGCACCATATGTGGCCGAGCGCGGAGGCCGGCGGCTGGGCGCGCAGGCGAGCACCATGGTGGAGGGGATCCATGGAGCGAAAGCAGATGTGGCCAGTTGCGTGGGGGAAGGATGCGGTGAGGCAGACGCGGGCGCCGCAGGAGCACCGCAGGGCGAGGCAGGGCCACCTTCCGCGAGGAGTGGATGCGGCTGACGGCGCTGTTGGAGGGGCGGAGCGGGTGGTGCAGCGCGTCCGTGCGGGGAGAGGTGGAGGAGCACGGAGCCAGCGAAGAACCATGCGCGCGGGGTCGGGGGAGGCCGGAGTAGAGGAGGAGCTCGGGCGCCTAGTCCTGTGCACGCGCGGTGCGGACGGTGTGATGGGGCCGCGGGCGCGTAGCTGCGTGGTCGTGGAGGTGGTCAATGGCGCGGCAAACCTGGGTTGGAGCAGAGCGCCACCGGGGTTGGTAGGAGTAGGTGGAGGCCCGCCCAGGTGGCTGCCGACGCTGACGCGCGAGGCGACGCCCACGCGGAAAACGAAGAGCTCGTCCCCCGCGTGAACGAGGACGAAGCAGAGGTTGAGGCCGACGCGGCACAGGACGGCGATGTTGGGGCTCGCTAGTAGGAGTAGGACGACCGCGAGCCGCAGCGGTGCGAGGGCCGCGGACGCATGGCCGGAGCAGTGACATGGTGTGCCGGAGGCCGCCGCGGGCGTGGAGGAGCGACGGGGCACCGCAGGCGCACGGCTGGAGCGGCTATGTGAGCGCCTGGACGACTACGCTTAAGTGAGACGCAGTACGGGGGCACACAAGAGGCCGGGACGCGCGGCCATGTCAATGAACACCGGCGAAGGGCCGACGGCGATGTCATGGTGGACGTGAAGAGAAGGGTCCCGCCCGGACCACGATTCCAGCTACCGCTAGCCTCACGGTGGGCGCCAACTATCGTGTATTCTCGCGGGAGGGGGGGGGTCATGAGACGACTGATGCCACGGGATGGCTTGAGGTGAGGGCGAAGCTGTAGTGGAATATCCTGGAACGGGATTAGGCAAACGACGTGTGGTGGTTTACGCAGGTTCGGGGCTCTCCGGAGAGATAATACCCCTACTCTTACATATATGAATATATGTGGTATATTTGGTACAAAGTTACTCCTGGAGTTGTATCAGAGAGCAGTGCCATAAGCATCTGCTTTGTATATGTGTGAGCATAAAAATAGGGGTGCTTGACAAAAATGATGGGTATTTGATCATGCCCTGATGGCTGGTTTGAGACCCTCATGCTGTCTTGCGTGAAACCCCGAAGTACCATGTAACTTTGTTGATATATGGAAAGTCAGTGGGATGCTCTCCTACTGTCATTGATTGTTCAAAAAAACGGTGTCCCGAACCAGTATAAACTTTGTGTCCCTTGTTCTTTGGATCTGACGAGCTAGGCCTAGGATCGTTGAGTAGATGAGCTAGGGCAGAAGGAGAGATCTTTGTGCACACCCCAGAGTTCCAACCTTAAGGGTTTTTCCGGAACCCGACATCCGACACTCTTGGACCTTAGTCATCTGCTCTCGAAGCCATGTAATTTCCACATTACGCTCTGCTTGGTTCTACGTAGTGACCTCAGTTGCCAGTAAGGTTGTAAGGGTATTCATTAAATCAGATAATACTTGAGTCAACGTCCTTACTGAGCGAGATCCTCGAGGAGCCGCCGTTGTCGGTTCAGCCATGGGCGCTGCACCCGTAGTTCTTGAATTGTTAGCCGGTGTCGTTCCTGCCATGTAGATGTCGGCTCGGCATGGCGGCTCATAGGGGTCCGGAATCCTGTCTACGTCGGAGCAGCCCCCAAACCCGCCATAATGAAGCCGATAGATCGATTACATCTCTCAAGTCGAAGACTCCTCATCCATGTAGACGAGAGTCTCTCCTCCAGAATCAGAATTCTATGGGAGTTCCACACCTTGTGTGAAACCAACAATGCCTGGCATGAGACTGGGCGTGTTGTGCGTGCCGAGCCCGCTCAATGAGGTCGGTGCCGAAGTCTGGCTCGGGTTCAGATCTGATATCTTGCCGATGAAAATGTGGATTCCGCCGAAGTGGGCCCGGTACCCATACTCGATTGAGTCGGCCTCGGAACCCCAGCCGGCATTGTCGATGTAGAGCTTTTCGCGGTGACTCTTGGTCATCCTACAAACGACGTATCCCTCGAGCCCTGGGAAAGTGCCGTTCAAGAACTCAAAACCACCGTGCTCTGGCCCCACGGTGGGCGCCAACTGTTGAGGTTTTGTCACAGCAGATGTCCTAGTGTGAGGACTTAGACGTGAGGCCATCACAATGGTGATTAGATTGTTAGGGTTCAGTGGAATGGGAGACACAAGTTACCCAGGTTCGTCCCTTCACGACCGAGGTAATAGTCTACGTCCTGCTTCTTTTATTATTGCTTGAGTATCGATTACAAGGGAGCGGATTCTCTTGATCTAGCTATCGATTGTTTGTTATCTGTCCTATCTATGTTAGGGGCTCTCCTTTTGTATACAGTTCGAGTCCTCCGGCTTACAAGAGTCTGGGTCGTAACATGACCCGTGACCGAGTTTAACTCTAAGTCGCCTTGCCTTTGTCGGCAAGATGCCATACAGCATGGGCCACCTACCGCCTTCTAACTTCAGGCCCTAAGTCAGCCCATCTTGTGAGCCTTTAACGCCCCGGACACACCCGCCAGTGATCGTTACTCCTGGCGGGATCTAGACTGGCCCCATAGATCAATACTAGTCTTTTATGCGAACTTTCTCCTCACTCATGTGCACCCGGGAGCAACTTCTCGGTCAGTCACCCATCCTGAAATTACTCCAAGCTTAGCACGCTTAACTTTGGAGCTCTGACCGAATGAGCTACCGGAAAAAATGAATTCCTTATTGATATGAGTAGTCTATCATCCCTATTAAGCCAGGCTATCACATACACCCCCACTCAGAGGAACCGACATCCTCGTCGGGCCACAGGAACGTTCCCTCTTGGCACATACGTTTGTGCATCCAGTTCGGTACATGTGCCATGACGTGTCCCATGATGGGTCACAAACGTTAAGAACAACATGATCGCGCACCTTTCCGCAAACATCCGTGTAACCGCGAGGGTCAGCTCTGATACCAACTTGTAACGCCCTGGACACACCCGCCGGTGGTCATTAATCCAGGTGGGATCAAGACTGGCCCCACAGATCAATACTACTCTTTTTTGCACACTTTGTCGTCACTCGTGGGCACTCGGGAGCAACTTCCCGGTCGATCACCCATCCTAAAATTACTCCAAGCCGAGTGCTTAACTTTGGAGTTCTTTTCGAATGGGCTCCCGGAAAAGAATGAATTCCTTATTAATATGAGTAATCTATCATCCCAATTAACCCAGGCTATCACATACACCCCCACTCAGACGAACCGGCGTCCTCGTCAGGCCACAGGAATGTTCCCTCCTGACACATACGTCTGTGCATCCAGTTTGGTACACGTGTCATGCCGTGTGCCACGACGGGTCACAAACATCATGCACAACATGACCGTGCACCTATCGGCAAACATTCGTGTAACCACGAGGGTCGGCTCTGATACCAACTTGTAACGCCTCGGATACATCCGCTGGTGGTCATTACTCCTGGCGGGATCTAGACTAGCCCCACAGATCAATACTAATCTTTTCTGCGTACTTTGTCCTCACTCGTGCGCACCCGGGAGCAACTTCCTGGTCGGTCACCCATCTTGGAATTACTCCAAGCTGAGCACGCTTAACTTTGAAGTTATTTCCGAATGGGCTTCCGGAAAAGAAGGATTTCCTTATTGATTTGAGTAGTCTATCATTCCTATTAAGCCAGGCTATTACAGAGCCGCCCTTCTTGTCCTGCATTCCCATCGCTGTAGCACATCCGTAGTCTGGCTTGAAGAGTCTCTAGTAACATGGCCCGACCTTTATACGACGGGTTATATCGCGGGGTTATAAACCGAACAGCAGGTGTGTTGAAAGAATGTAGGGGCTCATAACTCGAGGGCAAGCAGCACATATGTCTCCTCTGATGCACCATGTTTGAAGGATTCTGATCCTGGTTCATGCGCCATGCCTTGGCCTTCAAACGCTCCACCTCATCATGGATCTGGGCTTGTAATGTGGCCATCCTAGTGTCGTTAGAAGTGATATCCTCTTGGACCATAGTCATATATTCTCTAAGCTTTACCACCTCTGCATTACATTTCGCCTGGTTCTCCGTGGTTACCTTGGTCTCCAGCAGGGTCGCTAGGGCAGCCATCAGACCTGCCAGGACCTGAGTCGGTGTCCTGCTTGAGCTGCATGTGTCGGGTTCGGTACTGAAGGGCCGGTTGTAGCCATTGCTCCGGTTGCCGTAGACTCCTGAGTCGGTGCCGTCCCCGCCACGTAGACGGTGGCTCCGCACGGCGGCTCATAGTGGTCCGAAATATGTTGCCATTGGAACAGCCCCCAAGCGTGCCATCATAGATCCAGAAGATCGACTTGGTGTCTCCAACTAAGGACTCATCATCTGAGCAGATGATAGTCCCTCCGCCAGACGCGTAATTCTCCGCAAGATTGACTCCCTAAGTGAAGCCAACAAAGACGTGCTTCAGGCCGCCTTGATGACGGGTGGTTTGCGTGCATCGAGACGGCTCGACGAAGTCGGTGTAGGTGTCCGGCTCGGGCCCGGATCTGCTAAGTTTGCCGATGAAGACGTGGATCTTGCTGAAGGGGACCCGGTACCCGTACTCGATTGAGTCAGCATTGGGGCCCCAGCCGACATCGTGGATGTAGAGCATGCCACGGTGACTCATCGTCATCCTGCCGACAGTGTAGCCTTCGATCCCTAGAAGAGCTCCCTCTAAGAACTCAACACCATCGTGCAATAGCCCCACGGTGGGCGCTAACTGTCGTGGTTTTGTCATGGTGGATGTCCTCGAAAAAGGACTTAGTCGCGAGGCCATCGAAACTAGGCGGTAACTTGAACAGGGTTGATCAGAGTCGAGAAACATGAATTTACCCAGGTTTGGCCCCTCATGATCGAGGTAATAGCCTACTTCCTTCTTATTCTATTATTGATGGAGTACTGATTACAAGGGTGCGAATTTGCTGACCTATCTCTCGATTGATTGTAACTTTAGTATTTATGCCTCAGGGGCTCCCCTTTATATATAGGTCGAGGCCCTGGGCGCACAACAGATTCCGGGTCGTAATACAACATGTGCCCTAACCTGTTTTCTACTTATCTTATCTCCCAAGTAAGGGAAACTTACTTTGTCTTCTCACAGAACCGGTGCCTTATGCGTGAGCCATGAGCCGTCATTTGGGACTTGTGCCTTATAGTCATCGTGGCCCATACAATCAAGCATGTTCCTCAAGTCGCCGCTGGATAACTTGGCCCTGAAGGGGTAGGTCATATCGTGGGGTCATATTCCCAATAGCTCCCCTTGTGTCGAATCAATAAATTTGGGTTGAATACTCACCCTTGAAAACTGTTGCGATCCCCTATACATGTGGGTTATCAACCTACTACCAACGCCGCTATAGTGGCGGTACTTCACTACCATTCCACCATTATACACGCTACACAGGCGTACTCGAATGTATACTAAACCAATCAGAACTTCCGGCAAGGCCTCCCTCGATGCTATAAATAGGGGACACCCGAGCCTCACTAGAGGTCGATCTTTTGGCCTCAGAAGCAACACGGGCCGATATTCTCATCTTGTAACAAACACATTGTAGATCCATACCATTGCAATACAAAACAAAGTAGGAGTAGGGTATTACACCAAGAAGGTGCCCCAAACCTGGATAGTTCCTTGTGTTCGTCTGTAGTTCATCCACCACATTCATCTATGACTTAGGATTGTTGGACATGTTCAGTCCATGGACAAACTCTCAAAGGGTTATTTCTCACAACTTATATTTATATTCTTAGCAACCGACATTTGGTGCGCTAGGCAGGGGCTGAGACGTCTTTTCTAGCGATCTTGGTCCACCTCCCTCGTTCCCTTGAGCGCCTGGATCGGCAGGCGCTTCACTGGAGATGGTGCGCGGCAGGATCCCTCATCTGGTGACGCGCCCGAGGTGCATCGTGTAGGATCGAAAGTAGGTCTAGAGGGGGGTGATTAGACTACTTGACCAAATAAAAATCTAGCCTTTTCCCAATTTTACGTGTTGATAGATTTTAGCAATTAGGACAAGTCAAGTAACCAACCTACACATGCAATTCTAAGAGTGTGGTAGCAGAAAGTAAAGCATTGCATATGAAGGTAAAGGGAAAGGTGTGGAGAGTGCAAACGCAATGGATACATGGACATTTTTGGCATGGTTCTGATAGGTGGTGCTATCATACATCCACGCTGATGGAGACTTCAACCCACGAAGGGTAACGACTACGTGAGTCCACGAAGGGATCCACCCATGAAGGGTCCACTAAGAAGCAACCTTGTCTATCCCACCATGGTCAACGCCCACGAAGGACTTGCCTCACTCGTGTAGATCTGCATGAAGTAGGCGATCTCCTTTCCCGTACAAACTCCTTGGTTCAATTCAACAATGTTATCGGAGGCTCCCAAGTAACACCTAACCAATCTAGGAGACACCACTCTCCAAAAGGTAATAAATGGTGTGTTAATGATGAAATCCTTGCTCTTCTGCTTCAAGTTATAGTCTCCCCAACACTCAACCCTCTCTCAGGGATTTGGATATGGTGGAAAGATGATTTGAGTGCAAAGCAACTTGGGGAAGGCTGGAGATCAAGAGTCTTGTGGTAGGAGTGGTATATCTTGGTCTCAACACATGAGCAGGTGGTTCTCTCTCAGAAAATGTGTAGTGGAAGTGTAGGCACAGTCTGATGGCTCTCCCACAAATGGAGATAGGGTGGAGGGGTATATATAGCATCCACACAAAATCCAATCGTTACACATATTTGACCCAACTTGGTCGGACCGAATGGATGAACTCGGTCAGATCGAAGCAGTTCAAAATGTGAACGTTAGGAATCTCGGTGGGACCGATATGATCAACTCGGTGGGACCGATGTGCTAGTGCTAGGGCAAGACCTCATCTCAGTGGTGCCAATTGCATGAACTCAGTGAGACAGATTTCAGCAAATAGCATTACAGAGAAGTGGTCAAGCAAACTCGGTCGGACTGATCGCTCATTTCGGTGAGACTGAAATGTTACAAAAGGATCACAGAGAGTTTATCATGCAAACCCGGTGGGACTAATCGCTCTTCTTGGTTAGACCAAAATGTTATGAAAGGATCAAAGATAGTTTACATTGGCATCTTAGTGAGACCGAGATCAATATCGGTGAGACCGAATTGTCTAGGGTTTGTGGCAGTGGCTATGTAAAGTGAACTCGTTGGCGCCGAATAGATCAAATCGGTGGGGCCAAGTTTGACTTTAGGTTTGGACATATGTGGAATATGATAAAGTGGTTGAGGGTTGTTGAGCAATATCACTAAGCACTTGAGCAACCAGATCATTAAGCAACACCTCATCCCCTTTTAATAGTATTGGCTTTCCTATGGACTCCATGTTATCTTGGATCACTAAAATGGAAATGTAGAGTCTTGTGATTTTTCCAATCTTTGTCCTTAGCATTTTGAGGGGTCCACATCTCTAGTCCATGCCATGCCAATCGTTGAACTTCCTGAAATATTTATCTTGAAAGGATATTAGTTGAATGAGCTATATGTTGTTATTAATTACCAAAACAACTCAGGGATTAGTTGCACTTTCAATCTCCCCCCTTTTGGTAATTGATGACAACTTATAGATCAAATCTTTGACAAATGATAATAAGAGTGAAATGCATTGTCGCTTTGAGAAGTATGTGATAAGCAACAGGTCCCCCTAAATTTGTGCATTATATAAGATTTGCTTTCGAATGCAAATGCACAAACAATTAGGATCAAGGGTTACTCTTCCATGTCACATACATCTTGGTGGAGCGCTCAAAATGATAAGATTTAAGCAATTATCACTCATCACCAAAATAACCATGTGAATGATCATACACAATCAAGTGAGCACACATTAAGGAGAGTATGATCAACCACACAAGTGTCTCATGAGCATAAGCAAATTGTAGCAATAACCAAATGAATGAAGAAGCAAGCAAAACCCAACAAAGAAAAGCAAAAATCTCTCTCTCTCTCTATCTCGATCTCTCGAACCCTAATGATCTATACACTTTCTCCCCCTTTGGCAACAAGTTACCAAAAGGCTTGAAAATGCATAGTGCTATATGACACTCTAGGCACAATCTTCGAGAGCTACCGAAGAAGTCTTCTCGCCGGTGGCTCCGGTGTACATAGACTGCATGGAGATGAGAGCATCAACAAACACTTCAGACGTGAAGCTGGAGGAGTTGACACGGGAGGAAGAATTGTGGTAGTGGCTGCAGGTGCTGAAAGTGTTGGCCTGGGCTTGACAATTGGCACAACTTAAGATCTTGGTCCTCTTGGGACTCTCTAGAATGCATCAGTGATATCTCTGTCCTCTGCATCTTCCTTGAGCTTCTCCACAACAGTTTGGATCTCCGTGATCTTTACATCAAGATCATAGAATTTGGCTTCCACTATCCTCTCAAGATTGTCTTGATTCTGAGTCAAGTTGGCCAAACTCTTCTCAATCCTCAGAGTGGCCTCAAGCAGATGGCTGAGCTGATCTTGCTTGGTCTTGGGAACTCTAGAAGCACTTGCTAACTTTGCTGCTTTTGCTTTCTCACTACTAGGAAAAGGCCTATTAATGGCGCACCTAGTTTGGCCATTAATGGCGCATTGGTGGTGCGCCATTACTAGCACGCCATTAGTATACTTTACTAATGGCGCACCACTGATGCGCCATCAGTACGCACAGTGGTGCGCCATTAGTATGCCTCCCAGGGGCCAGGTGCTTTGGCATACTAATGGCGCACTCTGCAGTGATGCGCCATTAGTATGAATATTTTTTTTTCTGTTTTTTGCACAGGTTATGCATATATATAAATATAATTTCTCGTGGAGCCAACATATATGGTACGCACATCGAAACTATTAGAATCTACTCCCTCCGTTCCGATTTACTCGTCGTGGTTTTAGTTCAAATTTTGAACTAAAACCACAACGAGTAAATCGGAACGGAGGGAGTATATAATAGCTCATAGAACAACTTAACATCATGCATCATCGATCATAATAATAATAAAAACTCAACATAGGTATTAAATAATAAGTCTTACACATCATTATCGACCATACAACTTCTACTACGTAGCAATTTTCTAAGATAAAATGTCATAAAACAAGATGGCGTTTGTCTCTAAATCAATTAGATTTAAAGGGCCATTATGAAGAACGCAGATTATCTTGTCTCCATTTCTTGCCCTTCTCACTCTATTGCTTCCAAGTACCTCCTTACGAGTTTCCATTATTTTTCGCCATTCTTTGATTCTCATTCCTTCATTTTCAGAAGAAATCCGATATGGACACATGTGATTTGTAGGTTCACCTGGCAGAATGTTTAAAACTTGTAGTTGACCAGATTGAAACATGACAGGAGGCACACAGTCACTAGGGAGAATCTGTTGCAAAACATATAGTAAGACTTCGTAGTTAGCATTGTAGTTCAGTTCGAGAAGAACTAATGCAAAACATGCACGAATGTCGTAATAGTACAAAAATCTTACCATGGTATCTCCATTGATATTAACGTAGTTCAATACGTGCACTAGTGGGACGTATTGACTATATTGTGGATCAATATTGCGATGTTGAATGTAATCCAGAAGAAAGGAATAAAAGAAGATGATCTGCTCTTTGTCCTTATAAGTACATTCTGAGCCAGGGGTGTAGTAGGTACTGTCTAGCATCATCCTCACATTATTTGAATAATCAAAATAACCTATCAATGGAAATAAGTTGTCAACTATTTTGAAATAAACAATATAAATTACTAAATAACTATATTTGATAAACTCACTTCTCGGTAGAATTGGAATCATATCGTCAACAAGGACCCAAATGTCCAAATCATCTTCGGCGATGGAATCCGGATTACCAAGATCCATGGTGAGAAGCATACCCTCATAAAAACCATATATCATGCAAAATGATTCCCAATTCTTGCAACCAAAAGTGGTTACGTTATCTGAATTGTACAAATCCACTTCTAAATCAACATTATGCATGGTCCTTAGTTGAATTTGCTTTGTCTCCGAAGTTTCATGATCTTCAAATCCCATCCTCTCCAAGACATAGCGTCTTGCATGACACGGGATAAACTAGTTGCATGTAAAAGAAGAAAATTAATTACTTACACGTTGAAGTAGCTAGAAATCGTGCTTAATTAATTACGAACCAAGACTTGTCGTTGCGTACCGTTTCGACATCGAAGGTCTCGTCGAGCTTAATAGTGAAGTAACGATCGTCTACCAGGTGAGGCCTGTCGCACAGACCCCGGTCGTCACCGCACCAGGAGCACTCCGGGATCCTATCGTCGTCGGAAGACGACATTTCCTATGTTTCAAAGAGATTAAACTTTATAAACTAAAAATATGTACCTAGACAAGCTAGCTGTGGCATCATCCTATGCTCATTAGGACTAACATTGTCAACAGTTTTGCACTAGTTCTGCTACATACCATCCTCACAATCTGATTACTATCCTCTCTATAAACTCATTAAAAGTTGGTTATTGTCAAGGAACAAGATCATGGTCTCATCATTTAGGGTTTTCGACACCGAGGCATCCTAAAAGCTAAGCTTTTATAATTGAGGGTTTTTCGACGCCCAGGCACCCTAAAAGCCTAAGCTTTCATCATTTCGTTCTTTATCGACATCCAGGGACCCTAAAAGCCAAGGTTTCATAATTTATGGTTTGTCGACACCGAAGCATCCTAAAAGCTAAGCTAGGAAGGAGAATTGTAAGTTGGGCCTAATCACTTGGCTCTAATCACTTGATCCTACCTAATTAACCACTAAGATACCCCGGCCCATGCATTAGTCACAAGTACCCTATATGTCCTATTTTTAGCAAAGTCATGCTAAAATTCACGGAAAATTTCAGTATGACCTTTGCTGAAAATAGGACATATGGAGTACCCGAATTTGCCGGAACGGAAGTTAATCAACATTCCAGCAAACTCAAGGGCCTCTCGGGGTACCTGCAAAATCATTATCCCCGCCTAATGAAGTCGCCAATGGGTCATTTCAGAAGATCACAAGTAGCATCATCACAAGTACAACATCATGACAAGTACAGTAGCAACAGCAGTCAATTCATAACAGCAGCATGAACAGTTAAGAAAAAGTTGCAGAAGCTTGTAAAACAATAGTTTGAAGTTCAAATATTTAAAACAGCAGTGAATTCATAACAGCAGCATGAACAGTTAAAAAATTGATGTTGCTGCCAGTATTAATTAGAAAGCAGCAGCAATATGGCATATTTAAGTAACAGTGGCTATCCTTCTGAACTAATGGGAGTGCATGGGTTTCAAAGAGCTGGCCACCATAGGAGCTTAAATAAATTTCAACTAATAAGGTAAGAGACGCCTCACACCCACACCCGTCAAAATCTATAGACAAACATGCCCAACAAAAAAGAGGTGGGACTTGTCTTTTTTTGTTCTGCTACGCTGTCACAACTATTTACTTTTTGTGCAGTGTTGTATTACTGGGTACATTATTGTAATTTTGAGTAACCAGAATCTATAATAATAAAATCAAGGTGAATAAGCTGGGTAATGTAAACATATGTTGTTCACTGGTGTGAATTTGTTTGACAAGTAGATGACTTCTTTGCCCCCTTGTTGGTTGTTATTGCTCAGCCGAAAAATCAAACTACCCTAGAACCCTAGAACTCATGTGCTGAACCCTAGATTTAGAATACCCTAAAATCTAGGGCATGGATGCAGAATCATGTGCTGAACCCTAGAACTCAAACTACCCTAAAATCAAACTATCGGGCATGGATGCAGAATCATGTGCTGTGAAAAATCATGTGCTGAACCCTAGAACTAGCAGTGAAGGAGGGAGGGAGGGAGGGGGAGGAAGGAAGGGGGGAGGAGACGGAGTGGTTACCTGGCGGCGGCGAGGTTGAAGCGGGGGCGGCGGCGTCGGGGGCGGCGGCGT
>LR738715.1:385008107-385032662 GCA_902687465.1 Secale cereale | reverse complement strand
CCCCCCCCGCGCGCGGTGAAGAAGGAAGCTGCCAAGAGATCCAGCGGCCTCAAGGAGGAGCGCCAGCACTCCCTCCACCACCGCGTGGAGATCGTGCGCCCCCTGCCGCGGTGGCACACGAGGACCAAGACCAAGCTCCGCCCCAGCGACAAGCTCCGGTGTCAACAGCAGGCTGCAAGGCCCTCGCCCCGAGCTGTGCAACATCAACTGGCCTGGGAAGTTCAAGCCCGACCTGCCTCCACGCCACGATGGCACCCCCGACCCTGTCGAGTTCCTGCAACTCTACGAGGTGAGCATCGAGACATCCGCCGGCAACGAGAAGATCATGGCGAATTAGTTCCCCATGGCTCTCAAGGACGACGCGCGCTCGTGGCTCCTGAACCTGCCCGTGGGATCGATCTCCTCCTGGGGTGAGATGCGCCAGCGATTCATCGCCAACTTCCAGGGCACCCGCGACCGCCCCCAGGCCGCAGGTGACCTGCGGCACATCAAACAACAACTAGGAGAAACTCTGCATAAGTTCATCCAGCGCTTCAACAGTGTCCGCGTCAAGATCCCCAAGGTCACGGACGAGGCCATCATCTTAGCGTTCTGAGATGGCGTCTGCGATATCAAGATGAAGGAGGAGCTCGCCATCCACGAAGATTTGTGCACGACCCTGGAGTTGTTAAACCTCGCGACCAAGTGCGCCCGAGCTGAGGAGGGGCACCTCTCCCTCGTTGAGCGCCCCATCGTTGAACCAGAAGACAAGAAGGCCAAGGGCAAGGACGTGAAGCGCAAATGAGTGGCCGTGCTCGCAGCCGAACTAGAGATGAAGCATGGTCACGACCACCCGGAGTCGTCCAAGAATAGCCGTCCATTCTGCGCCTTCCACAATGTGCACATCCACAACACTAATAACTGTCAAGAGCTCAAGGCCATCCGTGAAGGGCGCATCCGCCAACGCCCCGGGAGCAGCAACCGGGGCTACGGCCGTGGAGGAAGCCGGACCGGGGGGCGCTGGGACGACCGTGGCCCCCATCAGGAGTGGTGTGACCAGCCTCGTGAGGACCGCTGGCATGATCAGCCTCGTGAGGGTGCCTGGAGGGACCATGCTCGCGAGGGTGCCTGGAGGGACCAGCCTCGCGAGGACCGTCCTCAGGGCAAGGCCGGCCTCCCTCCGCTGCCACCACCAAGGAGGAATGACGACTAGGACGAGGGGGCGGGGGCTTCCAGGAGCCTCGCGCCATCGCTTGCATCTTGGGCAGTGCACAGGCCCCAGCCTCTCAGCGCCTCTTCAAGCAGTTCACCTGAGAAGTTAACACGGCTCTCCCCAAGCACGAAGCCACGCGCCCACTCAGGTGGCCCAAATGCGCCATCACCTTCAGCTCGGTAGACCAGCTCAAGTGCGCGGCGAATGCCGGCGCCCTCCCGATCCCCTGCTCACCTGTCATCAACAACGTTCAAGTCACTAGGACCCTCATCGATGGTGGCGCAGGGCTCAATGTTCTGTCCGTCAGGACGTTCGACAGCCTTCAAGTGTCGTACGATCAGCTACTCCCTACCAAGCCCTTCTCAAGAGTGACTGACAGCTCCACCATCCCGATAGGGCAGGTTCGCCTGCCTGACACCTTCGTCACCCGCGACAACTACCACACCGAGCTCATCGACTTCGATGTCACCCATATTCATCTTCCCTACAACGCCATCCTCGGGTACCCAGCCCTGTCCAAGTTCATGGCAGTGACTCACCATGGCTACAACGTCCTCAAGATGCCAGGAAGCAGCAATGTCATCACGGTTGCCTGCGAAGAAAAGGATGTGGTGTGCTCTCTTGAGCGTGCTTACCAGGCTGCGGTTGTCGAGGATCCAGACAACGATGGTGCCATCTACCCTCCTGAGGCCGTCCCCAAGAAGAAGAAGCAGCTACTCGCCCTAGAGCCTCATGAATATGCAACACCCAGTGGCCGTACCTCAGGACCTGCGCCCATGGATGGGGCGCCTCCCTCCCTCGCATAGGAAGGCACGCCCGACACTCCCCTCAGGCTTGGCACGAGGTCTCTCCTCTCGAGGGCCTCCGACCAATCCAATGTCTCGAGGGAGGCACTCGGGCACCATGTGGAGGCGTGCTTCACCGCACGTTTCCCTTCGGAGGCCTCAAGGCGTGAGGCACCAAGCGCTCAGGAGTTCATCAACCAGACCATCAAAGACTTGCAGGTGCCAAGGGCAATGCGGGGCGAGCGTCGCCCGGCACCCCGGAGTGCAGCTGTCGCCCCAGGCTCGGGCTACGGGTTGCGCGTCTGCGTCAACGTCCCAGCACTCAACATGATGGAATCTTAGGAGATCTACTGGCCATCTCCGGTGGGCCGGTGCGAGGGTCCCATTCACAGCTATGTTCGCATGCCCTTCGGCTTGCCGAACCAGGCGGCCTTGCACCAACGCCACATGCGGGAAGTCCTGGCGACTCGCGAGGACATGCATCACGAGATCTTGGCAGAGGTGGCCTCAATTCTTCGCGAGCTCTGGGAACCTCCGGAGCCTCGGGAGGCCCCGGAGTCAGACGGCCCATGAGGAGCAACATCTGCATCGAGCGTCTTCAGCTACAGCAGCACCACTTCAGCAACTATGACAGGTGACATTTTCTAGTTTTGTCAGCTGGGAGCGCCCATCGGGCTGCATTATTCCCAAGTCGCATGGGCTTGTACCTGTGACATGTATCTTTTTGCATCTTAAGCTTACTCTATTGGGGACGCTCGTCGGGCCGCATCATCCCCAGGCCACACAGGTTCGTCCCTGTGGCATGTATCACATTTTACGTCGCATGGTGTCGGAGCGATGAACCCTAGGAAGGCAACGGAAGCCACATCCTTTTCAAAAACGACGGGGCCAGCAACGCCCCGTGATCCGGCTCTCGCTTGGCCGGGTCACTCGACTCGGCCAGGACCCACGAACCGGCCAAACTCTCCAACTCGGCCGGCTCCCACGATCCGGCACCAACGGCCTGCTCAAGTGATCCGGACCTGGCGCGCCAAGACTTCTCCAACAAGCCGGCCTAGCCCGTGGCGTGTTTCGCAATCCAGCCACGGGTCAGCTCCCGTCCCATCCCGGCCGTATGATGGGACGAGACGCCACCTACCGATGACTGAGGCAACAGTACCTCGCCCATGCCCCTAGTCAGCCGAGGCGTGGCAACAGTGCAATCATAACCCCCATGACGCCGGCAGACGGTGACATGACGGAACGCATTGTACCGGACTCAACCCGGCCACTCCCTAGAGAACAACAGGATGGCACACAGTGCCCCCATACCCGGCGGGCCCCGCACCCGGAGAACCCAGAGAGCCCTGTACCCGGTAGGTCCTAGCGCCAGCTTTCCGCACGATGACAACCCGACCCCACGACCTTGTAACATTACCTTTCTATCCCAGGGGGGTTGACCTATAAAACCACCCAGGAGCCCTCATGCATACGGGCAATGCACACTAGAGAGAACTTGATAGACACATACCTCAGGGAGAAGCAGCCTAAGCCCTGGCCTGTCTTCCTCCTTCCTCCATACAGCTCGAGGAGCAACTCTGTACTGGTAAAAGATCAAACACACTCGGCAGGATTAGGGGTGTTATCTCTCCGGAGAGCCCTGAACCTGGGTATGTTTTGTGTCCCGCGCTCGCTCATGCCAACCTCGCCTCTGAAGCACACCAGTGCCCTTGATCCACCTCCTATCTTTAGCCATCCCTTGGCATCTGCCGTGCACCCAGCACGGCAGTTGGCGCCCACCGTGGGGCAGCTCGAGGTCCTGGTCGAGAGCATGCTTCAGACGGGGCCCCTGTCCGACTCTGACGAGCTCGTCGTGCGCCCTCGCCATCTCCTTCACCGCACTGCGTATCTCTGACGTGCCTACGGCCAACGAGTACCCCAGCGAGGTACGTGACTTTTCCGACTCCCCCCATCTCTCCGGCGGTAGCGTTCCCGATGGAGCAATAGACCTCTGTGTGGAGGTATTCGTCACCAACACCGGTGCCACCTCCTCGACGAGCGCGGCGAGAAAGGCCACCGAAGCCGAGGCCGCAGCGGAATGGGCCAGCTCGCCCAACCCGCTGCGCTCCACGATGCAGAGCCTCCGTGTTCCCATTGGCACCAACATCGACGCCTCCAACATCGCCGAGGCCCGGACTCGCCTTGATGGGGACCGCCAGCGCCTGGTGGACCTCACCCAGACGCTCGATGCCACGCAGCACCGCCTCGAATCCGCTCAGATGGAGCACGACGTTGCCTACGGATTTACGCCTAGTGCAGCCGAGCCAAGCCAGGTCGTAGACATGCGGGCCCGGGGCTGCGTGATCGGACGCGCCCTCGGCGCACTCCCTCCCATCAATGAAAATCCCGTGAAGAACATGTGCGCTGCTCAGGCGGCTGCTGTCGGCCTGGAGCAGCTTGCAGGCGAAGAGCTACGGGAGCGCCTCAAGAGGGTTAGCGACCTCCTCACGGCGTCCAACGCACAGCAGGACCGCCTCAACCAGCTTGCCAAGCCAGCCGGATCCGGCTCCGCCCGTGTCGCTGGAGCAAGCGACCACACATCGTCTTTGCACCCGGTGAGGCGCCCTCCGACCGCACCCAGACCCGTCGCAACCCCACTTCGACGACTGCTGGCGGATTAGGCGACGAATCGCCCTCAGAAGCCTAGCGACAGCTCAACCCTGCTCATCAGCCGACCCGGCAACAAACCGTGGTCGACTCGGATCCCCTCGGCGTGGTCACCGGCCGGCAGGGTCTGCGCGCCATCGACACCGCCGACACTCGCCACCGCCTCGACCGGCTCGCCCTCTCCCAAGAGCTGGAAGAGACCGGCGCTGTTGAACTGGTGTGCTTCGGTCCGCGCATCCGGAGCGATCCCTTTGCTAAAGG
The DNA here is from genome assembly GCA_902687465.1 of Secale cereale. Classification (NCBI taxonomy): domain Eukaryota; kingdom Viridiplantae; phylum Streptophyta; class Magnoliopsida; order Poales; family Poaceae; genus Secale; species Secale cereale. The sequence goes on along the minus strand of LR738715.1, from coordinate 385,027,778 downwards.
GTTCACGCTTCCCGGCGACACGCCCAAGTACAATGGCACCGTGAAGCCGGAGGACTAGCTCACCGACTACACCACCACCATCAGCATCGCCGGCGGCAACCACCATCTCGCCGTCCGCTACGCACCACTCATACTCCAGGGGTCAGCCCGCCCGTGGCTGAACAGTCTGCCGGTGGGCAGCATCAACACGTGGGTTGATTTCGAGGAGGCCTTTGTGCGCAAATTCATTGGAACCTACTGGCGACCCGGGCGTCCCAGCCAACTCGCCATGTGCGTGCAGGGGCCGACGGAAACTGGTCGGGAGTACTTAGCACGCTGGACCGAACTCCGGAACAGCTGCGAGGGCATCCATGAGGTCCAGTTAATCGAGTACTTCATCAACGGGTGCCGGGATGGCACCCTCTTCAAGCACAAGCTGCTGCGCTCCGAGCCGACCACCATGTCCGCGCTCATAGGGACGGCGGACAAATATGCGAACGCCGACTCCGCCATGAAGATCTAGGTGGCACTGGATGAAGCCGGCAAGGCGAAGCCAGTTCCCCCTCTGAAGTCGGCTGGCGAAGGAAGCTGGCAGCATCAGCACAAGCGCAAGGACGAACATCAGGCCTAGCGTCACGACAACCGGCTTGTAGCGGTCGTCGAGCAGGCGCCCGCGACCGAGCCGGCCGCCAAGCGCCGGCAGACCAGCAAGACGACATGGCAACCTGCCATGAGCTTCAAGGAGATGCTCGACGCTCCCTGCAAGCACCACAGCGGCGCGAGGCCGTCCATGCACACGCTCCGGCAGTGCGCCATCACCAAACGCATCATGAGGGCCGACGTCCCGCCGCCTCCAGCCCCGGCTCCAGGAGCGGGGTGGCCGCCTCCGCTTCCCCCACCGCCTCCGGCTGGTGGCGCTATGTGCAACGATGCCTACCCGGATCCGAATGCGGCTTACACCGTATTCACCAGCCTCAGCGATGGCAAGCGCGGTGAGCGCCTCATTCGGCAAGAGGTAAACACTGTCGTCCTGGCCAAGCCGAAATACATGCACTGGCCGGAGTGCCCGATCACCTAGACACGGGAGGATCACCCGGCTGTCATGCCAAACCCGGGTGGTTATGCGCTCGTCCTCAACCCCACCATCGTCGCGCCTCGGCACATGTGCAAGTTCTCCCGAGTCCTCACTGACGGCGGCAGCAGCATCAACATCCTCTACTGGGACACAATGACCAAGCTCGACCTCGAGGCCAAGGACCTGGGGCCGACCAGGACCATCTTCCACGGCATCGTACCTAGCCACTCATGCTCTCCGATCGGTCGGATCCGGCTCGACCTCCTATTCGGCGACAGCAGCCACTTCCGACGCGAGCCGATCTGGTTCGAGGTGGTGGACCTCTCTAGTGTGTACCATGCGCTGCTCGACCGACCCGCGCTCACCAAGTTCATGGCGGTCCCCCACTACGCCTACTTGAAGATGAAGCTATCGGGTCCAAAGGGCCTCATCACCATCACCGGCGACTACCGCAAGTCCCTCGAGTGCCCCCGAGATGGCTCCAAGCTGGCCGAGTCATTGGTCATCGCCGAGGAGCGGAGCCAGCTCGACCGGATCGTTGCTCTGGCCAGCGAGGCGACGGCTGCGCCAGTCCCAGTCGAGGAGCAGGCCAACGAAGCCTCGTTCAAGCCCGCCAAGGAAACCAAGAAGGTGAAGCTGAACCTAGAGGACCCGAGCTGCAGCAAGTACGTCGTCGTGGGAACTCACCTTGGCGACAAATAGGAAGGCGAGCTCGTCGACTTCTTCCGTGAGAATCGGGATATCTTCGCATGGACCCGGAAGGACATGCCGGGTATCCCGAGGAAGTACGTCGAGCACAAACTTCAGATCCGCAAGGACGCCAAGCCTGTCCGCCAACCCCTGCAACATTTCTCCGAAGAGAAGAGAAGGACCATCGGTGAAGACATCACCAAGCTTTTTGTGGCCGGCTTCACCATGGAAGTATTTCACCCCGAGTGGCTGGCCAACCGAGTCCTTGTCCTAAAGAAAAACAACACTTGGCGCATGTGTATCGAATACACCAGCCTAAACAAGGCCTTCCCCAAGGATCCATTCGCCCTCCCGCGGATTGACCAAGTAATCGACTCCATCACCGGGTGCGAGCTCCTGTCCTTCCTGGACGCTTACTCCGGCTATCACCAGATCAAGATGGACCCGGCCGACGCCCTAAATATGTCCTTCATCACGCACTTTGGGGCGTATTGCTACATCACCATGTCATTCGACCTAAAGAACACCGGAGCCACCTTCCAGTCGTGCATGCAGAAATGCTTGCTGCCGGAACTCGGCCGCAATATCCACGTCTACGTGGACGACATCGTGCTGAAGACCAAGCAGCACCTCACGCTCCTCGACGACCTAAAGGAAACCTTCGCCAACCTGTGCGAGTACAAGGTCAAGCTCAACCCAGAGAAATGCGTTTTCAGCGTCCCAGCAGGAAAGCTACTCGGCTTCCTCGTCTCGGAGCGCGACATTGAGGCAAACCCGGAGAAAATCAAGGCCATCGAGCACATGCGCAAGCCGGCTCGGCTGCGTGATGTCCAGTAGTTCACCGGCTGCTTGGCCTCGGTCAGCGGTTCCTCAGCCGGCTGGACGAGAGGGCCTTGCCCCTATACAGGCTGATGAAGAAGACGACGCCGGTCGAGTGGAACGACCAGGCGGAGGAAGCTTTCCGGGTCCTCAAGCGCATGCTCTCCACCACACCCGTCCTGGCCGCTCCAGCCGAGAAGGAGCCGCTGTTGCTCTACATAGCTGCAACCTCGCGCTCAGTCAGCACGTTGCTGGTGGTCGAGCGACCAAAGAAGGGAAAGATCCAAGCCGTCCAGCATCCCGTCTACTACCTGAGCGAGCTGCTCTTTGCCTCCAAACAGAACTACCCGCATTACCAAAAGATGTGTTACGGCGTGTACTTCACTACCAAGAAGCTAAAGCAGTACTTCCAAGAGAACGAGATCACCATGGTCAGCATGGCCCCCCTCGGCGAGATCATCGGGTGTCGTGACGCCTCTGGCCGGGTCGCCAAGTGGGCGCTCGGGCTAGGCGGCCACACCATCCTCTATGAGCCCCGCACCACGATCAAGTCCCAAGCTTTGTCCGACTTCCTCGTCGACTGGACCAAGACCCAGTACATGCCGCCGCCTCCGGACTCGACGCACTGGCGCATGCATTTCGACGGCTCGAAGATGCGTCTCGGCTTAGGGGCCGACATCGTGCTGTCCTCCCCAAAGGGCTACCGACTCAAGTACGCGCTCCAGATCCACTTCACCGCCTCCAACAACGTCGTCGAGTATGAGGCCCTTGTGCATGGCCTCCGGCTAGCCAAGGAACTCGGCATCTGGCGAATCATGTGCTACGGTGATTCGGGCCAAGTGGTGCAGCAGTGCTTCGGTGAGTAGGACGCCCGCGACCCCAACATGGCAAGCTACCGCTTCCTTGTGCAGAAGCTGTCCGGATTCTTCGCGGGCTGCGAGTTCCTCCATGTCCCGCGGGCGGAGAACGAGGAGGCTGACGTGCTTGCCAAGATCGCCTCGTCTCGACAGTCCATTCCGTCCGGCGTCTCCCTCGAGCACCTGCGCAAGCTATCTGTCAAGCCGTCTCTGAACTCAGAGTCCATCCACGTCCCGGAGGACCCGGCCACGCCTTAACCCGGCCCGGGGACTGCTCAGCCCGACCCGGGGACTGCCGAGTCCGGCCCGAGGACTGCCGAGTCCGGCCCGGTGACTGTAACCCTCAGTCTAGCTCCTCCTGCTCCCAACCCGAGAACTGCTAGACCCGGCTCGGGGGTTGCCGCCATTGAACTAGCCATGGAGGCCATTCTCGCAGTGGTGACGGTGCCATCATGGGCCCTGCCCATCTCGGAGTTTCTGGAGAGCGGGATCCTCCCCATGGACCAGACCGAAGCTCGGCAAGCGTAGCGCCGAGCGTCCGCTTATAGCATCATCAACAACGATCTCGTCAAGCGCAGTCCCACCGGTGTTATCCAACGCTGCGTCAAGCAAGACAAGGGTGTGGAGATCCTCCTCGACATACACCAGGGCGAGTGCGGGCATCACGCCGCATCACGATCCCTGGTGGCCAAGGCCTTTCGCCATGGTTTCTACTGGCCCACGGCCCTCCAATAAGCCGAGTCGCTCGTCCTCAAGTGTGAGGGATGCTAGCTCTTCAGCAAGCGCACCCACCAACCAACGTCGGCACTTCGGACCATCCCGATCGCTTGGCCCTTTGCGGTCAAGGGGCTCGACATGGCGGGACCCTTCAAAACCGCACGATGCGGCATGACGCATTTGCTGGTAGCAATCGACAAGTTCACCAAGTGGATCGAGGCAAGGCCGATCAAGAAGCTGGACGGGCCAACGGCCGTCAGATTCAGCAAGGACATAGCGGGGCGCTACGGCATGCCAAACGGGATCATCACAAACAACGGCACCAGCTTCGCCAAGGGCGCGCTCGCACAGTACTACTCCGTCTCCGGCATCCGCCTCGACATGGCTTCCGTTGCACACCCGCAGTCCAACGGCCAGGTCGAGCTGGCAAACGGCCTCATCCTATCCGGCATGAAGCCGCGGCTCGTCGAGCCGCTCATCCGCTCACCCGGCAGCTGGCTCGACGAGCTGCCGACCATCCTCTGGAGCCTACGAACAACGCCGAACCTGTCGACCGGGTTTACCCCGTTATTCCTCGTCTACGGAGCAGAAGCCGTCATCCCGACCGACGTCAAGTTCAAATCGCTGCGCGTCACGATGTACACCAAGGCCGAAGCCAAAGAAGCCCACGAGGACGGCGTCGACATGCTCGAAGAGGCGCGTCTCCTAGAGCTCAGTCGCTCGGCCATCTACCAGCAAGGCCTAACGCACTACCACAGCAAGAAGATCAAGCCCTTTGCTTTCCGAGAGGGAGACCTCATCCTCCGACTCGTCCAGCAGCAAGCTGGCCAACACAGGTTGTCCTCCCCATGGGAGGGCCCCTTCATCATCAGCAAGGCCTTGTGCAACCGCAACGCCTACTACCTCATTGACGTCCGCAAGTCAAAAAAGCACAAGAGGGACATAGCTGGAGAAGAAATAACTCGGCCCTGGAACGCGGAACTCCTACGTCTGTTTTACAGTTAGCCGTGTACGTCTATGTATCGCTGCTTTTTGTACTCAGTTAAAAACTATGGGGTCCCTAAACGACGCTCGGGGGGCGCCCTTTCAGACCAAGTTATTTGTGTCTCAAGCATTTTATGCTTTACCTATCTTTTCATCCAAACCCGGCCACCGGTCCGACTCATTCTACTCGGGGGCTCGGGAGCTGCACGGCTCGGTCACTACCCGTCACCTCGCTTAGCGTTTCCTGACTTGTTGGGAATGCCGGGGTCTCCCGCTCTGCCTTAAGCCATAGATCCGGCCTCGGCTATCGGCCGGCAGGCGCGCAAAGGCCAGAGCACCAGCACGCCACGAAAACTAAGCCGAGAACCATCGGCTCGCACAACCTGGCCACGCCACGAATAGTTAAGTCACCACACGGCCGGCTGCTCGACCAACCGGTTCTGCCTGATCGCCGTCAGCTGGCCAAGTGGGTGTTTCGCTCGCGCTCAACGTTTCGAACGCCTAACTAGTATGTGCTCCTTTCAAAGGCTGAACCCCTTGTCACAGCCAGAGCCTTGGCCGCTAGACTCGCGTGGGGGGAGCCCGAGGGGGGAAAACGCAGGAAAACGGCTCGATAAATGAAAAGCAAAGGCGCAGACATCCACGAATGTCACAACACAGCGCCGGATTGATCGATCCGGCCCCTTCACACGTAAACCTCACCGCACGGCCGGCTGCTCGCCAACCGGCCCCGCCGGATTGCCGCAATCCGGCCCAATGGGTATTTCGCTCGCGCTCAACGTTTCGATAGCGCGACTACTGCGTGTTTGCTCTCAAAGGCCAAACCTCTTGTCACGGACCGGAGCCTCGGCCATCAGACTTGCGGGGGGGAAGCCCTAGGGGGGAAAACATAGAAAAAACTTCTCGACAACGAAAAGCAAGGGCGCAAACACTCACGACCTTTATACACCGAATTTAATTCAAATAGGCCCAAGGCCAGAATTCATTACACCCAAATACACCCAGTGTTGGGGTGGACCTGCTACCTAACAGAAATTTCTACAAAGATTCAAAGCAGGCGGCCTCAAGCATCCGCCTCGGCACCCGCCGGGCCCGCCAATGTGCCAGTGTCTCTGTCATTGACGCCCGCGTCGCGGTAGACACCCGTCTCCTCGAAGGTGTCGTCCGGTTCGTTCAGGAGCAAGCCAAAGTCATCGACAGGCACAACTTCGCCGTCTTCCGTCCGCTCCGGCCAGAACTCATCGTGGGAGGAGAACCCGACGATGTAGCTGGCACCGGTAGCGATCCGGCTGGCCTTCGCCTGCAGCTGGCTCTCCGAGCCGGCTCGCTGGCCCATCAGTTCCCCCAGCGACAGGTCCGGATGCCAAGACATCGTGAACCTAAGCACCATCTCGACACCAGCACGGGCGGCGGAAAGGCGCCAGTCATGGAGCCGATCCGGCCCCACCTCAAGCCACCGCGCGAGCCGCGAGAAGCTGTTCGGCGCAGTGGAGCCCGGCCAAAGGGCCGCCACCATCGCCGTGCCGGCCTCAGAGAGCCGCGCCATCTGGCTGCCCAAGGCTTGCAGACGAGCCTCGGCGGCGGCCATGAGCTCCGGGAAGATCTAGGCCACATGCAGATCAGTCCCAGAGCCGACCACGCCCTACGGATCGCGCTGAAAGCGGGCCGCCTCCTCCGCTAGGTCCCGCATCTCCGGGAAGACCCATGTCGAGAAGAGATTCAGAATAAAGTCGTTATGAAAAGAGAAGCCGGAACCCCAGCCCGACAAAAGACCCAAGGGAAGCACTTAATGGAAAAGGACTCTTCCAGGTGCTGCGCTTCGAGCAACGTACCACGCCGTTCCTGGTCGAGGGCATGGTGGTGATCCTTGACCGTCGCATCCAGTTGGGTGACCGTGGCATTGGCTGCCTTCAGCTCGGCATCCTTGTCTGCGGCCGCCTTCTCGGCCACCTTGCGGCGCCGGGTTTCCCCCGCTGGGCCTCCTCCGCCGCGGCCACCAGCCCCTTCAGGCGCTCCACCTTGGCCTGGAGTTGACCCTTGTCGTCGGCCAGCTTGTCGCGCTGCTGGTCCACCTCGGCAAGGGCCCGCTGTGTCTCCACAACCTTGGCGGTTTCCGCTCGGAGACGCTCCACCTTGGCCTCAGGGCGGCTCTTGTCGCCCAACAGATGCATCTGCAGCTGGCCGGCTTCATCGAGCGCCTGTCGGGCTCCCGTCGCCTCCTCCCTCGCCTGCTCCACCGCGGCTGCGGAAGAATGACTCAGGAACAAAGCACCACCTCAAGGATACACAAGAAAGAGAGGGAAAAGCACAAGGAAAGTACCTGCCACAACGCGGAGCTCCTCCTCCTTGGCAGCAAGCCGCTCCTTGAGCTGCTCGTGCGCCTCAAGGAGCCGGTTGTAGACGCTAACCCGAGAGGAGTCCTGTTGCTACAACAAAACAACGATCAGCGCGAAAGACAACAATTTGAAGATTCGACCCAACTGCTACGCATTTGGCCCAAATCTCGGGGACTACACCCAATGGGTGCGCTGGCATGCCCCCACTAAGAAGAATCAAGAAACAAGCAACGAGGAAGAAGAAAGTAGGACTTACGAGCACGGCATCCTCCAGCTCCCGCCCCTACTCCAGCTCGGCCTGGGCAAAGGACTGGACCCGGTTCGCCCGCCCTCACAGGCACTGGGTCACGGCGGCCATTGCCACCTCCTCCTAGGTCGAAGGCCCAAAGAAGACCTCATCGGCTCAGTGCCGCGACGGTTGCGGCCCAACGGCACGGCGACCCTCGGGCCGGAGCACCAGGGCATGGTCACCGCTGGCCTCCTCCCCTGCGACCGGCGTCCTCTCCGGCACCAGCACCGTCGGCGCCCGTTGTGGCAATGTACGCAGCGCCTCCCCCAAGACGACATTACCACCGCCTCCGTCGGCCCCCGCCCGCTCGTCCGCATCAAACCATGGATAGGTCCCATCCCCGATGACCACGACCTCCCGGTCGAGTTCTATCACATCCGCACGGCCGCCCTGGCCGTGCTTCCCCTCCAATGACAACACAAAAGTTGTCGCCGCCACTGTCATCCTGGCCGGCATCTCCGGCCACGCCGGCTCACGCCCACGCCTCCGCGGCTCTGGTACATCAAACCGTCATCCCAAAACCATCAAACGAACAAAGAAAACCCTAGTTCCACCTCCGCAACCTTTTGTTCCCATGAGATCCCATCTTGGGGCCTGTTCCGGAGCACCCCCGGAGGGGGGATCTTCCATGGAGTGCTTCTACATCATCATCATCGCCTCACCATGAGTTGTGAGTGGTTTACCATAGACCTTCGGGTCCATAGCTAGTATCTAGATGGCTTCTTCTCTCTCTTTGGATCTCAATACCAAGTTCTCCTCGATCTTCGAGGAGATCTATTCAATGTAATCTCTTTTTACGGTGTGTTTGTCGAGATCTGATGAATCGTAGGTTTATGATCAAGATTATCTATGAGAAATATTTGGTTCATATCTGAACTCTTTATGTATGATTATAATATCTTTGCAAGTCTCTTCGAATTATTGGTTTGGTTTGTCCTACTAGATCTATAGTTCTTGCAATGGGAGAAGTGCTTTGCTTTGGGTTCAATCTTGCGGTGTCCTTTCCCAGTGACAGTAAGGGAAGCAAGGCACATATTGTATATTTGCCATCGAGGATAAAAATATGGGGTTTATATCACTATGTTTGAATTTATCCCTCCACATCATGTCATCTTGCTTAAGGCGTTACTCGTTCTTATGAACTTAATACTCTAGATGCATGCTGGATAGCGGTCGATGTGTCGAGTAATAGTAGCAGATGCAGAATCGTTTCGGTCTACTTGTCTCAGACGTGATGCCTATATATAATGATCGTGCCTAGATAGTCCCATAATTATTCGCTTTTCTATCAATTGCTCGACAGTAATTTGTTTACCCGCCGTAGAATATCGCTATCATGAGAGAAGCCACTAGAGAACACTATAGCCCCTGGGTCTATTCTCAACATATCAATCTACAATCTACTTTACTTTCCGCTTTTACTTTCTGTTCTTATATCAAAAATACCAAAAATATCAAACTATCATCTCTATCAGATCTCACTTTCGTAAGTGACCATAAAGGGATTAAAAACCCCTTATCGCGTTGGCTGCGAAGTTCTTATATGTTTGTGCAGGTGCGAGGGACTCGCGCATGGCCTCCTACTGGATTGATACCTTGGTTCTCAAAAACTGAGGGAAATACTTACGCAACTGTGCTGCATCACCCATTCCTCTTCGAGGGAATACAACGCAAGCTCGAGTAGTAGCAAGAAGAATTTCTGGCGCCATTGCCGGGGAGGCTTACGCAAAAGTCATATACCAAGTACCTATCACAAACCCTTATCCTTCGCATTACATTTTTTGCCTCTCGTTTTCCTCTCCCCGCTTCACCCTTGCCGTTTTATTTGCCCTTCTTCTGCCGTGTGTTTATCGTTCGCTTGCTTCTTGTTTGCTTGTGTATTGGATTGCTTGCTTGTCAGTATGGCTCAGAACAATACCAAATTGTGTGACTTCTCCAATACCAACAATAATGATTTTATTAGCACTCTGATTGCTCCTATTACCGATGCTGAATCTTGTGAGATCAATGCTGCTCTGTTGAATCTTGTCATGAAAGATCAATTTTCCGGCCATCCTAGTGAAGATGCCGCTACCCATCTAAACAACTTTGTTGATTTGTGTGATATGCAAAAGAAAAGAGATACGGATAACGATATTGTTAAATTGAAGTTATTTCCCTTTCCACTTAGAGATCGTGCTAAAACTTTGTTTTCCACTTTTCCTAGAAATAGTATTGATTCGTGGAATAAGTGCAAATATGCTTTTATCTCTAAGTATTTCCCTCCTGCTAAGATCATCTCTCTTAGAAACGATATTGTGAATTTTAAGCAACTAGATCATGAGCATGTTGCACAACCTTGGGAGAGAATGAAATTAATGATACGTAATTGCCCTACACATGGTTTGAACTTATGGATGATTATTCAAAACTTTTATGTTGGCTTGAATTTTGCTTCTAGAAATCTTTTAGATTCGGCCGCATGAGGCACTTTCATGGAAACTACCTTAGGAAAAGCTACCAAACTCCTAGATAATATTATGATTAATTATTCTCAATGGCACACCGAAAGATCTACTAGTAAAAAAGTACATGCTATTGAAGAGATTAGTGTTTTGAGTGGAAAGATGGATGAATTTAAGAAATTATTTGCTACTAAGAGTTCTTCTTCTGATCCTAATGATATGCCTTTATCCACGTTGATTGAGAATAATAATGAATCTTTGGATGTGAATTTTGTTGGTAGGAATAATTTTGGTAACAATGCTTATAGAGGAAACTTTAATCCTAGGCCTTTTCCTAGTAATTCCTCTAATAATTATGGTAATTCCCACAACAACTCTTATGGAAAGATGCCTTCTTAATTTGAAACTAGTGTTAAGGAGTTTATGAATTCGCAAAAGTATTTCAATGCTATGAATTGCTTAAGATTGATGAATTGGCTAGAAATGTGGATAGAATTACTCTTGATGATGATTCTTTGAAACTTAGATTTATTCCACCTAAGCATGATATGAATGAGTCTCTCAAAGCCATGAGAATTTCCATTGATGAATGCAAAGAAAGAACCGCTAGGATGCGTGCTAAAAGAGAGAATTATATAAAAGCGTGTTCTTCTAGTTTTCATGAAAATAAAGATGAAGATCTGCAAGTTATTGATGTGTCTCCTATTATATCCTTGTTTTCTGGTATGAATCTTGATAAAGATAGGATTGGAGATGAGTCTACTTTAAGGTGTCCCTATGATTCGGAGTTTTTAGATCTTGACGTTAAAATTGTTAAAAGTGGGAGTGAAGAGATTAAAACTTTGCATAGTGATGAACCCACTACGCTGGATTTCAAGGGATTCAATTATGATAATTTCTCTTTGATTGATTGTATTTCCTTGTTGCAATCCGTACTAAGCTCTCCGCATGCTTATAGTCAAAATAAAGCTTTTACCAAACACATAGTTGATGCTTTGATGCAATCTTACGAAGAAAAACTTCAATTAGAAGTTTCTATCCCTAGAAAGCTTTATGATGAGTGTGAACCTACTATTAAAGTAAAAATTAAAGATCATGAATGATATGCTTTGTGTGATTTGGGTGCAAGTGTTTCCACTATCCCAAAAACTTTGTGTGGTTTGCTAGGGTTCCATGAGCTTGATGATTGTTCTTTAAATTTGCATCTTGCAGATTCAACTATTAAGAAACATATGGGAAGGATTAATGACGTTCTTATTGTTGCCAATAGGAATTATGTGCCCGTAGATTTCATCGTTCTTGATATAGATTGCAATCATTCATGTCCTATTATTCTTGGTAGACCTTTCCTTAGAAAGATTGGTGCAATTATTGATATGAAGGAAGGAAATATTAGATTCCAATTTCCGTTAAGGAAAGGCATGGAACAATTTCCTAGAAAGAACATGAAATTACCATATGAATCTATTATGAGAGCCACTTATGGATTGCCTTCCAAAGATGGCAATACCTAGATCTATCCATGTATCGTGCCTAGCTAGGGGCGTAAAACGATAGCGCTTGTTGGGAGGCAACCCAATTTTATATTTTTTGTTTTTGCTTCTGTTTAGGAACAAATATTGCATCTAGCTTCTGTTTAGATGTGGTTTTGTGTTTTAATTAGTGTTTGTGCCAAGTAGAACCTTTGGGAAGACTTGTGTGAAGTTTATATGATCTTGCTGTGAAAAAACAGAATCGTTAGCGCTAGCTAGATTGGTCACTAGATTTTACTGGAGCGTGCTATTTATTTGATTCTTTTTGCAGATGATTAATAGACAAATTCCCCATGTTTACCAATTTATTTCAATTTTTTTGGAGTTAAAAAAGTATGCGAAAGTTACAGATTACTACAGACTATTATGTTTTTGACCGATTCTGTTTTTCGTGTGTTGTTTGCTTATTTCAATGCATCTATGAGTAGTATTGGGAAGTATGAATCATAGAGAAGTTGGAATACAGTAGGTTTAACACCAATATAAACAAAGAATGAATTCATTGCAGTACCATTGAGTAGTGGTTTGTTTTCTTATACTAATGGAGCTCATGAGATTTTTGTCTAAGTTTTGTGTTGTGAAGTTTCCAAGTTTTGAGTATTGCTTTGATGGACCATGGAACAAAGAGTGGCAAGAGCCTAAGCTTGGGGATGCCCAAGGCACCCCAAGGTAAAATTCAAGGACAACCAAGAGCCTAAGCTTGGGGATGCCCCGGGAAGCATTAGCAGGATTGCAATCTTTGTTTCCAATAAATCTTCTGATTATGTAGTACCTCCAACAAAAATTCTTTTAATAGTGACCTGCAATTTGCTTCAAACATTGTGAGATTTCAGAATTCATCAACCATGTCCCAAAGGAATATACAAGCATTCAACTCTTCAATCTGCTTTTTAAGGCATGAGAGACTCTTGGCCCACAATTTGAGAGCTCTCCTTAAATTCTTAAATTTAGCATTAACTTTCTTTGTAGGGTCTGTGAATCCCACAGGAATATTCCAGGCTACCTAAACAATGTACTTGAAACAGCTATGTTTCACCCAATAGTTCTCAAATCTGAAAACATGTGACCTGGGAATTTTTGTTCCAATTTTGATCATACATGGAAGATGGTCAGAGATTGGTTTTGCCAAATGAATAGTAGTTGTGTCAGGGTAAGATGTCATCCAAGCTGCAGAAGTAAAAAACCAGTCTAATTTCTCCAAAAGGGGATTTTCCTGCATGTTGCTCTAGCTGAATTGCCTGACTTTTAGTGGTAGCTCTACCAGACCCAAATTACTAATAGCCTCATTGAAAAGAAGCATTTGATTGGTATCTCCTCCAGGTTTATTTGTGTCCTCAGGTGATCTGATAAAGTTAAAGTCCCCCATGATTATCCATTATGTCTCATTAGGAGTTTGAATTGAACTGAATCAATCTATGAATTCCAATTTATCCTGAGGATTGCAAGGTCCATAAATATTAGTGAGAGTCCAAGAATGGTTGGTAGTATTACAAGTTAACTTGACTGAGAGAGAAAACTTATATTGGAAAATCATTTCACCATTGAAAAGAGCTCCATTCCATGCAGTCAATATACCTCTAGAAGCCCCATTTGAGGGGAGAAATTCAAATTTGTTAAATCTTTGTGGCAGAATTTATGGATATATGTGAGCTAAAAGGTCTCTCTTTTAGTTTCCTATAAGGAAACAATACCAGCTCCACTTTATTTAATCTTTTTCCTGATAGCTAACCATTTATCTGAAGAATCAATACCCCTTTTATTCCAATTTCGTATATTCCATGACCTGTTGTTATTCATTAACAAGAATGATCTGATTAAATGTACCTAGTGCCATCCCTCGGTAGTCTGCCCTATAATGAAATGTTTTGCACTTTCAGAAGTTGCCAGCCTCCTATTCACATCATGGAGAAACAGGGTACAACAGACATGGACATAATAACCTTTCATAGCTTGCAAAATATGCTTGTCATACTGATCAAAATTATTGCATTCATTAACATACACAAAACATAGCCCTGACCACTTTATATAGGACAAAAGGTGCCACATACTGTCACAGCCATTCCTATTACACAAACTACACAGATGGTCTCAACCAGCATACATATCATATTGACAAATCTAGGGAATTGAAGGTGTCCTCTTATAATATTATAGATGTGTTGTGTCTTCATGTTTACACATCTTTATGCAGCTCAGTAGGTCATGTGGCTTTGAACACCTTGTCCACCTCCTTCGGTCCCTTCTTCTTGGGTTTCTTTGACAACATCTCATGAGCTTCCTCCTAAGACACCTTGCAAAAAGTCTTTGTCAGATTTTTTACCACTTTATTGTGAATTACTGGTGGTACAACATTGAAAGGTAAACAAGCATTAATATGACAGGATTTTCTCCTATATCGATTATTATCTTTTTTAATTCTATCAGTTCTTCTTACCTCAGTTTCAACCAGAGGCTCTTTTTCTCTCCTTTTCCTGGACATTGCTTCACCTAGTGGTAGACAGACCACCTTATTTGGGGACAACTGCTGTAGTGGACTACCAGGACCACTTGAAGAATGTGCAGCTGGGCAAATGCCCTCATTTTCTTTTGCAATTCCTTGAATTATTCCTTTGCAACATGGTGCCTGAGATGTTATGTAGTTATCAGGTATGTGGAATGAGATAGATACTTCGGTAGTGCAGTTGGCAATCAACAAGGGCCATAGATCAGATTTCAATAAGTGCATAACCCAGCCAAACTTGTCAGGTGTTAACAAGAGATGGATTATAAAATTGAACCAACTTACTCGGATCTCAATCTTGAAAGTATTGACTTCACCCTGAGTAGCTGGAGCAAAGTGTTGAATCCATAGGTCCAAACCTTCTTTAGAGATTAAATGAGCACCATCAATAATATCCAGAGCATGTGCTTCGGTATTTTTTTTGAAATCAAAGTGATTTGGTGAAGAAGATGAAGAGTGTGGGCCATATGTACCTTTGTTGTTACCAAGTGAAGAATTTCCAACCATTAAAGCAGGCTCCATGAGAATAGTCACTTTCCCTCTTAAAACCGATATGTCCACCTCATCCCCAACAGCAGCCACCTTAGATACTGAGGTCAATTTAGTGATCTTCTCTGGGATAGTGGTTTTCTCACTATCAACAGCACCTTCTAGAGCAATGTCTTGAGATGCAGAGTCTCCATCAGTTGTAATGTTAGTTCCAGGGTTTTCCTCCCTGTTATTTTCAGCAGCAACATTGATAAGAGAAATGTGAGGCAAGTCCAAAGGAGGTTGAACCAAAGGTGGTGGAGAATGTACATGTAGTACAACTGGTTGCTCCAAATCCACATTAGGCATAGCATCTGGCCCCTCCTGTGCAATGTCCATCTCCAGATTTGCTGCTATAGCCTGCTTTGCTTCCTCTGGTTCTTCCTGATAAGCCAGAGCAATGTTATGCAGTCCCAGTCCCATGGATAAGGCAGGGGCTCTTTGAATAACTTCCTCACTAGCAGTATGGGTGATAGAATAGCGGCCATCAGAACAAGAAATAGTAGTGGTGATGCTGATATAGGGAGCACCATGTTCTGGAATCATTGGGATCTCAATTTGTTGTTTTATAGGGGCTGGACGATTTTGTTGAGGGAATGCCCATTGGTCATTTTCCTCCTGTTCATCCGACTCATCCCAGTCATCATTGTTAGCCTGATCATTGTTATCTTAATTATGGTTCATTGGCATAGGCTGAAACCCAAGGAAGTCATTTGCATGCTGGGGCACAGGAGGAAGAATTGGGTCTTCATCAGCAGGGCCCACACCCAGCATCTCCTCCCACAGCACCTCAATAGAGCAAGTCCAAGATTCTTCCTCAAAGCTCTCTCCTTCAGACCATCTGATACTCATAGGTACATCAATAAGATTAGTGACACGAGATTTAACCAGAATCTTCCTTCTTAGGGCGTCCTCTCTTTCCCAACTAATGATTCAGCCCCTTTCTTTAACAAGTGAATAATTCATACGCATTTCCTGATGCTTGTCGATATTACCAATTCTTTGACATTCATCACAAGATAAGACAAAATTACAGGGATCCTCGAAGAGAGTAGGCCAATAAAAACCAGATTGCAATACCTTGTGAGCAGTTCTATCTCCCGCGTGATGTCCTCCATAGGCTTCGGGGGGACATATCTGTAGGATTTGTTCCTGTTCATGCTTAGGTACACAACGTCTAATAATGCCATCTACTTCTTCTTTATAAAGATGTGGGTCATCCCAAAAGTAATGTCTTAAATCATAGAAGAATTTTTTATTTTGTTGGCAAGTGAAACTAGGTGGTATGTATTTAGCAACAATGTAATTAGCATAGTCGGCATACTAAGGTGTGTTATGAGAAGCATTTATTGCAGCTAGTTGTTCATGGGGAAAGCTATCATCAATAGGTAGTGGGTCATCAAGAATTTTTTCTAACCTAGGCAAGTTATCAGCTACGGGGTTCTCAGCTCCTTTCCTATTGGTGATATGTAAATCAAATTCTTGTAGCAAGAAAACCAACCTAATAAGTCTAGGTCTAGCATCTTTCTTTTCCATAAGATATTTTATAGCAGCATGATCAGTGTGAACAATTACTTTGGAGTCAACAATGTAATATTGAATTTATCACAAGCAAACAGAACTGCTAAAAATTTATTTGCAGTAGTAGCATAATTTCTTTGGGCACTGTCTAGAGTTTTGCTAGCATAATGGATAACATTTAACTTCTTATCAACTCTTTGTCCTAGAACAGCACCAACATCACAGTCACTACCATCCAACATAACTTCAAAAGGCAAGTTCCAATCTGGTGGTTGAACAATAGGTGCAGTGGTTAAGGCTTTCTTAAGTGTTTCAAAGGCTTCTATGCAATCATCATCAAAAATAAAAGGAATGTCCTTTTGTAAAATATTAGTAAGAGGCCTAGAAATTTTAGAGAAGTATTTAATAAACCTCCTACGGAAACCAACATGACCAATGAGACTACGAATACCTTTAGGACATGGAATTTTCATGATTGCATAAACTTTAGCTTATCCACCTCAATACCTCATTCAAAAATGTTATGCCCCAAGACAATACCTTCATTTACCATAAAGGGACACTTCTCCCAATTCAATATAAGGTTAGTTTGCTCACATCTCCACAAAACTTGATCAAGGTTGCTTAAGAAACAATCAAAAGAAGTTCCGTAAACGGAGAAATCATCCATGAAAACATCAATAATCTTTTCACAGAAGTGAGAGAATACAACAGCCATACATCTTTGAAAGGTAGCAGGTGCATTGCATAAACCAGAAGGCATACATCTATAAGCATAAGTTCCAAAAGGACAAGTAAAGGTGGTTTTCTCTTGATCAGGTTGTGATACAGGTATCTGAGAGAAACCAGAATATCCATCAAGAAAGCAAAAGTGTGTGTGCTTAGATAGTCTTTCTAGCATTTGATCAATGAAAGGCAGAGGGTAATGATCTTTTCTAGTAGCTTTACTTAATGTCCTAAAATCAATTATGATTCTATAGCCAGTAACAATTCTTTGTGGGATAAGTTCATTTTTATCATTTGGAGCAACAGTGATACCTCCCTTCTTAGTGACACAATGAACAGGACTTACCCATCTACTATCAGTTGTGGGATAGATTATACATACTTCCAGAAGTTTTAGTATTTCAATTCGTACCATTTCTTTCATCTTGGGATTCAATCGTCATCGGTGATCAACAATGGGTTTAACATCAGGCTCCATATTGATCTTGTGGTGACAGAGAGTGGAACTAATGCCCTTAAGACCAGCAAGAATATATCCAATAGCAGCATGGTGCTTCCTCAGAATTTTTAATAATATTTCTTCTTCATGTTCTAAAAGGTTAGCACAAATAATAACATGATATATATTTTCCTCATTGATATAAGCATATTACAAAGTGTCGGGCAATTACTTTAATTCAAACACAGGATCACCTTTAGGTGGAGGAGGGCGTCCTAGAGTTTCAATATGCAAATTGTGTTTAAGGAGAGGTAGTTGCTCAAAGAATAATTAATCTATCTCATTTCTTTCATGCAAGTGCATATCATTTTCATGGTCAGGCAAATATTGTTCTAATGGATCTGTAGGTGGCGCGGCAACAGAAGCAAGACCAATTATTTCATCTTTGCTATGTAATTCTTCATTATGTGGTTGCCTACTAAACTTGGAAAAATTAAACTCATGAGACACATCACCAAAACTAACACTGACAGTTTCTTTTTCGCAATCTTTCTTCGCATTGACAGTGTTCAAGAAAGGTCTACCAAAGATAATGGGACAAAAGTCATCTTGTGGGCAACCAAGAATTAGAAAATCAGTAGGATGTTTTATTTTCCCACACAAGACTTCAACATCTCTAGCTATCCCAAGTGGTCTGATGGTGTCTCAGTTTGCAAGTTTAATAGTAACATCAATATCTTCTATTTCAGCGGGTGCTATGGCACTCATAATATCTTGGTATAAAGTAAAAGGAATAGCGCTCACACTAGCACCCAAGTCACATAAGCCATGGTAGCAGTGATCTCCAATTTTTACTAAGACAACAGGCATGCCAACGGCAGGTCTATGTTTATATTTTTCATCGGGTTTGGCAATTGTAGAACTGTAAGTGCAATGAACATTTATGTTCATTGCTCGGACTATACATTGGCGTGTTCACAAAGTCATAGCTACACCATACAAAGCAAAGCAAGACCAAGCCAGAGGAGCAGCTCTTCGTGAGATCAAAGAGCAGATTAAGAAGACCAAGACAACGAAGCATCACCTTGGGAAAGCATCCCTTGTCGGGCAGGAGAGCCTGGCTAGGTCGAGGCCACCCCAAGGGCAAGTCCAAGATTTCCCTGGTAGGCTTTCCGAGTCTGCCAAGGGAAAATTTCCCCGCCAAGGCACCACCGCTCCAACGCACCGCGATACAAGTCATCTATCAGTGCGGTGTCGATCCCCCAAATGACTAAGTGGCTTCCACTAAGCACATGGAAACCAGTTGGGAGAGAGATTACCCTCATATGGCACATGTTTAGAGGCATGTCAAGCAGACAAGCAAAAGATGACTACGTGGCGCGGCAGGCTTGCCGGGTTGTATCCTCAGCATGACACCTAGCAGTGCATTTAATACACTTTGTCCTAACTGCCAGAGTTAGGTATGATAGCACTGTTAGCTCTCTAATCATGAGATAAAGACTGTTTTACCACTGTGGTCACCCCTTATGCTATAAAAGGAGGTCTGAGGCAAACTTGTAACAAATTCGGGACCTTGCACACTTGTACACGCGTAGTTGCTCTCCCTGAGGCCACCTTGCCGGGCTTGAGCGATGCGTGTTCATGGTGTCCTTCCATCCAATCCACCAAAAGTGGGAGTAGGGTTTTACGCCTCGCGGCAGCCCAAACCTGGGTAAAAACCACCGGTGTCACCATTGTCGTGTTGCTTCATGCCCTCTGCTCTTTGTGCAACGTGAGCTTCCCCCCACCGAACCACTAAGGGGTCGATGGCCCCATAGGTGAGCATGTTCCTCCATGACAAGCACCTTCACCAACGAAATAAATAACATGCCCATCAATATTATCGACCAAGAGATCCTTAACCATTGAAACACTAGGTTCTACTTTAAATTTTCTAGGCGGTTTAGGTTCTTTAATATTACTTTTGCAAACCACAGCTGAAACCTTAGCATGTTCGTTTATCCTAATAAGGAAAGGTGGCTTTTCAATATAAGCAGTAGGCATAACTGGATCATCATTGTAAATGATAGTTTCATCCTTAAATATTACCGGTTCTTCAATTCTTCTTTAATAGGGGGATGTTATTTAAACCACTTCTCCTTAGATCAACATGAGTAGCAAATGATTCACAGAAAGAGGCTACTATCTCAGAGACAAGTTCATATGTCGTGGTATTCTCACGTGGGGGGGGGG
>LR738715.1:384982256-385008033 GCA_902687465.1 Secale cereale | reverse complement strand
GACAGATGCCACGGGGTGGCTTGAGGTGAGGGCGAGGCTGCAGTGGAATATCCAAGGACGGGATTAGGCAAACGGCGCGCGGTGGTTTACCCAGGTTCGGGGCTCACCGGAGAGATAATACCCTACTCCTGCATGTCTGAATATATGTGGTATATCTGGTATAGAGTTGCTCCTGCAGTTGTATCTAAGAGCAGTGCCATAGGCATCTCCCTTCGTATATGTGTGAGCACAAGAGTGCTTGGTTGTGAGTGAGCCGTGGAGATGAGTGCCCATGTGTGCGTGTGTGTGGCGTGAGAGCATGGTGCTCCCTTGAGTGTCCTTCCCCTTGGATGGATGGATGTGACTCCCTTTTATAGCTTGGGTAGCTTACATCTAAAGCTAGGTGGGTGGGAGTGGGCATGGTTGGTGGTGGCCCACCCACCAACTACACTATTGGAGATGTCATGCGAGGTGACGCGTGATGCAGGCTATAGTGCGCCACTATTGCTCATCAGTGCACGGGTACAGGCGTCTTGTCCATGTTCCATCGGATGTGATGATGCAGTTGACTTAGCGCTGCAGGCCGACTGGAGCAGTCGGGCGAGTAGCCGGCTGGAGCAGCCGGGTGGCGAGCCAGCTGGAGCAGCCGGATTGAGGGGTGTTGGCCACCCCGATGTTGTGAAGCATTGTTTCGCCGTCTTTGGGGTACCCGGGGGTCATTCCCCCGACAGTAGCCTCCGAGCCTCCGGGCAACTTGGCAAAGTTGAGTGGAGGTTTTTTAGCGGGCATTGATGTAGAAGATGACGATGACGGCCGGCTGCGGACGGCAACTGGCGCAGCTTGCTTCCGGCGGGGGCGCGCGAGCGCACCCACTGGGTGTAGTCTCCGAGCCTCCGGGCAAGTTTGTAAAAGTTGGGCGGAGGGTTTTTGCGGTTGTTGGTGCAGACGATGGCGTCGAGGGGTCGGTTACAGCTGGTGGCGGGCGTGTAACAGGCGCGGCATGTTCCGAGCGGGGCGCGCAAGCGCACCCGCTGGGTGTAGCCTCCGAGCCTCCAGGCAACTTGAAAAAGTCGGGTGGAGAGTCTTCTTGTTGAAGAAGTTGTCGATGAGAGCCAGCTGCGGGCGTGCAGCCGGAGCGGCTTGTTTCCAGGGGGCACGCCAGCGCACCCGCTGGGTGTAGCCTCCAAGCCTCCAGGCGACTCGAAGAGTCGGGCGGAGGGTTTTTGTTTCTTTGTCTTGTCCTGTGAGGTCAGTGTCGCCTGACGGTCGTGGAAGACCACCAGGCGAGGATGCTTGCTGGTGGGTGCGGGGCCCTGCCGGGCGCGGACGCGGGGTCCGCCGGCAGCCGGGTGCCGTGCGCTGCCGGGCGCGGACACGGAGTCCGCCGGCTGGTGCTGTTGTCGGGTGCGAACGTGGGGTATGCCGGCTGATGTTGTCGGGCGTGGACGTGGGGTCCGCCGACTAATGCTGTTGGGCACGGATGCGGGGTCCGCCGACTGATGCTGTCGGGCGCGAACGCGGATGCTGATTGATGTTGTTAGGCGTGAATGCAGGGTCCGCCGACTGATGTTGTTGATGACAGCTGGCTGCGTGCTGCACCCGGTGTGAATTGCTTCAAGTGGGGGCGCGCCAGCGCATACACTTGGTTTAGCCTCCGAGCCTCCGGGCGAGGAAGGGGGTTCCCCACGGAAATGATCACACAAAAGACAAAGTTAGTCCGCGCAGATATATCAAATGTTTGCTTTTTAGCATTGCAAGTTTTATGTGGACGGTGCCTACTCGGTTTCGTCTGAGCCCCCTTCAATCTTTTTTATGTTCCCTCGCTCTTTGGCTTGTGCTCTTGCTAGCCGGACAACCGCATGATGGTCTGTGGCTGAGAGTGGGCCCAGAGTGAAGAGTACAGTACTCAGAATCTGAGGGAAGATTCGACCGAGCAGATACTCGTAAAGCAAACAGTCAGGTCACCCAGACCATTTTTCTTCCGGGACATTTTTTGCGTGGGGTGATCTCCAGCTTTTTCTCTTGCTAGCCGGACAACCACGCTGCGGTATGTAGCTGACACGAAGAGTGGGCCTTTGATACTGTACATGCTGAAAGGATCGATATGGTTGACTATAGGGGGGGGGTGAATAGGCAACTAACAATTTTTGGCTTTTCTTAACCAATTTAAATAAGCAACAAAGTAAGCTGTCTAGATATGCAACTATGATGGCAACTTATAGGAAGTAAAGATAACAATCTCACAAGCAAGCTATCTAAGATAAACAATGAAATCTTGCACAAGTAAAGGAAAGAAATAACCACAAGTGGAGCCGGTGAAAACGAGGATGTGTTACCAAAGTTCCTTCACTTTGAGAGGAAGTATGTCTCCGTTGGAGCGGTGTGGAGGCACAATGATCCCCAAGAAGCCACTAGGGCCACCGTATTCTCCTCATGCCCTCACACAATGCAAGGTGCCATGATTCCACTAGTAGTGCCCTTGAAGGCGGCAACCGAACCTTTACAAACAAGGTTGGGCTCTCTCCACAACTTAATTGGAGGCTCCCAACGAAACCCCGGAGCTTCACCACAATGGAATGTGGCTCCGAAGTGACCTCTTCCGTCTAGGGTGCTCAAACACCAAAGAGTAACAAAATCCACACAAGAAAGTATGGGGGAATCAAGTTTCCTTTGGTGAGAGTGTAGATCTAGGTCTCCTCCTTGAATCCCTAGCAAATCAACAAGTTTGAGTGGCTAGGGAGAGAGATCGGGCAAGAAAGCTTCAAGGGTATTAATGGAGGAGAGAGAGAGACGAGAGGTGGGTGGGAGGTGGGAGAAGGACCTCCTTAAATAGGGTCCCCAAGATTCCAACCGTTATGGGCAGAAATACACTGGGCCGGTACTTCCGCACAAGCCACCTATACAACCGGTGTGTGAAGAAAACCGCAGCTATGGCACCAGGGCGGTACTTCCGGTGTAGCACACGGTAGTACCGGTCTTCCGGAGAAAACCGGAACTACCGCTCCACCACCGGTCAACTACCGCTTCGAGCCCAGAAGGTTTTTAACCAACGGCGGTAGTTTGGGCGGTGGTAGAGCCGGAACATACGCTAGGGCAGTAGCTCCTGAGTGGTGGTAGTTCAAGCGGTACTACCGCACTGGATACCGGTAGTACCGGTTTGTCGAGAGGACTCCGGTACTTCCGGGCCACCACCGGTCCACCACCGCACCTAGTACAGAAGGGTATCACCCCTATGTGGTACTAGGGGCAGTGGTTTGACCAGAACTACCGGCCACCGATACTACCGCTGTTAACAGCGGTACTACCGCAGTAGAGAAGACTGCACACACACATAGAACCAGGGGACCTCTCTCTCCTCGAACGAAGGCAATATGGTGGGTGCATAGTAACTTTGTACGTGACTTGATTCACCCAATACCTTCCGATGTGGGTTCCCTCTTAATAGTACGGATTTCCTACGACCAAGGGAAACAAAAAGCATCGGAAACTTCATCTTCAATTTTTTCCTTCTAGAGGGAAGGCCTAACCGTCTTGCGCCACACAATGTGTACCTGAGTAATATATGACGCACGATTAGTCCACACATGTATTGTCATCATCACCAAAACCCTAGGCAAGAGATGCCCTTACAATCTCCCCCTTTTTGGTGAATGATGACAACCACACGAATAGCACGGGGGATCTATAAAATGTAGGCGGAGCTCCCCCTGAGTGTGAGCACTTATTTAGAGTTTGCTTTTGGAATGAAAAAGTGATCAAACTAGGATCAATGCTCCCCCTAGATTTTATGGACCAACCAGCGACCGCAAACCAACATAGTAGACAACAAAGCATATGATTGTAGAGAAAGAGCGGAGAACTAAAGATTAAATCACTGATAATAAGCAGGCTGTTCCGAGATAAGTGCATAGATAAATAGATAAGGGCACGCATGTCTCACACCATGCACAAGGTCACAACACAGGATAAGTACACATGACATAAATAAAAGGTTCAATATGAGGAAAGTAACTTCAAGAAAAACCCATGCAACTCCCGTGACCTAATAACTCTCCCCCCCTTTGGCATCAAGCACCAAAAAGGAAAAGAGCGAAACTAACGCCCCAGGGCTCAGTAACGCTCTTTGCCTGTCGCAAGGGAATCATCTGAATCATAATCGTCAGAGTCCTCAGACTCCTCAGCCTCCTCAGCATCCTCATCAACCTTAGCCTCAGTATCCTCAGCATCCTCAGTCACACGCGCAGCAGACGTATTGGGCTCGTGATCAGGCCACTGACAGTTAGCCAAAGACCACTTCTCCTCAGGAGTGATGCTCTTCTCAGAGCCACTCTGCACACCTGGCACATTGAGGTGCTTCATCATCTGAATCTGTCTGCGGCGCGCCATCTTCTCAGACACATGGGCCTTGTAGAGCTTCTTCTGAATATGAGTCTGTAAGCAGAAGGTCTTCATGACCTTGGTAGTCATCTTCTCCACCCAAGAGGGCTTGGCCCCCGCCTCCAACTCAAAGTCCTTGTCACATGAGGAAGAAAAAGTATCCTCCTCATTCCCCGCATGGAAGCGAGGAGCAGCATGTTTCTTCTTCCTCAGCATCTTGACCTCATGCACCGTGAGCTTATCAGGAGTAGTAAGAGGCACTCCAGGCCTCCGGACTTCCTAAACTGTGTATAGGAAGCGCATCACAAAAGGAGCGTAGTTAGGTACCTTGCGGTACCAGACACAGTTGTACATGTCCTCCCACATCCACTTAGACACATCGTAAGTGATGCCTTTGCCCCTCTTGGTCTTCATGGCCACAAGCAAATCCACCAGATATCCATAAATATCATCTTGGTTCCCAACCTTGGGCAGCAGCACACAACGGAACACACAGTGTAGAATATCATAGACAGGCAGAAGATCATTTGATTTACCCACAATGCCACGTCCAGAGGTATACAGAGGAGCAAGTTTCTCCTTATCCATGGGGTTAGCTCGGTCGTGAGGACGGAGACCACCTTGACCCTCCAAACCAGTGTCAGCATAGCCCAGAGCATTGCAGAAGGCACTCCAGGGAACATGGAAGAACTCATCCCGGCACGTACAAGAAAGGTGATGCTGATCGTCACTGCCGAAGTGGACAGTAGCATAAAACTGATGGACAAGCTCCATATCGAAATCACAACGCAGCTCCATGAGCTTGATCAAGTCAAACTCCTCACATACCTCCAGAGCCTACCCAAAGTAAGCGAGGTTGTTCCTCCAATGCTCAAGGTCAATGGACCACATCTGGGTGAACTTGTTCTTGTGGTGCTCGAAGATTTCAGACACAATCCTCATTTGCAATTTATTCCGGAACTGAGGGTTATTCTAGCGAGGAGTTGGTGGTCCGCTGTAAGGATCCTAAAAGCAAAACATCTCCCAGTCCGGAAGCTTCCACTTATGCAGAGGTAGCACTGCATGCTGTTTGGCAGCAACTGACTTCTCCCGGCGAGTGGTTTTGGTGGGGACCACTACCTCGCGATCTTCTTCATTGACAGCTGGCCGCTTGCCCCTACGGGCCCTCTTCTTGGTGTTCTGAGCAGCACGAGAGCTAGAGCCACCTGCAAACGCACACGGAGAACACAAAGCAACCCAGCAAAGATGAGAGGAATGTACACAAGATCAGAAGAATAATTCATGGGTATGTAAGTAGAATAGAAACATAGCATCTATGTTCAGAGCAACCGGTAGTTCCGGTTATTGAACTGGTAGTTCCGGTCCAGCGGTAGTACCGGTCGTGGAGACCGGTAGAACCGCTGAGAGCGGAGCTGCCGAGTTGAAGGAGAGGAACCACCCGATCGCAAAACTAGATGCTCTATGCCTATTACTAACTACGCACAAGTGAATAATGAGTCTATAAGGATCTTTCCCACTAAGCATTTAGCCAAAAATGAGGGAACACTAGCATTGCCCTAGAAAGAGGATTCAAGGAAAGAACCCTAAAAAGAGAAGAACAGGGCAATACCGGTATCTATGGGAGGAGATCGAGAAGGAGGCGGCCTCCACGGAGCAAATCCGATGAAGGGCCGACCGATCTGAAGTGCCGGAGGGCGCTTCGGGGCAGTGGGCGGAGCAACCGGCGCCTAGGGCAAATGGAATGGACGGGCGCGAAGGGGAAAATAGAGATACCCCTTCGGCCCGTACTATTTATACCCTCCCAGTTAAGTAGCCAGTAGTACCGGTTCGTGGACCGGTAGTACCGCTCCAGGAGCTACCTAGTGGTTGGGGCGGTACTTCCGCGTGAAGTGGTAGTACCGCGCACCAACACCGGTAGTACCGGCCAGAGGTACTGTTCAGAGTACCAGCGGTAGAACCACTAGCTCTAGACCGGTAGAACCGCTAGGCTACAGCCCGGTTGAAAAGCGGTAGAACCACTGGTACCACCTATTGTACCGCCAGGAAGCAATAGCCCACTGCAAGATAGCAAACTTGTGTACATTTGGAATAGATGGCTTGGATGAGAAGGCTTAGGATGGAGCTAGTCACTGTAGTATGATGGTGAATACTCCAAGACCCATTGGAGAATTCACACACCTAAGAACACTCAAGGAGCTAAACAAAAGAAAAACCAACCTAGCCCGAGGTTGGTGGCCGGAGCCACCTATGTTTGAGTCAAATGGTATGGCACCGCGAAGAATTATCCTTGGGCCCATAACCAAAGCTCATCTTTGGAACACAAGTTTCATCATAAATGTCGAATGTGAAAGAGTAGATCAATTTATGCTTAATGGGGGGAGGGAGAGTTCATTGAGAGAACAACACTCCCCCTATGTCCATGCGTACACCTAGGTAAGATAACTATATTGAGTGGGAGGTGTGTGTGCAAGGTTTCAAGCCACATTTCTCAAATCTATGATATTTAGCTCATGCCTTAACTCGCGAAATCTTGCTTCATCCAAAGGCTTCGTGAAGATATCTGCAAGGTTATCATGAGTGTTGACATAGTGAAGCTCGATTTCTCCTCGCCGAATATGATCCCAGATGAAGTGATACCGAATCTCAATATGCTTCGTCTTGAAATGTTGCACCGGGTTAAGAGAAATCTTGATGGCACTTTCATTGTCACACCAAAGAGGCACTTTGTCACAAGTGACACAGTAATCCTTTAAAATTTGCCTCATCCATAGAAGTTGAGCACAACAACTGCCAGCTGCCACATACTCTACTTGGTGGACGAGAGAGACACACAACTTTGCTTTTTGGAAGACCAACTTACCAGAGAGCAACCAAGAAATTGGCACCCTCCGGAAGTGGACTTCCTATCCACTTTGTCTCCCGCCCAATTCGAATCAGAGAAACCTACAAGGTTGAAGTTTGCTCCTCTTGGGTACCATAAGCCAAAGTTTGGGGTATTAGCCAAATATCGAAAGATTCGCTTGACTGCCACAAAGTGACATTCCTTAGGTGAGGCTTGAAACCGTGCACAGATTGCCGCACTCAACATTATATCCGGTCTAGATGCACAAAGGTAAAGCAACGAACCAATCATAGAACGATATACCTTTTAATCCACCGCTTTACCATTGGGATCAATGTCAAGTTGGCACTTGGTTGGCATTGGAGTAGTAGCCGGCTTGACATCACTTAGATTAAACCTCTTGAGCATGTCTTGAGTGTACTTGGCTTGTTTGATAAAGATTCCTTCTCTTCTTTGCTTAATGTCAAACCCAAGGCAGTACTTCAACTCTCCCATCATGGACATCTCAAAATGTGTGGTCATGAGTGCGGCGAACTCATCATTGAAAGCTTTGTTAGGTGAACCAAAGATAATATCATCAACATATAGTTGGCAGACAAACAACTCCCCTTTGACCTTCTTAGTAAAAAGAGTGGGGTCGATTTTCCCAATTTCAAACCCACGATCTTGTAACAACTCGGTAAGATGCTCATACCACGCACGTGGGGCTTGTTTAAGGCCATAGAGTGCCTTATCGAGTTGATACACGTGATTGGGGAACTTAGGATCCTCAAACCCCGGGGGTTGTTTGACATAAACCAACTCATTAATAGGACCATTAAGAAATTAACTTTTCACATTCATTTGTTGCAACTTAAAATTATGATGAGAAGCATAGGCAAGCAACAAACGGATAGATTCAAGGCAAGCAACGGGGGCAAAGTTTTCACCGTAGTCGATACCCTCGACTTGGGAGTAGCCTTGGGCCACTAGACGCGCCTTGTTGCGAATGACAATGCCTTGAGTGTCCTGCTTGTTCTTAAAGATCCACTTGGTTCCAATGACATTATGGTTCTCCTTTGGCCTCGGCACCAGACGCCACACTTTGTTGGGCTCGAAGTTGTGGAGTTCTTCATGCATGACATTAAGCCAATCAGGGTCTTCGAGTGCCTCATAGACCTTTTGAGGTTCAACACAAGAGACAAAAGCTTGATGAGCACAATAGTTTGCTAATTGTCTACGAGTGCTTACCCCTTTTGTGATGCTTCCAAGAATATTCTCCATGTGATGTTCTCTAGAAGCAAACCTGGAGGCAATTTTTGCAGCACGACGCTCCAATTGCTCTTCAAGTGATAATTGAGTAGCACTGAGTTGATCATCTTGAGCGACGTCAAGAGCTTGATCTTGATCTTGATCTTGCTCACAGGAGAGAACTTGGCCTTGTGCACCATTTGGTAGCTCACCACCATCTTGTGATTGATCTTGCACTTGGCCTTGTTCGTCTGGTTGAGGGCCTTCACTTTGTTCTTCGGAAGTGTGTGGGTCTTGGGTTGATGATGGTTCCACTGGTGTGGAACATTGTCCTTCTCCTTCGGCCACAAGGGGTTCCTCAATGGGTAGGATATATCCAACACCCATTCTTCTTATGGCTTGAGGAGGAATTTCATCACCTACATCACAAGTACCACTTGGCTCCACTTGGGAGCCGTTATCCTCATCAAACTCTACGTTACACGTCTCCTCAATGAGTCCATTAGACTTGTTGAGGACACGGTAAGCATGAGAGTTTGTAGCATAACCAACAAATATGCCCTCATGAGCTCTAGACTCAAATTTAGACAAACGAGCACCTTTCTTGAGGATGAAACACTTACACCCGAACACCCGGAAGTACTTGAGATTGGGCTTGTTACCGGTAAGAATCTCATATGGAGTCTTGTTCAAGCCTTTGCGGAGATAGAGCCGATTGGATGCATGACACGCGGTGTTGATGGCTTCGGCCCAAAAGTTGTATGGGGACTTGAATTCTGCCATCATGGTCCTTGCCGCATCCAGCAATGTCTGGTTCTTTCTCTCCGCTACACCATTTTGTTTAGGGGTATAAGGTGCGGCATATTGATGTTTGATCCCCTCATCACTAAGAAACTCATCCAAGGTGTAGTTCTTGAACTCGGTGCCGTTGTCACTTCGGATCATCAAAATCTTTGATTCATGTTGTCGTTGAGCTTCATTTGCAAAGTTGATGACGGTTTGTTGGGTCTCACTCTTCTTCTTGAAGAAGTATACCCAGGTGTATCTAGAATAATCATCCACAATCACCAAGCAATACTTTTTGCCCCCAAGACTATCAAAGGATGGAGGCCCAAAGAGATCCATGTGAAGAAGCTCTAATGGTCTTTTTGAGTAGATGATAGTCGTGGGAGGGTGAGCCGTCTCATGTAGCTTTCCTTCAATACAAGCACTGCAAGCACGATCTTGGGCAAAGCTAACATTTGTTACAATGTTTTACTATAGTCGTAACATCCGTGAAAAAGCTCTGATAGGACCTGACTACAGGGTTGTGTTTTCCCAACAAGGGGCAGAAGGCGCCAAGTGTCTATCCTCTCTGGACTCTAGGCCCCACCCCCTCTGGCAACTCCGTTTTCATCGCTCGAAGGGCTTGGTCCCGGGGGCTACACGGGAGGTCCACAAACCAAAGGACATAACAGCCACGGTGCAAAGCAAATCATCACTTCTTGGCAGCACAAACTTGCAAGTGCGATGGGAAAGCAAAAACGCAAGGAAAAATGTTCACGCAAAGACTCAAAAGAAGGGCATCACATGCATGTCAAGAAGAAGTACCAAAAGTACATATTACAAGAACAAGGCTTGGGGTCTCTAAACCCACGGCCTATGGGTTCACATCCTCATTTGAGGGACCATCTGCGGGTGCGTGGTCTTCCCTCTCCTCCTCCTCCTCCTCCTCGCCACAAATGTAGAAGCCTACAAGCTCCTCCGCAAAGCCTGGCACGGCAGCCCGAGAATCCAACACCCGCAAAGATTCCAACAGTAGCCATAGCACATGGCCAAACGGAAACTCGGCGTTGGCAAGTTGGAGGTTGGCGAGGACGCGCCCGCTTATCTTCATCCCTTGCTCCCGACACTCCTCCCCAATGGTCTTCTCGAAGTCCTTAGCTACTTCAGCCAGCTTGATGGTGAACTTCTGAAAGAAAACAAGGTAGCTACCCATGTCGTCATCCTGGAAGTTGGCGGGGGCATTGTGGGCCATACCCAAGCGGCTCCAAGGAAACGATTATATGCCTCCTTGAAGATCCCTCACTGCGTTTTCCGCAGCCCTCTCAGCCTGAGTATCTCCTTTGTGCTGAAAATCGGAATCCACTAGCTGGACGTTCAGCTTTCCAAGATGCGCCAGCTCATCCTGAAGCTTCCCGCGTCTCTCCTCAACTGCGGACTATACCCTATCGCTCTCAGCCAAAAGTGAGTTGGAATCTTCAAGGGAGCCCCTCGCCGCCTTAAGCTCCTATTCTAGTGATTCACACTTGGCGGCAAGGTACTACTTCTCCTCCGAAAAGCACAACGCCAAGAGGCCCAGCTATCGCTCACATTTCGCGCGGGCATCGTCCATCCGCTTCTGCATGAACTACTCCAAGGCCTCCGCATTCTCCGCCTCCAGAGCTTGGCGCTCCCGCGCCAACTCGGTGGCTGGCTTCTCATAGCTTCGTCAGTGGTGCCATCCAGGATCACCTAGGCTTCCATCAAGGGTTGGGACACCTGCTCCTCCGTCTCCTTGTTCCCTCGGTAGGCGCAGGAGGATTGAGAGAGGAAAACTCGCCACCTTCTCGTTTGTTAGGTCAGCTTCGAGGTGGTTAACCGCCCAGCACATCAAACGAAGAAACCAGCCGGTGTGGGCCAAGCACCGATCATAGGCCCAGTTGGAACCTCCGACGGGAGGCGGGTCCTTGATGATCTCCTCCACCATAGTGGCTATAACATCTCCTCCGTTGAGCGCGGCTTTGCCGGTGGGTCACTGCACTCCCCCAGATTAGTGGTACCCGTCAGGAGGCCTCATGCAGGGACTAAAGGGGTGAGGATGTCGCAGCCTGAGGCAACACCATAAGAAGCCTCGGGACCCCTTGTATACCAAATAACGGGGGGGTTTCTGGGGCATGGGTTACCAGGCCAGCAGTGCTCTCCTGGGCAGCTCCCAGTGGAACCTTGGGACCCTCCGTAGACCCAATTCAGGGTGGACACGGTCCGGGCCGGTCCGGTCCCTGACCGAGCCGGCGATTGGACCGGCCGCCGGCGGACCGACCCGGACCGGACCGAAGCAGGTCGCGGTCCCCTTTTTCGGCACCGGACCGGACACCCAAAAGCTCGGGCTAGACCGACGGACCGAGCAACCGCCACCGGCGGCGAGGTGGTGACCATGGCGACGACGAGAGAGAAGGCTCGGGGCTCTAATCAGAAGGGGGAGCAGAGGGGAAGGGGTGGTGGCTCACCTGAAGTCAATGGAGGTGTCGGGGAGGCCTGGGAAGCAGCGAAGGCGACGCAATCGACGACCAAGGACGGCGGCCGGAGTCGGAGAGGAGGATGATGGCGACGGCTGTCGAGCGAATCCGGCAGATTCGTTGCGTGGGGAAGGAGATCTCATGATGGCGGAGCTGCTGGACATGGTGCTTAGTTGCAGGGAGGCCGCTGGCCGTGTGGGCGAGGAGCTATGCGCTGGACAGCGGCGGCGGCGACGCTGGTGCGTACGTGCGTGTCTTTTTTTCTTTGAGCAGACCGTCTCCTGATGCGTAATAGGTTAGTGCGTGCGTGCTAGGTCAAAAACTCAACCATAGAGGCTAGGATGGGCTGGGCCTTGTACATATTATTCAGAAAATGCAAAAAAAAGAAAAAAGAGTTTCGGTCCGACCGAGCGGACCGAGCCAAAACAGGACCGGACCGGATGCTTATCGGGCCTAATTTCCCAGCCCGGACCGGCCGATTATTTTAGCGGGCCGGGACCGTACGGTCCGGTCCTTCGCGGGCCACGAGCAGGCCGCGAAGACCGCTCGTCACGTCCAGGCTGAGACCCAATAACGGGGGCTTCCGCGGCTTGAGTGCTCGAATTGGCAACACTTCCTAGGGCGTCACCCAGAAAGGCCCTGGAGGACCCCGTAAACCAAATAACGCGGGCCGCCAGGGTCAGGGCGCGTTCGGTGGAATCCTCCTCCCTGGCCTTGTGGGTGGCATGGGTGGCATCTTCTTCCTCTCTGAGAATGCCTTGGGGGTGCTGCTACCCCAGAGCGATCTTCTAGCGGTTGCTCGTGTGCCACAAGAGCAGTCACCTTGTTCCGGACAGCACTAACAGCATCCCTCGATGCCTCTGCGTCCTCAGCTTGGCGGCTCCTCTCTCGGTGATCACTCCAGGTCCCTTCTAGGTCCTCACCGGCCGTCTACATCATCGGCGTTGGCTTCATCTTCTTTCACGGGCAACTAGGGCGTGATGGGCTACATATATAACAAAGCAATAGTTAAAGGTGGGCTGGGGGCTGGACAGCTCGCGCTCTTAAGGCACGGTCTACATACTCATCTAGCGGTCCATGACCTCTTGAGTCGGTCTGAGCGGAAGGCAATGCTCGGGCCCAACTCCCCGGTGGCCCCACCAGCATGCTCCTACGGTACATGAGCCTTCTCAGGCTTGAGGGCTGTCGGAATCTCCACCACATCCCCTAAGGAGGCGCTGGTAGTCGAAGGAGGGATAACCTCCACCACCTCATCATCTGTAGTCAAGGCAAAAGGCCAACAGTAAGCAATGTTGTGCCCATAACTAGAGGATGGATTCAACCATTTACCTAGCGACGACGGCACGGTGTTGATGTTCGGCTCGGGTAGTAAGGCCGGGAGCTATTGGGGTAAGGAACGTTTCCAGCCAGGTGGCAGAGATGTGTCCCCCTGGCAAGAGTGCTGGAGGAACCCTTGGAGTCATTTCTGTCCTCCTCCTTCTCCTCTACACCTGCCTCTGCCACCTCCTCGAGGGCCACTCACGGCAAGAAGGGGCTCGGACTCTTGGGGTTATCTGAACCCGCGGCAATGAGACCCCATCTATCGCACAATGGCATCTTCTTCAGAATGGCATCGGGTGTCTGATTGTTGTGAAGCATCATGACTGAAGATGGTAAGCCTAGGGCCTCCTCCGAATTGAACAGGATCTCCATCACCCATGACAAATTCTTGACCGGAAGGGAATCCTGGTGCAAACGTTGATCTTCTTCCACACCCGCCAGCCTCCAAGTCGGCTCCTTCCGGGACTAAATAGGGGCGATTCGGAGGCCGTTGAAACTACTGCCACCATTCGGCCATCTAGTCTCCGCTCCGCGAACATCCTGATGCGTTGAAGGAAGAACTCAAAGGCCTTCCCAGCTACGCGTCTCGCCCATCTAGGGCGTGTCATGATGGGTGGGGGAGCCTCTAGTTATTGTAGCAAGGAGGAGCCCTATAATATTCTTCACCAACAACCAGCTCCGGCACCACTCCTTCACATGGGAGTACATATCTGCTAAAATATAGCTCATATGTCCTTCTTAACGGCAAGAAGGAAGGTCACGCAGCCGGAGGTCTGCTTATCAGTAGAATTTAGGCAGGGGAGTAGATGCGTCGAAAAAGCTCCAGCAAAGGCCGCACTTAGATGAAGCCTTCGCACAGATGAGCGAAGATGGCCAAAGGTAGCACTGCATTTGGGTCGAGGTGCAACATGTGGAGTCCATAGTTGTCGGAATCTAGGATCTGCGTCCACGAAACTCTCCAAGAACTAGGGTTCGAACTATGGGAGGCTTTGCTTGGCAACCTATGACCTAACAAGAACTACAGCGAGATCACGACTAGCACTCTCACTAACACCGGACATGAAGGGGACAAGCGAGTTACCCAGGTTCAGGCCACCATATGGTGTAAAACCCGACACCTGCTTGTGTGGGATTGATGTGTAATGGAGCGCTTGGAGCTCGAGGTACACAAAACATGCGGGGGAGAATGGCCTGATCCCTCTACATGGACGCGACATTGCCCCTTTTAGACTGCCTTGGTCCTTTTCCCTGAAAATATGAGCGAGAAAGGGTGGCCACAGACTGGCAATTCAAAGGGGATCAGGCGCACATGCTTATCCTGACTAAAGGCGGTCTTTGCCTGCTAAAGTTGCTATCGTGACGCACTAGTATGCTCGATGATGACCTCTGCCCTGGTGTGTCGATCCGTCATGATCTTCTTACACCAAAGCGGAAGGCTTTGGGACTTGCTTTGGACGAGGCAGACGCTCCTGCTCCCTTATCACCTAAATGGAAACCGGTCTTGGTCGCGCCATGCCATCCTTATTGTCACACCCTGATTTTCATGCCACTACACTTCAAGCAAATAAATCATGACAAAATTGATTTGACAAAAAACTTTTGAGTATTTTTGGTCTTTGCTTGATTTGATTTTTGTGTATTGTTTGCAAGTGCTCTAAAAATCAAATAAACCCTCCAACTCTTGTACTCCTTCTACTTGATCCAAAACCTTGCCCAATGATCATGCCATGTGTATAGGACATAATAGTATTTTCTTACAAAAATATTTTGGCAAAAAAGTATTTACTAAACTAGCCTTTCCAAAACCCCCTGAATTAAGACTTGAACTACAAGTACTTAATTAAGGGTGTGAAAAATCTCCCAAAAAATATATTTGACTCCTATTATGTATAGGACTCCCATAAACCACAAAAATATAATTTTAAAAGTTATTTTCCTATTTTATTTAAAGTCTTTTTCTTCAGGCCAGAAATGGTCTTTGATAGGTTAAAATTATTTAACTATTTCAAAAATATTTGAGAAAATTTAGGGAAACTCGGAGGACATATATTGTCCATATATATGAGTTTCAACACATGGTCATGTTCAAAATATTGGTAAAATCCCTAAAACCATTTATGTATATTTCAGGCTTTTGAAATATTTACAATGGAAATATTCTTTGTAAATTCCAAGAAATATATAGCATGTCACTTATGACATATTTGATGATCTTGCCAAGCCTCATGTCTTGAAGATCAAGATAACATCATCAAAACCCCTCAAACCCATTTCTATCCATTTTGAGTTTGAGCAACCTTATATTGCCAAACATGTCCAAATGCTCTCAAACTTGGTGCACCTTCTCAAATGGTGTAATTATGCATCTAGACCAAAAGGAACAATTTGGAGATAACATACCTTGATCAAAGTGCCTCAGAACGCTCCCTATACAGAACCAAATTTGAACAACTCTACATTTTTCCTTTTGATCTCAAATTTTGTGGACATGCTCAAATATTCAAATAATGACACTACACCAAGTGGTGCATCAAGGGGATAAGATTTGCATGTATAAATCTTGAAAAACTCATTTCTGTTGATTTCTAG
Organism: Secale cereale; assembly: GCA_902687465.1. NCBI lineage: Eukaryota > Viridiplantae > Streptophyta > Magnoliopsida > Poales > Poaceae > Secale > Secale cereale. The sequence goes on along the minus strand of LR738715.1, from coordinate 384,992,439 downwards.
GGTTTGCCAAAGTTACATTGGCAACTTTCTTCAAATGAGCTCAAAATTGGTGGACAAGCTCAATTCTATATGCCACTTGATCCTATTAATTTTCATGTCAATTGGAATCCATTTGCTTGACCAAGCTAGCATCAAACACCTACTGGTAGATTCCAATCACTGGTTTCACCACTTTTACCATTCTCCTTTACTTCAACTTTTGTACTACACTCCCTCCTAACCCTCTTCTACCCCTAGTAGCTTCCACTCATCCACGGATCAATAATGGAGGGGTGAAAACCCCCCATTGCCTCTTTGTACAGCCATGGCAGCATCTCTTTCCCCCTCTAGTTAACTCTTCTACCTCTCCCTTAGTACCAAAGCTACCCCAGGGCATCTCCAGAAGCACTAGAATCTAGTAGACAAGGTGGGACATGCCCAGGGCACTTTGTTTATGCCATGGCATGCAGAGCTGCACTCTGGAGCACGCTACAGTGCTCCCTGCACTGTAGCTCACCCGTTCCAAGGGAGTGCAACAACCTTGGGCGTCAGGAAGATGTCTCCCGAGGTTGCCTCGATGTCCGAGACACGGCATGCTGTCGTCCCTTTCCTCCCTTGCCCCCCTTCTCCCTCCACGGGGTCACCCAAGCGCATCCGTGGACGCTACCCACGGTGCACCAGCGCGCCCACTATATATGGCCCACGTTGGACTCTCTTTGGTCCCTGCTCGCTATCCCTCTCTCCTAGCAAGCGCTCGGACATGCCCACTCTCCTCCTCGTGCCCTCCATCCTCCTCCATGTCCGAAATGCCGCTCTCGGCCTTCTCTCAAATTTGAGCGAGCTGGAGCTCCTCCTCCCGTCCTCTCCTCTCCAGAGTAGTCCCGAGCCACCATAGAGCCTTCCCGTTAAGTCGTTCATCCTCGGGAGTATCCATTCGGATGCCCTAGAGATGGCCGTCGCTGACGTCCACCACAACCATAGTTCTACGCGGTCCTGAGCTCTTCAACAAGCATGCAATACCAAGGCAGATGCAGTTCTCTCCCCTGAGCTCGCCGGTGTGTTGAGCATCGCCAGAGATGGTCGGAGTCGCCGACACGTACATAGCCTAGCCCTTGTTCCGACGGCATCCGCGCGCGCAAGGGGAAAGTGTTGCCTCCTCCTACGGGCGCGGTCCATCCCGCGGCTCCATTTCCCACCGACGGCCGATGCGGACAGGCGTAGAGGCGCCGGCGACGAGCGAGCGTCTCCTCTGTCCCAGCATCGTGAGGAAGAATACGGCCGGTGCAGTGGAGGCGACCTGCAAGCGGGGCCCGCAAGCCAACAACCCGATGGACTGGGCCCTCGGGTTTAAGTAGATGCGGGTTCAGTAGGAGGCGCTTCCTCTCAGGGAAGGCGTACTCTGTGCGTGCTTCTTCGATGTTGTCGTCCCCTCCTGCGCGGCTAGGCAGCTGGGCCAGGCCTAGTGTCCTCCAGCACTAAGCCACGCCCAGAGCGCATAATAGGTAGATTCTTTTTTTCTCTTTTTCCTTATCCAATGAACTGCAAAAATCCATAAATAATTCAACAGAGCTCCAAATGTGATGATTCAAATTTTCAGAGATTCCATAAATCAAGATCTATTTAATGGGATATAGTGAACATTTTTAGTGTGCTTGGTCTTCACAGGATCCATTAAATAGGTCATTTATCCACATAAGTCCACTTCAAAATTCCATAGGAAATTCATTTGGACTCCAAATCTAGTGAAACCAATTTCTAAATGTTTCTAAAATTATGCCTAATTTAATGGGTACATTTACTCGTTTTTGATAAAAAGGCATTCTATAGACAACTTGCAGATCCATTAAATCCATTTATTCTGTCATATTGAAATGTTCAGAAATATCCATGGATCCAATCTCAATGAAACCACTCTGGTTATTTTTCATATAACCAGAGATGTCCAAGAAAAGTCAAATTCATATTTTTAGAGCACTTATATTTTCTGTCTGGTTGTAATGCTTTTTATGATTGCTTTCGACGATAGTTGACGAAGTAGACGAAGTGCACGGAGATCGGCCAGAAGATTTGAAGATTTTGTTGAGCTAGGCAAGCAGCCCTTTGACCATGATGAACCATTTTTCATCATAATAGCATTTTCGTTGTTCATCGAGTGCATGATATATCTTGAATGACAACCTTGCTAGGCTTACCTACGTTGCATACCCCGTTGATACTTGCATTGTTCATGACTCTATCCTTGATTAGAGTTGTGTTAATGGGTTGTAGAAATATGTTATAGTAGTTGGCTACGCAAGATGGGTCAGGGTTATGCATGGAAAGAAACAAGTGTGGTTTGACATACTTGCAAATAGGCCAAGTGGGTGCCACTAATGCCCATGGGATATGATGATGAACTAGGTCACTGCTTGGTGGAAAAGTAGTGTGCTCAGGCTTGATGAAAGTGTTGTTTATAGATATGGATTAGATTTAAGATTGTTTATTGTCCCAACCAAACATGTGCAACCACTCTACCCCTTATGGTACGGGGCATTATTCATTAACTAGTGTGATACTAGCATTGTGCCCGCATTACTAGTGACGGGGGTGACGTGAGGTCACTCTCGGGACGAGGTCGTTCTTGGATAGGCGGCCATGACTGTTTTCATAGGGCACCGGACACATGATACGTCTCCAACGTATCTATAATTTTTTATTGTTCCATGCTATTATATATTCTGTTTTGGATGTTTAATGGGCTTTATTAAACACTTTTATATTATTTTTTGGACTAACCTACTAACCCAAGGCCAAATTGTTGTTTTTTGCCTATTTCAGTGTTTCGCAGAAAAGGAATATCAAACGGAGTCCAAAGGGAATGAAACCTTTGGGAGAGTTATTTTTAGAACGATATCAACACAGAAGACTTGGAGTACACGCCAGGAAGCAAGAGAGGCAGCCACGAGGGCAGGGGGCGCGCCCCCACCCTCGTGGGCCACCTGTTGCTTCCCTGACATCCCTCCTCCTCCTATATATACCTACGTACCCTGAAACTATCGAGGAGCACCACGAAACCCTAATTCCACCACCGCAACCTTCTGTACCCGTGAGATCCCATCTTGGGGCCTGTTCCGGAGTTCCACTGGAGGGGGGCATCGATCACGGAGGGCTTCTACATCAACACCATAGCCTCTTCGATGAGTTGTGAGTACTTTACCACAGACCTTCGGGTCCACAGTTATTAGCTAGATGGCTTCTTCTCTCTCTTTGGATCTCAATACAAAGTTCTCCTCGATCTTCAAGGAGATCTATTCAATGTAATTCTTTTTGCGGTGTGTTTGTCGAGATCCGATGAATTGTGGGTTTATGATCTAGATTATCTATGAACGATATTGGATTCCTTTCTGAGATCTTTGATGCATGATTTAAACATCCTTGCAAGTCTCTTCAAATTATCGGTTTGGTTTGGCCTACTAGATCTATAGTTCTTGCAATGGGAGAAGTGCTTTGCTTTGGGTTCAATCTTGCAGTGTCCTTTCCCAGTGACAGCAGGGGCAGCAAGGCATGTATTGTATTGTTGCCATTGAGGATAAAAATATGGGGTTTATATCATATTGCTTGAGTTTATCCCTCTTCATCATGTCATCTTGATTAAGGCGTTACTCAATTCTTATGAACGTAATACTCTAGATGCATGCTGGATAGCGGTCGATGTGTGGAGTAATAGTAGTAGATGCAGAATCGTTTCGGTCTACTTGTCACGGACGTGATGCCTATATACAATGATCATGCCTAGATATTCTCATAACTATGCGCTTTTCTATCAATTGCTCGACAGCAATTCATTCACCCACCGTAGAAATCTGCTATCATGAGAAAAGCCACTAGAGAAACATATGGGCCCCGGGTCTATCTTTATCATATTAGTTTCCCGTCAACTTGCCAATTTCTTTCGCCGTTGCTTTACTTTGCATTATTTACTTTTTCTCTATACCAAAAGTACCAAAAATATTATGTTATCATCTCTATCAGATCTCACATTTGTAAGTGACCGAGAAGGGATTGACAACCCCTTTTATCGCGTTGGCTGCACGGTTCTTATTTGTTTGTGCAGGTACGAGGGACTCGCGCGTGGTCTCCTACTGGATTGATACCTTGGTTCTCAAAAACTGAGGGAAATACTTATGATACTATGCTGCATCACGCTTTCCTCTTCGAGGGAATACAACGCAAGCTCGAGAAGTAGCAAGAAGAATTTCCTGCGCCATTGCCGGGGAGACTCACGCCAAGTCAAGTCGAGATTTGATCTCCCGTCAACTAGCCAATTTCTGGCGCCGTTGCCGGGGAGATCTACGCAAAAGTCATATACCAAGTACCTATCACAAACCCTTATCCCTCGCATTACATTATTTGCCTCTCGTTTTCCTCTCCCCCACTTCACCTTGGCTGTTTTATTCGCCCTCTTATTTACTCCTTGTCTTTTATCGTTTGCTTGGTCATCATGGTTGAACAAAAAGGGGCTAAGGGCTCTCTCCCGGGTTTTAATACATTGGATAGTCCTTCCGTCCTTTTTAAGCTCATAAATAATGCTGCTATGGAAAGACCCATCGGGGTTATTAATGAAAGCTTGAGTAACTTTGATGAAGATGACCCTAGAATTTTTCGTTATTTGCTTGATGAGTCCTTGAAAGATGCCTGGTATAGGCTTCTAAAGATCCAAGCCAGCTATGTGCCCCAATATCAAATTGAGATATACTTATAAGGTTTTTATGTTGGCCTACCTTCTTCTTTCAAACAAGTTTTAGATTCTATTTTTGAAGAAGGTTTTCTTGAGGGTGATGCCATCGATACTTATGAAAAGATGAAGGCTATATTTGGACACCCTATGGATGAAAAGATCGAGTCTACTTCTCTTTTGTGTTTTTATCAGAATGAAATTATTAAAGAAATGAAGGCTAGCTTAAATGAAAATTTCCGTAGCGTGCTTAATCTTTCTTCTACCATTAATGGCCATGAGCTTTCTCAAAATATAAAGATAAAAGCTATAGATAAGAAATTCTCTCTCTTCTTTCCCAATACCAAAGATGGCAATACCTAGATCTATTCTTTTATCATGCCTAGCTAGGGGCGTTAAACGATAGCGCTTGTTGGGAGGCAACCCAATTTTGTTTTCTTTGTTTTTGCTTCTGTTTAGGAATAAATATTGCATCTAGGTTATGTTTATATGTGGTTTTGTGTTTTAGTTAGTGTTTGTGCCAAGTAGAACCTTTGGGAAAACTTCGGTGAAGTTTATACGATCATGCTGAAAAAACATAAGCTTTAGCGCTCACGAGATTAGCTAACATTTTTTACCTGAGAGTGCTTTTTAGTTGATTAGTTTTGAAAATGATTAATAGACAAATTCCTCACGTCCAACAATTTATTTCAATTTTTTTAGAGTTATAGAAGTATTCGAAAGTTATAGATTGCTACAGACCGTTCTGTTTTTTGACAGATTCTATTTTTCGTGTGTTGTTTGCTTATTTTGATGAATCTATGAGTAGTATCGGGGGGTATGGATCATAGAGAAGTTGGAATATAGTAGGTTTAACACCAATGTAAACAAAAAATGAGTTCGTGACAGTACCTTTGAGTGGTGGTTTGTTTTCTTATACTAACGGAGCTCACGAGATTTTTGGCTAAGTTTTGTGTTTTCAAGTTTTCAAGTTTTTGCGTAAGGATTTGATGGACTATGGAACAAAGAGTGGCAAGAGCCTAAGATTGGGTATGCCCAAGGCACCCCAAGGTAAAATTCAAGGACAACCAAAATCCTAAGCTTGGGGATGCCACGGGAAGGCATCCCCTCTTTCGTCTTCGTCTATCGGTAACTTTACTTGAGACTATATTTTTATTCACCACATGATATGTGTTTTGCTTGGAGCGTCATGTATGATTTGAGTATTTGCTTTTTAGTTTACCACAATCATCCTTGCTGGACACACCTTTTGATAGAGATACACATGAATTGGAAATTATTAGAATACTCTATGTGCTTCACTTATATCTTTTGAGCTAGATAGTTTTGCTCTAGTGCTTCACATATATCTTTTTAGAGCACGGTGGTGGTTTTATTTTGTAGAAATTATTGATATCTCATGATTCACTTGTATTATTTTGAGAGTCTTTTAGAACATCATGGTAATGTGCTTTGGTTATAAAATTAGTCCTAATATGATAGGCATCCAAGATGGGTATAGTAAAAACTTTCATATAAAGTGCATTGAATATTATGAGAAGTTTAATACTTTGTTTTGAGATATGAGGATGGTGATATTAGAGTCATGCTATTGTAGTAATGTGAATTTGAGAAACACTTGTGTTAATGTTTGTGTTTCCCGTAGCATGCACGTATGGTGAACAGTTATGTGATGAAGTTGGACCATGATTTATTCATTGATTGTCATCCTGTGTGTGGAGGTCGGGATCGCGCGATGGTTAACTCCTACAAACCCTTCGCCTAGGAGCATGCGTTGAATACTTTATTTTGATAACTCATAGATTTTTGCAATAAGTATATGAGTTCTTTATGACTAATGTTGAGTTCATGGATTATACGCACTCTCACCCTTCCACCATTGCTAGCCTCTCTTGTACCGCACAACTTTCGCCGGTACCATACACCCACCATATGCCTTCCTCAAAACAGCCACCATACCTACCTATCATAGCATTTCCATAGCCATTTCGAGATATATTTGCATGCAACTTTCCACCGTTCTGTTTACTATGGCACGCTTCATCATTGTCATATTGCCATGCATGATCATGTAGTTGACATCGTATTTGTGGCCAGGCCACCATGCATAATTTTTCATACATGTAACTGTTGATTCATTGCACATCCCAGTACACTGCCGGAGGCATTCATATAGAGTCATACCTTGTTCTCGTATTGAGTTGTAATATCGAGTTGTAAATCAATAAAAGTGTGATGATCATCATTCTTAGAGCATTGTCCCAAAGAAAAAAAAGAAAAAAAAGAAAAGGAAAGGCCCAAAAAAAGAAGAAAAAAGAAAGAAAGAAAAAAAGAAAAAAGAAAAGAAAAGAAAAAAGGGACAATGCTACTATCTTTTTCCACACTTGTGCTTCAAAGTAGCACCATGATCTTCATGATAGAGATTCTCTTGTTTTGTCACTTTCATATACTAGTGGGAATTTTTATTATAGAACTTGGCTTGTATATTCCAACAATGGGCTTCCTCAAATGCCCTAGATCTTCGTGAGCAAGCAAGTTGGATGCACACCCACTTATTGTCTTTCGTTGAGCTTTCATACATATATAGCTCTAGTGCATCCGTTGCATGGCAATCCCTACTCAATCACATTGATATCTATTGATGGGCATCTCCATAGCACATTGATACGCCTATATGATGTGAGACCATCTTCCTCTTTTGTCTTCTCCGCAACTACCACTCTATTCCACCTATAGTGTTATATCCATGGCTCACGCTCATGATTTGCCTGAAAGTTAAAAAGGTTTGAAAAAAATTAAGTATGAAACAATTGCTTGGCAGAAACCGGGGTTGTGCATGATTTGAGTATTTTGTGTGACGAAGATGGAACATAGCCAAACTATATGATTTTGTAGATGAACTTTCTTTGTCCATGTTATTTTCACAAGACATGATTGCTTTGTTAGTATGCTTGAAGTATTATTATTCTTATGTCAATATTAAACTTCTGTCTTGAATCTTTCCGATCTGAACATTCATGAAAATTACATTGAGAATTATGTTGGGTAGCATTCCACATCAAAAATTCTGTTTTTATTATTTACCTACTCGAGGACGAGCAGGAATTAAGCTTGGGGGTGCTTGATATGTCTCCAACGTATCTATAATTTTTTATTGTTCCATGCTATCATATTACCTGTTTTGGATGTTTAATGGGCTTTATTATACAATTTTATATTATTTTTCGGACTAACCTACTAGCCCAAGGCCCAGTGCAAATTGTTGTTTTTTGCCTATTTCAGTGTTTCGCAGAAATGGAATATCAAACGGAGTCCAAACGGAATGAAACCTTCGGGAGAGTTATTTTTGGAACGATATCAACACAGAAGACTTGGAGTACACGCCAGGAAGCGAGAGAGGAGGCCACGAGGGCAGGGGCGCCCAGGGGGTAGGCGGGCCCCCCACCCTCGTGGGCCACCTGTTGCTTCGCTGACGTCCCTCCTCCTCGTATATATCCCTACGTACCCTGAAACTATCGAGGAGCACTACGAAACCCTAATTCCACCGCCGCAACCTTCTGTACCCGTGAGATCCCATCTTGGGGCCTGTTTCGCAGCTCTACCGGAGGGGGCATCGATCACGGAGGGCTTCTACAACAACACCATAGCCTTTCCGATGAGCTGTGAGTAGTTTACCACAGACCTTCGGGTCCATAGTTATTAGCTAGATGGCTTCTTCTCTCTCTTTGGATCTCAATACAAAGTTCTCCTCGATCTTCGAGGAGATCTATTCGATGTAATTCTTTTTGCAGTGTGTTTGTCGAGATTCGATGAATTGTGGGTTTATGATCAAGATTTTCTATGAAAAATAATGGATTCCTTTCTGAAATCTTTTATGCATGATTTAAATATCCTTTCGAGTCTCTTTGAATTATCGATTTCGTTTAGCCTACTAGATCTATAGTTCTTGCAATGGGAGAAGTGTTTGGCTTCGGGTTCAATCTTGGGGTAGCAAGGCACATATTGTATTGTTGCCATCGAGGATAAAAAGATGGGGTTTATATCATATTGCTTGAGTTTATCCCTGTACATCATGTCATCTTGCTTAAGGCGTTACTCTGTTCTTATGAACTTAATAATCTAGATGCACGCTGGATAGCGGTCGATGTGTGGAGTAATAGTAGTAGCTGCAGAATCGTTTCGGTCTACTTGTCACGGACGTGATGCCTATATACAATGATCATGCCTACATATTCTCATAACTATGCGCTTTTCTATCAATTGCTCGACAATAATTCGTTCACCCACCGTAGAAATCTGCTATCATGAGAGAAGCACTAGTGAAACCTATGGCCCCGGGGTCTATCTTTATCATATTAGTTCCCCATCAACTTGCCAATTTCTTTCGCCGTTGCTTTACTTTGCATTATTTACTTTTTCTCTATACCAAAAATACCAACAATATTATCTTATCATCTCTATCGGATCTCACTTTTGTAAGTGATCGAGAAGGGATTGCCAACCCCTTTTATCGCGTTGGCTGCAAGGTTCTTATTTGTTTGTGCAGGTATGAGGGACTCGTGCGTGGTCTCCTACTGGATTGATACCTTGGTTCTAAAAAATTGAGGGAAATACTTACGCTACCGTGTTGCATCACCCTTTCCTCTTCGAGGGAATACAACGCAAGCTCGAGAAGTAGTAACACACCGTTGGTCCCTTCGCGTATGTGTGATAATAAAAAGGGCAGAGTCCCAAGATCTTTTTGCTTATACACGAGGGCTGTGTACCAACGAGTGGACCCTATGTTAGTGTTGCGTTGGGAAAGATAGTGATTCGTTGGGAAAGATAGTGATCAGGTGCTTCCCCCGAGTACTTGAGGTACTGCGCGATTGTGGATGTCATGAAAGCTTCTCGATTCTTGTGGGTAAAGTGTACAACCTCTACGGTGTGTAAAACTATTCGAATAGCCGTGTCCACGGTCAAGGATAGTTGGGTGGTGCTGCTTAGACTATGTCCATATGTTTTTGGAAACAACACAGTTTGCTAAATCTGTTGACATGATTCATGAGGAAGTCACGATGAGCTTGAGCATTAGTTGTTCATAACTCTTTCTCGATGTTGATGTCTGTAACCTCCTGATACTTGTTGCAGACGCATTCATATCCTTGATAAATGTTGATCATACTTGCATGAGAAAAACTAGCTTTCCGCAAAACTGCCAATTTAGCAGTATAACCTTGCATAATTATTTTGTTATCACTCTTGGGTTGCTTGCGAGTACATTCAAACATAGTCACTGGCTTGTCCCTGGCTATTTACATGGCTAGGCTTGGAAGAACAGGTATTTGATCAAGAAGTTCTTTGGTAACGAACATGTGAGCTAGGACGCTTTCCCAGTCAAAATGCTTGTAGGGTTAAGGCAGATGATGTGGGTCCCAACTGTCATTGAGGATTTCCGCTGTGATGATATACTCAAGACTTGACCATAATGGTCCTACTTGTGTAATATGA
>LR738715.1:384968236-384982246 GCA_902687465.1 Secale cereale | reverse complement strand
TAACCTCCTGATACTTGTTGCAGACGCATTCATATCCTTGATAAATGTTGATCATACTTGCATGAGAAAAACTAGCTTTCCGCAAAACTGCCAATTTAGCAGTATAACCTTGCATAATTATTTTGTTATCACTCTTGGGTTGCTTGCGAGTACATTCAAACATAGTCACTGGCTTGTCCCTGGCTATTTACTTGGCTAGGCTTGGAAGAACAGGTATTTGATCAAGAAGTTCTTTGGTAACGAACATGTGAGCTAGGACGCTTTCCCAGTCAAAATGCTTGTAGGGTTAAGGCAGATGATGTGGGTCCCAACTGTCATTGAGGATTTCCGCTGTGATGATATACTCAAGACTTGACCATAATGGTCCTACTTGTGTAATATGATATGTATGGATGTAAGACTCTTGTTATTCAGCTTATGTGTGTTTAGTGAGCATTGATATCTGGGATCACTGTACATGTGCATTCGGTGATCACGACTTATGAGTTGGGGTCCCCACAATTATCCTAACAGTAGGACTTCATCCATGTGATGGACTCGGAGCCCCGTGGTTGGCGCCATACGACCTACCTCGCGAGGCGGCCTCGCGAGGGGGGGGGGGCAGCAAGGCGACCTGGTACTTATCGGTCTTGGTGGGTCACAGCTCGTGGAAAGGAGCCTCACGAGGCCATCCCCGCACGAGGTGGCTCCCTCCGAAGCGTCCAAGACAGGTCCATTGTGGCACCCCGGCTCAGAGCAACCGGTTTAACTTGCATTTTCAGCCCAGATATCAAGTCTTCTAGCAATACACAACAACTTGGTAAAGAAAGGAATTGCTTCATTGATCTCTAGCGAGTACATGAGTTCAAATATTACAAAATAAACGAGGCCAAGCGGCACACACGGTGCGGCTGCACTTATATACATTATTTAGTAGAAATCTCACGGGCCTCGGCGATAGGGAAATACTACGCGACAGCAGAATGACGATGTAGCAGAACTCCATTCCACGAGGACACTGCTGGGACATGACCTATATCATAACAGACATATTGACACCGACTCCCGGATCAGATTCTCCTGCATCTGGCATGATAAGCCAGGTGAGTACTTTGAATGTACACGCAAGCTCACAGCTGTTGACACCAGATTTTGGCATGGTCAAAAACACAATTAAGATGGCCTCAAATGAAAAAGTGCTCAAAGGGAGAAAGTCATGTATCGTCTAAAGGAGAAACTTTGATATTTGAGCCATATCCATCGCATCTCATCTCTAAGGCCAAAGTTGTGTTTGAAGTACTCATATTTTGTATTCAGGACACTATTTGGCTGATTACACCCCGAAGACGGCCTCGTATGGAAAAATGATCTAGACGGATTGCCTTCGTCTCGTTGAAATGATTGATTTTGATATAAAAATCGTTCCAATCCAAGTTTTTATGCAAAAGTTAGAGCCATCGGAATACAGCTCTCTCAGGAGGCAAAAAATGGCCCGCCCCACCAGACACCCTGACCTGTTTTACTATAGCGATTTGACCCTCAAGATTACTTCTGATCAAAAAACGTTCAGCATGAAAGTTGTTCGTCTCGTCGAAATGGTCAAGATTGCTTTTGGACTCGTTTCCATCCGCGATCGTTTACCACGACAAAAAAGACCCGTGAGGTGCAGCCAGTTTAAACCGAACAGTTCAGGAAAGTTCGGACAAAACCAATCCGAATTTGACTAGGGTTTTGGACGTGAATCCAAGCATTTTCCTTGCGTGGGAAGTCCAGCCACCTCTTATATACCTAAGGGGTGATGGCCGATTGAACAACACACAATCGATCAATTCATCTACCACTTTTTATCTTTTATCTCTTCTCCTTAACCCTAGTTCTTCTTCTTCTCGTTCTTCGCTCGTTCTTCGTTTGCAGGGCAGCGAACCTCGAGGCCCTAGGGGGCTATCAGGTCGACCTAGGGCAGCCCATAGCCGCCGCGTGCCTTGACGGGGTCCCTCCCGGGCGTGTGGGGTTTCAGGTCTAAAAAAGCGCCCGCCCGATTGCTTGCGTACCGCGCTTCCGGACGGGTCTCCTTCGACGTGAGAAGTGGTGCATTACCCCCGGCATCGAGGGTACACTGTGACGTGTTTGTGTGTGAACACACTTTTTGGCGACTCCGCTGGGGACGAAGCTTTGAATAGTCTCCGGCTCGTTCTTGCTATGAAGAGATCATCATCTAGGGTTTGCAATCTACAAAGATAATATGAATACCCAATTCCCTACTGCAGATGCAAATAATTCGTATGGTGTTACTAGATCGTTCAATGAGTATACTCTATCGGCCAACCCTAGTTTTTTCAATAATGCATCGAAGTACGTGCAAAGGTTGATTCAAAGTAATTTACATGCTTTAACTCTTATGATACTAGTAACATGCACCATATGTACTCCAACTCCCATGCATCGGCAACCCCAGGAATCGTTATGCCGATGAACAATATGATGAGTTTGGTCAATCAAGTTGAAACACCTCTTGTAGGAACTTCCAATAGCATGCGACAAAGTGTTTCACCTTTTTATTCATGGGCAACTAATTTGCAATATACTAGTTCAACCATGCCGATGGATGGGAGAATTCGCCATGCTACTACTAGCTATTCGGCCAATTACTCTCAACCGTCATATGCTACACCTCATGTTAGTAATTTTTCAGCACCATACACAACTGTTGATGTTCATAATTCGGCTTCACGCCTTCCTGGTCATAGCCGAATAAATGTAAATTTTACAGGAGCGGTTGTGCCCAATATTGTAGAAGATGAGCTAGTAGTGGTTGCATTGAAGATTTTAGCCCAAAATAAGAGGATTATTGCTCTTTGCCTTGAACAACATGAAAATGGGCTATTTCCTAATTATGCCGCAATAAAAGCTAGAGTTTTGCAAGAAGATGAATCTTTGCCAATTGATAAAATTGGCGAGCAAAGATATGGTTTTACAACAATGCATATGCCTTCACCTAGTACTACATCATATTATACAGCCCTCCTACACAATTGCAAATTTCCGGCAACACCCATGTGTCATCGCCAAAAGAATCTAAAAGCATTGGGGGCAATCATATCCGGAGTGGGCTGAAGTTGAGGAAAAACTTAAAGCCAATTTTTCTGCTCACCGCCAGAAACAAATAGGAAAAGAATTGGCTCCAATAAAAGAAGCACTGCCAATTGGTAGTATCAATGAAAAGAAGGATGATTCAGAACATGAAAGTGCTTCGATTGAAAAAGCTGAATCAAGTAGTATATATTATGAATCCATCAAATCCAAAGAGTCGAGTAGTATTGAGAAAGGGCATGGAAAGCATGGCAAAACGACCATGCTTGATTTTTCTGAAGTTAATGGAACCTACTTCCTGCCCTATGAGTTTTGTGCCATAGAAATTGATGAACTTCAAGGACAAGAACAATTAGCCGAACAATGTTTGGCTGACAAAAATCCTCAATGTAATGATACATGGAATCAAGAAAGAGATGATGAAGTGGTGTTGGGGAGCCATCCAAAGGCGAAGCAAGATATTGTTCAAGTCACACCACCATCATGCTCTCCCTACATATTTGAAGAGGTATGTTCAGCAAGTAATTTACCTATTTTCAGATTTGGTCAGAACTTTATTGTTGATGCATCTATTAGAAAAATCCTGATAAGTAATTTTGAAAGACCAATGAAGAAGGGTAATTTACTTGCTAGCAATAAAATTGTTATGCAACATATCGGTCAACCAATTGCGCCATTTATAAAGACCGATAATGACTTATTGTTGCGGCCAAAGCTTTCCCCGTTGCTTTATCTAAAGTTCAAATCTAGTTGGCTAGCTTTGCTTATTTCGTACTTGGCTTGCACTTGGTCTCAATTGAGACATGTCTGTTCTAAATATTTTCGTTTCATAAGTTTAAAGCCAAGGTTAAATTCTTTTGAGAAATCCGATGCTAATATAATATCTTATCCAAAGACATCGGAGATAGAGTGGAAAACACAATGCATAGCCGAATGGGGAGATTCCAAATCTGAACCATTCGTTTGCTTATCTCCATAGCCGTTCACACAGCAAGATCAGCTAGAAAACAAGAAGTTTACCTTCAATTCAAGCATGTGTGACCAAATATTTGATTTATTGCTGAAAAATAATTACATAAGAATTCTTGATCACCATGTTGAGCCACCTATCCAAGGACAAATGTATTGAAAGTTGCATGATTCATTCAAGCATAATTTTGAGGATTGCAACATGTTTTTTCAAATAGTTAAATCAGCCATTGAAAAAGGACGATTGAAGTTTGTTGAAACACCAAGAGATGACCAGCCTATTCTGATTGGTCCCAATGGCAAAAAGTTTTTGCATCGGCTGCTTCAAGCTGATCCATTTAAGGAGAAGGTAAAAGCTGTAGGTGATGGGATCAAGCTTTCATCTAAAGAAGTTCTTGAAGAGCATAATGAACATAATCTTGAGGGCAATTCCATCGAAGCTACAATGGAGACGCCAAGGACTGAGGGGCAGCAAGCAAATCCAATGGTCGATGGAAGTAAACCAAAAGAAAACAAAGGCCCAAATAAGCGCAAGTTTAAGAGATCAAAAATCACCTTCGCTCAACTATTGGATAAATATCAAAAGAAGAGTCAAGAGAAGAATGCTTATTGGCCAAATCATGCAAAGAAACCAAGATAACCCCAAGGCGCAAATATGAGGAACGGTATTGGCAAAGTGAGAATTTTAATGCAAGATATTCATATCCTTATTTTGGGACGCCAATGCCAATGATGTGGATGCCTCCCTATGCTCATATAGATCCATATTCATCATGGGACAGGTATGATACAAGGGCACATTCTCCATCATATTTTAGACCATCTCACAAATACTATACAGCTCCTAGAAGATCAACATTTGAACAATCACGCATCAAAGACCGTTTCAATCATAATGAATCGGTCCAGAACTCAAGGAAGAAGAAGGAGGTGGTAAAGCAAGTTTACCGCGTGAAAAGAGATGGTCGTAAGTGTGCTACTTCAGATTTGATCTCAAATAACAAAGAGCCAATTAAAGTGTTGACATTGGCTACAAAAGGCAAATAAGTGAAGCAATCAATTGATAAAAATCAGAGTGCCAAATCTGAAGAAAAGAAGTTGAGGGTGCACAAGGCCCAAAAAGAGTTGCCATTGGTTGAAACAAAATCACAGTCGAGGTGCTCACTCGGCTTATCGTATTGGCAAAAGAAGGAGTTACAAAATCTTAGTGCACAAGATCTTGAAGAAAGGAACATGGCATGGGTTCCCAAAGGAAGTACTCAAAATAATAATTATGTGCAAGCTTCCATTACAAGAAGTGCGTCGAAGGTGAAGAAGGAAAAGATTGAAAACTATGAAGGACCAAGCTGAAAGTTTCCACATCTTCAGTCTACACATTATCCATATTCTTCAACTAAGCCGCCTATGCCATGGAACTCTTCATTAGGTATGATTGGTAACCCTCAATGGGCTTATTTTTAATCCATGGATGCAATATAATTTCTTAGATCATGAAAGGGTATTGCCAAATCACTATACATTTGATTAGCTATAAGTTTGTTGCTGATCCAAAGGGCCAAAATACTTGATTTGTCATTTCATTTGTTTATTTTGACTATATGTGCTTTGAATGAAGTATATATGGTAATGGCCGATATTTATCTATCATCCTAAGATTATGTCAACGCATGGCCGGTGTAGTACTCTAACATCGTCCTTAGTTCGATTGGAGAGTGAGATAAGGTATGTGCTCATGGAAATTTATATGTATGCCTATATTATGATTGAATGGAGTTGAGACATCATGACCGATGTCATTGAATATATGCTGCATAGGCCAATTCATAGTTGCAGAATTGGCTAGTGGGCTTATATTTTGTTTGGATATGATTTGGCTTATGCATCTTTGAGATCTATAAGAGGCCAAATCATAGCTGATTTTATTACTGAACATCGGATTAGTGACATGCATAATGTTGATATTAGCCTTGTCTTTCTAGTACTGTGGAGATTATGTTTTGATGGTTCAATTCGTAGCAATGGCCAAAGTGTTGGTGTTGTCTATATATTTCTTTATGGTACTATTTTTTAAGCCTCATGCCGCTTAGAATATTTTTATGCCGAATATGCATTGTTATTCAGATTGAATATTTTATTTGCTATAGGTGCTATACATATTGAGGCTTTCAGTGATTCATTATGAGTAGTGCAACAAATATTCAGGGTTTATCAATGTTTTGATGAATCACTTATAGTTTATCTTGGGGTATGTCTAGATGTGAAATTTACCTTGGGTTGCTTTAATATTCTTCATATTTCTACACATGACGATTGGAGAGAGTTGGCATAGCAAGCATCCGGCTACCATGTCCGTTGTCACGACCCGGATTTGATGAAATCCAAGTCTCTGTGCTTACTGTGCTATCCCTGGATCATAGCTAGCACACAAAGCAACAAGAGTGAATATTAGTAAAACATACATCATTTTACTATAACCGTTGATCCAAAATTAAGCAAATACATACCATTGTTACAGCTCAATACTGGCATATAATACAGCGGAATAACACATGCCAGCCATCGGTCCGGCCGCCGGCTCTCCTAGCAGCAGCGATTGCCCTTGGGAGTCCAGCGGCTCTCACGAGGCCGACGAGTCACCGGAGACGAGCGGCGACAGCTACGCGCCTCCAAGGTCACGCCGTGCTCGGAGCGCATCAGCTGCATGAGCTCGTCGCCAATGGTGTCTTGAGCGGGGTCGGAGATGGCCTCTCGTGGCCCACTGTTGATGATGGCATCAACGATGGTAGCCATAGTTAGGGCCTCCTGAAATCCTTCTCTTGCGCTCCCTGCGAGGAATCAAAGCCAACCCCACGAGGCTGTGTAAAAAACTTGTAACGCTTTTGCTCCGATGTTTATTATCCTTGCTAACAGACTCTGTTTGCAAGCCTCGTTCCGGCAATGTCGCTCCTTTTTACCCTTTCAGTAGCTTAGTGCTCTACGCCGGCAGGTCCCAGTCCCAAGGCAAGCTACAGTCGTCGCTGGTATGCCAGGTCACAATGCCGTGGTCAAGGCCACGAGGTGAGCGGCCTGGGGTCCGGTAAGAGCTCCTGAGGCGCGATGCTCAAGAGGTCCCCATTGGCGTGCAAGCAGCTTCGGAGGCTAAAAAGGGAGGTGACATTGCCGAAGCGTGACTGCAGAAACCAACTCTTCAAGTGATGACGGCACACCAATGGGATGCATGACTTATCTTGACGTGTCTAAGGTGATTCTTTAAGCGGTGTGCCTGGCTTGCTTCTGATACCGTGTGGCTGAGATTTCGCGATTCCTTCCCGCTTGCCTTAGAGTTCTGCATCGGTAGACCCGTCCTCGCGTGTACCTCAGCCGCCGTTGGGTCATCCGGATCACCAGGACGAGACCAAGGGGTGAGGGGCTACGTGACCAGTTAGGCTTCTGAGTCGCTATGCTTAGGAGTCCCCCTTGACGTACGAACGGCCCTCGGGAAGGAAATGATGGACTAGGCCTTGGTGTTCTGCGTCGGCAGGGCCCGACACCGCGCATACCTTAGCCGCCACTGGCTTGTCCGGATCGCCAGGACAAGACCAGGCAGTGAGGGGCCACATGGCCAGTTAGGCCCCTGAGTCACGATGCTCAGGGGTCCCCCTTGACGTAGGAACATACTTGAGCTCTCTGAGCCGGCCTCCCCTTCTCCCGTCCATCATGCTCTGCGTCCTCGGGTCCCAACCCTCGAGCGAAGCTTAGCCGCCGCTGGTATGGTAGGCCGTGGTGCCGTGGTCAAGGCCAGGGGGTGAGGGCTGGAGAGTCAGTAGGAGCCCCTGAGACGCTATGCTCAGAGCTCCCCCCCCCCCTTAACGCGCAAGTCAATTACATGAGAAGGGAGACCGGCAGGGTTGCCTGCCATCGTGCTCCTGAGATTCCTATGGGTTAGCTTGAAGCAACACAACTTAGAATCGCGCCTACCGCTGGGACTCTGATAACTCCACGGGAAGACGAAGGCACCGAGGACTTGGTGAGGTGACGTATGCTGGGCATGCCGTTAGTCAGAGCTCGATCTCTCGGATTTGTCAGCGTTGCAGGGATAGACGCGAGCACAAGCGTCATGCCAACGTATGCAGTCCCGGTTGCGGGATGAGTAGAAGTCCATTAGGTAGTGAGGGAGGCCATAAGAGGTGATGAGTGAGTAGGTGATGTCCATAAGGTAACATAAGAGGAAATGATCTAACCCAGACGACGTAAAATGTGATACATGCCACAGGGACTGACCTGTGCGGCCTGGGGATGATGCGGCCCAAGGGGCTCCCCCAACAGAGTAAGCTTAAGATGCAAGAAGATACACATTGCAGGGACTTGCCCGTGCGACCTGGGAATAATGCAGCCCGAGGGGCACTCCCGGCTGAACAAAACTGGAAAATGTCACTTGGCACAGTTGCTGAAGTGGTGCTGATGTAGATGAAGACACTCAATGCAGATGCCGTTCCTCGTGAGCCGCCTGACTCCGGGGGCTCGCGAGGCTACGGAGGTTTCCAGAGCTCGCGAAGAACAATGGCCACCTCCGCCAAGATCTCCTGATGCCTGGCCTCGCGAGTCGCCAAGACCTCCTGCATGTGGTGCTGGTGCAGGGTTGCCTAGTTCGGCAAGCCGAAGGGCATGCGAACGTAGCTGTGAGTGGGACCCTCGCACCGGCCCACCTGAGAGGGCCAGTAGAGCTTCTGAGATGCCATCCTATTGAGTCATGGGATGTTGATGCAGTTGCGCAGCCCGTCGCCTGAGCCTGGGGCGACAGCTGCACTCCGGGGTGCGGAGCGGCGCTCGCCCCGCGTTGCCCTTGGCACATGCAAGTCATCGATGGTCTGGTCGATGAACTCCTGAGCGCTTGGTGACTCACGCCTTGAGGCCTCCAGAGGGAAACATGCGGCGAAGCATGCCTCCACATGGTGCCCGAGCGCCTCCCTCGAGACATTGGCTAGGTCAGAGGCCCTCCAGAGGAGAACCCTCGAGCCCAGCCTCAGTGGAACGCCGGGCGCGCTGTCACATCCATGGTCAGTGCTTGCATTAGGACTAGCTAGAGTGTGCATCATGTTTACTTTCCACATAAACTTGAAATGGGAATGACAGAAACCCCAGTACCCCACTTCTAACAACTAGGGTTTGTTAAAATCTTTTCCAATGTACCCAAAATGTCCTTCAAAAATTTTCATCATCTTTGCCTTGGTCTTAAACCTCTACCAAAAATGGTGCACAATTTTCTAGTACATCCAAAGGTCTCCAGATTAATTCATATGGTATTTGCATTTGGGCATTTAAATGCTATAACATATTTTATGTGCCCAAATAATCCTAAACTGAAATGTTCCATGTTGGTTATATACTAAACAGTGGGCATGAGCAGTTTGGTGATCTTTGAAAGTGCCTAAGCATTTTTAGAAAAGCCACAAAGTTGCAAAACAAATGAAACAGAAAGTAAATAGAAAAAAAGGAGGAAGCAGACTTACCTGAGCCCACTTACCTGCCTGGCCGAGACGGCCCAGCCCACCAGGGGCACGCCCGTCTTCTTCACTGTGCCAGCGCACGAAGCAGCTCGGTGGCAAGCGCCGCCGACGCGGCGGCCACCTCCTGCCTTCCTGGCTACTCCCCCGATGCCCTGGACGCCCCTAGGCGACGCCACGCACCCCCCTGGCGTCTCTCTCACTCTCCCCCGTGTCTTCCCCCTCCTCTCTCCCCTCCGTCGAGCTCCACCGAGCGAGCTCGTCGCCGCCGATCGCTGCCACCGCGCCCTAAGCCACCCCCTCGCCTCCCCGACGCACCCATTAGCTCCGCCGCATCATCTTGGAGCTCCCCACCGATGCACACGACGCCAGAAGCCCTGCAACGCCATCCCCGCCGTCGTCTTCTGTCGGGACCCTGATCCTAAGTCACACAGGTCTAGCCTGTAACACATCATATCACTTTGCGGCCTCACGCACGGTATCCCCACGGGTGCCACCTTACCTGGCCCGGGACCGTTTGCGCATTTTGGCACACGTATATGATAGTGTTGCTAGCATCCATATGACAGAGAACCCGGGCTGACATGACCAGTTATAAACCAAAAGTGGCACTAAATTACAGAGACAGGCATACATGACCCAGCAACGAACGTGTCGGTCATCAACGTATGAACCCAAGTCGTAGCAAGCTACAAGGACTTAAAGGAACAACGCGTGACATTTCCCCTAAGGGACAGAGACAGGAACGAAGAAGGACACATGCCGGCCAACCTAAGTGTTCCGGGGCAGTAGCAAGCTACCAAGGCTCAGTGGAAGCACTATGAGACATTTCCCTGTAAGATAGGCTACCAAAGGTAAACAACTAGGTGTCGGATCCCACACATAGCAATACACATTACACGTACGCATAACATGCAAGTATGTGTTGTACAACATGGCATCACAACATAACTCAACAACTCATATAGATAAAGGCCCAGAAGAGCCATCATAGCATTTATTACAATCAGAGGTCACATGACCCAACTTACAGAGCATACAGGCAACGGAAGCATAACATGTCTTGGTACAGACAACTACACATGAAAAAGGCTGGGAAGCCTGACTATCTACAAGACCCTCCCAAGGGCACAAGACCGTAGCTGATGTAACAAGCTAAACGTCGAAGTCCAAGCGGAACCACTAGCGAGACTGAAGTCTCTCTGCAAAACATAAATTAAGCAAACGTGAGTACAAAGGTACTCAGCAAGACTTACATGAGAACTAACTACATATGCATCAGTATCAACAAAGGGGTGGTGGAGTTTGACTGCAGCAAGCCAGCTTTGACTCGGTGGCTATCCTAAACTACGACTGCAAGTAACTCTTTGAGGTGGCGCACACGAGTCCACATATTCACCAAACAATACACCACTATGGATCCATTCCCGTCTACCTACGAGAAGGCCATCAATAGCACTCACACTTGTCTTGAGTATTTTAGAGTATCCACTTTCACTTGTCTATGTACCACGTAAGCATCCAAGAAGTCCATAACCGCGGATCCGGCTATTCGAATAGATCATGTTAACCCCGCAGGGGTGTACTTCTTCACACACGCTCTCGCCACTTACCGCCATGTACACGTCATGTATCTCGGCAACCTTCAAGCGGAAGCCTGGCGAGGGTGTCGGCCACGACCTGACTAACCACACAAGACTCTAGTCCAGGTTTATCGCCTATCCAGGTTCCATCCATGGGGAGATCCGGCCGTGGTGTCGCTCACGGCCCCAAATGATGTGCGTAGGGTTCCCAAGCCCACCTCGACGGATGGATCTACGCTTGGTACACCGTCCCACGGTGCCTAGTCTGACCCAAGCCCACATGTACCGTGTGCCACTTGGTAGACTACTAGCACTACCTACAAACACCAGAAACTAGTTGCAACTCCTGGACAGAGATCTAGTTGATTAATAAGTCGAGAGGGGTCGAGTTACCGGAACCCAATGTGTGGTAGTAACTAGTCATTGGACAACTTACACAGAACTCAGTTCTTAAGGACGGTTCCAGTGAGACAACCCACCATGTACTCCTACATGGCCTCTCACCGCTACCTTTACCAAATCGTGTTCACACACTTAGCTCTCAACAGTAGGGCATGTTCATCACATTCCAATTCATCCCTGATGAATCAGACCTGACACGACTCTAAGCAATAGCAGGCATAACCAGAAAGCATGAATGAGTAGGCACAACATGGCTCAAACAACTCCTACTCATACTTGTGGGTTTCAACTATTTATTGTGGCAATGACAGGTCATGCAGAGGAAAAGGATTCAGCTACCGCAGCAAAAAGCAGTTCAAAACGTTGTTGTCCTAATGCAGTAAAAGAGAGCAGGAGCGAGAGAGTGGGATTTTATCGGGATGCTCAATGGGGGTTTGCTTGCCTAGCACTTCTGAAGATAGTAATAGTTCTTCATCGGTGTCATCGAACTCATCGTCGGAACGTCGTCTACTGAGAGGGGGCAAAACCAACAAACAGAGGAAGAACACAATCAATGCAATGCAACAATATGATGCATGAACATGACAGGGCAATATGATGTTTATTGAGCTAATGCAACTAGCAACACAATTAAATGAAGTTGATATGAACCCAGGGTTCAAATTCAAACTCCACATGTGGTTATTTAAATGCCATTCATTTGATTTGTCCTAAACAGTGGCTGTAAGTTATTCAACCATGCATGAAAATGCCATAAACAGATTCCTTGGATTTTTCTTATCAATTTTCATATATAAATTATTTTCATCTGAGTTATAGATTATTTTCTATGATTTTTAGAAGTTTTGGCTATTTTCCGAAATAATTAAATCATTTCTGATTTATTTAAAATTCCAGAAAATACTTATTGCGTCAGGCTGAGGTCAGCAGGTCAACTAACCGGCCAGAGTCAAACCTGACGTGTGGGGTCCACATGTCAGTGACACATGGACTAAATCCGGTCAAAACCAGCGCTGACTGGGGTTTGACCAGGGCTAGGGCCCACTGTCAGTGGCTGTGAGAGTGTAACTAATGGTGATTAGTCCCTAACTAAGTGCCACGTCGGCGGTCATCGGTGTTCGGCCGGCGGCGACCAAAACTGCGGCGGAAGCTCGCCGGACTTGCGTTAGGGATGGCCGTTCGTCGTGCTGCTGGCACCAGGGAGGAGCCCTTGCTCGTGCGCATCCAATGGGCCAGGCAGGGGGTCGCGGGGCGGCCGGAATCTCGCCGGCGACGAGATTTGGCGGCGACAGAGCCACGAGCTCGAGGCAACGACGGCTGCAGTGCATTAGACGGGGTGTGCAACATGGTTTTGGGTTGCTGGGAATGTGCTGAGCATAGTGGCATGCTCGCCTACGAGGCGCAGGGCCTGTGGCCACGGCGGCGACATGGCCAGCGGCGGGATGCTCGCGGACGCGGCGGCTAGCAGGGCTACGGCACGGCAGAGACCACGGGGGGAAAGGGGAACATCGAAGGAGCTCACATCGGTGTCGTGGGGGTGCTCTGCGGCCCGGGGGAGGCGTCGAAGAAGGCGGGCAATCGCCGGCGATCTCGGGCGGCCGAGGTTGAAGACGGTGATGGCGACGGTGTTGCAAGGCCTCCGGCGTCGCGTAGCTCGGTGGAGAGGACGATGGAGACGTGGCGGAGCGTCTGGGCGCGTTGGCGAGGCGTGTGGTGGCCGGTGGCCGCGGTGGTTCAGGGCGGCGGCAACGAGCTCCGCTCGGTGGCTGCGTGCGAGAGAACAGAGGGGAAGGAGAGAGAGCAGCGAGTGAGGGGGAGGGGAGAGAAGTCCTCGGGCGTCTGCGTGGCGTCGTCAGGGAGGGCCAGGGCTAGCAGGCAGGGTGGAGGTGGCGCTGCGCGCGTCGGGCGCACGCCCTCCTGCCTACTGGCAGGAGGTTGAAGACGGTGCGGCGGCTGGTGGGCTGGGCCGGCCACTTGGGCCGCCAGGTGGGCTGCACAGGTAAGTGCTCTCTCTCTTAATTCCTAAAATAGTTTCTGTTTTCTATTTTCTACTTTTGTTTTGATTTAATAAAAAGGCCAGAACATTTTCATAAATCTTGGGAATATTTGTGGGCACTGTCTGGATTAATCCCAACAACCCTCATTTACTTCCAAGATTATTTGGGCATTTAAAATTATCTATAGGATTTAAATGTCCAAATGCAAATATCTATGATTTAATTCAAGGATCCAAAATGGCTCCCAAAATTATGAAACCATTTTTGGCAGAGGTTTTAGCCAAGACCAAAAATGATGAACATTTTGTGAAGGGCACTTTGGATACATTGAAAATTATTTAGGTTCAACCTAGTTGAGTTCCTTTGGTGCTGGGTTTGAACAATCCCCATTTCAAGTTAACAAAATTTTAAACATGATGCACAGGAAAAAACTATCCTAGGGCAAAGTAAAGCTAGGGATGTGACAACTCAACCCTACTAAACAAGAATCGCGTCCCGAGATTCAAG
>LR738715.1:384930036-384968226 GCA_902687465.1 Secale cereale | reverse complement strand
GCCAGAACATTTTCATAAATCTTGGGAATATTTGTGGGCACTGTCTGGATTAATCCCAACAACCCTCATTTACTTCCAAGATTATTTGGGCATTTAAAATTATCTATAGGATTTAAATGTCCAAATGCAAATATCTATGATTTAATTCAAGGATCCAAAATGGCTCCCAAAATTATGAAACCATTTTTGGCAGAGGTTTTAGCCAAGACCAAAAATGATGAACATTTTGTGAAGGGCGCTTTGGATACATTGAAAATTATTTAGGTTCAACCTAGTTGAGTTCCTTTGGTGCTGGGTTTGAACAATCCCCATTTCAAGTTAACAAAATTTTAAACATGATGCACAGGAAAAAACTATCCTAGGGCAAAGTAAAGCTAGGGATGTGACAACTCAACCCTACTAAACAAGAATCGCGTCCCGAGATTCAAGCGTAGGGTAAGAAATCAGAGGGGACACAAGCTAGCACAATCTTCACGATCCAATTTTCCCTCTCGGAGATGTTGATTTATTGCATCATATTGATCTTGTCATCCTTGCTTTGAGATTTTTATCCAACCAGATGATAACGGAGACAAACTCTGTAGGAATCGATCTTCCCGAAGATCGAGTAACTCAAGATCAACTCAAGGAGTGAGACATTGAAACATCTCTTGAGCTAAGACACGGAACACACATCCGGAGGGATAGAGTGAAACAGATGATGAAGGTTCACTTGGCAGGCAACCAATTCCACACCTAAGGAAGATGGTTATCGATGTCACCAGACGGGGCACCTTAGAGGAGGTGACTCGTAGAACTATCCCTTAAGTAGCAAAAAGAATTACTTTTGATTCAAAAATCATTGAAACTCTTTTATACCAGCTTAAGGCAAATTTCAATCGATCATTTGACGGAGTTCGAAGGAATGACATTCTCGGGCCAGAATGGATGATGTGGACTACCTTGTTGAAGACAACACAAGGGATGATTTTGCTTATCATCGGAAATGGATGGGACCCATGGTAAGTCCACTTTTGAAGATGATCCTAAACAACAATTGCTGAAAAGGGCAGCCCATGGTAAATGGCACAATGGTGGTGCAAGCTGGGAACAAAATGCAAATGCTGGGAATGATTCTGGTAACTGGGGTAAATCCCAATAGTAGAGAGTAAATCTACTATTTGAGGGGTTATAGCATAACCAAGAACACTGGGAGCAATCCTGGTTAGTGTCGGTGATAACGCCTAGTGCTTGTGCGTGCTCTCAAGAACTTGAGCATTCCCATATTCATCAAGCTTTTACCAATATCCGTGCCAATGGTGCTGACAACACAACATACGACCATGATGAATAGCGATGGACGATGCAGATGCAAAGGAAGATAACACTTTCTCAGATTTCACCTTGGCAGAGTCAAGGAAACAAAATATGGATGATCGACCGAGAAGCATTTTAGCGCTCCGCTTCTAATGTTCTCCTTGATGTGCTAGCACAACCAATTTATTAAAATGGTTTGGTACCTAGAACGTCAAGTATAAGGTCGAACTTCGGGAGCACAAGAATCCATAAGAAGCAACTAGGAAGTAAATCCTATGAAATCCTTATGGGGAAGGTGGCCAACTTCTTCAATCAAGATACTACAACAATAGGTCTTCCGGCTGGGTGTGTTGGCCACGACATCCACTTTACCGGTTATCGAGAGACCAATATTATAGTTCTTGGAAAATGCTCCAACCATCATATCTGCCTGAGATTCAGATCTGGCTGGTGTCAGGATATTCCAGACTCATCGAGTCTAGAGAGAAAAAATTAAAGTTTGCAACTCAAATCGATGAGACGACGTCGCGAGATTCTCGGGAAATGAACTGCGATAGTAAGCTCCAAAACATGAGCTGGTTCTGCTACACACATGTGAACACGTTATTCCAGACAACATGATCACATGGCAGTCTTACAATAAAATACTACCAAGTTCAGGTGGGGAACCATCATTGAGGATATCGAAGTCTCTATGCAAGTCCATGGATTAGATCCCAAGCATAGACTTCTCTTCCTTGAACAAATCAGTCGGTGGCTTGATGTGCTAGGGAATACCGATAGGATGGAGGTCGCTAATCTCTCAAGCCATAGCATACTTCGCACGTGCATGACTGACTTGGAATGATTCCGTAGGAAGCAAAACTAACTTTCTCGAATTCATGGCGGCAACTTGCACCTAATGCACGTGAACTGGGAGAAAGTCACTTGCACCAAACATATACTTCATGAACAGGACATGAAGATAACTCTTATTAAAGTTTCCAACACTAGCTGAAGGTTCAATGAAATCATGGAGAAGATAAGGATGTTGTCGATGGGCTCAACAATAACTCATCCAGGTTTCCATATAGATGGAATTCCATGACAATGTGAACAAAGTGATAGCATTGGTCATACCCAAAAGATATAATGGTGTATGCTCAAGGGAACAACCATGAGTAAGACAACATTACGAATATCGTTGGTTCTGATTTGACTTGACGGTAACCCATACTCAAATCAAAGTTTAGACAAGACAATAGATCCACAAATGATCACGGGGATCAATTGAAGAAGATATCATCTATCTTCAATACACACACAAGATATCCCTTTGGAGTGAGCTATGTGGGTTAAGCTTTTATCTTCCAACTCTCCAAGTTGTTGTTTAGCTTAACCAACTAGTTCGGGGTATCCAACATAGATTCTTGGAGAAGTGGTGGTTTATAAGAAACCAACTTGATCACGAGCTCAACATAGCGGTCAGGGGACAACCTGGAAATACTTCCGAGAAGATAATCGGAAAATCACGAACCACCGATATGTTATTAAGCTTACAAACAATCTTGCTTTTCAGGGCGAGATGATATGATCACCAGAGTGAGGGATTTACGCAATCCTAACTCATTGATCAAAGAGTGCACCAGATAAATGGACTAGGTAGCACGATCAATCTTAGAATGGCGATTTAGTAACCAACACACTAAGAATGAAATTGTTGTCCTTTAACTACCAAGCAATGAGGTTGCTAGGGGTACTGATTCACACATCATGGTTCATTTGTCGGTATTCCGGTTACAACAACACGGAGACCGAGGAATAAACGACGATGGCGAGAGCTATCACTGTATCAAGGGTTCGTAGGAGGTTGTGCCATTCCCATGACATTCTTGATATAAAGATGGTAATACTCCGAGTTAGAACAGAACAAAAGTTGGAATGTTATTTTGACCTATGGAGTACAATTGCTTTGACCCAATCCTAGATATGGATAAGGTACTGGAGTTTGTTTCTCCTAGTCATTCCGGAATAGAATGGCTTGACGGACCACAAGAGTAAAAGGCATCGATGAACACAAATGCACAACTACTCCTGACTATCAATTGATAGACGAAAGTTAGAATACAACTAAAAAGGGACAACTCAAAGGAACATATAACTTTCCGAGTTGTGGATGCATAGACTAGCATGTCGAACGAGTTCAACATATTTCTTCCGGATAACCCATGCAGAAAGGTAGAATTGGCAGAATCACAATGTGGAATGGAGAAATCATCAAGAGCACTCTGGTTGTGGTCTTTTGGTTCAAAAGAACTTCTGCCATAACGGTTCATGGTATTGGAAGAATGACATACCACGGACCTCGAGGACTATCACAAGGTTACTAATATCCTAAAGCGACAAGCAAATACTACCAACATGAAGTAGGTAGAATGAATCTTGGGTTCAAGAACCCAAAGATAGAAGGCCTACCAACTAAATGGCATCACGGGATGCTTTCGAGATTGACGGCCAGAATTATCACACTGGGAATATAAAGCATTGCTAGATTACTGGGTGATCTTCTAAGACACCTAGGGTCATAATAATAGTTCCAACACATATGTCGAGGCTACGGAGTACCTTAACACACCGACTAGTGTGGTTAATCTGGCCTGAAAGGACATTCAGAACAGGGAGGAATGATTTGCAAATGCATCAGATTGTTTAGAGACCTGGGATGACTCGGACAGCATAACGGCTGTAAATGCTCTAAAATACTGTTGAGACTCATGCACAAGGATAGCATAACCACTCAACATCATAATGTCAAGGTTCTGAGATCAACAGTTGAACACACAGAAGTAGAATAAACTGAACTGAGAGTTGAATCCACAATTAACGTGATCCTGATAGGCAGAAGAGAAAGCCTAGTTCTTAATCCCCGTAGAAAAAAGAAGGTGACTCAGATCAGAAGGGCATAGGGCAAAGGATTAAAAAGAGCCTTACGTTCCCTTCCACAATCAATACCCTTAAATAAATAAAGAATTTCTAGACACGACTTCGACCAGTTTGGCTTGCTAATCCTACAGGCAGTTAGGCTCTGATACCAAAGCTGTCGGGACCCCGATCCTAAGTCACACAGGTCTAGCCTGTAACACATCATATCACTTTGCGGCCTCACGCACGGTATCCCCACGGGTGCCACCTTACCTGGCCCAGGACCGTTTGCGCATTTTGGCACACGTATATGATAGTGTTGCTAGCATCCATATGATAGAGAACCTGGGCCGACATGACCAGTTATAAACCAAAAGTGGCACTAAATTACAGAGACAGGCATACATGACCCAGCAACGAACGTGTCGGTCATCAACGTATGAACCCAAGTCGTAGCAAGCTACAAGGACTTAAAGGAACAACGCGTGACATTTCCCCTAAGGGACAGACACAGGAATGAAGAAGGACACATGCCGGCCAACCTAAGTGTTCCGGAGCAGTAGCAAGCTACCAAGGCTCAGTGGAAGCACTAGGAGACATTTCCCTGTAAGATAGGCTACCAAAGGTAAACAACTAGGTGTCGGATCCCACACATAGCAATACACTTTACACGTACGCATAACATGCAAGTATGTGTTGTACAACATGGCATCACAACATAACTCAACAACTCATATAGATAAAGGCCCAGAAGAGCCATCATAGCATTTATTACAATCAGAGGTCACATGACCCAACTTACAGAGCATACAGGCAACGGAAGCATAACATGTCTGGGTACAGACAACTACAAATGAAAAAGGCTGGGAAGCCTGACTATCTACAAGACCCTCCCAAGGGCACAAGACCGTAGCTGAGGTAACAAGCTAAACGTCGAAGTCCACGCGGAACCACTAGCGAGACTGAAGTCTCTCTACAAAACATAAATTAAGCAAACGTGAGTACAAAGGTACTCAGCAAGACTTACATGAGAACCAACTACATATGCATCAGTATCAACAAAGGGGTGGTGGAGTTTGACTGCAGCAAGCCAGCTTTGACTCGGTGGCTATCCTAAACTACGACTGCAAGTAACTCTTTGAGGTGGCGCACACGAGTCCACATATTCACCAAACAATACACCACTATGGATCCATTCCCGTCTACCTACGAGAAGGCCATCAATAGCATTCACACTTGTCTTGAGTATTTTAGAGTATCCACTTTCACTTGTCTATGTACCACGTAAGCATCCAAGAAGTCCATAACCGCGGACCCGGCTATTCGAATAGATCATGTTAACCCTGCAGGGGTGTTCTTCTTCACACACGCTCTCGCCACTTACCGCCATGTACACGTCATGTATCTCGGCAACCTTCAAGCGGAAGCCTAGCGAGGGTGTCGGCCACGACCTGACTAACCACACAAGACTCTAGTCCAGGTTTATCGCCTATTCAGGTTCCATCCGTGGGGAGATCTGGCCGGGGTGTCGCTCACGGCCCCAAATGATGTGCGCATGGTTCCCAAGCCCACCTGGACGGATGGATCTACGCTTGGTACACCGTGCCACGGTGCCTAGTCTGACCCAAGCCCACATGTACCGTGTGCCACTTGGTAGACTACTAGCACTACCTACAAACACCAGAAACTAGTTGCAACTCCTGGACAGAGATCTAGTTGATTAATAAGTCGAGAGGGGTCGAGTTACCGGAACCCAATGTGTGGTAGTAACTAGTCATTGGACAACTTACACATAACTCAGTTCTTAAGGACGGTTCCAGTGAGACAACCCACCATGTACTCCTACATGGCCTCTCACCGTTACCTTTACCAAATCGTGTTCACACACTTAGCTCTCAACAGTAGGGCATGTTCATCACATTCCAATTCATCCCTGATGAATCAGACCTGACACGACTCTAAGCAATAGCAGGCATAACCAGAAATCCTGAATGAGTAGGCACAACATGGCTCAAACAACTCCTACTCATACTTGTGGGTTTCAACTATTTATTGTGGCAATGACATGTCATGCAGAGGAAAAGGATTCAGCTACCGCAGCAAAAAGCAGTTCAAAACGTTGTTGTCCTAATGCAGTAAAAGAGAGCAGGAGCGAGAGAGTGGGATTGTATCGGGATGCTCAATGGGGGTTTGCTTGCCTGGCACTTCTGAAGATAGTAATAGTTCTTCATCGGTGTCATCGAACTCATCGTCGGAACGTCGTCTACTGAGAGGGGGCAAAACCGACAAACAGATGAAGAACACAATCAATGCAATGCAACAATATGATGCATGAACATGACAGGGCAATATGATGTTTATTGAGCTAATGCAACTAGCAACACAATTAACTGAAGTTGGTTTGAACCCAGGGTTCAAATTCAAACTCCACATGTGGTTATTTAAATGCCATTCATTTGATTTGTCCTAAACAGTGGCTGTAAGTTATTCAAACATGCATGAAAATGCCATAAACAGATTCCTTGGATTTTTCTGATCAATTTTCATATATAAATTATTTTCATCTAAGTTATAGATTATTTTCTATGATTTTTAGGAGTTTTGACTATTTTGTGAAATAAATAAATCATTTCTGATTTATTTAAAATTCCAGAAAATACTTACTGCGTCAGCACTACGTCAGGCTGAGGTCAGCAGGTCAATTGACCGGCCAGAGTCAAACCTGACGTGTGGGGTCCACACGTCCGTGACACATGGACTAAATCCGGTCAAAACCAGCGCTGACTGGGGTTTGACCAGGGCTAGGGCCCACTGTCAGTGGCTGTGAGGGTGTAACTAATGGTGATTTGTCCCTAACTAAGTGCCACGTCGGCGGTCACCGGAGTTCGGCCGGCGGCGACCAAAACTGCGGTGGAAGCTCGCCGGACTTGCGTTAGGGACGGCCGTTCGTCGCGCTGTTGGCACCAGGGAGGAGCCCTTGCTCGTGCGCATCCAATGGGCCAGGCAGGGGGTCGCGGGGCGGCCGGAATCTCGCCGGCGACGAGATTTGGCGGCGACAGAGCCACGAGCTCGAGGCAACGACGGCTGCAGTGCATTAGACGGGGTGTGCAACATGGTTTTGGGTTGTTGGAAATGTGCTGAGCACAGTGGCAAGCTCGGCTACGAGGCGCAGGGCCTGTGGCCACGGCGGCGACACGGCCGGCGGCGGGATGCTCGCGGATGCGGTGGCTAGCAGGGCTACGGCACGGCAGAGACCACGGGGGGAAAGGGGAATATCGAAGGAGCTCACAGCGGTGTCGTGGGGGTGCTTTGCGGCCCGGGGGAGGCGTCGAAGAAGGCGGGCAATCGCCGGCGATCTCGGGCGGCCGAGGTTGAAGACGGTGATGGCGACGGCGTTTTAAGGCCTCCGGCGTCGCGTAGCTCGGTGGAGAGGACGATGGAGACGTGGCGGAGCGTCTGGGTGCGTTGGCGAGGCGTGTGGTGGCCGGTGGCCGCGGTGGTTCAGGGTGGCGGCGACGAGCTCCGCTCGGTGGCTGCGTGCGAGAGAACAGAGGGGAGGGAGAGAGAGCAGCGAGTGAGGGGGAGGGGAGAGAAGTCCTCGGGCATCTGCGTGGCATCGTTAGGGAGGGCCAGGGCTAGCAGGCAGGGTGGAGGTGGCACTGCACGCGTTGGGCACACGCCCTCCTGCCTACTGGCAGGAGGTTGAAGACGGTGCGGCGGCTGGTGGGCTGGGTCGGCCACTTGGGCCGCCAGGTGGGCTGCACAGGTAAGTGCTCTCTCTCTCTCTTAATTCCTAAAATAGTTTCTGTTTTCTATTTTCTGCTTTTGTTTTGATTTAATAAAAATGCCAGAACATTTTCAAAAATCTTGGGAATATTTGTGGGCACTGTCTGGATTAATCCCAACAACCCTCATTTACTTCCAAGATTATTTGGGCATTTAAAATTATCTATAGGATTTAAATGTCCAAATGCAAATATCTATGATTTAATTCAAGGATCCAAAATGGCTCCCAAAATTATGAAACCATTTTTGGCAGAGGTTTTAGCCAAGACCAAAAATGATGAACATTTTGTGAAGGGCACTTTGGATACATTGAAAATTATTTAGGTTCAACCTAGTTGAGTTCCTTTGGTGCTAGGGTTTGAACAATCCCCATTTCAAGTTAACAAAATTTTAAACATGATGCACAGGCAAAAACTATCCTAGGGCAAAGTTAAGCTAGGGATGTTACATCTTCAACCTTCGGCACCGGAGATCGCCGCCGCCCGTACGTCGCCGTCCGACCTTCCCCGAGCTCGCTTCGACGCCCTCTGCGACCGCTGTGAGCTCACGCTTTGAACCCTCCTCTCCCGGGCTCGATTACGCCTTGTAGTCGCGCCCCCTAGCTGACCGAAGCTCACCGCCGCCGGCCAACTCGCCGCCGTGGCCACAGGCGCTGTGCCTCACAGCCGAGCACGCCACTAGGACGAGTAGCTTGCTACCCAGACGGAGATCTGGAGCTTGTGAAGGGCCTTGTAGATAGTCAGGCTACACCAAGCCTGTTTTATTTTCCAAGTTATCTGTACTCAGACATGTTAGCTTCTGCTTGTGCTTGTATGACTGTATGACTTGAGTGTTGGGTCATGTGACCCCTACCTGTATGGATATGTTATGTATGGCTCTTGGAGCCTCTTCAATAAAGTACTTTGAGTCATAGAGTTCTATTGTGATGCAATGTTGTATTTGCACATATTGAGCATATTGTGTGTATGATTTAAATGCTTGGTATGTGTGGGATCCGACACCTAGTTGTTTTCCTTTGGTAGCCTATCTTACAGGGAAATGCCTCCTAGTGCTTCCAATGAGACTTGGTAGCTTGCTACTGCTCGGAACACGTAGGCTGGCCGGCATGTGTCCTTCTTCATTCCTGTGTCTGTCCCTTAGGGGAAATGTCACACGTTGTTCCTTTAAGTCCATGTAGCTTGCTACGACTTGGGTTCATACGTTGATGACCGACACATTCGTTGCTTGGTCATGAATGCATGTCTCTATAATTTAGTGCCACTTTTGGTTTATAACTAGCCATGTCGGCCCGGGTTCTCTGTCATGTGGATGCTAGCGACACTGTCATATACATGTGCCAAAATGCGCAAACGGTGCCGGGCCAGGTAAGATGGCACCCGTGGGGATACCGTGCGTGAGGCCGCAAAGTGATATGATGTGTTACAAGCTAGATCGGTGTGACTTAGGATCGGGGTCCTGACAGCGTTGGCATTAGAGCCGGACTGCCTGTAGGTTTCTCAAGCCAAACTGGTCGATGTTGAGTCTAGAAAAATTCTTAGTTATATGTAGGGGAATTGATTGTGGAAGGGAACATAAGGCTCTTTTTAATTCTTTACCTTATGCCCTTACTAGGTTCACGTGTTACTAATCCGTAGACTCTTAGGATTGTTGGTTTCAAGCCTCAGTTCAGTTTCTACCCTTTTAGTATAATCGTTATTTGGACCCGGAACCTTGATATGATATTGTTGAGTGGCTATGCTATCATTTGTATGATGTCTCAAAATCTTTTTTGAGCATTTACAGTTGTTATGCTGCCCGATTTCTTCCAGAAATACTAATGCCTTTGCATTACTTTGTGTTTCAGATGTCTGGCCGCACACCTTACCAAGTGGTTCGTTTGACTCGGTGCATTAATGTGCCCGGTCACATGGCCATGCTAGTCCGTGTGTTGACTGAGACCGGCTACCGCTTGTATCCTGAGTACACCGTGGAGGAACAGTACCGGGATTTCAACCAGAGTCAGTATTTCTGCACAGTGCGGATATACCCCTCGTATCCCGGAGCTAACGACCCCATCCATTGGTCTTATGGACTCGGGGTTACCATCGAGATGGCAGTGCAGGATGCCGCTTATTCGATGATGACCATCCTCCGGGCTAGGCATGCCCTGCTGCTGAACACTGAGTTCTGTTACATGCCAGCCTCACTTCCTAGAGAGGAAGGCTAATACACTGGTCTGTATACTGATGCTGCTCATGAGGAGCCACTGCTTCAGACTACTGTCCAGATGCTGGAGGATAGGGACCGTGAGGTCCGTGCCCTCCGAATGGAGCTGTATAACACTCGAGCCGCCCACTGGACTACTTTGACACGGCTTGCACCTGCTGTGCACGCTGGATATCTGGATATGCGGAATTTCTACCCCGTGCGGACTCATCTGCCTGATCGTATGGATTGGCGTTACGTTGGGGGTATTACACCTCCACGTGGGCGTCGGTTACCACCAGCATCAGGCCCAAGGTCACATCCATGTCCCTATGGTCCACAGCCTTCGAGTGCTCGAGAGTTTCAAGATCCATCTATTCCACTTCCAGGCTACGGTGGTAATCTTTACGAAGATTACTACGGGAATGTCTGAGCTAGACCGTGGCAGTAGTAGTATCGTAGTAGTTGTATTTCCATAGTCCTGCGCGTCTTGTGGAATACGACTTACCTAGTACTGAGTTTCGGAGGCGTAGTTAAATAATGTATAGGAGCTTGGAATGCCTCTGATGAGATGTATCATCTTTCACTGCAGTTGTACTTTAGCCTTGGCTTGTACTAAACTATGTATGGTGTGTATGACCACTGGTGGATATATGGCAGTTTCTTTATTACCATGTCGTACGGATGAACATCTCTGCATTCCATGTCGTCCATTACATTCTGCACTCCTATGTCAAGTTTTTGCCATCCTTGTCTAAACCGTTGTTTTGTTTTCCTAGGATGGTCAACACTCATAGCACTCCTGCTGCTCAGGAGCAGGGTGAGGCTAGTGGGGCTAGAGATGAGAATCTGCCCCAGCCACCCTCCTTGGCTGAAGTTATGCTCGAGGCAGAACGGAACAAGAGAGAGACCAACCGTCTGCTGGAACGCATAGAGCAGAACAGTGGGTTCCGTCAGAGGAATGATGTGGTGTCAATCAATGACTTTATCAAGATGTGCCCACCTAAGTTCCATCATTCCACCGAACCTATGGATGTGGATGACTGGCTACGTAGTATCACCCACAAGCTACACTCTGCCCGTGTGGCCGAAGCTGACAAGGTTATCTACGCCGCCTACCATCTTGAGGGCCCTGCCAGTCTATGGTGGGAAAACTTTGAGGCTATGCATCCTGCTGGCCAAGTTACTACCTGGGCTGAGTTCAGTGAGGCATTCCGTGAACATCACATTCCGGAAGGTCTCATGGATCGCTAGCGGGAGGAATTCTCCAATTTCACCCAGGGCCGGTTAACAGTGGATGGCTATAGTCGCGAGTTTGGCAACTTGGCACGCTATGCACCTGAGGAAGTATCCACCTATGCCAAGAAGCAGGCGAGGTTCCGCAAGGGACTTAGCCCTGAACTTCGCCGAGATCTACGTCTGCACGAGTGCACCTCCTTCCAAAAGTTGGTGAACAAAGCTATCAGTGCTGAGACAGGCCAGACTGATTTCGAAGCCACACACAAGCATCCTCGTGATTTTGGTTCCTCATCCGGCTCTGGCTCTCACAAGCGCCGTGTGTGGGTGCCTAACACTGCCCTGCCACCCAAATACACACCAAGGCCATCCTATGAGGCGCCTCGCCCAACTCAACAGTATGCACCTACCAAGACCTATGGAGGACCACCTACCAACTTTGCTCCACGCACTGGCACTGTGACATGCTTCAAGTGTGGAGAACCGGGGCACTACATGCGTGAGTGTCCTCAGAACCAGCCAGGAAAGCCCGTTGGCTGTGGTAAGCAAACCGGCAAGGTGAACTTTGTCAAGCCAATCCCCACTGCACGTGGTCATGTCAACTATGTCTCTGCTGAGGAAGCTTATGAGGATCCTAACGTCGTCCTTGGTACGCTTCTCGTTAACTGCCATCTGGCATCTGTTCTTTCCGATACTGGAGCATCTCATTCGTTCATATCTGAGAGCTATGCTCGAATGCACAACATGACTTTTTGTGACATACCCACCACCATGGAAACTCAAACTCCCGGCTCTAGATGGCAAACCTCTAGAGTAAGCCATGGGAATGAAATTCTTGTCGATGGACTTGTTTTCCTTGCATCACTAATCGCTCTCAAGTCCTCGGACATAAACATCATCTTGGGTATGGACTGGATGACAATTCATTACGCCAAGATTGATTGCTACACTAGGACCGTTCAACTTACACACCCATCCGGCAAGACAGTCAATGTCTTGACCCGAATGGCTGAGCGTCAGCTATACTCTCTTAATGCCAGCCCTCTACCAGAACTCGAAGATATCACGGTAGCCCGTGACTTTCCGGATGTCTTTCCAGAAGAACTGCCAGGTGTTCCACCTGACAGAGATGTCTAGTTCGTGATAGATCTTATTCCTGGAACTGTCCCAATCTCTAGGAGACCTTATAAGATGGCACCCCTAGAATTAGCTGAGCTTAAGAAACAACTCGATGAGTCCTTGAAAAAGGGTTTCATCCGTCCTAGTTCTTCCCCTTGGGCTTGTCCCGTCCTCTTCGTCAAGAAGAAGGATGGAACGGAACGGATGGTTGTAGATTACTGACCTGTCAATCTGGTCACCATAAAGAACAAGTATCCGCTCCCAGGATCAACGACCTATATGATCAGCTCGTTGTATCCTCGGTCTTTTCCAAAATGGATTTGAGGTTGGGCTACCATCAAATCGAAATCAAGAACGAGGACATTCCCAAGACGGCTTTTGTTACTCGTTATGGCCAATACGAGTACACTGTCATGTCCTTCGGGTTAACCAATGCCCCAGCCACCTTCTCCCGGCTAATGAATTCTATATTCATGGAGTATTTGGATAAATTCGTCGTGGTATACCTCGATGATATACTCATCTACTCCAAGAACAAGAAAGATCATGCCAAGCATCTAAGGCTGGTATTGACGAAACTTCGAGAGCACCGCCTTTATTCCAAATTCTCCAAGTGTGAATTCTGGTTGCCGGAAGTGACCTATCTAGGCCATGTGATCTCTGGTAAGGGTATTGCCATCAATCCCGAGCGAGTTCAAGCCGTCCTTGATTGGACTCCCCCTGAATCGGTCAAGCAAGTTAGGAGTTTTCTTGGCTTAGCGAGCTATTGCCGATGCTTCGTCGAGAATTTCTCCAAGGTTGCTAAACCTCTAACTGAACTCCTCAAGAAAGATAAAAAGTTTGAATGGACCCCACAGTGCAAGTCCAGCTTTCAGGAACTGAAAAGACGCCTCACATCTGCGCCCGTACTGGTACCCCCAGACTTTTCTAAGGATTTTATTATCTACTGCGACGCCTCGCGACAGGGACTAGGTTGCATACTCATGCAAGATCGTCAAGTGATCGCATACGCATCTCGGCAGTTGCGTCCACATGAGGATAACTATCCTACACATGATCTAGAGCTTGCAGCTGTAGTCCATGCACTCAAAACATGGCGACGTTACCTTCTTGGGAATCGCTGTGAAATCTTCACTGATCACCAAAGTCTGAAATACATCTTCACCCAACCGGATCTAAATCTCAGGCAAAGACGTTGGGTTGAGCTGCTCACAGATTACGAATTAGGAATCACTTACACTCCAGGGAAGGCCAATGTCATGGCCGACGCACTAAGTCGTAAGTCTTATTGTAACAACCTGATGTTACAACAAGGGCAACCACTTCTTCACGAGGAATTTCGTAAGCTTAACCTTCACATTGTTCCTCGAGGATTCCTTTCCACCTTGGTGGCGAAACCTACCCTTATGGATCAAATCACAGTTGCCCAGAAGCGTGATAAGGGTATATCCCGACTCCAGGAGAGCATTGCTAGCGGAGTCGCTAGAAGTTTCTCTACGGATGATCGAGGTGTTGTCTTCTTCGAGAACCGTTTAGTGGTTCCCAAGAACCAACATCTACGGCAGTTGATCCTTATGGAGGCTCATGAATCTCCTCTCGCGATTCATCCCGGTAGTACCAAAATGTATCAGGACCTACGCGAAAGGTTCTGGTGGACTAGGATGAAGAGAGAAATCGCTCAATTCATTGCTAACTGCGACGTTTGTCGTCGAGTCAAGCAGAGCATCAACGGCCTTCTGGCACCCTTCAACCTTTAGCTATTCCTGAATGGAAATGGGACAAGATCGGTATGGACTTCATTACCGGTTTTCCCAGGACCAGGAAAGGGAATAGTGCTATCTTCGTCGTTATCGACCGCCTCTCTAAAGTAGCCCATTTCCTACCTGTTCGAGAGAGTATAACCGCTAGCCAGCTAGCAGACATGTATATCTCTCGGATAGTATCACTTCATGGTGTGTCATTGGAGATTAACTCAGACCGTGGAAGTCTTTTCACTTCACGATTTTGGGAAAGTTTCCAGAATGCTATGGGGACTCATCTCTCTTTCAGCACCGCCTTCCATCCTCAGTTAAGTGGTCAAGTGGAACGAGTCAATCAAATTCTGGAAGATATGCTTCGAGCCTCTGTCATCTCTTTCGGTATGGATTGGGAGAAGTGTCTTCCATTTGCCGAATTCGCTTATAACAATAGTTATCAAGCCAGCTTGGGCAAGGCTCCCTTCGAAGTTCTATATGGACGAAGGTGCCGAACACCTCTTAACTGGTCAGAAACCGGGGAAAGACAATTCTTTGGTCCGGATATGATCCAGGAAGCCGAAGAGCAAGTTTGCATCGTTCGTGAGAAATTGAAAACAGCCCAGTCTCGCCAGAAGAGCCAATATGATAGTCATCATATGGCTGTGAATTTTGAAGTCGGCAATAAGGCTTACCTTTGGGTTACTCCTCTTAAGGGAACCCATCGCTTCGGTATCAAAGGAAAAATTGGCCCCTCGTTACAACGGTCCTTTTCGCATTCTTGCCAAACGAGGAGAAGTTGCCTACCAATTGGAACTACCCCCGCACCTTTCCAGAGTTCATGATGTCTTCCACGTTTCTCAACTCAGGCGTTGCTTCTCGGATCCTATCCGCGGAGTGGACCACGAAACGCTTGATCTCCAGGACAATCTCACATATCGAGAATACCCCGTTCGTATTCTTGATCAAATCGAGCGTACCACTCGACATCACAATATCAAGTTTCTCAAGGTTCAATGGTCACATCATTCCGAGAGTGAAGCTACTTGGGAAAAAGAGGATCGTCTTCGACTTGAGTACCCCACCCTTTTTCCGGAGGAACCCGAATCTTGGGACGCGATTCTTTTGAGTGGGGGTGAGTTGTCACATCCCTGGTCAGCGCTTGCATTAGGACTAGCTAGAGTGTGCATCATGTTTACTTTCCATAGAAACTTGAAATGGGAATGACAGAAACCCCAGCACCCCTCTTCTAACAACTAGGGTTTGTTAAAATCTTATCCAATGTACCCAAAATGCCCTTAAAAATGTTCATCATCTTTGCCTTGGTCTTAAACCTCTGCCAAAAATGGTGCACAATTTTCTAGGACATCCAAAGGTCTCTGGATTAATTCATATGGTATTTGCATTTGGGCATTTAAATGCTATAAAATATTTTATGTGCCCAAATAATCCTAAACTGAAATGTTCCATGTTGGTTATATACTAAACAATGGGCATGAGCAGTTTGGTGATATTTGAAAGTGCCTAAGCATTTTTAGAAAAGCCACAAAGTTGCAAAAGAAATGAAACAGAAAGTAAATAGAAAAAAAAGGAGGAAGTAGACTTACCTGAGCCCACTTACCTGCCTGGCCCAGACGGCCCAGCCCACCAGGGGCACGCCCATCTTCTTCACCGTGCCAGCTCATGAAGCAGCTCGGTGGCGAGCGCCGCCGACGCGCCGGCCACCTCCTGCCTGCCTGGCTACTCCCCCGACGCCCTGGACGCCCCTAGGGGACGCCACGCACCCCCCTGGCGTCTCTCTCACTCTCCCCCGTCTCTTCCCCCTCCTCTCTCCCCTCCGCCGAGCTCCACCGATCACTTCCACCGTGCCCTAAGGCACCCCCTCGCATCCCCGACGCACCCATTAGCTCCGCCGCATCATCCTGGAGCTCCCCACCAACGCACACGACGCCAGAAGCCCTGTAACACCATCCGCGCTGTCGTCTTCAACCTTCGGCACCGGAGATTGCCGC
This sequence comes from Secale cereale, assembly GCA_902687465.1. Lineage (NCBI taxonomy): Eukaryota > Viridiplantae > Streptophyta > Magnoliopsida > Poales > Poaceae > Secale > Secale cereale. Next base: position 384,951,959 of record LR738715.1, on the reverse strand, counting down.
CGCCCGTACGTCGCCGTCCGACCTTCCCCGAGCTCGCTTCGACGCCCTCTGCGACCGCTGTGAGCTCACACTTCGAACACCCCCCCCTCCCCGGGCTTGATTACGCCTTGTAGCCTCCGCCCCCTTGCTGATCGAAGCTCACCGCCGCCGGCCAACTCGCCGCCGTGGCCACAGGCGCTGTGCCTCGCACCCGAGCACGCCACTAGGACGAGTAGCTTGCTACCCAAACGGAGATCTAGAGCTTGTGAAGGGCCTTGTAGATAGTTAGGCTACACCAAGCCTGTTTTATTTTCCAAGTTGTCTGTACTCAGACATGTTAGCTTCCCCTTGGGCTTGTATGACGGTATGACTTGAGTGTTGGGTGAAGTGACCCCTACCTATATGGATATGTTATGTATGGCTCTTGGAGCCTCTTAAATAAAGTACTTTGAGTCATAGAGTTCTGTTGTGATGCAATGTTGTATTTGCACATATTGAGCATATTGTGTGTATGATTGAAATGCTTCGTATGTGTGGGATCCGACACCTAGTTGTTTTCGTTTGGTAGCCTATCTTACAGGGTAATGCCTCCTAGTGCTTCCAATGAGCCTTGGTAGCTTGCTACTGCTCGGAACAAGTAGGCTGGCCGGCATGTGTCCTTCTTCGTTCCTGTGTCTGTACCTTAGGGGAAATGTCACGTGTTGTTCCTTTAAGTCCATGTAGCTTGCTACGACTTGGGTTCACACGTTGATGACCGACACGTTCGTTGCTGGGTCATGGATGCCTGTCTCTGTAATTTAGTGCCACTTTTGGTTTATAACTAGCCATGTCGGCCCGGGTTCTCTGTCATGTGGATGCTAGCGACACTAACATATACGTGTGCCAAAATGCGCAAACGGTCCCGGGCCAGGTAAGGTGGCACCCGTAGGAATACCGTGCGTGAGGCCGCAAATTGATATGATGTGTTACAAGCTAGATCGATGTGACTTAGGATCGGGGTCCTGACACGCGCCTTCCTATGTGAGGGAGGGAGGCGCCCCATCCATGGGCGTAGGTCCTGAGGTATAGCCGCCGGGTGCTGCATCTTCATGAGGCTCCAGGGCGAGCAGCTGCTTCTTCTTCTTGGGGACGGCCTCAGGAGGGTAGATGGTGTCGTCAGTGTCTGGATCCTCGATCGCCGCAGCCTGGTAAGCGCCCTCGAGTGAGCACACCGCATCCTTTTCTTCGCAAGCGACGGTGACAACACCGCCGCTTGCTAGCATCTTGAGGATGTTGTAGCCGTGGTGAGTCACTGCCATGAACTTGGCCAGGGCTGGGTACCCGAGGATGGAATTGTAGGGAAGATGAATGTGTGCGACATCAAAGTCGATGAGCTCGGTGTGGTAGTTGTCGCAGGTGCCAAACGTGACAGGTAGGCGAACCTGCCCTATCGGGGTGGTGGAGCCGTCGGTCACTCCTAAGAAGGGCTTGGTTGGCTGTAGCTGATCGTATGGCACTTGGAGGCTATCGAACGTCTCAATGGACAGGACATTGAGCGCTGCGCCGTCGTCGATGAGGGTCTTGGTAACTTGAACATTGCTGATGATGGGTGAACAGAGCATCGGGAGGGCGCCGGCAGTCGCCATGCACGTGAGCTGGCCTACTGAACTGAAGGTGATGGAGCACTTGGACCACCTGAGTGGGCGCGTGGCTTCGAGCTTGGGGAGAGCCGCGTTTACTTCTCGGGCGAACTGCTTGAAGAGGCGCTGAGAAGCTAGGGCCTGCACACCGCCCAAGATGCAGGCAATGGCGCGAGGCTCCTGGAAGCCCCTAGCCCCCTCGTCTTGGCCGTCGTTCCTCCTTGGTGGTGGCAGCGGAGGGAGGCCAGCCTTGCCCTGAGGACGGTCCTCGCGAGGCTGGTCCCTCTAGGCAGCCTCGCGAGGCTGATCGCGCCAGCGGTCCTCACGAGGCTGATCACGCAACTCCTGACGGGGGCCGCGGTCATCCCAGCGCCCTGTAATGCCCAGGATGAAAATATATCTCCTACGTGTCGGGGCACAAGTTAGAGACATAAGCGCATTCTGTAATGGTCGCAAGCATGGTATCTTTGCACAACTCATGTAATGAACAAGGATGAAAGAATAAAATAGTTGTCTTACACTCGCCACGTCACACAATTAATACCATAGTATACATTCATCCAAATAACACAGAGTCCAACTATGGACGAAATCAAACGAGAAAAGATACCACAACCACAAGTCCTGATCACCCCTAGTAGGAACCACTACTGATCGTCAGGATACGTCACGTACATACGACCACGCTCTTCATCGAACTCCCAGTGAAGTTTTTATCCATCTGCTCCATCGTACTCAGTTGTACCTGCATCTGGTGTGTGTTGTAATCTGTGAGTCAGAAGGACTCAGCAATCCCATTCCCAGGTATAAAAACTAACAAAGCCTTATAGGTGTGGAGAGGTAATAAAGTGGCTGCAGCAAGCACTAAGCAACTAGCTTACAAAGTCAGGGTGAGAAGAGAAAAGTGCCAACTGTCACCAAAGATGATCAATAAGTGATCCTAGCTACTCACGTTCATGCATAACCCCACCGTGTTCACTTTCCCAAACCCTTCGAAAAGAGACCGTCACGGTTACTCACACAGGTAGTGTATTCTTAAGGATATGGTGTCAAGTTATCTACAACCGGATATTAACAAATTCCCATCTGCCACATAACCGTCGGCATGGCTTTCGAAAGTTCATGACCCTGCAGGGGTTTCCCAACTTAGCCCATCACAAGCTCACGATCTGCGGAGTCGTGAACTTTCGAAATCCCGACTCCATGTTGGGGAGACCCGAGTATTCTCGGAATCCCGTGCTCAAGATATTTCGACAACGGTAAAACTAATCCAGCAAGACCTCCCAACGTGCCGACACCCTGATAGGAGCCGCGCGTATCTCATCTCGGACCTTGATCGGATTGTCCAAACTTTCGGTAGGCCAAAATACCAGAGTTGCCCCTGGTGGTCACCGGCGGTTGACAGGTTTGGACCAACACTCAAGACGAGCACTGGCCCGAGGGTTGATTAATAAATCCTCGGGTTAATTACTCCCTCGGAAAGTTTTTGTTATTAGTAAAATGGTAAAACCAAAGTTGGGCCTTGCTCGAAAAGCTTTAAGCAGTGCGAATTATCGAGGGGGGCCCATAAACCCCAACCATGTTAGGAACACAAATTCAAGGAACATAACACCGGTTTATCGGGTCCTAAGGTGGCATGAGTGGAACAAAACACCAAGCAGAAGGCCAAGCCTTCCACCCACTACCAATATATATGTGCATTAATTAATTAAGATATATATTGTGTTATCCCAATATAACAAGTCCAAACATAGAGCAATCTTCAAAACATCACCTGCAACTAACAACGCTATAAGAGGGGCTAAGCAAAAGCGTACTTAGCCAATCAACGGTTTGCTAGGAAGGTGGTTAGAGTGTTTCATGGCAACATAGGATGCTGACAAAACAGGAATAGGCATCGAGGCATATCTAAAGAGCGAGACAACTAGCAAGGAAAAGATAGAGGTGATATTGTGGAACGGTCATCTTGCCTGGGTTCCGCAAGTAAGAAGAACGAGTCCAAGAAGTAGCCGAACAAATCCTCACAACTCTAGAACAAAACCGAAGCTAAGGAGAGAAGCATACTGGAAAGAAGCAAACAACATGGTAAACACACAAGCATAAACATGTCATATGATGCACAAACAAGTATGATGCATGTCCGGTTTAAATATGTATGGCATGGCAAAGTGCTCAAACAATACTACAAATTAAGTGGAGCTCAATATGCAACGAGTTGCATATTGACGAAACACCACATTCAAGTATTTAGTTGCTCTCGTAACCCAACAAGTTTAATTATTCTTTAACATGGCAAGAGGTGAAGCACAAATAAACTACACTATCTAAGCAATTTAAGTGGAGCCGGAGACAACAAACAACAATTCCAGAAAATCCCCATGTCATATTTAGCATATTTTAAGCAAACAACAATTTTAAACATTTTAGTGTTGTTATCATGATGCGTATGACAAATGCAAGTTTTTAAGCAATTTTAGTTAAAAGTTGACATGAACATGATATGAAGCATTTGTCCCCATGGTGGAAAGAGAGGGGTGCCACGGCGACGACAATGGAAATAGTGTCACGACAATATTTTGGCAATCCGACAACTCGTCGAGATGTCCGTGCAAAAGAAGGATGACGAGGGCGTGTCATGCAAGAATGGTGGGGTGATCCCGGTTACCGGGTTCTCACGGGTCAGCGACAAGGCAACGAAGGTCAACGTGCAATGACAAACGGGCACGGTGCAAACACGAGGCATCTCATACAACACATGCATTCGTCCACGAGTCGTCGTCTCGGCGGTATACCTTTGAAGCGGCGTTTCGGGGCGGTTCGAGATCGTCGAGGGAAGTAGTGGTACACGGGTTGTGGAAGTAGGGGTTCACGGGATGTAGTCGTACACGTCGACAGTAGAGGTACTCGCGATCTTGTTGGAACTACGGCGAGGGTAGTTGTTCTCTCGACGGACTTCGGCGATGGTAGTCGTACACGACGCGGTAGTGGAACTTGGGCAATTTCGGAACGGCGGTAGACGAACTAGGCGGTCCTCATCGTCCTGGTACTTGTTGCATCTTCGGGCATAGTCGTACACTTGTCGAAGAGGATGTTGGTGCATCCAAAACGAAGCAACACAAAAAGGCCTTGGGTCTTGGTGGTCAACGAGGGGAGGCGGGCGGCGAAGCAGCAGCAACGTGCGGGCACTGACATCCACGATGAACGCCATGGCCGTGAGGAGGAGGGGCTCTGGCACGAGACCAGCAGCGGGCACGCGCGTGCACGAAGGCGGCATGGGCGGCAGCTTGCCCATATCGCGGTGGACCTTGGTCGGATCCCACCGGATCCGGGCCAGAGATGACCGGCGCGACGCCGGTGACCTAGAGGCCGACGGAGTGGCGGGGGAAGGCATGCGAGGGGGTGCAGAGCTTGAGGACGGGCAGAGTGGAGGAGCTCCGGCGAGCTATGGCCCGTCGCTGGCAGCAGTAGGGGCCGGGAGGAGGAGGTAGCGGCGAGGAAGCCGGCGGCGACCGGAGCAGGTGGCTACCGGCAGCGGTGGCAGAGGGGGGCACGGGACGCGGGGTGGCTAAGGGGCTCGTCGAGGAGGAGCAGAGGCTCGAGCTTGGCGCGGAGTTTGGGGGTAGCGAGGCACGGAGGACTGGGCGGAGCAGAGGAGAAAGGGAGGAAGGGAGCCGGAGGTGGCAGCGCGTGGCAGGGGCTCGTTCATCCCTGTGTGCGTGCGACGGCGGAAGAGGGAGACGAGGACGACGGGAGAGGGAGGGGCTCGAGCCAGGGAACGAGCAGGGTGTGGCTAGGGTAATGGCGTCGGCTGGGCCTTGGGCCAAAAGGAGGCCGCGGGAGTTGGGCCTAGGGGGGCGCGCCGCCGGCTGGGCCTACCTGCTAGGAGGCCGGGCCAGCTGGTCTAACACTCTCTCTCCCTTCTCTTTTATTTTCTAATAGCAGAAAAAGGAAAGAAATAAGATAGAGAAAGGAAAGATTAGGGAAGGAACTTGGGCATGCGGATGATTTTCACGGACTCGTAAAAATGTGCACGGTCCACGAAAAATAGGAGAGGCATGATTGAAAGATGTAATTCAAACTCATTCAAATTTAATTCAAATGGGTTTGAACTAGGACTTGGTTTTTGAAGTGTCCAAAAATGTTGAGAATTTAGGAAGAGCCTCGATAAAAGAGATAAGAATTATTTGCAAGGTTCGAGAGTAGAAACTTGACATAGAGAAGTCATGGGAATTTTGTAAGTGTGTTTTGGTGATTCCCAAGCAATGGAATATTTTTATAATAGCTCCCTACTATCAGGAGGATATGTTATAAAGAGAAGTCACCACGTGAATTCCCTGGATTTAAATAGATCAACGATCTATGCAATTTTATTTAGTTGAGATTAAAAAAAATAAAAGACATGATGGCATGATGACATGATGCAATGCAAAATAAAATGAAGCAAGCAAATAAAACACATGGCGAAACCCGAAATAGCTTGAAGTCTTCTGGAGCGTCGGTCTTGGGGCGTCACACGCCCCCCGGTCCGGCTTCCTCCACGGCCGTAGCCCCGGTTGCTATGCTTGGGGCGTTGGCCAATGCGCCCTTCACGGATGGCCCTGAGCTCTTGACAGTCATTGGTGTTGTGGCTGTGTACGTTGTGGAAGGCGCAAAAAGGACGACTGCTCTTGGACGCCTCCGGGTGGTCGTGGCCATGCTTCATCTCTGGTTCGGCCGCGAGCACGGCCACCCCTTTGCACTTCACGTCCTTGCCCTTAGCCTTCTTGTCTGCAGGGTCAATGGTGGCGATCTCAACGAGGGAGAGGTGCCCCTCCTCAGCTCTTACGCACTTGGTCACGAGGTTGAACAGCTCCAGGGTCGTGCACAAATCTTCGTGGATGGCGAGATTCTCCATCTTGACATCGCGGACGCCATGGGAGAATGCTAAGATGATGGCCTCATCTGTGACCTTGGGGATCTTGACGTAGACGATGTTGAAGCGTTGGATGAACTTCTGCAGAGTTTCTCCTAGTTGTTGCTTGATGCACCGCATGTCACCTGCAGCTGGGGGGGCAGTCGCGGGTGCCCTGGAAGTTGACGATGAACCGCTCGGGCATCTCACCCCAGGAGGAGATCGATCCCGCGGGCAAGTTCAGGAGACACGAGCACACGCCATCCTTGAGAGCCATGGGGAACCAATTCGCCATGATCTTCACGTTGCCGCCGGATGCCTCAATGCTCAGCTCGTAGAGCTGCAGGAACTCAGCAGGGTCAGGGGTGCCGTCATAGCGTGGAGACAGGTCGGTCTTGAACTTCCCGGGCCAGTTGATGTTGTGTAGCTCGGGTGCGAGGGCTTTGCAGCCTGATGTTGACACCGGAGCTTGTCGTGGAGGCGGAGCTTGGTCTTGATCCTCACGCGCCACCACGGCAAGGGGCGCACGGTCTTGACGCGGCGGTGGAGGGAGTGTTGGCGCTCCTCCTCGAGGCCGCTGGATCTCTTGGCAGCTTCCTTCTTCATGCAAGGGCGCCGTGCACGGGGGGTCGCGCCGCGGGCCGCGTGCCTTGGGTCGTGGACGACGCCTTGATGCGGAGGTGGTGGAGGCGCTTCATGGGCTACCTCACATGCAGAGGGAGGCGGGTGAGGTAGCGAGCGGGACGGTGTAGGAGAGCCCCCAGCGGCGCTGACGAGCTCGCCGATGTGGTCGAGCCAGTCTTCGTAGTTGTTGTCAACGGGGCAGTAACACAGGAGCTCGCGTGCCATGAGCAACGTAGCCTGTGCGTCCGTCGATCCGCGATGAGCATGGGACGATGAACCCAGCAGAGTCAACGATGAGGTGGCGGTGCGTCCGTCTCGCCACACGGAGGGATGCAAGGACGAGGCCTGCTGCTCGTGCCGAGCTGGGCCATTGGCGATGTTGCCAGCGGGCGATGGAGAACGGTGAGGAAGTCCGCCGGTGGGAGCTATCTGAGCGACGCGGGCGTCAAGGGCGGCCCATCGCTCAACACGGGCACGGTGAGCGTCGGCCATGGAACCGGCGGGACGATGGAGCGTGGATCGATGGAAGGGAAGCTTCAGCGCACCCCTACCTGGCGCGCCAAATGTCGGATTATGGGTTCCGGCAAACCCTTGAGGTTCGAACACTAGGGTGCGCATGAAGATCTCTAATTTCCGCCCTAGCTTGCTCTCGCACCGATTCCTTGGCCTAGCTCGTCGTACCCAAAGAACAAGCGACACAAAGGTTTATACTAGTTCGGGCCACCGGTGTGGTGTAATACCCTAATCCAGTGTGGTGTGGCGGATTGCCTTGTAGGCTGAGGATGAACAAGTACACGGGAAGAAAAGCCTCCTGAGGAGAGGTGCTCTTATGATCGCTGCGCTAGTAAGTGCAAGAGTGGTCTGGATCTCATCTCCCCCCCTCTCTATGGTGGTGGCTAGTCCTATTTATAGAGGCCCGGGTCCTCTTCCCAAATATTGAGCGGGAAGGGATCGCACAACCGCCAAGTTTGAAGGGGGGACAACTAGTACAAGCTATCCTGACAAAAGGTGGTCTTCACCTGCCACACGCTCTGGTGGTGACGTCGTCGTGGGCTCTGTGGTGACCTTCGCTCCGCCGTCCTGCTGGTCTTGGTCTCGTTGCACCAATATGCAAACCTTTGTCTGACACCTCAGGACTCCTCGCGTGCGCTAGCCTCTTTAGCACCAAAGAGGAAAATGGGTTCCTGCGCCCACTGGCGCCCGCCTAGCCTTGGTCGTCACGGCTCACGTCACGCGATCCTCACGAGGTGTCCCTTGCCTTGATATCTCCACTCCTCGGGAGCCAGCCTTGTGAGGCCGCCCCATGGGAGGTCTTGCATCATCCGCCTCGCAAGGTTTGGCCCCTCGCGAGGGTCTTGAGTGGTTGCTGATGAAGATGGGCCGTACAAGGCCGCTGAACGAGCCACGACCTGGGCCGCAGCCAGGCAAGTCTGGGTACCCCTGTTCCTAGAACGCCGACAGCATCGACTTCATGAGCCTCAGCAGGGCATGTCCTCATGACCCCTTTGGTCCGTCGTGCATTAGCCAGGGCGTGGGTCTTCCCACCAGCTACACATGCATGCCCTTGGCCTGATGAACATTGGTGCCACCTCTAAAGGCTGGTGCGGCTTGCGAGGGCCCTGCACCTCATGATCCCCCTGCATGTTGGGAGCCTCCCGGCTCCTGAGCGCCGAGCCTCTGTGGTGCACCATTGCAAGCGACTCGATAATGCCATATGCTAGGTGACTATTTGTTCAAACCGAGGGGTGCCCCACGGGCTGCACCAATCTCGAGCTGACCTGTGCCAGGGACAGCATCGACACCGCTTTTTGGTTGTGTAATGGATCTTAATTTTGACCTGGTGAATTTATATTGCTTCCATAACTACCTGTTTGGTACTATAGCGCCTCGTGAGCGCCGCACACTCGCGACTCCACTCGTGACTGTCCCGTTAGCAGGGGCTTCTAGTCACGTCGTCTGTTCTTGGGTCCGTCCATGCAGCATCGATAAATCCAAGTGATGGAGCTCTGGCTCACGGGCCTGCCCCCACGCACGCCACCTCACCAGGTCTTTGGTGCTTGATCTCCTCACGAAACAACCAAGAATGAGTCGGAGAATCCGTGCCGTCCCCGTGTCCTGAAATTTGTCAATATGCAGCTTCCCCAGGAATCAAGTGCCCAGGATATGTGCAAGTAGTGCCTTGTGAGCAAGGGCTTCAAGGAGTTGGGCCTCAGGAGGCGCATACCAGAAGCCATGTGGACTCCCCGTGAGCCGTGGCTAGTCTAACGTCGCTCCTTAGCCAAAGCTAAGTCTAACCACCTCATGAGGTACAACTATCATTACTTAATTCTCTCCTCTCACGACCTTGTCAAAAGTTGAACTTCTTTTTTGCGTGAGCCACTTGCGCGGCTTAGGGGGGCTCTCATGGCACCGCGTCGCTAGGGACCTCACTAGCTCTCGTGCCCCTCACCCTTGGCCTTGTCCAGGCATCGCGACCTGACGTACCAGCAGCAGCCGAGGCTCGCTCGAGGGCTGGGTCCTGATGGCATAGAGCACTTGGGAAAGCCATAAACAGAGGGGCAACCTCGTGAGGAAACATCAGGAGGGAACACGCAATTGGAACCACAAGAGTGTCAAATTAAATGACACACGTGCCTTAGTGTTTTGCATGCCCCACCCGAGGCTTACATCAATCTAATGCAGATAAAAAGAAGAAATAAAGAGGAGGCTTCAAGCGGGCACAACTACCCCCAAGTCTCCATCCCAAGCGCTAGCAACACCCTAGTCGAAATCCCCGTCTTCACACTTGATGTGGGGGGAACCGCCGCTAATTTCGCTTCTGCTGGAAGGGGAGTGTCGCCGTTGCCATCATCCACTTGGCCCTTTGGCGGTGGCTGCAAGAGATCGCCCGCGTCGATGTAGTGGCACGTTGGGCGTGACGGTGGTTGCGCGGCCACGACCTCTCCTCCTCACCATCATCGCGGAGGTTTACAAGTATCTTGGAGCAAGAAGGAGGAGTTGGAGGAGGAAGATGGACTGGCGATTCCACCCCCACGCCTTTATTGCACCCAAAGGAGGAGCGACCCGTGCCTCTTCGGCTTCGATGGGACAAGGCAATGATGGCTTCACGCCGTGCATGGGAAGGCTTTATGTCAGCCCAGGCGGTTACCGAGTTGTCGTGGGAGAAGTGGGGGCATTCCCCTGTTCCATCATGCGCACGTCTTGTGCCTAGCATGTAGGCAGTTAGGGCTCAAACCATTTTGCTTCCCCCTCAGCAGGCGAAGGCGTGTGCGTCTTGGCCCCGGGGACTACTGTCGGGCCCGTGGGACTGGGGGTACCCATGCCCATCTGCCTTCAGCCCAGGGTGCGGCGCATATCCAAGGCTAACGGGTGGCCCATCGGCAGGCATTGCTGGCGAGCACCTTCGCCGGGACCAAGCCTCATGGGGTCATCCGCTCTCAGGAGGCTCTTGTCATTAGGATACCGAGCATCTCCACCAAGAGCCTTGTGAGGCCGTCTCGCGAGGCGGCCTCCCGAGGCGCTCATGGTAGACGTCGCCAGACCCGGCCGCGCGGTCTATGGCCATCATGTGGTACGTGTGTGGCGACAGATGTCGCCAGAAGCTGTGCTAGTAGGCGCGGATGAGGAGGATTGCCTCTTTTGTGCTAAGGGAACAAGGCTAGCTCGTTGGTTCCCAAAGCAATCCACAAAGGTTTCTCGAATGATGAAAGAAGACCGGGACAGTGAACGCGCAGGGCGGAAGTCATCACCGAGCCCACCAGCATGTCATGGATGGAGGCTTTGCAGGCGAAGACCACTTTTGTCATGATAGACTGCGCCCTTGTCCCCTTTTCAAAATTGCCGTTGTGTGTCAACCCTTCCCGCCAATGTTTTAGGGGGATGAGGACCAAGGCGTGTATAAAAGGAGGGCAAGGTGCCGTTGTAGGAGGGGACTCTCTCCCCCGTCTTCAACCCTTGTACACTAGTTCTCTTGCCATTGCAATCCAACCACAAAGAAGGATCAGGGTCTTACATCGCAAGGTGGCCCAAACCTAGGTAACTCTCATGTCACCGGCCAGCTCATGCTGACGCACTCTCGCCATAGCTCCACCATGGTACTCACGAGGCAGGGTAGAGCGTTGAACTAGTGCACCCCAGTGTCGAACCTTTGGGTCCCCGGAGCCCCGATTCCGACAGCATGCAAGTGCAAGAATGTAAAGGGGTTGGATTGGAGTGTGCAAACACAAAGGAGACAGAGATAATTTTTGGTGTGGTTCCGATAGGTGGTGCTATTGTACATCCACGTTGATGGAGACTTCAACCAACGAAGCGTAAAGGCTGTGTGAGTCCACGGAGGGCTCCACCCATGAAGGGTCCATGAACAAGCAACCTTGTTTATGACACCATGGCCATCGTCCATGAAGAACTTGCCTCACTCGGGTAGATCTTCACTAAGTAGGCGATCTCCTTGCCCTTACATACCTTGGGTTGAGGCAGTCACTCATAGAGCTCATCAATGAGACCAAGTCAATTCATTTTGCTGGAACCGATGAATTGTGTGCAAGTAGAACGTGTGCTTCGGTCTGGCCGATAGGCTTAAATCAGTGGAACCTAGTTCAATGTAGAGGAATTTTTTGTCAACTCAGCTCATTAGGAAAAGAAATTTCACAAGGATTTTTAAGGAATTTGATGGAGTTTGCAATGAATTCAAATATAGAAAATAGAAAATAAATACAGACAATCGAAAAGATCAAGATGAAGTTTTATTTTGATTAAAAGAGAAATTGTTGGATTCAGGGCTCCGGAAAACCCTACTAGGTTCGAACTCTAGGGTGCGTGCGAAGACCTCAACCTCGCCTATCTATCTAATCACTGTCTCACCAACTAGCACAATGAACTGGAATGTAAAAGAGACACGAGGCAGTTTATCCTGGTTCAGGCAACCTAGCGGTGAGTGGCCATAATCCAGCAGTATGGTGGATTAGCCTTGAGATGGGCTATGGATGAACTAGTACAATGGGTGAACGACCTCCGGAGGAGAGGTGTTCTTGCTAGGTGGTGGAAGAGATGGTCTGAATGATCCGTCCCCTTGTTGGGTGGTGGCTATCCTACTTATATAGTGGCCTTGGTCCTCTTCCCTGAAATGTTTGGCAGGAAGGGATCCCACAACTGCCAATTTTATAGGGGGACAACTAGTATATCTTATCCTGACTAAAGGTGGTCTCCACCTGCAAAGCATCTGATCCTGACGCCATGGTGGGCTCGGTGATGACCTCCGTCCTGCCATCCTGGCTGTCTTGATCTTGTTGCACCGGAATGGAAACCTTTGGTAGATTCCTTGGGACTCTGCATCTGAGGCCGCTTCCTTAGCACCAAAGAGAAAACTGATGTACTGGGCCGGATGGCTTGCATCATGCAAACCTCGCAAGCCAGCCAGCCGAAGCTGCCCCTTCCAGAGGTCTTGGTGTCGTCCGCCCTGCGAGGCTTGGTCCCTCGCGAGGGTCTTGAGTGTCGATGCTGAAGATGGGCCATACCAGGCCTGAAACGGTACCACGTCATGGGCCGCACGCAGGCAAGTCTGGGTATCGTGGTTCCCAGAACACTAATAGTAGCCCTCGAGCCTAAGGCGCACTCGGACTTGGCTTCATGGCGAAGCCAAAGGTCAAGGGTGAAGCGTCGCGGGCCCCAATCGCGTGCGGGCCTGGTCGACGCATGGCGCCTGGATTGGATGTGGGCGTCCCCACTTCCCCATGTTGCCTCGGCAACCGTTCGACCTGACTGGAGCCTGCTGCATGCAGAAAAAGGTCATCATTACCTGTGATCGTGGGGGCTGACGATTTGCCTCCCCCTTGCTATAAATGAGGAGGGTCAGGATTCGCTCCGCTCATCTTCATCTCATCGCAGCTTGCTTCTTCTCCCTTCACTTCACGCACCCATGGCGCTGCCAAGGACGCTCTCTGTCATGGATAAAGGTAAGGTTCCCATCGAGGGCTCAAACGCTCCTCCGATCAAACGGGGGCGTGGGCGCCCCCGCAAGTACGTTGCGTCCCCGGCTGTGGTTTCCCGAGGGTGCGGGCGTGCTTCTCCGCGCTCGGCTATCGCCTCTGGGAGTCGCGGCGGTGCTTCTTCATGCGGCGAGGGCCATGGTGGACGGGGTGGTTTCTGCGATGAGGGGGGCGCATCGTGGCCGTTCACCTTTCACAGTCGAGCTTCCGCTCGGCAGACGCCTCCGCGGAGTTTGTCACGTGGTCAGAGGGGCTCGCCGACACCTAGCTCCCACTCCCACACGTCTTCGCAAGGTCACTGCCGAGAAGGCTCGACGGTCTATGGCTGCAGGCTGACGGGTGCTGCAACAAGGCCTCGTGGGTGAGGGTCGAGGTTGCTGCCGAGGGCGACGCGTCCTTGACTCGCGGCTGGCAAACGTTCGCCCGCGCGCGGGGCTTTAACGGGAGATGCACCCTTCACTTCAAGTACGATGGCCTCGTGATCCTATTTGTGAGGGTATTTTGAGAGGACGGCCGACGCGCGGGGTGCTGCCCCGAGGGCGACAGCTACGATGACGAGCATGCCCTTGGTGGCATCCGCAGCTCCTCAAGCGACGAAGGCTCCTTTGGGGAGAGCGCCAGCAGTAGTAGTTCCGGTAAGCCGGCACGCCGCCGGGCCAGGTTCGGGGGAGGCGATGTGGGGCCTTGTCGCGGCGCCAAGGAGAGGCAGGAGGGGAGCTCACACTGAGCCTGGGGGTCTTCGGAGCCAGGCCTTTGCGTTTGTTGTGGTCGCGCGGGCTGTTTTTATTTAACCTTTCCTTTCTCCTGCATTTCGAAAAAAGGGGGGAGGGTCCCTCCAGGACGTGTAATGGACCATGGTAATTATGCTACTATGCTATATTTACTCTTTCTGTGTCATGCTGTGTCGGTCATGCCCCGAGTGGGTGCGGTAAGGTAACTTAGCTCGATAAGTTCGCGGTAGCTTCCCGCCTCGTGAGGTTGAGCTCTCCGTCATTCGGTGAAGCCCCCTTTGCCCTTGACCCGATAGCTGCCAGCCTCAGGAGACATCGTAAAGCTGTAGGATTTCTTAGAAAAATCATCAGGTATCTTTCCTTCCTCACGCGAGTCCTTAGGCATGGGATAGCCCGTGGTTTAGTACGCCATGTTGCGGTACCCGAGGAGTACGGACTTTTGAAGAGGGTGCGTAAGTCACGAGCTCGTTCGAAGGCTCCTCGCGAGATCAAAGGTAGTGTGTTTGCGGCGCGGGCGAGCCCAGCGCACATACATGCATGTTGCTACTTCTCGAGCTTGCGTTGTATTCCTTCGAATAGGAAAGGGTGATGCAGCACAATAGCGTAAGTATTTCCCTCAGTTTTTGAGAACCAAGGTATCAATCCAGTAGGAGACCATGCGTGAATCCCTCGCACCAGCACAAACAAATAAGAACTTCGTAGCCAACGTGATAAGAGGTTGTCAATCCCTTTACGGTTACTTACGAAAGTGAGATCTGATAGAGATGATAGTTTGATATTTTTGGTATTTTTGGATATAAGAACACAAAGTAAAAGCGGAAAAGTGAAGTAGATTGTAGATTGATAAGTTGAGAATAGAACTGGGGGCCATAGTTTTCTCTAGTGGCTTCTCTCATGATAGCGATATTCTACGGCGGGTAAACAAATTACTATCGAGCAATTGATAGAAAAGCGAATGATTATGAGACTATCTAGGCATGATCATTATATATAGGCATCACGTCCGAGACAAGTAGGCCGAAACGATTCTGCATCTACTACTATTACTCCACACATCGACCACTATCCAGCATGCATCTAGAGTATTAAGTTCATAAGAACAGAGTAATGCCTTAAGCAAGATGACATGATGTGGAGGGATAAACTCAAACTTAGTGATATAAACCCCATCTTTTTATCCTCGATGGCAACAATACAATACGTGCCTTGCTGCCCCTACTGCCACTAGGAAAGGACACTGCAAGATTGAACCCAAAGCCAAGCACTCCTCCCATTGCAAGAACTATCGATCTAGTAGGCCAAACCAAACCAATAATTTTAAGAGACTTGCAAGGATATTATAATCATACATAAAGAGTTCAGAAAAGAACCAAATATTTCTCATAGATAATCTTGATCATAAACCCACAATTCATCGGATCTCAACAAACACATCGAAAAAAGAGATTACATCGAATAGATCTCCTCGAAGACCGAGGAGAACTTGGTATTGAGATCCAAAGAGAGAAGGAGCCATCCAGATACTAGCTATGGACCCGAAGGTCTGTGGTAAACTACTCACAACTCATGGTGAGGCGATGATGATGATGTAGAAGAACTCCGTGGTAGATCCCCCCTCCGGCGGAGCTCCGGAACAGGCCCCAAGATGGGATCTCACGGGAATAGAAGGTTGCGGCGGTGGAACTAAGGTTTTCTCTGTTGTTCTGATGGTTTCGGGGTACGTAGGTATATATAGGAGGAAGGAGGGCACCGGGGGCCAGACGGGGTGCCCACGAGGCAGGGCGCGCGCCCTATAGGCGGGGCACGCGCCCCACCCTCGTGGACGCTACATCAACCCTACTCCAACAAGTCTCCCGTGCGTATTTTGCTCCAAAAATATCTCTCCCGAAGTTTCATTCCGTTTGGACTCCGTTTGATAATCCTTTTCTGTAAAACCCTGAAATAGGCAAAAAAACAGCAATCTGGACTGGGCCTTTGGGTTAATAGGTTAGTCCCAAAAATAATATAAAAGTGTATAACAAAGCCCATTAAACATCCAAAACATCGTAAATAATAGCATGGAACAATAAAAAATTATAGATACGTTGGAGACGTATCGAGAATCCCCAAGCTTAATTCCTGCTCGCCCTTGAGTAGGTAAATGAAAAAAAACAGAATTTTTGATGTGGAATGCTAACCAACATAGTTTTTCAATGTAATTCTCTTAATTGTGGCATGAATGGTTAGATCTGAAAGATTCAAGACAAAAGTCTATATTGACATAAGAAATAATAATACTTCAAGCATACTAACAAAGCAATCATGTGTTCTCAAAATACTATGGCTAAAGAAAGTTATCCCTACAAAATCATATAGTCTGTCTATGCTCCCTCTTCATCACATAAAATATTCATATCATGCACAACCCCGGTTTTAGCCAAGCAATTGTTTTCATACTCTATTCTGTCAAACCTTTCAACTTTCACGCAATACATGAGCCTGAGCCATGGACATAACACTATGAGGAAGAGAGGTGGTTGTGGAGAAGTCAAAAAGGAGGGATATAGTCTCACATCAACTAGGCGTATCAACGGGCTATGGAGATGCCCATCAATAGATATCAATGTGACTGAGTAGGGATTGCCATGCAACGGATGCACTAGAGCTAAAAATGTATGAAAGCTCAACAAAAGAAACTAAGTGGGTGTGCATCCAACTTGATTGCTCACGAAGACCTAGGGCATTTGAGGAAGCCCATCATTGGAATATACAAGCCAAGTTCTATAATGAAAATTCACACTAGTATATAAAAGTGACTAAACATGAGACTCTCTATCATGAAGAACATGGTGCTACTTTGAAGCACAAGTGTGGAAAAAGATAGTAGCAATTGTCCCTTTTTCTTTTCTTTTCTCTTTTTTTGGGGCCTTTCTTTTTTTCTTTGGCCTTTCTTTTCCTTTTTTTTTTCTTTGGAGGGGCTTTCTTGATTTAGCCTTTCCTCACACGGGACAGTGCTCTAATAATGATGATCATCACACTTTTATCGAATTACAACTCGATATTACAACTCGATACTAGAACAAAGTATGACCTATATGAATGCCCCCGACGGTGTACCAGGATGTGCAATGAATCAAGAGTGACATGTATGAAAAATTATGCATGGTGGCCTAGCCACAAATATGATGTCAACTACATGATCATGCATGGCAATATGATAATATGAAGCGTGTCATATGAACGGAACGGTGGAAAGTTGCATCGAAATATATCTTGGAATGGCTATGGAAATGCCATGATAGGTAGGTATGGTGGCTGTTTTGAGGAAGATATATAGTGGCTGTTTTGAGGAAGGATATGGTGAGTGTATGGTACCGGCGAAAGTTGCGCGGTACAAGAGAGGCTAGCAATGGTGGAAGGGTGAGAGTGCGTAATATCCATGGACTCAACATTAATCATAAGAACTCATATACTTATTGCAAAAATTTACGAGTCATCAAAACAAAGCAATCAACGCATTCTCCTAGGGGGGGGGGGGTTGGTAGGAGTTAACCATCGCGTACCCCCGACCTCCACACAAAGTATGACACTCTACAAATACCTCATGCTCTCACTTCGTCGCATAGCGGTTCACCATACGTGCATGCTATGGGAATCACTAAGTTTAACACAAGCATTTCTGAATTTCATAATGAGTCCACTAGCATGACTCTAATATCACTATCCTCATATCTCAAAACAATTATCAAGCATCCAACTTCTCATCATATTCAATGCACTTAGTATGAAAGTTTTTACTACATTGATCTTGGATGTCTATCATGTGAAGGCTAGTTTCATAGCCAAAGCACATTACCATGATGTTTTAATAGACTCTCAAAAGGATATAAGTGAAGCATGAGAGATCAACAATTTCTACAAAATATAATCACCACCGTGCTCTAAAAGATATAAGTGAAGCACTAGAGCAAAACTATTCAACTCAAAAGATATAAGTGAAGCACGTAGAGTGTTCTAACAATTCCTAGGCCATATTTAACTCTCTCAAAAAGGTGTGTCCAGCAAGGATAATTGTGGAAAACTAACAAGCAAAGACTCAAATTATACATGATGCTCCAAGCAAAACACATATCATGTGGTGAATAAAAATATAGCTCCGAGTATAGTTACCGATAGATGAAGATGAAAGAGGGGATGCCTTCCCGGGGCATCCCCAAGCTTAAGCTTTTGGTTGTACTTGAATTTTACCTTGGGGTGCCTTGGGCATCCCCAAGCTTAGGCTATTGCCACTCATTGTTCCATAGTCCATCAAAGCAATACTCAAAACTTGAAAACTTCACAACACAAAACTTAGACAAAAATCTCGTTAGCTCCGTTAGTATAAGAAAACAAACCACTACTCAAAGGTACTGCAATGAATTCATTCTTTATTTATATTGGTGTTAAACCTACTGTATTCCAACTTCTCTATGATTCATACTTCCCAATACTACTCATAGATGCATTGAAACATTGAAATAAGCAAACAACACACGAAAAACAGAATCTGTCAAAAACAGAACAATCTGTAGTAATCTGTAACTTTCACTTCTTTATTTCAAAAAAAATGAAATAAATTGGTAAATGTGATGAGTTTGTCTATTAATCATCTGCAAAAAGAGTCAACTAAATAGCACGCTCCAGTAAAATCTGGTGACCATTCTAGCGAGCACTAACGATTCTGCTTTTCACAGTAAGATCATATAAACTTCACACAAGTCTTACCAAAGGTTTTACTTGGCACAAACACTAATTAAAACACAAAACCACATCTAAACAGAAGCTAGATGCAATATTTATTCCTCAACAGAAGCAAAAACAAAAAATATATAATTGTGTTGCCTCCCAACAAGCTCTTTCTTTATAGCCATTACGATAGGCTTGAAAATTCAATGATCGTCACATGAAAGACAAGAATTGAAGCACAAAGAGAGCATCATAAAGCATGTGAAAATCACATCTAAGTATAACATACTTCCTATGCATAGGCATTTTATAGGAAAACAAATTAGCAAGACAAGCAAGATCTAGCATATGCAAGGAAGAAGAAAGAAACAATAGCAATCTCAACATAACGAGAGGTAATTTAGTAACATGAAAATTCTAAAACCATATTTTCCTCTCTCATAATACTTACATGTAGGATCATAAGCAAATTCAGCAATATAGCTATCACATAACATATTCTCAACACGATCCACATGCATGCAAAG
Organism: Secale cereale; assembly: GCA_902687465.1. Lineage (NCBI taxonomy): Eukaryota > Viridiplantae > Streptophyta > Magnoliopsida > Poales > Poaceae > Secale > Secale cereale. The sequence continues at coordinate 384,932,900 of LR738715.1, read as the reverse complement.
TTGACACTCTTCCAGAATAGTGGGATCAAAAGTTGACACTCTTCCAAACCCACTTTCAATATTATTGCAAACATTATTATCAATCTCATATTCATCATGGGGCTTAAATAAATTTTCAAGATCATAAGAAGAATCATCCCAATCATGATCACAACAACAAGTAGTGGACATAGCAAAATAATCATCCCCAAGCTTAAGGTTTTGCATATCATTAGCACAATTGACATCAATAGAATTTATAGTAACATCATTGCAATCATGCTTTTTACTCAAGGAGCTATCGTGAAGCACTTTATAATTTTCTTTCAATACTTCATCACGATTTTCAGACTCATAAATTTCAAGCATAACTTCATAAAGATAATCTAGTGTACGCAGCTCACTAGCAATAGGTTCAACATAATTGGATCTCTTAAAGAGATTAGCAAGTGGATGAGGATCCATACTTTAGCAAGCAAAGATGCAAGCTAATTGGGGGCACATAGCAACACAAGAAAACAGAAAGGCGAACGGAAAAAAAGGAGGGTGAATAAAACAGCAAGGGTGAAGTGGGGGAGAGGTTAACGAGAGGCAAATAAATGTAATGCAAAGGATAAGGGTTTGTGATAGGTACTTGGTATATGACTTTTGCATAAGCCTCCCCGGCAACGGCGCCAGAAATTCTTCTTGCTACTTCTCGAGCTTGCGTTGTATTCCCTCAAAGAGGAAAGGGTGATGCAGCACAGTAGCATAAGTCTTTCCCTCAGGTTTTGAGAACCAAGGTATCAATCCAGTAGGAGACCACGCGCGAGTCCCTCGCACCTGCACAAACAAATAAGAACTTCGCAACCAACGTGATAAGGGGTTGTCAATCCCTTTACGGTAACTTACGAAAGTGAGATCTGATAGAGATAATAGTTTGATATTTTTGGTATTTTTGGATATAAGAACAGAAAGTAAAACCGGAAAAGTAAAGTAGATTGTAGATTGATAAGTTGAGAATAGACCCGGGGACATAGTTTTCTCTAGTGGCTTCTCTCATGATAGCGATATTCTACCGCGGGTAAACAAATTAATGTCGAGCAATTGATAGAGAAGAGAATAATTATGAGACTATCTAGGCATGATCATTATATATAGGCATCACGTCTGAGATAAGTTGAGCGAAACGATTCTGCATCTACTACTATTACTCCACACATCGACCGCTATCCAGAATGCATCTAGAGTATTAAGTTCATAAGAACAGAGTAATGCCTTAAGCAAGATGACATGATGTAGAGGGATAAACTCAAACATCGTGATATAAACCCCATCTTTTTATCCTCGATGGCGACAATACAATACGTGCCTTGCCGCCCCTATTGTCACTAGGAAAGGACACCGCAAGATTGAACCCATAGCCAAGCACTTCTCCCATTGCAAGAACTATAGATCTAGTAGGCCAAACCAAACCAATAATTCGAAAAGACTTGCAAGGATATTATAATCATACATAAAGAGTTCATAAAAGAACCAAATATTTCTCATAGATAATCTTGATCATAAACCCACAATTCATCGGATCTTGACAAACACACCGAAAAAAGAGATTACATCGAATAGATCTCCTCGAAGACTGAGGAGAACTTGGTATTGAGATCCAAAGAGAGAGAAGAAGCCATCCAGATACTAGCTATGGACCCGAAGGTCTGTGGTAAACTACTCACAACTCATGGTGAGGCGATGATAATGATGTAGAAGCACTCCGTGGTAGATCCCCCCTCCGGCGGAGCTCCGGAACAGGCCCCAAGATGGGATCTCACGGGAACATAAGGTTGCGGCGGTGGAACTAGGGTTTCCTCTATTGTTCTGATGGTTTCGGGGTACGTAGATATATATAGAAGGAAGGAGGGCACCGGGGGCCAGACGGGGTGCCCACAAGGCAGGGGGCGCGCCCTATAGGGGGGGAGGGCACCCCCACCCTCGTGGACGCCACGTCATCCCTACTCCATGGTTCTCAAGTCTCCCGTGCGTATTTTGCTCCAAAAATATCTCTCCTGAAGTTTCATTCCGTTTGGACTCCGTTTGATATTCTTTTTCTGTAAAACCCTGAAATAGGCAAAAAAACAGCAATCTGGACTGGGCCTTTGGGTTAATAGGTTAGTCCCAAAAATAATATAAAAGTGTATAACAAAGCCCATTAAACATCCAAAACATCATAAATGATAGCATGGAACAATAAAAAATTATAGATAAGTTGGAGACGTATCACCTGTCTATGTAGCACCCGCGCAAGGCGCACGAGGGAGAGCGGCGGCCAACTGTCATTCTCCCTGATCCGAAACAAAAAAGGCGAGCGAAAAAAGAAGGAAACCCCAACTAGGCAATCGAGAAACGCCAAACTCCAAATTCCATTAAGAGGTTGTGAATCAACTACAGAAAGCATGCAAATGAACAGCCGCGTCCGGCACCTAGTCTAGTCTTCTCACCAGCGCGGAGCTAAGTGTTGCCACTAGGACGTGGGAGCGAGCCCCCAAGGCCCAAGGGCGGCACTCCGGAGACTCCGGGGCGTGTACAGCCCCACTCATTATTACGTGAGAGTGTACGAGCGGAGACCTTCACAGTCACGGGGCCTTGCTTCATGGGTAGAACTTCCGGAGGTGTTGGATGTTCCAGGCGTTCTGGATAGGGACTCCATCTTGCGTCTCTAGGCGCACGGTGCCAGGCCAGGAGACGCAAGCGATTCTGAATGGGCCCTCCCACATAGGCAAGAGCTTATGCAGCCCTTCCCAGGAGAGTACCCGCATCTGGACAGTGATATCGTCGCAGTGCCTGCTGGTACCTTGCCGTCCGGAGCGAGGCTTGACGGCGGCGTTCCTCCCCCAACACGAGGTCACCCCCCC
>LR738715.1:384895831-384929962 GCA_902687465.1 Secale cereale | reverse complement strand
CCCCCCCCCCCCCCCGCGTGGCGCCCTGGCATGCTTCGTCAAATGCCAAGACCCGTGCGGAGCGATGCTTGACCTCATGTGAGAGAACCGCTTCGGCTCCATATATGAGCAACAAGGGGGTTTCTCCTGTTGGCTTGGTCGCGGTGGTGCAGATGGACCACATCATGGACTGGAGCTCGCCCAACCAGCCCCTCCTGTAGGCCTCGAGCTATTTCTTGAAGGTTCTTGTCTTGAGGCCCCTCAGGACCTCTTCATTTGCGCGCTCGGTCTGGACATTGCTCCTGGGGTGTGCCACTGAGGCATAGCATATCTGCGTTCCAAGGTTAGCATAGTATGTTTTGAAAAGGTTGCTAGTGAACTACGAGCCGTTGTCGGTGACGATGCGATTTGGAACCTCAAAGCGGCTCATGAGGCCCTTGATGAACTTGACTGCCGAGCCGGCCGGGATGGTGCGGACGGCTTCCACCTCCGACCACTTCCTGAACTTGTCGATGAAGACGTAGAGGTAGCGGTAGCCCCCAGGCGCCCTGGGGAACGTGCCCACGATGTCCAGCCCCCAGACCGCGAAAGACCAGGACAGTGGGATGGTCTGTAGGCCCTATGTAGGCTGGTGGATTTGTTTTTCATGAAATTGACAGGCTTCGCAGGACCTTACCAGTTCGGTGGCATCGATGAGCGTTGTGTGCTATTAGAATCCGTTGCGGAATGCCTTGCCCACGAGGGTTCATGAGGAGGAGTGGTGCCCACAATCTCCGCCGTGTATGTCTTCCAGCAGCACACATCCTTGCTCCTTGGATATGCATCGCAGGGACACATCATTCGGCCGCCTTCGGTAGAGCTCGCCATCCTGGATGCAGTACGCAGTGGCTTGCCGCACCACGCGTTCCACCTCTTCTTCTTTCTCTACGAGGGTTCCTTGGAGTAGGTACGCCTTTAATTCCTCAGTCCAACGCCCCTCCAGAGGCTCCAGCGTGAGGAGCAGGCAGGCTCCCGCGACTGGCCTGCAAGCTGGTGCACCTGAGGTGGGCGCTTGCGGGAGCTCCTCCCAAGACGTCTCCGGCTTGACAAAGGGAGGAGCTGCAGATGGTTTGAAGAGTCGCTCTTCAAATATGCCGGGGTCTTGTGGCAAGCGCCGGGACGCCCTTTTGGCGATGTCGTCCGCCTCCTTATTCGTGCCGCACAATACGTGTTGCAATCCCAACCCCAAGAACCGTTTCTCAATCTTCCCCACTTCCTCAAGGTATGCCTCCATGTGCTCGTCCTTTGGTGTGTATGCTTTGTTGGGGAAGTTGACTAGGAGCTGGGAGTCGCCTTTGATGGTGAGGCGTTCTACCCCTAGCGCTGCAGCAGCCTTGAGGCCGGCGATTAAGCCCTCATAATCTGCAATGTTGTCGGAGAACTTCTCCCCATTTTGGAAGCACAGCTGCACGGCGTAGTAGAGATTGTCCTTGGTGGGCGAGATGAGCACAACCCCAGCCCCCACGTCCTGCCACGCGAAGGCCCCATCAAAGTACATGACCCAGCCGTCTAGGGCTTCATCTCCAGGGGTGAGGGAGCGGTCCTCGCTCACCTCCTGACGTGGGGTGTCAATCCATTCCGCCACAAAATCAGCGAGGTATGCTCCTTTGATAATCTGGGTCGTGCTGAATTCCAGCTCAAATACGTGATGTTCAATGTTCCACACAGCGACTCTTCCTGCTACGTTGGGGCTCCGGAGTACCCTTTCCAGGGGGTAAGCTGAGACGACCTTGATGGGGTGACCTTGGAAGTAGTGACGCAGCTTCCGCGAGGCCACAAGGAGCGCTAGGAGGAGCTTCTGCAGCATAGGCTAATGGGCCCGCGCGTCACGCAGCACTGTGCTGACGAAGTACACGGGGTGCTCGATGAGGGTGGATGTGGCTGTAGTGTCCTGTGGCTCCTGAGCCGAAGGGTCTCCGGGGCCCTTACTGTCCAGCGAGGCTTCCGGGGCCCCTAGCGTGCCGCTCTCAGGAGCCTTTCCATCTTGTAGGTCCACCAGGGTCTCCTCGGCTCCCTCATGAGCTCGTACTGCCCCGACTGAGCACAAGCCGCCTTGCTTCTTCGGGTTATCAATTCGGTGCTCCTCCTGGATTGCCAATAGTGCAGCGCTGGCTGAGTGTGGCGTGGCGGCCAGATAGATCACCAAGGGCTCGCGGGGACACGGTGCCACCATCACAGGGGGGCTTGTGAGATACCTCTTGAGGTCCTCGAAAGCGGCATCTGCCTCGAGAGTCCATTCGAACAGGCCTTTCCTCTTCATCAGCTTGAAGAAAGGGAGAGCGCATTCCCCCAGCTTGGATATGAATCAGCCGCGACGTTATGCAGCCTGCCAGCTTTGGCATCTCCTTGAGGGTCTTCGGTGGGCTCATCTTTTCTATACCCTTGACCTTCTAAGGGTTGGCCTCTATCCCTTTGTGTGACACCAAGAAACCCAGGAGCTTGCCCGACGGAACACTGAACATGCATTTTACGGGGTTGAGCTGCAAGTCCACCTTGCGTAGGCTGGCGAAGGTTTCTTCCAAGTCCGTGATGAGGGTTTTGGCCTCCCGAGACTTCACCACTATGTCATCGACGTACGCTTCTGCGTTCCTCCCGAGCTGCCCCCTCAGGGTGATGTGCATCAGTCACTGGAAAGTTTCTCATTTGTTGCGCAACCCGAATGGCATGCGGGTGTAGCAGTATACCCCGCATGGGGTCAGGAAGGCCGTCTTCTCGACATCTTGCACCGCCATCTTGATTTGATAAAAGTCCAAGAAGGCGTCAAGGAAGCACAACAGGTCGCACTCGGTGGTAGAATCAACGATCTGATCAATGCGCAGGAGAGGGAAAGGGTCTTGAGGGCAAGCCTTGTTTAGGTTGGTGAAGTCGATGCACATACGCTCCTTTACGCCTTTCTTAGGGACGATCACCAGGTTTGCGAGCCATTCTGGATGGTGCACTTCCTGGATAACGCTCGCTTCGAGTAGCTTGCGGACCTCTTGAGCGATGAACACCTACTTCTCCTGAGCTTGTCGTCGCGCCTTCTACTTTACGGGACGCGTGTTCAGGCACACCACCAGGTGGTGCTCGATCACCTCGCGCAGGATCCCGACCAGGTCCGCTGCCTCCCACACGAATATCTCCTTGTTTGCACGCAGGAAACGAAACAAAGCCTCTTCTTGATCTGCGTGGAGGCCGGCCCCTATGGTGAAGGTGGGGATCGGCCCCCCTCTTTCATCCACCGGTACCTGCTTCAATTCTGCCCGATCTTGAGGGAACAGTTGCTTCTTTTTCACTAGGGCAACCCCCGGGGCCTCTGGCGCCGCTCGATCGTGCGCACGCGTGGCTGCTATGAAATCGTAGGCCAGCCTGAGCACTTGAAGCGTGTCCTTGGTGTCTCACGGCACGGTGAGAACCCCATTGCTTCCCGGCATCTTCATAAGGTTGTAAGCGGGATGGGTTGCCGCCATGAACTTGGCCAGCACTGGGTAGCTGAAGATTGCATTGTACGGCGAGTTGATGTGGGAGATGTCGAAATCGATGAGCTCGGTGCGGTAGTTGTGGCGCGTGCTGAAGGTGACTGAGAGGCGGATCTTCCCGGTGGGGCTGATGGAGCCATTGATGACCCCAGAGAAAGGCTTGGTGGGGAGGAGCCGCTTGAAAGGTACGTGGAGGAGGTTAAACGTCTCCATAGAGAGGACATTCAGGCCGGCTCCTCCGTCGATAAGGGTCTTGGTAACGGCCACATTACATATGGTGGGCGTATAGAGAATGGGCAACATGCATGCCCCCGTTGTGGACTCGGGGTGGTTGCTGGGGACAAAGGTGAGGTCGGACCTAGGTGCCACCCAGCCTGGGGGCGAGCATGTGTCCCCTGCTTGTCGTATGAACTGCTTGATGTGCCGGTCTGATACCGCCGCCCGCGAACCTCTGAGAAGCGTCGCAACCATGTTGGGCCCGCGCGCTTTGTAGCGCGCGATGGATAGGCCGCATAACTCTTCCCAGGAAGCCACCAAGGCATCCGGCGGGTTCAGGAACCATGCACATGGCTCCCCTACAATGACCATGGGGAGCTAGTTTTCCATCACCTTGTCGTCGCCGCCGGCATCTCGGACGGCCTCCGCATAGGCTTGGAGGAACACCATGGGGTCTGTGGCGTCGTTGTACCGCGGCGGCAGCGCCGGTCGGAACCTTGGCGGCCACAGCACTTGCCGCAAAGTGGGGGAGAAGGCACGGATGCCCACTTTATCCCCGAATGTCGATTGCAGCTCGACGAGCGGAATGACGCCTGCTATGCGTGGGGATGTATGGCGTGGCAGGAGAACGATGACGAAGGGAGTAGATTGTCAACACGCACCCCTACCTGGCGCTCCAAATGTCGGATTCAGGGCTCCGCAAAACCCTACTAGCACTACAAAAAAAGACACATCCGTGACATTTTGGGCCGAACGAAACTTTTTCAGTCATACTTATGACACTTCTATGACAATAATTGTGACAAAACATGGTATCATCATAGATGTGGTGGGGTCCTACTTCTATGACAAAAAATCATGACAGAAAATGGGCTTTTCGTCTTGGGCGGGCCGGAGACGCAGCTGCATGACATTCTTTGGGCCGTCCATGATGGAAAAAACTGTGGTAGAAGCGAGGGCAAGGAAAATATCGGGGTGTTCTCGGTTACGGTGGGTTGTCGGGGCCGAGTGATGTGCGTTTTTCCCGTACACGCACGCTCGTGGGTGCGAGGCGTTGGGCTCTAACTGAACCCGAGCAATTGCACTGCAGGGTACGCGTTATTGAACCCGAGCGATCGATCGATGGCTATTAATCGAACCCGATCAAGCGATTCCTTCGCTACTGCTGCTAACTGAAGCCGATCGATGTTGCCTCTGCATGAACAATGAACGTTGCTGGGGGGGTTTGGGTGAACAGTTCCCGGTGGGGGTGGCGACCCCGTGGTGTTGCCTCTGCATGAACAGGACCCCGTTCGATCGAGCCGGTTGGGGCTGCATGAACAGGACCCCGCGGAGGGCTGCATGAACAGGACCACCCTGTGGAGGGCTGCATGAATAGTAGACGGTGGAGGGCTGGATGAACAGTAGCCCGTGGAGGGGTGGTTGAACAGGAGCCCGTGGAGAGGGCTGGTTGAAGAGTAGCCGGTGGAGTAGCGCGCGGTGGAGGCTGAACAGTCGCAGGTGGAGGCTGGAGGAGGTCGACGATGGCTGAACAGTAGCCCATGGAGGCTTGAGGGGGTCGACGGTGGTGATGAACAGTATCCCGTGGAGTCCCGTTTTGCGGTACGCCACGCCCCTCCCGATGAACAAGACCCCCATTTCGACCGTAGCGCTCCAACACAAGTCTGTTTCCTCCGTTTTGCGGTATGCCACACCCCGCCCGATGAACAGGACCCCCGTTTCAACCGTACCGCTCCAACACAAGTCTGTTTCCTCCGTTTTGCGGCACGCCACACCCCTCCCGATCAACAGGACCCCTGTTTCGACCGTAGGAGGTCCGTTTCCTCCGTTTTACGGTATGCCAGAACCCTCCCGATGAACAGGATCCCATTTCCAACGTGGCCGGTCGAACACAAGGCCGTTTCCTCCGTTCAGTGGTACGCCAGGCCTCGTTTCCATTGGTTGTTCCGTCCAAGCCCTCCCGATGAACACGACGACGCATTCCGTTCTGGCCGAGCCGGTTGGCTCCCCGTGAACACGATGAAGATGATGTTTCTCCATTCCGACCCAGCCATGTACACGAGCCCTAGCCGTACGTACGCGCGAGTAGGCGTTCGAGACCCCGCCCGTATGTACGTACATAGCCGTATTTACTTTCTTGCACCCTGGCTGTTGTACGTACGTGTACATGCTATGTGCGCGCCTCTGCTATGACACGTGCGCGCCTCTACATCGACCAGTATGTACGTACATGTTCGCGACTATAATGACAACACTACGTACGCTTTGACCAGGTGGGTCCCGACTATCACCACTTCCTTGCGTGCGAAGATGTAGCTGGTGGGTCCCAGCAGTCAGGGGGGCGAATCGTTTTTGTTTTTCCCAGACGCACTTCCTTGCGTGCGAAGATGTAGTTGGTGGGTCCCAGCAATCAGGGGGGAACATTTTTTTCGTGAAATACGGTGGCCCGTCCGGTGGGTCCCCGATGTCAGGTGGAGCAATAATTATTTTGCGCGTAATAAGGAGGCACTTCCTTGCTGCGGCCGTGGACCCAGCTGTCAGCCTCTCCATGTACAGTACTCTTCCGATGGAAGTCATTCCTTGATCACGTTGACCACGCCGCGCCGAGAGCACCAGGGCGGTGAACGATGGTGAGGGCTAGGAAGGGGACGACGCGGAGCTGGGGAAGACGCGACAGATGAAGCCCGCGCGGAGAGGAGTACGAGGGTTCACTGGTTCGGCTGCGGTGTGAGGCTATCGTCGCCGCAAGGCCTGGCCAGCAGTGGGAATAGTCGGGGGCGGTGAGGCCTCCGCGGCAGCACAGTCGGCCACGGGAGGCATGAGCATGCGGCACGACCGGCGCTGCTTTGGGCGGCTAGAGCAAGAAGACCAGAGGTTGAAGAAGCACTACGGCCATTGGATGGACAGCGTACGGCCACTGGAGCTAGAATCGTTCCTATTGACTAAGTTGACAAAGCACTCTGTCCCCGTCAACTTAGTAGGCCCACAAGTCAGCCACCCACCAAGGTGGGTCCCAACTAGTAGGGGGAGTATTCTTTTTTTTGTGCGTAATACGGAGGCACTTCCGGTGGGTTCGAGCTGACAGCAGGGGAACGTTTTTTTCGCGAAATACGGTGACCCATCCGGTGGGTCCCAGCAGTCAGGGGGGAAATGTTTTTTTTTTGCAAAATACGGCCCGTCCGGTGTGTCCCCGTTGTCAGGTGGAGGAATAATTATTTTGCGCGTAATAAGGAGGCACTTCCTTGCTGCGGCCGTCGACCCAGCTATCAGCCTCTCCACGTACAGTCCACGTCCGATGGACGCCGTTCCTTGACCACGTTGACCACGCCGCGCCGAGAGCACCAGGGTGGTGGACGACGGCGAGGCCTAGGAAGTGGATGACGCGGAGCCGGGGAAGACACGGGAGTGGATGCCAACGCATAGAGGAGTATGAGGATTCACTGGTTCGCTGCGGTGTGAGGCTGCCATCACCGTAGAATAACATGGGGTGTGGGTGAGTAGAGGGATGGTTTGGCCATCGGTGGGAGTAGTAGTGGGCGGAGAGGCCTCCGCGGCATCGCAGCCGGCCACGGGAGGCAGGAGCACGAGGCACGATCGGCGCTGGTTTGGGCGGCTGGAGAAAGAAGACCAGAGGTTGAAGAAGCACTATGGCCGTTGGATGGACATCGTACGGTCAATGGAGCTAGAATCGTGCATATTGACTAAGTTGACAAAGCCCTCCATCCCCGTCAACTTAGTAGGCCCACAAGTCAGCCTCCCACTATACTGGGTCCCGGCTAGTAGGGGGATTATTCTTTTTTTTGTGCGTAATAAGGAGGCACTTCCGGTGGGTCCGAGCTGACAGCGGGGGAACGTTTTTTTCGCGAAATACGGTGGCCCGTTCGGTGGGTCCCAGCAGTCAGGGGGAAACATTTTTTTTTGCCAAATATGGTGGCCCGTCCGGTGGGTCCCTGCTGTCAGGTGGAGGAATAATTATTTTCCGCGTAATAAGGAGGCACTTCCTTGCGGCTGCCGTGGACCCAACTGTCAGCCTCTCCACGACAGTACTCTTCCGATGGAAGTCGTTCCTTGACCACGTTGACCACGCCGCGCCGAGAGCACCAGGGCGGTGGAGGACGATGAGGCCTAGGAAGGGGGCGACGCGGAGCCGGTGAAGACGCGGCAGTGGATGCCCACGCGGAGAGGAGTACGAGGGTTCACTGGTTCGGCTGCGTTGTGAGGCTGCCGTCGTCGCAGAATAACAGGGGGTGTGGGTGAGTAGAGGGATGCCCTGGCCAGCGGTGGCAGTAGTAGGGGGCGGTGAGGCCTGCACGGGAGGTGGGAGCAGGCGGTCCCGCCGGCGCTGGATTTGGCGGCTGGAGCAAGAAAATCAGAGATTGAAGAAACACGACGGCCGTTGGATTGACATCCAATGGTTACGTCTGCTAGAATCGTTTGTTGACGTATATAATAACTAAAAAAATCTTGCATACGCGTCAACTTAATAGGCCCATAAGTCAGACCATTCCCTCTTTTTTTAATAATTTATATATAGCTCACTGCGACTTCTTATTCAATTTATCGCAGTCTGTTTTTTTTGGTTGGCCAGGGCCAATTTCGCATATTTCTCTGGGTTCCAAACTATTTTTAATACCGAAATGTTTAGCCAGATTTAAAGTACTTTCAAGATATATTTAAATTAGGTTAATGCCAGTGAATTAGGAATCTGAAAATGTGAAAAAAAAACAGAAATTTTAAAGTAATTGCCAATTTGGCATCTCATTTTATATTTACAGCCAATTTCATATTACTTTCAAGATTTGCAGGCGTCTTGAAAGAGTTGCAGCCCATCAGGGCGTTGAAAAATAAATAGGCCTGGATTGGATATTCTTTAGAAAAAATAAACTGGGCTCGTTTTCACAAAGAAAAAAATAGCTGGGCTGGTCACATGGTGAACATAAAATATAAGCCTGGGCTAGACGGGCCACAGCCCAGTTCAAACCCTACTCCATCCCAACAATAACAAAAAAAATACTGCTCGAGCAGCTACGTCCCAGGTGTCAGCCGATCTTGTGTTGTTCTCTTGTCTATTGACTATATACGCTCACAATGTCGTGGGTCCCAGATGTGAGGAAAACACTAGGAGGAAGCATTTTATTTTTCCATACGCTGACATGGTGGGCCCGTACTGTCATCATCTCCACGTACTTCTGCTGATTCATGTCGTTTGTTGACCATGTTGACAACGCGAGAGGGCGACGCCGCGGCGAGCGCACCAAAGCGCGCGGAGGACGAAGGCGAGGCGTCGGACATCGGCGTTAACGATTTAGGAGACGGTGGGGCGGCAATGTGTGTGCTGAGGCGCAGCCAGCCGTGGGAGGCGGAAGCAGGCGGCCCCGTCGGTGCTGGTTTGGTTTTGGCGGTTGGAGGAAGAGAGGACTAAAGAAACACGACAGACTTTAAAAGCACCAGGAGTACTTAACAACCTTAATAGAAACCAGCAGGGGCACTTAACAACCATAGCTGAAAGTAGTATAAGTACTTATACAGGTTCAACCATAGAAAGCACGCCTCGAACAGTGCTACTTTGCCTACAGTTAACCAAGAGTGAGGCCGCCAAGCCCCAGGACAAGGCCCAGGCACCACCCCACACATCCACAACCTTCTCAAAGCGGCTTCATCTCGCAATGTGGTCAATAAATAGGATATTCGCTTTAGAGCCATGGAAAAGCAGGAACATAATCTTCTGTCCTATTCTGCAAGATGGACGGGCCTTCATCATTTGAGACCACCGATGAATAAGTATCTATTCACCTCCAAGGGGAATGGAGTAGGTCGACATAAACATCATGTTGTGACCAAGCGCAAGTCTGACCCGACCATGGTCAGGCATCTGTATAGGAACAACAGAACTGGGCAGTTTTTGTTTCAAGAAGATCACAGCTGTAAAACTGTGTATAAGCAATAGTTTATGAACAACATATATAACAGAAAACAGCTCGTACCATAAGTTTCTCGACACAGTTGGACCTCTTCAACGAGTGCAGCATTGGCACACATATCCCACGTGGCCTTCCACCATTGAAACGCCCCACAAGGACCTTAAGACGATCAATAAAGTGTAGGAACTTGTGGATGTCGTCCCAGTCAACTTCAGTGCCATCAGTAACAGCCGAGTTGTTACAGAATAACAAACGAGTAGCCTGCTTAACTCTGAAAAAACCTACACGTGCCACCAATTATAAGAAAATATTAGTTAGAAGTAGCATCTTCGTGAGAGATTTGTTGCTACTTCTAAAGTTAAATTGTGATTAGTTAGACAGAATAGGTGGATTAAGAAGTAATCCAGGCAACAAGCAAGAACCAGATACTAACATGGGTGAACAATTGGAACGACGTCGGCGTGGAAGATCGCAGTGAAGATGAGAGCAGGTTCTGCTATTTCCATTAACATTCGTGCGCCAACTTTTAGTCTGTAACACTTGAGAAACTTTATCCAAGTTTGGCCATAAAAAAGCAGCGATCTTCTTGGTTCATGAACCGAACTCGGAACTTATATCCATGGCTTGTCCTCAATGTGACCGTTAAACTGGTGTATTCAGTTATGGCAAGGCCGAGCATATTGAGTACATGTGTTCTGGTAGAGCAAATAATGCACTGCAGCAAAAATTATATGAGAACACAATGTATTCCCTATCCAAATCTAGAAATAACTTCCTCCTTCACGTCAGTGTTGACCATCGTACTGGTAGTACCTTTTATCCAAATATAGCAATCCAAATTTCCAAATTAGTCGACAACATGTTCAAAAAAAACCACCCTCCCAGATAGAAAAGAGGATTCTAGGAACATATTATGCGTGTTTTAAAATCCTGTGTTAGGATGAGAAGGAACATGTGTGGCATCTCGCCGAGGGCGCAGAAACCTATAGGGTCCTCGCACTTTGGGTACTGCAAATGAAACACACTAGATTCAGTAGGAAGAAAAATGCATCAATGGCGGCGGCGACCATCCTAGTATTACCCGTGACCAAGGGACTGGATTTATCGAGGATGGATGAAGAATTCGTCCCTGGTTATCCATGAGAAAACCCTATGCAATCGCCGAGAGGGGTTTTTCTCTAAACAAGCAGACAAGGGAGAAGGGGATTCAGGCCCAGTGAAATATTGCCACTTCGTCCGTCCAGCTTACTGCTAAAGTTGGAAAGGGGGGGGTTTGTGATTTGACGGCTCATTGGGCATTACTGCGGTGCTACAACCGGGGTGTGTCTACCGTGCAGTTGTGCACTCTAATTTGTGCATATGGCACGTGGACCCCGTTGCCGCATGCCCCACATATCAGCGAAAGGAAGTAGAAAGACAGGAGTTACTAGTTACACAAAAATATATTTTTGACAGAGAGATACTCCCTCTGTAAAGAAATATACAAATCTTTTATATCACAACTTTATACATACAAAATTATATCTGGCGGATAGGAAGGAAACTATGGCGATTTTGCAAAAAAGTACCCACACACCTCTCCACATTTGCAAATAAGGCCTTCCCTCGTTCATTCTTTTCTCCCACAAGATAAAATACTCATACAAATGCATCTTGATGTTACATATAACGCACGGGCATTATGGGGGTTCAGCTTTTTTTGAGACAATTATGGGGGTTCAGCCGAGAATATAATACTCAGACAGGCTCATGGTTCTGGACTTGGGCCGCAGGCCCACCCTACATGTTTGGGGGCCCATGTGTTCTACCTCAGCACTTTTCATATTGCAAGCGGTCGGTCGACGTTGGTTTTAGATGTTGTCGCAAGGCGAATAAACAAAGTTGAATAAAGCACGACAGCTGTTGGAATGAAATCGAACGATAGTTCCTAACCAGCAATAAGAGTTGCAACTCTATCAACGATATACCATGTGATAAATAATATTGTCGTATTACTTATACACACAGGGCACTTGTTTCACCATGCCAGATTATTACATCAAAATCTCTCGTAGGATAGATCAGTTCGGCAGTTGCGTGCTACTACTGAAGAATTTCAAACTTGATTTGGACCAGCTTTCCTTGCTGAGAAAGTTCAGTTTTGAGATCATCCCCTACCGCAAGATATGATTTAGATTTGAACCTTGACCATCCTTTAGCATCAATCATCATGCGACCATCCTTTGTACTTACGGTATATTGAGCAGGTTCATTCACACCAAGGTTGCGCATGGTAAGAGAAACTTGGCCGCTGTCGCCCGGATTGTTGAACGACTCCCTTGTTGCTCTAGGAATTCTGTGTTTGCAAACAAAAAGACATACCCAAATAGTTAGATCAACACAGTGAATCATGCGAAACAACATGGAAAGAAAAAAGAATGAAACACTTGGGCAGCCAATGCTTACCAAGAAGGTGGACATGTTGGTTTTTGTAAGGACTTTGGTATATGAAGTGCGAACTGCAGCCCAGTCTGTTGCCGTTGCACGGGCTAGAGCAGATGCAAGTGCAAGTGTTGGTGCAGGTGCCGAAGCCGCTGCTGCCGCCGGAGATGGTGCTCCTTGTAGAGCTGGTGCTGGTGTTGGAGCAGGTGCCGGTGTCGATGCCCGATCCTCCAGTAGATTAGCCTGATCCGCTGACGCGGTCGGTGCCCAATGCTCAGTTGGATCAGACTGAGCTGCTGCCACTGTCAGTGCTAGAGCAACTGCCGATGCTCGATCCATTGCTGAAGGTGGTACCGATGTGCGAGACAGCGGTGATCGTGTCTGGTCTGCTATGATCAGCTTTCTAACTTGACTAGGCTTCGTGACCGTGATCTAGTTTATTTCTTCATTTCTTTTAAACACGAGAAGGACTAATTGTGGCATTTTTGTTAAACCAAACTGTAGTTCATCATAGGGATTCAGCTTGCACTTAGACAACAGACTGATCCAATTTTTTCCAGTAATATAAGTGATGGACAGTGCCTTCGTTACTGACACGACATAAGAAGTGAAACCTGCAAAAATACCCATCGTAGAGCAAACCAAACGGTTTATTATGTGATGAATGTCACATGGCAAAACCTGCATCATAAAATTGCAGGAAAAGAAAGAAAACATGACATTAAATCAATAAGATTTAGACAGTAAATCAATAAGATTTACTTGATGTGACATGAGTGAATCCTTACCAGGAAATCACTATGTTGAAGTACTAAACAGAAGATTGATCGTCTAACTACGGGTGGCATGCAGGGGCCCCGCCTACTCCTACAAGCAGGACAGTCCAAAGGTCATGACAAATCGTATTGAACGAACATCGATGGGACTGGAAATCCTGGTGGGTGCGATAAATCCTACAATGCATACAGTTATTGGAGTGTAACCATAATTAATAAACCGTCCTCACAAAAAAGATGATCTGGATACTTCAAAATATACAGACTGAATTGAGTGGACAGACAATAACATAGACCGTTCTCAGGACTGACCACACACCAAAAGCGGCAGTACTAATAAACAATACAGGGTTCACAAACACAAATCAAGTACTGAACAATAGTACTTACTACAGACAAGCAAAGTTGCACTAACTAAACTCTGCAGACTATTTCTTGCCACCGACCTACGGGATGAACCCCGCATAACTGACTAGGCCATGGACTTCATGAGAGATGTCTACATGCACCATCACCATCTCGACAACCTTGGAGAATCTAACAGAGTGGTCTTTCCACTCATAAACATGATGATGAAGACATGTCGCATCAGATTTGTTAGGAAGCTTTACAAGAACCACACCCTTCTTAATCGAAGGCACAACCAGGAAATTGTTGTGGTCAAGTACAGCCTTGAGAACGCTGTCACACCCTGCATTTTGCAACATGTCATTTGCATCAATAAAGGATGAAAATTTGGACAAGCAAATTTTTTTGGCATCATTTGGCTTTTATTTGGAGTTGAGTTTTTCTTCCTGTGTTTTTCATGTGCTCATTAAAGTCAACTATTACCTCTTGTGGAATTCATCTCCATACCCAAAACTTCTGCCCAATGATCATACCAAGTGTTTATAGCAGTATAGTATTTTATTATAAAATTAATTTGGCCAAAATGTATTTTCAAAATTTAGTATTCCAAAAACCCCTGAATTGAGGTTTGCACTGCAAGTGCTTGATTTAGGGTGAGAAAATTATTTCAAAAAGTATATTTGAAACCTAGTAGATATAGGACTCCCAGAAACCACAAAAGTATAATTTTAAAAGTTATTTTCCTATTTTATTTAAAAGCTTTTTCTTAAGGCCAGAAATGGTCTTTAATAGGGAAAAATTATTTAATTATTTCAAAAATATTTGCCAAAATTCAGGGAGACTCATAGGACATATATTGTCCATATATAAGAGTTTCAACACTTGGTCATGTTCAAAATAATGGGCTAATCCCTCAGAAACCCTTTCTGGATATTTCAAGCTTTTGAAATATTTACAAAGGAAATATTCTCTAAAAAAAATCCAGGGAAATCCTATCATGTCACATATGACATATTTGATGATCTTCCCAAGCCCGATGCCTTGGGAAGCAAGATAACATCCTCAAAACCCTTCAAAACCATTCTGTCCATATCTGAAGTTTGAGCAACTTGATATTGCCAAACTTACCCAAATGCTCTCAAACTTGGTGCACATGCTAGAATGGTCTAATAAGGCATCTAGACCAAATGGCACAAGTTTTGGAGAAGGGTAACATGATCAGAATACCCCAAAACCATTTCTGTTGAAATTCAAATTTGAACAACTTTACATTACCAACTTTTTACCTGGGGCTTCAAACTTTGTGGGCATGATCATAAACCCAAATGATGACACTACACCAAGTGGTGCATCAAGGGGAGATGATTAGCTTGACTTAAACATGGTGAAACCATTTCTGTTGAATTCTAGGGTTCTCCAAAGTTACATTGGCTAGTTTCTTCAAACAAGCCCAAATTTGGTGAAACACCCTATTTCCTTATGAAATTCAATCATGTTAAGTGTCATGGCTAATGGAGATCATTTGCTTGCCCAAAAAATGATCAAACACCTTCTACCATTTTACCAAAACCATCATCTTGACCTCTTTTACTATTTACTTTTGCTTCAACTTTCTACCACAGCATCACCTAGTTACATTCTACCCCCAGTAACTTCCCCAGGACCAGAGCTCCATGATTGAAGGGTGAAAACCCTAAATTACCTTGCTGGATAGCCCAGTTCTACCCATCTACCAGCTTCCCTCCTCTCTCACTGGACATCCAAGGCATCCAAAGCCACAGCTGGTTTGTTTACTTCATGCTGGACCCCCCAGACACGTCGGACACGCCCAGTGAGCCAACGGCATGCCGTGGCATGCCATAAGCACGCTCCAGAGCGCGCTACAGTGCGCACCCGCACTGTAGCCTCGCCCAATCCATCGCTCCCGACCACCTCGTGCTCCCCCCTCGCGCTGTTCAATGCGCCTCGGCGTCCGCAACTCCCCACGGCGCTGTCCCCCTCCTCCTTCTCCCTCCAGTGGACGCCCTCGCACGCGCGCCGGCCGCCCGCGAGCTCCAACCTCTGGCTTCACACGCGCGCAGCTCCAGAAGCATCCCCCGCTCCCCCTCTTCCTTCTCTCTGCCCTGGAACTCGTCCAGCAACACCGCAGACGTTTCCCCAGCGCCTCCCGTGCACTGTGGCGACGAGCAGAGGCTCGCCGGCGCACAGATCCACGGCACCTCGCCGTCCTCCTATAAATAGGACCCCCGAGCCCCTCCTCTCTTCACCAGCAGCATTCTCCCTCTCTCAATCATCCCCAGAGCCACTCGCCCCCTCTCCAGACCTGCCTGAGCTCGAGATCAAGCTCGAGCTCCGCCGCGGCGGCTCCCCGTCGCCTGCTCGGTACAGGCCGCCCTAGCCTTCCCTTTCGCTCGATCTAGCACCACAGCACGTCACTGATGCGTTTCCCCCTCTTTCCCCTCTCTGCAGCTGCCTGAATCGACCGGAGCAGCATCCACCCGAAGCTCCTCCGCCGCGTGTCCTCGCCGCCGGCGAACCAGGCCCCTCCAGCGACCCGCACCACCACCACTAGAACAGCGACACCCTGCTGAGCTCATTCCTGCCCTCAGCTTGCCCCGCCATGCACCATACCGCCGCCGGTGAGCTCGCCGCTTCTCTGGCCGCGAGGTTGAAGATGACAGGCGGGCCCCGCCTGTCATCCTCACCTCTCTCTCTCTTCCCTCTCTGACGCTGACCGTCGGGTCTCGCCCGTCTGGTTTAAAAAACCCTGGCGCGCGCTGGCGCCGTGCGGTTGGCTGAATTCGCCCTGGGCCGTTGCACTGTGGTCGTTCTGGCCCAGTGGCACAGAGCCTTTTTCCATTTTTCTTTTCTGTGGAATTTCAAATAATTTCACAGAATTAAATATTTGTCCAAATGAATTAATTCCAGTTCCTAAAAACTTGCAAAAATCCAACCTATTAAATGGTGTCACTTTCACACCTATCCATGAACCTTTTCTGTTCTGTTCAAATTTAAATTCATATTTGAACATTAAAACTTCTGTTCAAATATTCATGGACCCCATTCTGCCACTCCAAAGCTCAAACTAAGAATTTTTTCCATCTTAGTTTTCCCTCTAGTATTTATCAAAAATACTTTGACATTTTTCCGAGCACTTTGATTTTTCTGTTTTTATTGTGATCTTATTTTCCCGTTGTTATTTTGCGACGATTAGATACCGTATTTGACGAGGTTGCTGAAGAAAAAAGAGGGGAAGGATTTGAAGACTTTGAAGACCAAGCCAATCCAGGCAAGCAGCCCTTTGACCATGATACACTTGTGTTCTTCGGAACCCATTTACTTCCGAATGCACGATGATAAGAATGACGGTGGTGACCTAGTTAAGAACCACCACATGATGCATGCTTCACTCATGATCTTGCTATGTGCCAGATGAAATACAAATGATTAGTAGTGATGCTTAGTGATGCATGTGTGCCATGGAACCTTCGTGGTTGCATTCTTTTCAAAAAAAAATCATCGGGTGCCCCTAATGCCCGAGGGTGATGTTGAGTTAGGTCATCACTTGAGGAAGAAGTGATGTGCCAATAAAGATCTTGTGCATGGGTGAAATGATGGATTAGATTTATGTGTGACTACCGTCCCAACCAAACATGCACAACCACTCTACCCCTTATGGGACGGGGCATTATTGATTACTTAGACCGATACAAGCATGGTGCCCACATTACTAGTGACGGGAAGACTTGAGGTCTCTCCCGGGACGGGCTCGTGCTCGGATAGGCGACCATGACTGTTTTCACAGGGCACCGGACACACCGTTGGTCCCTTTGTGTACGCGTGACATTGAAAATAGGGCAAGTCCCATGATCTGTTGTTTGTACTCGAGGGCTGTGCACCAACAATTGGACCCTATGTTAGTGTCGTCTAAGGAAAGATAATGACCGGGTGCTTCCCCCGAGTACTTGAGGTACTGCGGGATAGTGGGTGGTACGAAAGCTTCCCGGATCTTGTGGGTAAAGTGTGCAACCTCTGCAGAGTGTAAAACTATTCGAATAGCCATGTCCACGGTCATGGACAGTTGGGTGGTGCTACTTAAACTATGTCTAGAATTTTACTACATCGGAGAAAGTATGTGTGTGTGATGAGTCAAGGTGGTGACTTGACTCGTTGAGCTGAATTCTATTCATGTTGATATCGGTAACCTGTCTTCGAGGTTACGTGAATTTATTGATGCATATACTTGATGGTAGAATATTTATTCTAGCTCATAGCTAGATTTCTCATTGTTGTACAATTGCATTGTTACTTTGAACCAAATCATGGGTTGCTTGCAAGTACATTCAAAGTACTCGTTGGCTTGCCACTGGTTATTTAATTGGCCAGGCATGGAAGAGCAAGAATATGAAGAAGAATTCTATGGAGACGAACATGCAAACTAGGACGCTATCCCAGCCAGAATGCCTGAAGGGTTAAGGCAGATGGCATGGGTTCTACTTATCACCGAAGACTTCCGCTATTCAAGTTATTTGCTATTCAGCCCTGGAGGCTTTATCAATGTAAGACTTGGCCATAATGGCCATAATTTGTGTAGGACGGTATGTATGGATGTAAGACTCTTGTTATTCAGCTTCTATGTGTTTACTGAGCATTGATCTCTGGGATCACTGTACACGTGCATTCGGTGATCTCGACTCTTGAGTCGGGGTCCCCACAAACGCGCTTGACAACAATGCTACAGGAAAACACTAGTTCAGGACACGTGGCGACAAGGACACAACAGCTAGATAGTTTAGCAGTAGAACTCATCCTCAGGTCTTCCAGTTCACACAGCAGGGCTTTGAGAACTTCATCTCCACCGCGGACCTGGTTCTAATTCAAACAGAAACCATATTTTATTACTACCTCTGTTCAGAAATAAAAGATGATTTTCGATATTATACTCCATATATGACTACATATGCGCATAAAAATGAGTGAACGAAGTCACTAGAACATGTCTTCAAAGGCATGAGAGCGGAGGGATTACTTGCAATATCCATGACACAAGTTACTGAGGCAAATATACCCTCTTCAAAGGTACAGTAGCATTGATGTTCATAAAGTACTCCCTCCGTCCCAAAATTCTTGTCTTAGATTTGTCTAGATACGGATGTATCAAGTCACATTTTAGTATTAGATACATCCGTATCTAGACAAATCTAAGACAAGAAATTTTGGATGGAGGGAGTAGTTTAAAGTAATCTATAAGAAATCAGTGTCACCTCTCGCTTGTTTTGGTCAAAAGAGGAAGAACCGCCATTTGGCACACAAAACTCGCATGCAAGATCACCCAGAAAGTTGTACTACTAGTACTAGTACTGCGTGTTAGATGAAAAAACACGATCAAGATAGAGAAAAAGATTGTCAAGAAGAGATATTACCTGGTCTTGCTTAATGAGGGATCTCGGAGAGGGGGGCTTGGACAGGGCGATGGCTTTGAGCTTGTCTGCGGTAGTCTCGGCGGGGTGCTTGCGCTTCTTCGTACCATGAGCCTCGACGGTTTTGGCCAGAGCCATAGACATCACTTTGGCCGGTGCTCCAGCATCCATCAAGAAACTGTCAAATAGAAATAAACGAAAAGAAACCATAATCACAAACCCAAAAGAAGCAAAGAGAGGAAGTTATAGGATCAGTCTCGAGGTTGCAAGACCGGACCTAGGCCAGAATAAACACCATTGATGCACTCACCTTTCCTTCTTTGGGAGAGAAGAACAGTGGCAGAAGCAGGTCGAGGTTTTCTTGAAGAAATGAGGAACAAGATGAGGGAGAAGTGAGTTGGGTAGAGAGGAAGCTGAGAGAGAAGAGTGAAATGATGGTTGCTTCGTCCGTCCAACTTACTGCTGGAAAGGAGGGGGTATTGTGATTTGACGGCTCATTGGGCATTACTGCGGCGCTTCGATCGGGGTAGTCTACCATCACTCTACTGCGGAGTAATTTAGTGCATGGTTGGTGGACCCCGATGTTGGCTGCCCCACACGTCGGCAAAAGTGAGTAATTTAGTGCATCGCTGGAGGAGGATCCACACCGTAGAGCATGTCCACTGTTTTTCTGAAGAAAAAATGATTACAGCAAGCGTTTCTACTCTTACGACGGAGAAGTGTGAAACACGGTAGCCACTTGAACATACACAGTGCTCCTACTACTAGGCACGTGCAGTGGTTCATACGTCAGTGCTACATAATCTTATTGCTAGTGTAGTAAGATATGACGACAACAAATGATGTTGTGCGCATGTGAACTATATGAACAGTAATGTAGTAACATAGTACCACTTTCTCGACTGTCCGGCCAAGAATGAACGGTGAGATCAATGTTAACAGAACTAGGTCTACATCGCACAGGGAGTATGGTGCTACAGTACTCCACGAAACATGAACCATATGAAGCACGAATAGTGTTAAACAGGGTGTATGAAGGGTGCACGGGATGGGAGCAAAAGTTCCCTTCTCGACGCACTTTTGGGTGTTTGGCAGAGGGCATGAAGGGTGCATGAGTCCACACTAGTATGTTAACACAAACAAATGAAGAGGAAACAACTACTCCCTCCATTTAGGTGCGTAAGTCATCTTACGTTGTGCACTGCGACCAAGGCAGAGAGGAAAATGAGAAAACTTAATGTATTTTTGCTAATTAATAGCATTGCATGCAATGAACTAACCACTGCATGTCATGTTTACTAGTCTCAAGTTATTGAAAGCATGCACGGCCCACATCTCTTATTGGTTGATATGTCACAAAATAAGAAACGGGGAAGGATTTAATGTATCGTGCCTAAGTGTTTTGGGATTATTTGGTTTTTGTAAGGTGACTTACACACCTAGAAAGAGGAGTATATTGAGATGAGAATTCAACCAAACACACTCACACGCTTTGTGCTATAGTGACTGATCTGCACCGTCTGAGTTTGATCCAACAGTCATGTTGTGCCGAGACATGGACATGCCCATGCAGAGGGTGCCTAAACACCACCGAAGTCCCTCTGCTTCTCGAGGCGCAGGACGTTGGTGATGCAGGGGCGAAACGGCTAAAAGGCAATGCAATCTACGGGAAACCGGAGGGAGCTAGCCGAGGAGCGAGGAATCTTTTGGTTTTCACCATGGTAAAACACCAGTTGACGACTTCTCACATTAGGGAGTAATGGGTTTTACAGGCGGAGTCATCGTGACGAATTGCTGCCGCGCCTGCCCCCGTCAATCAAAAAATTAAAAATCCTGCAGCGCCTGCTCCCGTCAATCAAAAAATTAAAAATCCTATCGTACTCAAACACCTGAGCAACGCCGCGGTGGATATTTAAATTTACCTACCGTTAAGTAGATAAAAAAAAGGGGTGAAAAAATAAATGTGGCGGCGGCCTAGCTGATTGGTCGAACTAGCCCAACTAGCTAGCCACCGTGCTTCACTGATGTACTCGGCGGGAAAAGTGGTCTTTCGTGATTTCACGACTCATTTACTTGCTTCGGGGAAAACGCGCGGTAGGGCGTCCCACGTCAGGAAGAATATATGTGTGCACCACCCGGGAGGACCCCGAAACTGCACGGTAGGGTGTGCCATGTCTCGGCACGGAGGAAAAATGTGCCTGTAAAAATTTACTGTATCAGACGTAGTACCTATGGTTCGACCTCGGGACCCAGCCAGTGTAATGCCCAATATGCGGCTATGTCCCCCACGTGTCGAGGCATGACTTAAGGACATAAACGCATACTAGAATGATCTCAAGTATGGTATCTTTGCACAACTCATGTAAAATTCAGGGATGAAAAAGTAAAATAGTTGGCTTACACTCGCCACGTCACACAATAAATACAATAACTTACATTCATCCAAAATGCAGGGTCCGACTACGGACGAAATCCAAAAGAAATATACCAAAAGAACACAAGCCCGGATCGCCCCTAGTAGGAACCACTACTGATCGTCGAAAACGTCACATACAAACGGCCAAGCTCTTCATCGAAGTCCCGGTAAAGTTCTGATCCATCTTCTGCACTGTTCTCTATAGCGACCAGACCTCAAACAGTCCGATCTCTGTGCATCAGTGTCATCCCTGGATCAGTAATGCTGACATGCACGGTACTTGAAGGATTTATAACAGAGTAGCAATGACACACTTATTACATCGATAGTTCCAATGATGAACTTATTACAATAAAAATGGCTTAAGGCCATCTAACATGATAACAACGGAAGGCTTGGAAGATAAGTGAGTCCATCAACTCCGACGGCATCATTGCGTATAGAACCACGACCTATAAGGCACCTTACTCGTCGTTTGAAAAGTCTGCAACATGAACGTTGCAGCCCGAAAACGGGTCAGCACATGGAATATGCTGGCAAAATAACACATGGAGAGTAACAAAAGTAAAGCTATACTATATGCAATATGGCTGGTGGAAAGCTCTATGGTTGCAGTTTTTGCGTAAAGCCAATTTTTCCCTACTTCAAAGGAATAGATTTTAATTAACTATCATGGTAGTTGAAACATCGGTGAGAATATAGACATCCTCTCAACCCCAATTAATAAATCATCATTAAACCCAACAATATTAATTAGAGTAACATGATGAGATTCACATGATATCCAAGTACTAGATACTCAAGACGTCCGTAACCGGGGACACGGCTAATCATGATCAGTTTGTACACTCTGCAGACGTTTGTGAACTTTTCCCCACAAGACTCGATCGCCTATGTTTAATTTCTCGCACTTCATGATGTTTGAGAAACGGATGACCGAGACACAATCTTTCAGAAGTACTAGCACCTTACAAACGGGTAGACCGTACCAACCTACATCCCCTACATCTGCTAGTCCACCATTGTAAGAGTTCGCACAACTTAGTCAACTATGCTAGAGCCCATAATAGCATTGTGGCTGCACACGGAAGTTTCTAGTATGAATAATCTCATGATCCCTTTGAGCCTGGGTGGCGGTCCAAAAGAAAAACAGGCAATCGCTGGAATACCCAGGTGCCTCAATCCACCCAGATGTGTGTTAAAGTTGCCACCTTAAGTTGAACCATTAATTAACAATCTCACATCTGTCATGGATACACTCACCCACTCCACGTCTACGAGCATAGCATGACCTAACAGCAAACATAGAAGTAACTCCCAAAGGTTTGTAGGTAATAGGTACTACCTCAATCTACTTCCCAGTCCCACAAGTTAATTGATCCTACTCATGCAATGTGTGAGGGTTTGACTAACGCAATGAAAACTGGGTAATTGGAAAGTATGATCAAAGTGTTACTTGCCTTGCTGATGATCCGCAAAACCTAGAGATTCAAAGTAGCAAGCGGCGCACTTCGAGTACTCTATCGCAAACAAACAAGCATACAATAAGTACTTAACTAATGCACGGGTAAAACTCGAATAAGAGATCTAACCAGAAAGTTCAACTTAAGAACTCCGGTTTGCAAAAGAAATGGCAGAAGAAAAAAAAGCAACGAAAGACGAAAGGCGAAAGAGAAACAACTACCGAACCAATCTGGACCTAAGTCCAAAGTTAGCTGAGGCAAACGCTTGAGTGACTAGGTTAAACAGAAAAAGAATTTCGAGATGAAACTCCAGGTGCTTGAATCACCTGATTCCGATAAACAAGCGAAAAGTTAAACTAAAACGAAGATCGGATCAGAGATCGCGATCAGAAAAAAAACTACGAAAAAAAACTAAAATAGCTTAACGAACAGACGTTCGTCAGCTGAGACTAAACGACGAATTCGTTCGTTAGAATGAACGAACGGGTGAACGTTTACTAATTAACTAAACCGAAGAAAAACAGAAAACCGATCTAATAAAACCGATCTAATAAAAAAACTACTAGGGTTCTTAAAAAAAACCGACGGTCTTCTAAAAGAAAACCGGGCGGCTACTTCGACGAAACGGCCGGCGCCGGCAGCGTCGGCGACGGCGGCGGCGGGGCTGCGGTGGTGGTGGCGGTGGGAAGCGGCGGCGGCGTTTGCGGCGGAGGCGGCGTTTGCGGCGGTGGCGGCGGGGCTTGCGGCAGCTGCGGCGAGGTGCGATGGAGGCAAAAAAAAAGGGGGGTAGCTATATATATAGGGGGGAGGGGTAGAAGCTTGGGGGAGGGGGCAAGCTACGGCGGCGGCGGTCGGAGTCCGCCTCGAGCACGGGCGCGCGGCGCGGGGAAGGCGGCGGGGCGACGCGGCATGGGCCTGGCTCGGCTGGGCTTCGGCCCAGTCGGGTCGGGTCCCCCTATATTTTTTTATACGCCGGCACTAAAAGAACTCTAGAAAATAAAATAAAAATCTAAAATGGCCAAAACAAATTTTCACCGTCTAAATAGAATATTTAGAACAAGATGAATATTTTCTTGGCACTAAAATGCATTTTTGAAAACATGTAATTTTTTCCTAATTCAAATAAAACTCCAAATAAAACTTGTTTGATTTTTCTATTGAATCCTCTGTATTTCTTATTTTTTTGGGAGAGTCATTTTACTCCCTCTCTCATATATTTATGATAGAAATACTTGAAGATAAAATAAATAAAATCAAATGATCCTATTTTCAAAATCTGAGAAACCTCAAATATGAAAATTTTGAAATCCCCAACTCTCTCCGAGGGTCCTTGAGTTGCTTAGGATTTTCTTGGATCACCAAAAGCAAGAAAATATGATATACATGATGATCTAGTGTATAACATTCCAAATTAAAAATTTGGGATGTTACATTCTCAGCGGTACTTGCATCTGGTTTTGTAGTAACTGTGAGCCACGAGGACTCAGCAATCCCATAACCATGGGTATCAACACTAGCAAAGCTTAATGTGTATGGAAAAGGGTAGTGGTGAGGTTGCAGCAGCGGCTAAGCAATATATGGTGGCTACCTTACGAGTACAAGAGTAAGATGAGCATCTACGCAAGCGGTCGCAAACTAGTTATGATCGCTAAAGATCCTGAACTACCTACGAGTCAAACATAACCCCACCGTGTTCTCCTCTCAATGTGAAAAGAGACAGTCACGGTTACTCACACAGTTGTGTGTTTTATCTCGGATCCTCTGTCAAGTTTTCTACAACCGGACTTTAACAAATTCCAATCTGCCACATAACCACGGGCACGGCTTTCGAAAGATCATAACCCTGTAGGGGTGTCCCAACTTAGCCCATCACAAGCTCTCACGATCAGCAGAAGTAATAATAATATTACCCCTTATCTTAGGGACAGCCCGATCAGACTCGAAATCCCGATGCACAAGACATTTCGACAATGGTAAAACAAGTCCAGCAAGACCTCCCGGCGTGCCGACACCCTGATAGTAGCCGGGCGTATCTCGTCTCATGCCATGTCCGGATGGGTGATTTTACGGGAGCCAGATACCTCGAGTTTCCCTATGGCGGCCCCGTCGAACCCCCGTTTGCGACCAACACCATCAGCATTGGCCCCCCTGTTATGTAGAAGAATCCTCGAGGACATGACCCCCTATGCAAATTAATTAATTAATTAAGTTGTTATTATGAGGAAAATTAAAACCAATGTTGGGCCTTGCTGGAGGAGTTTTATTCAAAGACGAACTGTCAACGGGTCCCCATATACCCAACCGTGTAAGGAACGCAAAATCAAGGAACATAACGCCGGTTTATCGGCTCCTAAGGCGGCATGAGTGGAACAAAACACCGAGCAAAAGGCGAAGCCTTCCACCCATTGCCAAGTATATAGGTGCGTTAAGATATATAAGATATATTGTGATATACCAAAGCATCAAGTTCCAACATGGAACGATTTTCATCTTCACCTGCAACTAACAATGCTATAAGAGGGGCTGAGCAAGCGGGTAACATAGCCAAACAATGGTTTGCTAGGAAGGTGTCAAAGGTTAGAGGTTTCATGGCAACAAGGAGAGGCTGACAAAAATGATGGGTAGCGCAACATATAACGATAGCATCGAGACAGGTAGCATGGCAAAGATAGCAAAGGTATCCAAGGTGATGGTCATCTTGCCTGGGATTCCGCAAGGAAGAAGAACAAGTCCATGAAGTAATCGAACATATCCTCACAACTCCGGAACGAACCTGAAGCTAACAAGAAAAGCATACCGGAAAGAAGCAAACAACATGGTAAACACACAAGCATAAACATGGCATACGATGCACGTCCAATTATGATGCATGTCCGGTTTAAATATGCATGGCATGGCAAAGTGCACAAACAAAACTACAAGTTAAGGGGAGCTCAATATGCAACGAGTTGCATATTGACGAAAAACCACATGTTATTTATTTAGTTGACTCTCGTTTATTTACAAGACAAGATTAAATGTTTTTAACATGGCAAGAGTTGAAGCAAAAGTAAACTACCTATCTAGGCAATTTAAATGGGGCCGGAAACAACAATTCCGGAAACTCCTCATGTACATATTTATGAACTTGGTACTGTTCTGCCTATTACCATATTTTATTGTTGTTAAACAGCAAAACAAAGTGCACCAAGTCATTCTACACATTTTTCTACCCCTTTTACATATGAGGTTTATTAAATTTGGAGCTACGGTTATTTAGTTATGAATAAAACCATTTTAACATGTTATTTGAGCAAATTTAAACAAACAACATTTTAAACATTTTAAACATGAATGAAGTGGCATATTATTAATCTACACAAAATTCTGAGCATTTTACATATCTAAAGTTTTACATATGATGCACGGTTTGTGACTTGTTAAATGAATGAAGTGCAAGGGGTTTTCTGTAAAACTGGCAGCAACTGGATTAATAGCTAAATCCGCAAAAGGAAAAAAACGTCTACGGGCTAAAACTTGATCTGGCCCAACAACAACAACAAAAACGGAGGGCGCTTGGGGGTGGCTCACCCATGGGCCAAGCACAAACTGGCGCGGAGGTAGGCCTCGGGCCTTGGCGCGGCTGGCAGGTGATGTTGGGCCGCGGCCGATCGGTGGAGGAGGCCCAAGAGGGCGCTGGGCCTGGGCGCAGTGGAGTCGGGTGAGCGGGTCATCAGGTCGAGCGGGTGCGGTCGCTCCTCCTCTCGCCCGATCTGGACAGCAGGACGAGGTCGAGCGGTTCTTGACAGGAAGCAGAGCACTCGCAGCTGGCGATGGCCTGGCGATGGAGGAAGGAGGTCCGGCAGGGACCCGAAGGCCCAGGGTGTCACTCGCCGGTGACGGGCATCTAGATACGGTGCGGAGCAAGCGACGTCGGCGGAAATTGGCGCACAGGAGGAAGAAGGTCCGGTGGGGATCCAGCCGGACAGAGCCCCGCGCGGTCCGGTGACGGGTCTTGACAGGTCGACGGCCACGGCGTGGTACTCCTCACGATGGGGTTGGGGCCGCAGAAGAGGATCTCGGGCTCCAGGCGAAGGGCGCAAAGCACGGCGGGAGACCGGGAACGACGGATTGGAGGCAAGGGAGGTCTTGGACAAGCGGGACGAGGTCGGCCGCTCCGGCGAGGCGGACGCAGTAGGGAGCTGCAGGGACGAGCGATGCCATGCCCCTGTGGAGAGAGAGATAGGGGTTGAGACGGGAAGAAGAAGAAGGAACAAAGAAAGAAGGAGGCAAGGGAAGGGGAGAGCGGCCCTGCTGGCTTCGGTCGCCGGTGACGCAAGGCGAGCTGTTGCTGCTGGAGGAGAGGTTCTTCAGCTCGAGCGCCTCAGGTGCGTGCTCACGCAGGAGCAAGGCAGGGGCAGCTTGGGCTTGAGGAGCTCGAGATCGAGCCTCCTGCTCGATCCGGAGGCGGGCGAGAGAATGGATTGAAGGGGCTGGGAAAACGAGGAGAAGGGGTTGGCTGTAGGTGGCGAGCACTGGTTGGGGAGGGATCGATCCCAAGGGGGATTTGATGTAGTGGCGGTGGCGACGAGGAGGGATGGGACAAGCTGCCTAGATTTTAGGGTTGCACTGAATATATAGCAACTAGGTTCGGTTTAAGTGTATCTCGTCCCTACGATCCTAATTGGATGGTCGAGAATAAATAGCTAGGGAGTCCAAATAAAAAAACGGTGATGTTTTAGGGATGTTTGGGGATGATCCGGACCCATCGGTAACAACATCCCGGGTCGGGTTCGAGGCGGTTTCGGACAAGTTGCAAGGAGAGGAAAAAATGGCCTGTGTAGAATGTGTAGGCTGAGAAGAGAGAGAGAGATGGCAGCCCGGCAACAGGTTTTAGAGCACTAAAAAGTCCGACGAATAAACCGGCTATAGTGCCGCTATATGTTTATCGGTTGGGCTATCAAACAAACTCCGAATGCGACGAAATTTGGTAGGCGGTCTACCTACGCTATAATAAGACCGCATGCCAAGTTTCAACCCATTCCGAGAACATTTTTCGGCCACTCATAAAATAAAATATCCGGAGGTGCCGCGGGCGCGTGCGAGTGTGTCTAGGCTCAGAACGGGCAACAGAGAGGACTGCGGAACCCGAATGAATGCAAGCTTCGAAAGCTTGCTAATGAAATGCACATGATGTCATGACAAAGTGCAACACGCAAGCAAAAGACATGGCAATGACGACGAATAACTAGCTGACACCTGGCGCATCGGTCTCGGGGCGTCACAGCCAGTCAGTCGAAAACACCCCACTAGCCACACAGCTTCATCATGCTAACATGGCACGGAGGATAGGTGTGGTTAGATCCATCTCGACCAGCCACAACGTCTCTTGTTCTAGGCAATTCTTCAATTTTCCAAGATTTTTTTAGTTGTAATAACACCACGGCAAGCTAGCGCCGCTCTTCATGTGTGCCCGTGCAAAGGTTAGACGATGGAGAGAAGAGAGAGACCGCAGAACTGGGACCCACCAGTAAGTGAGTCAACGGTCATGCACGTGTTGACAAGGCACTCCCTCTATTCTACTCAATGTAATACTGTATAAAATCAAGTTATGGGACAAAGCCAACAACCGTTGTTGTTTCAGGCTCTCGACTTACGCTTTGTAGTCCAGGTTGCCAGTTCGAATCTCGTGTTTCATATTTGTTAGTTTTAGGTCCAAATTTGATTAATGACAAGTGAGACCCCCGTGTGTTGTTCCGATATTTCAGTGTAGGATGGTTTTTTTTTAACAAACACTTTGCGCGGTTAGACAAGTAACGGCACAAGTTACACGTATTTTGCAAGTTTACGAACAAAAATGACAGCAGCATAGAATATCACATCCACCCCGCAGCTTAGATGCTCTGGTGTATGAGTTTTCACACCGTTGGAAGTGAGATCCAATGGCTTGGGAGTATTCTTTGTAATTATGCGCAATTTCCAAACTCTCCAAAGGTTTTTTTTGCAAATAAAACATTCATGCCTCGTGTGTGCCGCTGCATCTTGCATCCAACGGCTGCCCCTTGCTCATATTAGGTGCTCCCCGTAGCTTAATTACCCGCTATGGTGATATGAGCATCTAGGTCGTATGATCAGTGATCATATGGCACATGCATAGTACTTGTACTTTCTGCGCAATTCCCAAACTCTCTCAGCCGTATATTGCAAAAACATTCAAACCTCCTACTATGGGCCATTAGATCTCCGTGAACTCGTATTGCCATAGAATCTACGGTGCGGGAGCACCTCATATTCTATCATGCGAGAAAACATAAGGTGCTCTCGCAGTTTGGATGCTACGGTGATACGAGTTTCGAGGTCGTTTGATCTGAGATCCAATGGCATCTGAGCAGTCTTTGTGCTTGTAAGCAGTGGCCGAACTCTTTTGGGGGTTTTTCTGCAAAAAACCATTCGAACCACCGAGGAGGTGTTGGGTCACCAATCTAACGGTTCCGAAGAGCTTGTATCAACAAAGCATCTAAGGTGTGGTAGCACATGATATTCTTACATACAGGAGAATATGATGTCCTCCTTCATCTTAGATGCTACGGTGATACGAGGTTCGAGGTCGTTTGATCTGAGATCCAATGGCATCTGAGCAGTCTTTGTGCTTGTAATCAGTGGCCGAACTCTTTGGGGGCTTTGCTGCAAAAAACCATTCGAACCACCGAGGAGGTGTTGGGTCACAAATCCAACGGCTCCCAAGAGCTTGTATCACCAAAGCATTTATGGTGTGGTAGCACATGATATTCTTACATACAGGAGAATATGATGTCCTCCTTCATCTTAGATCCTACGGTGATATGAGCTTCGAGGTCGTTGGATATGGGATCCAAGGGCATCTGAGTAGTTTTTGTACAAATTGTGTGCAATTCTCAAACTCATGAAGGTTTCCTGTAAAAATATTAAGACATCATGTGAGCTGCTATATCTCAGATCTACAAGCTCCAAGCAACTCGTATCGGCATATCTAAGGTATGGGGGCACGTGATATTCTCCCGGGGAGGAGGGGTGGGGTGTGCACAACCAATCGGTGGTTGGGAGGGTGGGGACAAATATAATCTAAACAACCCTAAACAGAGCTTCACAATTTTATCTAAGGTCGAGGGAGTGACCCCCGACAATCATAGCTCCGCCTAATTAAGCACAACATTTGCATGTCTTGTAGTACTAGACCTAATATTCATGTTTCAATTTCATGTTGGTTTTAAATATTGAATTGAGGACCATGCATGTCTTACATTTTACTCCCTTCGTTTCTAAATATTAGTCTTTTTAGATATTTCAAGTGGACTGGCACATACGGATGTATATAGACATATTTTAGAGTGTAGATTCACTCATTTTGCTCCGTATGTAGTCGCTTCTTGAAATCTTTAAAAGACTAATATTTAGGAAAAGAAGGAGTATTTTTTAATTCATGTCATACATGCATGGTTTGGAAAAATAGATGTACTATACTTATTGGATTGTTGTTCAGTTCGTGTGTGGGTGTCTGTGTGTGTGTGTGTGTGGTCATATGCATGATACATACAAAGTTTTCTCACCTCCATATTGTCATCTTTTAAATTTGAGTTTGTATTGAAAAACTTACCAGGGATACCATGAAATGTGAAATCCACGTTGAGATCACTACATCACAAACTCACTCTAATTCAACAACTCGTCATAAATCAATTACCACGTTGAGATTAGTATTTGCAAGGAAAATACGGGCATTCTAATACACATAGATTCGTTCGGCAATTTAAAAGGTTCCTTTCGTATTCTCGAATGGTAGGACCCAAGCGTACCAGCCAAACCTTGGCTCGTGTTGATCCTAAAAAAATTATAAAAAATGAAAAATGGGCTCGTGTCCTTCTGGTGGCGTGCGTGGTACGCACATTAGGCATCCCCAACCAGTCGAGCCTCCGCATTTCGAGTCAAAATTTCTGGCGGCCAGAATTCCAGCCCTAGGAAATTCCCCTCATGTCCTCGGTCCATAATGACTACCGATGAACAACGGATGGATGCTTTAGTAACTAGAAAACGTTACCTACCGTGCCGAGCACGGTTCAATTCCCTCGGTCGCCGCTCGCTAAGGTCACCCGTCAACTGCATTGCCTAGTACTACTACTACTACTACTACACCAGGATGAGCATAGAATTGAGCCCGTTTGTTCGTGCCTAGTACTTGAGTTAACATATCAGGCAATGCACTGGTAAGGACGGATTATCCTTTTTATCTGCATATATAACTTGCCTGAAGTCTAACTAAGCAAAATGTTTGACCAAATCCTTTCTTAAGAAATACAACAGGACAGATGTATGGCTTGAAAATTTATTGCATGATGCATGTTATGATATTTTTTCGAATCCTGGATCTTAAATTTCAGAAAATCCAAAAGTGACCATAAATTCTTGAAACTGAGCATGGTCACGTGATATGACACAAATATTAATTCGTAATTGTTTTCTTCAATTTGAGACAAGCTGCTTATGACAAGTTGCACAAATGAAGAAGCAAGGTATTTTGGAACAAAGACCTGTCATGTTAAAGGAGAATGCTTTCACTATTGAAACTGTGGGCATTTACGTGCCGCCACGAGTCCCGCTTCTCATCGGCAGGTGCCGTCCGACCAAGCGTGTGAGTCGACGGGAGGCGTGCGAGCAGACCGCTGTGCCGGCTGACAGGAAGGCGTGCGAGCAGACCGCTGTGCAGGCTCACCGGGAGGCGAGCCCTTTCACCAGGCTCCGCCGGCCACCTTCGTCCCAACTGCTGCCAGTTTTAATGTCGCCGACACCGTAGTTTAAAATCAACCATGCACAACGCGGTATCGCTACAATCTTCTCTCTTCCTCTCCGATTCTCCTGTCGTCTACCTCCAACCAGCCTGACCTAAACATACGCCATGTCGCATCACGATGGTCTGCCCTTAGTCTTCCAGTTTCCTGAGGAAGACACCCAGCCGGAGTCTCGAGAACATAAGGCGCTTTGGGACGAGCTTGAACTGGCCTTGCGGGAAGACGCCACGCCTGTCCCCGCTCCCGTTCCGGCTCCCGTCACCCCGACTGCGCCAGCGCCCATCCCCGTGGCATTGATGGGCTGGGAGCCACACATTGTCACCGAGCTTGATGCCACGGGGTTCCACGAGGTCCCCGCCGAATTTCACGCGCCCGTGCACTTGTCAGCGCATGCACCTTCGCGTGCACTAACGCGCACGCCCGTGCCGGTGTCCGTGCACCTGCCATCGCTTGCTCCTATGTGTGCACTGACGTGCGCGCCCGTGCCCATGCCCGTGCACACGAATGTCTCCGCCGCGCCGTTGACAGCGCATGTCCCCGCGCGGGTGCTAGTGCCCCCCTCAGCGGCATGGATGGCCGCTGTCGACTGCTTCCTTGCACTAACGCCAGACACGTCCTCCCGCCAGTTGACTCGCTCTGAAGTCCAAAACATTTTGGCCTTCCTTGAAGCTAATCCAACATCCAGGAGTACGCCAACAACGGCACAAGGCGCCGCCGTCGCCGTCGATCAGTGGCCCGACGACACACAGAGCATTGCAGAGGAGCCGCTTCCCACCTCAAGACACCCCCGACACCGCCGCGTAATCTAAATTTGCCATTAAAAACGTTCAGATTGCCATGCTTCAAATCCGAACATTTATCATTTCCGTTTATTTTAGGTCGATCGTCATATAAGTTAAAGTCGGAGTCAGACTGAACAAAATATATGGTTTGATGGATTGAATGTTCTGGTAGAGCCGTATCAAATTAAATATAAAACGTCATCAAGCCACATGTATTCCTTGTCATCCAAGGACCTAGACTGCTTCAATGTCGCACGTTTAGCGTGCAGTTAATTTCATGCCAAAAATAGTGCTAATCACATAATAACACACAAATAATATCCTACTTAATATCCGCATGAACTTAATATACTTCCAAGTTAACGTGCATTGCACGTACACACTGTCTAGTGCTGCTAGCACGTGAAACTAGTGTCGTAACTTGTGAACGCATCCAGATATGGTTAACGGCAACATCGCCCGCGAGTTCTTCGTGTTTGCCCGTGCGTCTAAACGCGGAAGGGGAGGAGAGACAGAGAGCACACATGGAACCCACCAGTAAGTCAAGGCGAATAGTACTAAAAATAATATTACATGTTATCAATTAAATGGGTTGTGGTAATATAAAAACATTATGTGAACAAAGGGAGGTACAACAAACATTGTTGTTCTACGTATGTTGCCTATTGACGTGCAGCTTGAAGGCCCTGGTCGCATGTTCGATCCTCGTCATGTATTTTTTAATTTGTATATGGGTCCAAACTTGTTTCATGACAAGTGGGCCCCTCGATGTGTAGTTTGTAGCACTTTAATTTGTGGGTCAAAATTTGTTCCATTCCAAGTGGACTATCGGTGTGTAGTTTTGTAGCTTATTTATAATAATTAAAGAGAACAATAGAGTTTTTTGTAATAATACCATGGTGCGACGTTGAAGACAAGAAAGGACGTGCGAGAGAGCGATGACCGAGCCACAGGGAAATCAACTAGGGGAGTTGCCGGGGTTGCAATGGTGTTTCGAGTAGTTGTGGGCCGAATGCTATGAAAATATAATCTAAACCGACCGGAATAAATGCCTACACAAATTAACCCAAGGTTAAATAGCTCCGGCTTTGCGAGGGATGGAGAGGTAGCTTTAATGTGTGGAAGATACGGCGTGAGAAAGCGAGGTCAATCGAGAGACATATAGATAGAGAGACAAAGTGAGTGTGGTCCGACATTCATTGAACAAATATATATGCTCTGGAGAGATATTGTCCGATTGAGCTTTTGACAAGGGTGAGGGCTGTAAGATAGAGCTTGAGAGATGATCCAGTCACAGACGTTTAGATATATTTTGTGCGTGGGAGGAAGCAAGGTCAATCGATCACATAGGGTCATCGTGCGATCGAAAGAGTGAGACAGGTTGGAGAGAGTGACCTAGATAGACAATGTGCGTGAGAGAGTATAAAATGTGAATAAGTCGAATTGGGCTCAAACATGATGTTATATTATTTTTGTCCGAGAAAGAGCAAGGTCAATCGAGACATACATAGAGAGAGAGAGAGAGAGAAAGGGAGAGAGAGAGAGAGTGTGTGTGTGTGTGTGTGGCCCCCCATGAGGTCGAAAGAGTGGGGGCAGCTTCGATGGACTGTCCTAGATAGACAATCTGCGTGAGAGAGTATAGAGTGTGTCGATCGAGGCCCGAACAGGGAGATATATCATTTGTGTGTGAAAGAAACTGAGGTTAAACGAGACTCGGATAAAGAGGTCAAGATTGAGCGAGTGTGGCCCGCCGTGCGGAAGAAAGAGTGAGACAGTCTCGAGGGAGTCACCTAGATAGACAATGTGCGTGCATGCACATGAGAGGTTGGAGGGCTAGATAGGATATGCATGTATTTAGTGCGAGAGGGTGACAGGGAGAGAGCTTGGCATGGGGTGCAATGGCGGGTGTTTGAGGTAAATACATTTCATAACAGAGTGGGAAATGGGGGTTGTGTAGTTGAGAGAGTTAGAGATCGAAACATGGAGAGGAAGAATGGATGTGTGTTGGAAACCGATAGCTTCCTAAGGTGGTTAGGAGAGGAAGATTGAGCGATACAGGAAGTATGTAGTGTGTCTGCGGGGGGGGGGGGG
>LR738715.1:384806685-384895731 GCA_902687465.1 Secale cereale | reverse complement strand
ACAACATTTGAATGTAGATAGTACGAGACATAATATCGATGTTTCAATTCGGTGTACATTATAAGATTTGAACCGAGGACCATGCGTATGGGTAATTATTTCGAATTCGTGCCATACTAGGTTTCGAAAAGTTGACATTGACTCGATTTGTTTTGCTATTTTGTAGGTCATATGTTTGAATCCATCCAAAAGTTTTCTTACTACCATGGTGTTCATCATATACATATGAATTTGTATTAAAAAAGTAGCGTGGATACAGTGAAATGCGAAATCCACGTTAGAATTGGAGATCGCTATGTGACACCCACTCTAATTCAAATAACTAATTATGTGACACACACTCCAATCCATGTTAGCGTGGATATCGTGGATACCGTTTCGATTTTTTTTCAAATAACTCCTCATTAATTAATTTATAGTATCTCGTTTCGAATGACTAATTATTGCAAGGAAAACACGGTCATTGTAATACATACAGATTCATTTGCAAATGAAAGAAGATTCGTTTGCATTCTCAAATGTAGGCGCACCAGGCAGACCAGGGTCATGTCGTGGGGGTCGCGTGTGTCGGACGGACGCTCAACACCCAGCCACCCACGCCCCTCCCCCTCCCCCCCGAAAAAGGATGACGACAAAATAAGTTCGTGCTTCCACGTTTCAGATTGAAATATCTGGCGGCCCCAATTCCAGCCCTGCAAAATCTCCCTTCTCCATCGTCCCCTTTCACGCCCAGATTGCTCAAATCCCTAATTCACCGCCAACCCGAGAAAAGTTTGAATCGCCCCTCGTCTCGTCTCTTTCCCCACCTTTGTGCCGGACGACGACGACGAAGACGATGGTCGCGCTTCACCACCGCACCGGAGCTACCTCATCTGCTCCCTCGTCGACCGCACTGTGTGGTCCACCGACAACGTCGGCGGCCGCAACCAACGTGCCTCACAGCCACTGACTTCCACCGCATCAGGTGCGCTTTACCGACGCCATCTCCCAGCTCACCAGGGCTACTTCACTGAGCACATCATCGCGCCTCCGCCCCCCGAGGGCGCTGGGGCTTCACCAACGGTCTCGTTCGTAGCGCTCTGGTGCCACTCAAGATCTGCATCCGTGCACGGCCAGCCAACGCCAGCGAATCACCCTCAACAGCTCTAAAGTGACCCGCACTCTAGCTAGGCGAGCATGCCCAAACGCCGGCACGGACTAGGTATCCACACATCACTCCCTTGTGCACTGTTCCGACGATGTTTGGATATCCTTTCACTTCTCTCTTAGATTACACACCTATCCAACTCTGACTTTAACTCTTATTTCTTCTCGAGATATCATCTAAAACAAGAAAACCATTTTTAGCGAAGCATGACGGTACTACGTGATCTGGTACACATCCTGCACACCCATATAACCTTGTAAGTATCTGTCCTCCGGTACAATAGCAAGGTCGATTCCTCTTATTTGATCAGCCATTCACCGTGTCAAAAATGCAGAGGGGGATGCAAGGAGCACAAGGCCTACACATCCAAGCAAGTGGTAACATGGACTTGTACATGGAACATCCCAAGCACAAGCAGACCTACAGTGAGCCTGTACAACGAGCTACCGTAAGTCCCTGCATTTCATTTAATTCGTACTGGCATTCGTGTATGATTTGTGTGCAGTGGCGGATCCACGAATTGAAGTTACCAGGGCGAACATTTAACTTAAAAAATACGAAGGCACTTGCACTCCGGAAATCAACATAACTTGAGAAATGTGAAGCTACATGCACTTTGAAAACGAGCTAATGATCCATAGTAGTTCAGATTATAAACACTAAATGATGCAAGCGCCAAAAAACACAAAATGCAACATGGTGTACAAGGACTACAAACATGGTTTGTACCTGCTTGAATTATTCGTTCTCTGGCTAAAAATATCGAAGTGTAATTGCACCTATAACCAGTGCGCAAACTGCATATCAATATATCTATCCTGCACAAGTTTGCCAATAGTTTCAAACTACAGATTAGAAAAGTATTTATGCTACGTTGTCATGATACGGGGACTTTCTGGTAGATGGCCTCGACGTTTCCTCAAGCCATGAAAATGCACTATAATTTGCTTGTCATCAATGCCTGCAAATCTCTATGTCTCTCTCAACATAGCAGATCATCATTAGAGACTAAATCCTTCAATGGGAGCTTGCAAAATTCTTGCATTAGATGCCTCATTAGACATTATATGTTCATCACGAGGAGCATGTAAAATGTTTGCATCAAATCCTTCGTTACCAGTCTGTTCATTAGACACTTCAGGCTCAAGAACAACATGAGCTTGGATGTTTGCACCGGAAACTTGATTAGATTCAGTCAGTTCAGTATTGATTGGGGGAGTTATAAAATAAGTAGAAATTGGTTTCATTTTCTCATAGATTCCCTACATACAAGCAGTTTTACAACACCGTCGGGTTTAACTATTGGTCAGAAATTGAAGAGTTGAATTAGATATAATCAGGGATGTGATGTACCTACTTGTTGTGCATGCTACTCTTGCAAGTTGCGACTGTCTGTTTGCCCAAGCTCGATGCCATGCCCATGCTGCCGCTACTGCCTCCCACACAGGCTACACCTAGAGTTGGATCTTCATCTTCTTGTCCTTCCGTTCACTTGAAGCCCGGCGACTGCCCTCCAACGAGGGCGCGAGGAAGTGCTGTGTCGGTCTATCTAGCGGCGGCTAGGTTAGGAGAGAACCAGACTAGAGGCTGGAGCGGATGAATTAGGATTTTTCCTGCTGTCGATCGATATGGGAGGCACTCGTTTGGGTCGCGAGCCTGCTATAGGGCCTGCCTTGCACTTAAGTTATTGGACTATCCAAATTCAAATATTTTTCTTCATTTTTTACATTGCCTGCTCGTGCATTAGGACGTACAAAACTAGCCTGGGCCAACCTGGACGACTCAAACTAGGAGCACACTTTCGAGCCACCCGAGGCAGCCGCCCATACCAGCCCCTATGGTGGTGTCGCCCCTTTTTGCGTGTATAATAGGGGTAGTGAAAAATATTCTAGTGGCGCTTTTGATTTACCCACAGAATGGTTGAATTACTTGTTTCTATGAACTGAGTTCGCCAATAATGTGAAGGATGCCAGTCTTTTCATCCTATTATAGATTGCTTAGATCTCGATATGCCAAAAGTAATCGCATGAAATATACAGTAAAAGCCAGTGTGATGTGTGTGGCTACACCTAGTCTGACTACACGTCCTCATATAACATATCATGGACGCACCATCTTACCAGATTAACCTTCGACTTAACAATGCAGTGTGGGAAGAAAGAAGTATTGGGATTGTGTATCCAAGCAATTGATGCCATGGACTCCTTCGTACAACCTTGTAAGCAAAAAAGAAGTTGAAGTGTGCCTGTACAAAGAACTAGCGTAAGTTCAGTTACCTGCTTCTTGGAAATTTAGGTAGCCACTTATTGCAAAATTGTTCAATTATGTTGCTTGGCTTAATTTAGTTTGCTACTGATTACATAATGCCACAACCTGTTAATCATATTATAGACTGCGCCTATCTATGTGTTTGATACTTACTCTTAAGAATTACCTGTTTGCCTGAACTTAAATAGCTACTTGTTTGTTTAACTGCTTTGCTGCTGCAACAACGGGTTACAATGATGTTAATAACTACTTTTCAGCATCGAATTGAAACTCTTTAATTCCTTGTTTGTTTAATTGGTTTGCTATTATAACTCCGAGTTGAGATGTTTTGCTAACTTCAACTTTTCTGAATCTAATCGGAACTTTAATGGCAAAACAGGTTAGCCCAAGATCAAAGAGCGAGGTCCCCATGGACGTTGTATCATCCCGCACCAGTGGCACCGGCCCAATCGTGCATTATGAATTGCCAACTGCTGATGCTCTAGAGGCTAAACTAGTGGTAGAAAGAGATTCTGCTTCTTCACTTAGATATGAGGTTGACATGTTGAGGAAGCAAACAACACAATCAGTAGCAGTACTCAAGACAACCATTAAATATTTGGTGGATTTCAAAATGAAGCAAGCTGAGACTGACCACATTGTTAAGGTCCTGAAGGAAAAAAGGAAATTAAATTCCCACTTGGTAAATCATTGGTGAAATGTTCTTTCAATCGTTGAATAATCTTTCTGTTGTTCGTTCATGTAATCAATCAAACCATTTGTTTTAGAGATCATGTAATATATTTTTTTTTGTTTTTTGTTTTTTGGTTTGTAAATTTATTTGAGCACAAGTCTGTATTAATTGATAAGACTCGGATACATTTCATTTTGATTGCTGTGCCAGACCTACAAATATGCCAATCGGGCTGAATGTGCATTCAACAATAATAGTAGTATAGATGGACCATAAGTGGCACGCATCGGAAAGGGCCAAGATGTTGTAGTAGCTTGGCTAAAAAAAGGATGTTGTTGTAGCAAAGAAAAGTACGGCGGCCTGACTTATGTATGTTAGTTGATATTGTTGATCCATATACTCTATAAGTGTTTTTATGTCTGTTAGTTCTGTACATTCTTGGTTGATTGACTCGGTATTTGAATCTTGATACATCGCTTGTGTTCATATCTAGATGGGAGTACACATTATGCCGCGTGTGACATTTGAGTTGGACATGAAGTGTTCCAAATATTTGAATTCACCTTAAACTGGATTCGAGCTTCTAAATTTGAGTATCGGCATTTGTAAACCATATTCATATATGACAGTGGAATACATCTTTGTCGTCCTTTTGAAGATATATAAAAACACATAGAATGATTTATTAAGATTCGTATAGGAATACCAAATGGATTCGAATTTAGTTGCCAGGGTAAACGTGGATGCTTATTGTCCCGAAATTCGAAAGAAACGGCAAAATGTCCACTCCCACGTTGGCTGCCCGAAGCCAAGTGTTTGGGAGTTGGAAATTACTGTCTACCCATTACACCGACAACCCACCGGCCTGATTTCCACTGCTCTAAATAGGGGTAGGATAGTAACTTCATGAGACGTGACACGACCGCCTCTGAGCCCATTCCGACATGGTGGGCGCCAAACATGAGCGGCAAAACACATTTGATTCAAGCTCGTCCGAAAGACCTCTGTTTCTCCCTCCATTTCCCCATTCATACACGATGGGCGGCAAAACAAACTCGACTCGGCCGAAATCGATGTAGGCAAATATTTTCAATAGGAGCAGGTTTGTAACTTCACACAAACATGACACAACTGCCCTACCTGTCAGCCCCGTTCATACACCGTGGGCGCCAACCATGGGCGCCAACCACTCTCTCCTCGCCCGAAATCGCTCTGGGCAAATATTGGCGAGATGCAAGATTACCGTCGTATCCCCAATCGACGAGATGTCCAATTTTTAAACGGGGGCTAAGTTCGTAACTTTCCCATATTTCAGATAGGCGCATCCCAAAAACATGGTTCCCCGTACCTCTCCCTCCATTTTCCCATTCATACACCGTCCACGCTAGAACACCATCCCCACACCAGCCTCCGTCCGCCACCCCATCCATCGCCGCCGTCCTCCACCACATCCATCGTCGCCGTCCTCCAGCACATCAATCACCACCGTCCTCCACCATGCCAGAGCGCCTACCAAGACCGCGTCGTCCACTGCTAGAGAAGGACATTTCTCATCCATGGCGACGGACCAAGAGCCTTGCATCACGTCCCCTCGCTTCATCGGCGCCGTCGTCCTCTTTGCCGGGGCCGCTCACACGACCTTCTCTTCCACCGCAATGGGACTTATCCCCCGATGGACCCGTCTACCGTCATAGATCTGCTTCAACGCCACCGACAGCCATCGCACCCCCGATGCCTACATGGCGCCGCAAGAGAGGTGGTACTTCATATCTCCTCAACTTTTTGATCTCAACCATAAAATAGATCTTAACTTGGTTACTCTACTTCTTTTCAGCTCTTAGAATTTAGTTCTTAGTTCGAAGCAAACAATGGCTCCTAAACACCATTTCTCCGGTTTCCACCTTTTATGATCACTATACGATCAGAATACGTGCTTCGTGTCATAATAGCACTGCTCGACCCATCAAGCTAAACAAGCTTAGTTGTTCAAATACGAAACTGATATTATCAAAACATATTCATTTAATTGGTCAGCTAAATGTTCCTAAATTAGTTTCGCAAATGCATGTTCGCCGCTCGGGTGTGTATCTCTACAGGGTGCCCACGGTGGGCCGGCCCACCCTGGGATTTTGTTTCGTCCAGGCCCCGATTCCCCTCTGTTCTGCCGCGCGCTTCCGATCTCTACTCGCCCCCAGCTGCCTGCCTTGCCGGCGACTTGCTGTCCCCGGACGGCATGACTCTAGGAGGAGACGCCGGACTAACAGGAGGTCAGGAGCCGCTCGCCCAACAGTGTCACCACTGCCCAGGCGCGCCGCCGTGCCTACCTTCCCAGTCCGTTCAGGGCACTGGCGTGCAACACCCACTAAGCCAACCCGATTTATCCTGAGATAAGTCCTCAACACTCAGCAGCCACTCCTCATCGCCCATTTTCTAATTGACTTATAACTCATTAGGCAGGATTGTCATTAGGGTTTGTTGTGTGCTCAGTGCTACCTACACTTAATAGTTCAGATGTATTTCGATAATCTTTAGTACCGGTA
This sequence comes from Secale cereale, assembly GCA_902687465.1. Classification (NCBI taxonomy): domain Eukaryota; kingdom Viridiplantae; phylum Streptophyta; class Magnoliopsida; order Poales; family Poaceae; genus Secale; species Secale cereale. The sequence continues at coordinate 384,889,103 of LR738715.1, read as the reverse complement.
AAGTTCACAGGGTTTTCAAAATTCCGGCCCTAGGAACAGACACTAGTCATTTTGGATTGTTGGTCATAGTGACATTGACCCAGATTACTACTGCAAGCCAGGTTTGTTGACAATTTTACTTGTCTTTCTTACTCATTCGATATAATATCCAATTATTCACGTCGATTAGTTGCAAACAATAAGTGCTAGATAAACTTCTTGATTCAGATTTTGGACGTTCTCTTACTGCAGTTACAATTTTGCATACTTGTCCTAGTAAGCTCACAAGTAAATGATTGATTCACTACATCTATGCTTGCCATGTCATATTTGTTGTCAATATTCTTTTAGGGTGGACCACCCTGTTTCTAAATAATGCAACCGTAGACATGACTGAATAGTATTTCTCTATGTGATATCATCCATCATGTGTTGGCAACGAACACTCCATTGTATAGAAAGAAAGTGTCATTTCCAAATTTTACATAGGCTTCGATCTTTTACATGGAATACAATCTGCCTACTTGCTTTGTGTCGCACTACCAACACTTTGAAGCTAAACATTATGCCACTCATAATTCCTTAGTTTATTTGTTCAAATAAAAAATTTCATATGATTCTAATGTTCCTACTTCAATTTTCAAATGTGTGTCTATCTGTTATAGAGACATAAGGGGTTTCTATTTATGTGTGTGGTCTGGTCAGCATGGTTGGGGGTGAACTTTGCATATGCAGGGGTTTATAGGGATACACTCTTCGACTTGAATATGCAATGCATTCCATAGATAATCTAACTACTTTTTATGTTTTCATGAATCTCATATTCTGAACAGCATCATAATGATTATGAGCTTATGCGCATGAAAAGAATAAAGCAGAACAATGCCATGGCTGTCAAACTTGGCATTAAGGGACTAAAATCAAGTCTGGATGCAATGCAATGCAAACGCTCTCCACCTACAGACTGATGCTCAGAATATGATCCTAACAGTGATTCTGAGCTAGAGGGAGACCTAAGTCAATGTAGCTCCCTAGTGGAGGAGTCAGAGGAAGATGCCCTATCTTATTCACCCATCAAGGTGCTTTCTTTAACTTTCCAAGGTTATATTTGTCACACATATCTTGCAACTGATGCTTTGCATTGCTTCTACTTTGTTGAACTACCATTAGCTTAGTTTACACATCGTGTATGTGAATACGCCCTGCCTAACCATTTTCAGTACATATTCCATCTGTCATCATACCATATTTATTGTCAGGACCCCGATCCTAAGTCACACAGGTCTAGCCTGTAACACATCATATCACCTTGCGGCCTCACGCACGGTATCCCCACGGGTGCCACCTTACCTGGCCCGGGACCGTTTGTGCAATTTGGCACACGTATATGATAGTGTCGCTAGCATCCATATGACAGAGAACCCGGGCCGACCTGACCAGTTATACACCAAAAGTGGCACTAAATTACAGAGACAGGCATACATGACCCAGCAACGAACGTGTCAGTCATCAACGTATGAACCCAAGTCGTAGCAAGCTACAAGGACTTAAAGGAACAACGCGTGACATTTCCAATAAGGGACAGACACAGGAACGAAGAAGGACACATGCCGGCCAGCCTAAGTGTTCCGGAGCAGTAGCAAGCTACCAAGGCTCAGTGGAAGCACTAGGAGACATTTCCCTGTAAGATAGGCTACCAAGGGTAAACAACTAGGTGTCGGATCCCACACATAGCAATACACATTACACGTACGCATAACATGCAAGTATGTGATGTACAACATGGCATCACAACATAACTCAACAACTCATATAGATAAAGGCCCAGAAGAGCCATCGTAGCATTTATTACAAACAAAGGTCACATGACCCAACATACAGAGCTTACAGGCAACGGAAGCATAACATGTCTGAGTACAGACATCTACAAATGAAAAAGGCTGAGAAGCCTGACTATCTACAAGACCCTCCCAAGGGTACAAGATCGTAGCTGAGGTAACAAGCTAAACATCGAAGTCCACGCGGAATCACTAGCGAGACTGAAGTCTCTCTGCAAAAACATAAATTAAGCAAACGTGAGTACAAAGGTACTCAGCAAGACTTACATCAGAACTAGCTACATATGCATCAGTATCAATAAAGGGGTGGTGGAGTTTGACTGCAGCAAGCCAGCTTTGACTCGGTGGCTATCCTAAACTACGACTGCAAGTATCTCTTTTGAGGTGGCGCACACGAGTCCACATATTCACCAATCAATACACCACTATGGATCCGCTCCCGTCTCCCTACGAGAAGGCCATCGATAGCACTCACGCTTTTCTCGCGCATTTTAGAGTATCTACTTCCACTTGTCTATGAACTGTATAGGTAACCCAGAAGTCCATTTCCGCGGACACGGCTATTCGAATAGATTATATATAACCCTGCAGGGGTGTACTTCTTCACACACGCTCTTGCCACTTACCGCCATGTACACGTCATGTATCTCGGCAACCTTCAAGCAGAAGCCTGGCGAGGGTGTCTGCCACGACCTGACTAACCACACAAGTCTCTCGTCCAGGTTTATCGCCTATCTGGGTTCCATCCGTTGGGAGATCCGGCCGGGGTGTCGCTCACGGCCCCAAACGATGTGTACAGGGTTCCCGAGCCACCAAACGGGCGACCGGTACACCGTGCCACGTACCTGCCGCGTCACAACCCACCCCGAGGGTCAGTGCTGCGCACGACCTCCAGCAAACTACAAACACCAGAAACTAGTTGCAACTCCTGGACAAAGATCATGTTGATTAATAAGTCGAGAGAGTCAATTAAGGATCCCAATGTGTGGTAGTAGTTGTTTCATGGATCACAAACACAGAACTCAGTTCCTAAGGACGGCTGCAATGAGACAACCCACCATGTACTCCTACATGGCCTCTCATCGCTACCTTTACCAAATCGTGTTCACACACTTAGCTCACACACAGTAGGACATGTTTATCACCCTTCCAATTCATCCTCGATGAATCAGACCTGACACAACTCTAAGCAATAGCAGGCATAACCAGAAAACATGAATGAGTAGGCACAACATGGCTCAAACAACTCCTACTCATACTAGTGGGTTTCAACTATTTACTATGGCAATGACAGGTCATGCAGAGGAAAGGGGTTCAACTACCGCAGCAAATAACAGTTGAAGCGTTGTTGTCCTAATGCAGTAAAGAGAGCAGGAGCGAGAGAGTGGGATTGTATCGGAATGCTCAATGGGGTTTTGCTTGCCTGGCACTTCCGAAGATATCATTGGGTCTTCATCAGTGTCATCGATCACATCGTCGGAACAGCATCTACTGAGAGAGGGCAAACACCGGCAAACATGGGAGAACACAATCAATGCAATGCGACAATATGATGCATGATCATGACATGGCAATATGTTGTTGATTGAGCTAATGCAACTAGCAACCATGTTAAATGAAGTTAGTTTGAACCAAAGGTTCAAATTCAAACTCCATATTTTATTATTTAAATTCCATTTAATTGATTTGACCTGATCAGCAGGTTTAGCTTGTTCAAACATGCATGAAAATGCCATAAACAGATTCCTTGAATTTTTCTTTCCATTTTTCATATATAAATTATTTTCATTGGAGTTATAGATTATTTTCTGTGATTTTTAGAAGTTTTAGCTATTTTCTGAAATAAATAAATCATTTATTATTTATTTAAGATTCCAGAAAATACTTATTGCGTCAGCATGATGTCACTGTGGTGTCAGCAGTCAACAGGGGCTGGTCCAGGTCAAACCTGACCAGTGGGACCCACTGGTCAATGACACAACTAGCTAACCATATTAATTAGTGCTAATTTAAACCTAACTAAAGTGTCAGGGGGGTTGTGGCCCACATGTCAGTCTCTCAGGGCCTAATTAAGTTTAGTTTTAAACTAAACTAATTTAACAGGGGCTGGCCCCACCTGTCATTGGCTCATAAAGCGGACCACCGTAATTAGCACTTAATTAACAACTAAGCTAAATTAGTCCAACGCCGGCCCCACATGTCATTGACACAGAGGGGAGTCCAGCCGTGTTCAAAGGTGGTCAAACCCATCGGCGGCTCGACACCGGCGAGGCCAACCGCATCGGCGGTGCTCGGGTTTTGTCTACATGCCGCAGTTTGAGCCACGGTTGGGCTCTACGGCGAGCTGGGGCTCGTGCGCATCTAGTGGAGGCGACGGTGGGTGCTGGGGTGGCCGGAATCATCGGCGGCGAGCTCAAAGGCGGCGGCCGGAATTCGAGCATCGGTGAAATGACGCTTCAGCGCACGGTAGGAGCAACTGGTGGGTGCTCTGGGCTCCTGGCGGTGTGCTGAGCTTGGTGGTGTGCTCGGTTACGGCCCTAGGTGGCAGTGTGCACGGTGGCGACATGGCCGGCGGCGGTGAGCTCACGGTCACGGTGGGGATCGGGGCTAGAGCACGCGCGGGAGTGAGGGAATAGGGGGAGAAGAAAGAGGAGCTCACGGCGAGTGCAGCGGTGGCTTCGGCGAGCTCGGGGAGGCGGCAGACGTCGCGAATCGACGGCGAGGTCGCCGGTGGCCGGAGGTTGAAGACGAGCACGGTGACGACGAAGCAGAGCCTCCCGGTGTCCCGTAGCTCTGTGGAGAGGACGAGGAGGACGCGGCGGTGCTTCTGAGCTCCTCGGAAGGGCGAGGGGTGGCCTGTAGCCATGGCTACGGCGAGCGGCGGCGACGGTGGTGTTCGGCCATGGCGAGGAGGGGCTGGGGAACGAGGGGAAAGTGAGTGCGGGGAGGTGAGATGGAACGAGGGGGCCATGGACGTCTTCGTGGCACGACCAGAAGGTCGGAGGCGTCGCGGTGGAAGCAGGAGGTGGCCGGCGTGCCGCGGGCACACGCCCTCCGTCCCTCTGGCGAGAGGAGGGGGATGACTGGCATCGGCCAGTTGGGCTGGGCCGTGCTGGGCCACCAGGTAAGTTAGCCCAGTTAGGTGTTCTCTCTCTCTCCTTTTCTAATTCGGTTACTGTTTTCTAATTTTGACATTTGTTTTGGCTTTATTAAAAATGCCAGAGCATTTTCAAAAATCATGAAACCAAGCATGGCTACTGTTTAGAATAAATCCAACAGTAAACATTTTAGTTTATGATTATTTGAGCATTTAAAATAATATATAATATTTAAATGCCCAATGCAAATAAGGTATGATTTTATTCAGTGCCCAAAATATTCCACAAAAATGTTCACTTTTTTTGGTTTGGTCTCAAAGCCTTGCCAAAATTATCAACATTGATGAAGGTATTTTGGGTCATTGGAAATGATTTTATTCTTGACCCTAGTTGAATTCATTTGGTGCTAGGGTTTGAACATCCCCATTTCCAGTTTTCTGAGGAGATTAAACATGATGCACATGAAGACCAAGCAAGACAGGCAAGGGCTGGTCTAGGGCTGTGACAACTCACCCCCACTAAACAAGAATCTCGTCCCGAGATTCAAGCGTAGGGTAAGAAACCAGAGGGGACACTAACTAACACAATCTTCAAGATCCAAGTGCCCTTCATATGAATGTTGATTGCTAGCATCATGTTGAACTTGAAACCCTTGCTATGAGGTCTTTGTCCAACAGGATGACGACGAAAGAAACTCTGCAAAATTGATCTTCTGAAAGATCAAGCAACTCAAGATCAACTCATGGAGTGAGACGTTGAAACATCTCTTGAGCTGAGACACGAAGTACACCTCCAGAGGGATGGAGTGAAATAAATGATGAAGGTTCACCAGGTGGCAATAATTCCACACCTAACAAGAGGGTGATCGAGGTCACCAGACGGGGCACCTTAGAGAAGGTGACTCGTAGAATTATCCCCTTAAGTGGCAAAAAGAATTACTTTTGATATAGAGATCATTGAAATTCTCTATACCAGCCTAAGGTATTCACAAACGATCGTTTGATGGAGTCCGAAAGAATGACATTCTCGGGCTAGAATGGATGATGTGGACTACCTTGTTGAAGACAACACAAGGGATGATTTTGGTTATCACCGGAGATGGATGGGACCCATGGCAAGTCCACTTCTGAAAATAATCCTGAACAACAGTTGCTGAGATCGGCAACCAATGGAAAATTGGCACGATGGTGGTGCAAGCTGAGAACAAAATGCAAATGCTGGGAATGATTCTGGTAACTGGGGTGAATCCCAATAGTAGAGAGTAAATCTACTCTTGAGGGGTTATAGCATAACCAAGAACACTGGGAGCAATCCCGGTTAGTGCCAGTGATAACACCTAGTGCTTGTGCGTGCTCTCAAGAACTTGAGCATTTCCATATTCATCAAGGTTTTACCAATATCCGTGTCAAGGACCCTGGCAACACAACATACGACCATGATGAATAGCGATGGACGATGCAGATGCAAAGGAAGATAACACTTCTCAGATTTCACCTTAACGGAGTCAAGGCGCAAAATCCGGATGATCGACCGAGAGACATTTAGCACTCCGCTTCTAATGTTCTCCTTGATGTGCTAGCGCAACACATTTATTAAAATGGTTTGGTACCTAGAACGTCAAGTAAAAGGTCGGACTTCAGGAGCACAAAAGTCCATAAGGAACAACTAGGGAGTAAATCCTACAAAGTCCTTATGGGGAGGTGGCCAACTTCTTCAATCAAGATACTACAACAATAGGTCTTCCGGCTAGGTGTGTTGGCCACGACATCCACTTTACCGGTTATCGAGAGACCAATATTATAGTTCTTGGAAAATGCTCCAACCATCATAGCTGCCTGAGATTCAGCTCTGGTTGGTGTGAGGACATCCCAGACTCATCGAGTCTAGAAAGAAAAAATGAAAGTTTGCAACATATTTCGACGAGACGTCGTTGCGAGATTCTCGGCGAGTGAACTACGATAGCAAGCTCCAAAACATGAGCTAGTTCTGCTACAAACCTGTGAACACGTTGTCCCAGACAAACATGACCACATGGTAGTCTTACAAAGAAACACTACCGAGTTCAGGTTGGGAACCATCATTGGAGATTGCAAAGTCATGTGCATGACCTAGGATTAGCACAACTGACTTCTTTTCTTGAACAAATCAATCAGTGGCTTGGTGTGCTAAGGATACATATATAGTGAAGGTTGCAAGTCTCCAAACCACATAATACTTCGCACGTATGCATGACTAACATGGGATGATTCCACAGGAAGCAAAACAACTTTCTCGAACTCATGGTGGCAACTTACATCAATTACACATGAATTAGGGAAAGTCTCTTCTCTCATCCAACATATACCCCATGAACAGGACATGAAGGCAATGCTTACAAAGTTTCCAACACTAGCTTAATGTCCTACAAAAATCATGGAGAAGGTAGCAGTGTTGCTGATGGGCTCAACAACAATTCATCCAGATTTCCACGAAAATGGAATTCCATAATTATGTGAACAAGTGATAGCATTGGTCAGACCCAAAAGATATAATGGTGTTTGCTCGAGGGATCAACCACGAGTAAGACAACATTATGAACATCATTGGTTCTGATTTGATTTGATAATAGCCCATAATCAAATCAAAGTTTTGATACGACAATAGGTCCAACAACTGATCACATGGACCAATTGATGAAGATATCATCTATCTTCAACACACGTAAATATACCCCTTGAAATGAACTAAGCTGGCAAGCTTTCATCTTCCAACTCTCCAAGTTGTCGTTTAACTTAACCGACTAGCTCAGGGTATCCAACATAGATTCTTGGAGAAGGGGTGGTTTATATGAAACCAACTTGATCACGAACTCAACATAGCGGCCAGGGAACAACCTGGTGATACTTCCGGGAAGATAATCGGAAAATCACGAACCACCGCTATGTTACTAAGCTCGAGATCAATCTTGCTTTTCAGGGCAAGATGATATGATCAAGTGAGCGAGGGATTGACACAATCCTAACTCACTGATCAAGGAGTGCACCAGGAAAGTGGACTAGTAGCACGATCAACCTTAGGGTGATGATTCAATATTCAACTCACTAAGGATGAGGTTATCGTCCATTAACCACCAAGCAACAGGGTTGCTACGAGTATTGTTTTCACACATCACAATTCACTTGTCGGTATTCCGGTTACAATAACACAGAGACCAAGGAATGAACGACGATGGTGAGAAGTATTACTGTATCAAGAGTTTATAGGAGGTTGTGCAATTCCCATGACATTCTGACGTAAAGAGGGTAACACTTTAGAGTAGAACAGATCAAAAGCTTGATTGCATTCTGATCTGCGAAGTACAACTTCTTTGACCCAATCTTGGATATGGATAAGGTACTGAAGTTTGTTTCTCCTAGTCATTCCAGAATAGAATGGCTTGACGGACCACAAGAGTAAAAGGCATCGATGAACACGGGTGCACAACTACTCCTGACTATCAACTGATAGACGAGGGTTGGAATACAACTAAAGGGAGACAACTGAAAGGAACATATAACTTCCTGAGTTGTGGATGCATAGATTAATATGTCAAACTAGTTCAACATGTTTCTTCCAGATAATCCATGCATAAAGGTAGGACTGGCGGAGTCACAACATGAATGGAGTACTACTCGGAGCACTCTGGTTGTGATCTTTTGGTTCGGGAGAACTTCTGCCAAGGATGGTTCATGGTATTTGGAAGAATGATATACCACGGACCTCGAGGACTATCACGAGGTTACTAATATCCTAAAGGGACGAGAAAATTCTACCAACAGGAGGTACGTGGAGTGAATCTTGGGTTCAAGAACCCAGCAGTAGAATGCCTACTAACTAAATGGCATCACGGGATGCTTTCGATAATGATGGCCAGAATCATCACACTGGGAATACAGAGTATTGCTAGATTACCAGGTGATCTTCTAAGACACCTAGGGTCATAATAATAACTCCAACACGTATGTCGAGGCAACGAAGTACCTCAACACAACGACTAGTGTGGTTAATCTGGCCCAAAGGAGCATCGGAACAGGAAGAAGGGATTTGCAAATGCATCAGACTATTTAGAAACCTGAGGTGACTCGGACAGCATAACGGTTGTAAATGCTCGAAAATACTTTTGAGACTCATGCACAAAGATAGCATAACCACTCAACCTCATCACGTCAAGGTTATGAGATCAACAATTGAACACACAGAAGTAGTAGGAACTGAACTGAGGGTTGAATACACTATTAACGTGATCCTGATAATTGGAATGAGAATCCTAGTTCTTAATCCCCGTAGAAAGAAGAAGGTGACTCAGATCAGAAGGTCATAGGGTAAAGGAGTAAAAAGATCCTTACGTTCCCTTCCACAATCAATTCCCTTATATAACTAAAGAATTTCTAGACACGACTTCGACCAGTTTGGCTTACTAATCCTATAGGCAGTCAGGCTTTGATACCAAAGCTGCCAGGACCCCGATCCTAAGTCACACAGGTCTAGCCTGTAACACATCATATCACCTTGCGGCTTCACGCACGGTATCCCCATGGGTGCCACCTTACCTGGCCCGGGACCGTTTGCGCACATTCGCACACGTATAAGATAGTGTCGCTAGCATCCATATGATAGAGAACCCGGGCCGACATGACCAGTTATAAACCAAAAGTGGCACTAAATTACAGAGACAGGCATACATGACCCAGCAACGAACGTGTCGGTCATCAATGTATGAACCCAAGTCGAAGCAAGCTACAAGGACTTAAAGGAACAACGCGTGACATTTCCCCTAAGGGACAGACACAGGAACGAAGAAGGACACATGCCGGCCAGCCTAAGTGTTCCGGAGCAGTAGCAAGCTACCAAGGCTCAGTGGAAGCACTAGGAGACATTTCCCTGTAAGATAGGCTACCAAGGGTAAACAACTAGGTGTCGGATCCCACACATAGCAATACACATTACACGTACGCATAACATGCAAGTATGTGTTGTACAACATGGCATCGCAACATAACTCAACAACTCATATAGATAAAGGCCCAGAAGAGCCATCATAGCATTTATTATAAACAGAGGTCACATGACCCAACATATAGAGCTTACATGCAACGGAAGCATAACATGTCTGAGTACAGACATCTACAAATGAAAAAGGCTGAGAAGCCTGACTATCTACAAGACCCTCCCAAGGGTACAAGATCGTAGCTGAGGTAACAAGCTAAACGTCGAAGTCCACGCGGAATCACTAGCGAGACTGAAGTCTCTCTGCAAAAACATAAATTAAGCAAACATGAGTACAAAGGTATTCAGCAAGACTTACATCAGAACTAGCTACATATGCATCAGTATCAATAAAGGGGTGGTGGAGTTTGACTACAGCAAGCCAGCTTTGACTTGGTGGCTATCCTAAACTATGACTGCAAGTATCTCTTTTGAGGTGGCGCACACGAGTCCACATATTCACCAATCAATACACCACTATGGATCCGCTCCCGTCTCCCTACGAGAAGGCCATCCATAGCACTCACGTTTTTCTCGCGCATTTTAGAGTATCCGCTTCCACTTGTCTATGAATTGTACAGGTAACTCAGAAGTCCATTTCCGCGGACACGGCTATTCGAATAGATTATATATCACCCTGCAGGGGTGTACTTCTTCACACACTTTCTCGCCACTTACCGCCATGTACACGTCATGTATCTCGGCAACCTTCAAGCGGAAGCCTGGCGAGGGTGTCGGCCACGACCTGACTAACCACACAAGCCTCTCGTCCAGGTTTATCGCCTATTTAGGTTCCATCCGTGGGGAGATCCGGCCGTGGTATCCCTCACGGCCCCAAACGATGTGTACAGGGTTCCCGAGCCACCAAACGGGCGACCGGTACACCATGCCACGTACCTGCCGCGTCACAGCCCACCCCGAGGGTCAGCGTTGCACACGACCTCCAGTAAACTACAAACACCAGAAACTAGTTGCAACTCCTGGACAGAGATCATGTTGATTAATTAGTCTAGAGAGTCAATTAAGGATCCCAATGTGTGGTAGTAGCTGTTTCATGGATCACAAACACAGAACTCAGTTCCTGAGGACGGCTGCAATGAGACAACCCACCATGTACTCCTACAAGGCCTCTCATCGCTACCTTTACCAAATCGTGTTCACACACTTAGCTCACACACAGTAGGACATGTTTATCACCCTTCCAATTCATCCCCGATGAATCAGACCTGACACAACTCTAAGCAATAGCAGGCATAACCAGAAAACATGAATGAGTAGGCACAACATGGCTCAAACAACTCCTACTCATACTAGTGGGTTTCAACTATTTACTGTGGCAATGACAGGTCATGCAGAGGAAAGGGGTTCAACTACCGCAGCAGATAACAGTTGAAGCGTTGTTGTCCTAATGCAGTAAAGAGAGCAGGAGCGAGAGAGTGGGATTGTATCGGATTGCTCAATGGGGTTTTGCTTGCCTGGCACATCTGAATATATCACCGGGTCTTCATCAGTGTCATCGATCACATCGTCGGAACAGCGTCTACTGAGAGAGGGCAAACACCGGCAAACAAGGGAGAACACAATCAATGCAATGTGACAATATGATGCATGATCATGACATGGCAATATGCTGTTGATTGAGCTAATGCAACTAGCAACCATGTTAAATGAAGTTGGTTTGAACCAAAGGTTCAAATTCAAACTCCATATGTGATAATTTAAATGCCATTTAATTGATTTGACCTGATCAGCAGGTTTAGCTTGTTCAAACATGCATGAAAGTGCCATAAACAGATTCCTTGAATTTTTCTGATCATTTTTCATATATAAATTATTTTCATTGGAGTTATAGATTATTTTCTGTGATTTTTAGAAGTTTTAGCTATTTTCTGAAATAAATAAATCATTTCTGATTTATTTAAAATTCCAGAAAACACTTATTGCGTCAGCATGACGTCACTTTGGTGTCAGCAGTCAACAGGGGCTGGTCCAGGTCAAACCTGACCAGCGGGACCCACTGGTCAGTGACACAACTAGCTAACCCTATTAATTAGTGCTAATTTAAACCTAACTAAAGTGTCAGGGGGTGTGGCCCACATGTCAGTCTCTCAGGGCCTAAATAAGTTTAGTTTGAAACTAAACTAATTTAACAGGGGTTGGCCCCACCTGTCATTGGCTCATAAAACTAAGCACCGTAATTAGCACTTAATTAACAACCTAAGCTAAATTAGTCCAACGCCGGCCCCACCTGTCATTGACACAAAGGGGGGGTCCAGCCGTGGTCAAAGGTGGTCAAACCCACCAGCGGCTCGATGCCGGCGAGGCAAAACACGGCGGCGGTGCTCGGGTTTTGCCTACAGGCCGCAGTTTGAGCCGCGGTTGGGCTCTACGGCGAGCTGCGGCTCATGCGCATCTAGTGGAGGCGACGGTGGGTGCTGGGGTGGCCGGAATCATCGGCGGCAAGCTCAAAGGCGGCGGCCAGAATTCGGGCGTCGGCGAAACGACGCTACAGTGCACTGTAGGAGCAACTGGTGGGTGCTCTGGGCTCCTGGCGGCATGCTGAGCTTGGTGGTGTGCTCCGTTACGGCCCTAGGTGGCAGTGTGCACGGTGGCGACATGGTCGGCGGCGGTGAGCTCACGGTCATGGTGGGGATCGGGGCTAGAGCACGCGCGGGAGTGAGGCAACAGGGGGAGAAGAAAGAGGAGCTCACGGCGAGTGCAGCGGTGGCTTCAGCGAGCTCGGGGAGGCGGCGGACGTCGCAAATCGACGGCGAGGTCGCCGGCGGCCGGAGGTTGAAGACGAGCACGGTGACGACGAAGCAGATCCTCCCGGCGTCCCATAGCTCTGTGGAGAGGACGAGGAGGACGCGGCGGTGCTTCTGAGCTCCTCGGCAGGGCGAGGGGTGGCCTGTAGCCATGGCTACGGCTAGCGGCGGCGACGGTGGCGTTCAGCCAAGGCGACGAGGGGCCGGGGAACGAGGGCAAAGTGAGTGCGGGGAGGTGAGATGGAACGAGGGGGCCGTGGACGTCTTCGTGGCACGACCAGAAGGTCGGAGGCGTCACGGTGGAATCAGGAGGTGGCTGGCGTGCCGCGGGCACGCGCCCTCCGTCCCTCTGGTGAGAGGAGGGGGGTGACTGGCATTGGCCAGTTGGGCTAGGCCGTGCTGGGCCACCAGGTAAGTTAGCCCAGGTAGGTGTTCTCTCTCTCTCTCCTTTTCTAATTCGGTTACTGTTTTCTAATTTTTACATTTGTTTTGGCTTTATTAAAAATGCCAGAGCATTTTCAAAAATCATGAAACCAAGCATGGCTACTTTTAGAATAAATCCAACAGTAAACATTTTAGTTTATGATTATTTGAGCATTTAAAATAATATATAATATTTGAATGCCCAATGCAAATAAGGTATGATTTAATTCAGTGCCCAAAATATTCCACAAAAATGTTCACTATTTTTGGTTTGGTCTCAAAGCCTTGCCAAAATTATCAACATTGATGAAGGTATTTTGGGTCATTGGAAATGATTTTATTCTTGACCCTAGTTGAATTCATTTGGTGCTAGGGTTTGAACATCCCCATTTCCAGTTTTCTCAGGAGATTAAACATGATGCACGTGAAGACCAAGCAAGACAGGCAAGGGCTGGTCTAGGGCTGTGACATTTATCCATTCAAATAATGTTCTTGTGTATCAGACGTTCAAAAGGAAGAGGGCGATTGCTGGTCGTGGAGGAGCACAAGCGAAGTATTTGGAAAAGGTAGTGGCACCTGATAAATCAAATAGCCCATTAGGTGTAGTTGCAATGTCACCTAACCCACAAAACACACCAACTCTAGCAAACTCTAGCCCTACTACACAGGTCATTTCTGATGCCCCAACTCAGCAGACTGCAACTGTAGCAAACATTATGATTATGCCAGTTGACATAGCACCAGCTCTACGACGCAAAACCCCCATTCCAGCAAAGAGTACACCAAATCCAGTTGCCAAATCCATTTTCCAATCAGAGAGAGCCCAAATTGCAGCAAATAGGACCCCTGTTCCATTTATTCCCACTTTAGAAGAAAAAGCTTATATTGTTGTCAAGAACTTTGTGCGCATCTTTCCTTCATGGAAAGATTATACCGCAGACACAGAACAATTTCCAGTCTTCCTCCGCAACTTACGCGTAAGTAATGTACTAATGTTATTCATTGTCATTGCTGCATATGTTTCTGCTGACAGAAGACACAAGATTTCATTCTTTTAAATAGGTGAGGACCAAACTGGATTATGAAGACGAGCAAGGGTTGGTTGCGCTTTTCGAGCACTCATTGATGAAGCATCGTTCCTACCTGAGGCAAGCGCTCTTCGATGGCAAGCCTCTAAATGAAATTTCTGTAAAGTATACGGTGCTACATTTATCTGACGGTGACTGGAATAATCTTGTTAGACATTGGTCTCAGCTGCAGCGTAAGGTACTATCTATGATATCACATCACAATTTGAACTACATTTCTGCATTTGCCTTAACGTCTCACTTGTACGAAAACTGTTAGCACACGGACATTCATTCTCAAGGGACCACAGAATCTCGCAACTATACTGCACATTGCATTGCTCTTGTGAGTACCTCTTGCCCTGTATGACCATACTTACTTTCATAGTTGTTTGATTATGTAGCATCACTGCACATGTTAGCCTCGTTATCGTCCATTTGGTGGACATTATAAGATCCGTATGGACTCTTACATAAATTTAGAATCAACCCAATGCTTTTGAAGAGGTTTAGCTCTCCAGTCCTCTTGTAAGGACTGAACGTCGTCTATCACTGTACTTACATTAATAGCTACTCCCTCCGTCCCATAATATAAGAACGTTTTGTACAGTACATAAGTGTTCAAAACACTCTTGTATTATGGGAACAGGGATTGGTTCATTGTGTAGCATCCTACATCTTATGTCCCTCGCCCACCATTTACTAAAAAAGATCTGATCTATATTTAATCTTACCAAAAAGTAGAATACACAGACAATGCCAGTGCAGAAGTGTAGCCCATTGCTCTTGTCAGTACATTTTGTCCTGTAATGCTTGTACTTCCAGAGATTGGTAGTCGATTATGTAGCATCAATCTGCATCTTATATTCATCATCCTCTATCCCTTCCAGTATTATCATATCTATAATTACTCTCTACAATATGTAGAGTACAGGCAATGCTTATGAAGAAGATTATGTGCTGAAATTCTTGAGTTATCCTTCCCTTGACATGGAGAAGGGCAGTATAAAGCCGGTGTTAATTGTTAATGTAAGTCAGTCCTTCTAAAGACTTTATCCTCAACTTATGTTTAATTTGCTCATACTCCCTATCGTTTACTACTGTTTAGTTTGTTGTTTCTACCAAAATGCATGTTCGCAAGAACCGTAAGTTCTAAGTTTTACTTGTAAAACCAAATTCCTTATTCATACCATGCACATTACTCAATACTCCCTATATGTATGCTTGTTTTTGTGGATATATAATTCAGTGTGTGGTGAAGCAGCCCACGTTTGCACCTTGTCATCTCATGTTTTATCTTACTGATGTGGCTGATGATATGAACAACATGCCATGCACATTAACCAAAAATAGATACAATGATTTTCTTTGCCCTTCATCTATGCTTGTTATGTTGACATGGTAATCCAGTAGTGTGGTGAAGTCCTCACATTATGAACAATGCAAAATTATCCTATTGATATTTTGAACTTACTCTTTATTTTCTAATTTGAAATTGGATGGAATTGACAGCACAGTTATCATGTTTGTTTATACACGTGCAAAACCTGTCATCTCTCTGCTTTGTTTCAGGGTGATATGCCTGATGGCATGCACAAGTCTGCTGAAGGTTGTGTGACAAACCCAACATATATTGCAGCAAAGAAGGCAAAACATCTTGAAGATAGCGAGACAACCCCAAAGTCTTGTCTTGATGCAGTGTTCAAGTTACTTGAGACTAGCAGTCAGACAAGCTCATAGAATTCGTTGTCTGAATCAGTTCGACTTCTTCAGTCCCAAGTTCTAGCAGAAAGGCATTCTGCAACTCAACTTCGACTTGAAGTCATATATCTAAGAAAAATTGCGGAGAACACCAATGGGAACCTCATCGCTAAACAACTACACCTGGAAGCTATGACCGACATGCTAGGCCGGTCTCACAGCCTTGCTCAGCAGCTTGCACAGCAGTTCCCGCGCAAGGCTAACCTTTCTTGAACTATCTTGGAAGTGGTCTCGGTTCAGAATTATTTTGTTACCCTGCAATGGTGCCCAATTTTTGTAATCTGCCTCTTCGTTGCCTGTTATGATCACTGGTGGCGAACTTCGATGCCGAGTGGATGTAATCTAACATAAATCATTTATTGTATACTGTAGGTTTGTCCTTAATTCTTACTAGTTACTGCCATCATTCGCTATCTGAAAAAAAATCAGATGTAGTCGACCGGGCCGAAACATCCGCCTCTAATGGGCCTGGTGTTTAGCGGGCCACAATCGGGCCGGCCTGCATCTTTCTTGGGCCCGAATCATTGGGGCCTTCACACTTTGCGTGAGGCCCACAACTTACACCGGCCTATATTTTAGTTGGGCCTTTTGTGGACCCAGCGCTTAGTTTGGCCCAGGTAGCGTTGGGCAATTAACAGGCTGAATATTGTACTGGCCTGTTACGGCCCAGATGAAGCCATGGGCCTTTAGCAGGCCGAAATGCATATTGGGCCTCAATTTTCACTAGTCGTCGACGGGCCTTCAGCAAGCTGAAATGTAGACGGGGCCTTTTTGGGCCCAGTTATATCACGGGCAGTTAACAGGCCGAAACATATCTCGGGCCCTAGTTGACCCACTGATATCATGGGCCTTTAAGAGGCCCAAAGTCACGTTGGGCTTAACTGTTGCAACCTTTATCACGGGCCGTTGTGGGCCCGATGTCCTGTCGGACCATATATGGCCCATGGGCAGCACGGGCCATTCCCAGGCCGGAAGTGACACCGGGCTAAAATGGGCCCATCTCTACATCGGGCCTCTAACAGGCTGAAAGTCACTGGGCTGTATTTGGGCCCAAATATTCGGCGAAAAATTAACAGGCCAGATCTGGCTTCGTGCCGTAAATGGGCCCAAATATTCGACGAAAAATTAACAGGCCAGATCTAGCTTTGGGCCGTAAATGGGCCTTTATTAAGCAGGCCGTTATTGGGTTGGCCCACTAGTACCTGAGTAAGTACTACGGGCCTTTGACTGGGCCGGCCTTTTTAACCTATATGGGCCTCTATTGGGCCATGCCACGTGTCGACGTATCATAGGCCAAAAGACATCATGGGCCATACATGGGCCGGAAGTTAAAATGGGCTGGAATTATATTGGACGGCCCAGATGACGCTAGTGGGCCTAATTCAGATAGGCCGTAAACGGGCCCTAGGTTAGCGGGCTATAAATGGGCTATATGGGAACACGTTGTTAACAGGCTTGCCGTGGGCCGGCCCGCCACCTTTTGACCAAGTCAAATGGGCCGGCCTTTTGACAGGAATGGGCCTCTGTTGGGTCGTGCCACGTGTCGACGTATCATAGGCGCTTTGTGTCCAATGAGTGGATGACATCTGTCCCAACGGTGAGCCGACACGTGTTTCCCCCAGCCATTGATGATTTTGCACGTGGAAAATCCCCATTGGTCGGGGCTGTTGACGGGTTATTGGATCCAAAACCGGACCCGATAGCTTAACAGCGTTCCGTTACGGTGGATGCCACGTGTCGGTCACCCTTGACGAAAGCACTTATCTGACGCGCGATATATCGTCATGGAAGTGGACACTCCCGTGATGACAATTTTGGTAATGTCATGGAATACTTCTACGACAGCACAGGTATGACTATCTTGATTTTGTCATAAAATCTTCATGGATGTACATGCATGACAGAAAACGTGACCTACTGTGACAAACACGAATCATCACGAAAGTGTTTTTTTTTGTAGTGTAGGTTCGAACTCTAGGGTGCCTGCGAAGACCTCAACCTTGCCTATCTATCTACTCGTCGTCTCACCAACTAGCACGATGAACTGGAATGTAAAAGAAACAAGAGGCAGTTTATCCTAGTTCAGGCCACCTAGTGGTCAGTGGCCCTACTCTAGCAGTATGATGGATTAGCCTCGAGATGGGATATGGATGAACTAGTATAATGGGTGAACGACCTCCGAAGGAGAGGTGTTCTTGCTAGGTGGTGGAAGAGAGGGTCTAAATGATCCGTTGCCTCGTTGGATGGTGGTTATCCTGCTTATATAGTGGCCTTGGTCCTCTTCCCCTAAATGTTTGGCGGGAAGGGATCCCACAACGGCCAATTTTGAAGGGGGGCAACTAGTACATCTTATCCTGACTAAAGGTGGTCTTTGCCTACAAAGCATCTGATCCTGACACCATGGTGGTCTCGGTGATGACCTCCTTCCCGATGTACTAGCAGTCTTGGTCTAGTTGCACTGGAATGGAAACCATTGGCAGATTCCTCAGGACTCCGCGTCTGAGCCCGCTTACTTAGCACCAAAGAGGAAACTGTTGTACTGCGCCCGCTGGCGCCCGCCTGGCCTTGGTCATCATGGCTTGCTTCATGCAAACCTCGTGAGGTGGGTGGTTGCATAGAGTTCTCCGCTCCTCAGGAGCCAGCCAGCCGAGGCTGCCCCTTCCGGAGGTCTTGATGTCGTCCTCCCCACGAGGCTTGTTCCCTCGCGAGGGTCTTACCAGGCCTGAAAAGGTGCCACGTCATGGGCCACAGGCAGGCAAGTCTGGGTACCCTGGTTCCCAGAACGCCGACAAAAACACTCTAGCAAAGGAAAGCATGGTAAATTCAAGAGAAATGCAACCAAGAAAGAAAACACTAGAAAACTTCATCTAGAGGAGGGGGTCAGCGACAAAGTCACCTATGTTAGAGTATATTTACTTAGGAGTCAAGTGAGATCACTTGATCATAGGTCATACTCATTGTTAAGCTCAAAATGGGTTTGCCATTCTTCATTTAAGTGTTTTGATATATTCACATCCTATTGAGTTTCTTTAACTCATGACTTATGCTTCTCTAAGATGGTAAATAGATACCTTGGGTTTGTTGTTGAACTTGATCATGTAGTTGAACTTGTGGTGAATGCTGAATGTTGATGTTCACCATCAAGAGTTGGGAGCATCCCTATGATTTTGAAGCTCATCTTAATACATGGGTTAGCTTGCAAGGAATAACTATTGTGTATCCAAATTGACAAGAGTGAAGTTCATTATATAAATATTGTCAAAGGATATGTTGAGTGGAGTCTTGTTCCTTGATCTCAACAGCCAAAACATAGATACTTGGTGATGTAGAAATTTCTCAAGATGTGAATGATTTGCAATCTCATAGAATGAGGCTCATCCAAGTACCTACAAGGATTTAATAACATGCAAGGGTGCAAATATATCCACGAAAAATGATCATCATCATAAGAGGAACATCAAGGATTAGTCACATAGGCTCATGCCTTGCATGTATCCAAATGGAATCACTATTCCAAATTTGAGGCATCAATTGTATTCAACTCATACTCAAGCGACAAAATATCTTTTCATCAAGAGGTTTTGTGAAGATATCCACCAGTTGTTTGTTGGTACGAACATGCTTAAGATTGATATCTCCTTTAGCAACATGATCACAAATTAAATGGTGATGAACTTCAATATGCCCAGTTCGTGAATGTTGCATGGGGTTGTGTCCTTTTAATAGCACTCTCATTGTCGCAAGGTAATGGAACATGTCTCACATGTATCCCATAATCTTTGAGAGTTTGAGTCATCCAAAGTAATTGAGAACAACATGATCCCGCGTCAATGTATTCCGCTTCGACGATGCATAATGATACCGAGTTTTGTTTCTTGGAGGACTGAGAGACAAGAGATCTACCGAGAAATTGACATGTACCCGAAGTGGACTTTCAATCAACCTTATCATCGGCATAGTCCGAGTCAGAATAGGTGACACGATCAAAAGATGACCTCTTAGGGTACTAAATGCCAAAATTTGGTGTATGAATTAAGCATCTCACTATCCTTTTCACAGCTTTAAGATGACATTCTTTCGGAGCAGCTTGGTATCGTGCACACATGCACACACTTAGCATAATATCGAGACCGGAGGCACAAAGACACAATAATGAACCTATCGGGACCTAGATCCTAGGTCACAACAATCTAGCATATAACACATCATATCACTTTGTGGCCTCACGCACGGTAACCCACGGGTGCCACCTTACCTGGGGTGGGACTATTTGCTCCTTTTGGATCACGTATATGATAATGTCACTAGTATTCATATGACAGAGAACCCGGGCTGACATGACTAGTCATAAACCCAAAGTGGTAGTAAATTACAAGGACATGCATACATGACCCAACAATGCACATGTCGGTCAACAGCGAGTGTAACCGTGTTGTAGCAAGCTAACAGGACTCCGGTAAACACCGGGTGACATTTCCTCGAAGGGACAGACACAAGAGCTAGGAAGGAAACCTTCCGGTCAATCCATGTGTTCCGGAGCAGTAGCAAGCTACCATGGCTCAGTGGAAGCACTAGGAGGCATTTCCCCATAAGATAGGGTACCAAGAATAAACAACTAGGTGTTGAATCCCACACATACCAAGCATTTCAATAGCATACACATAATATGCTCGATATCTGTAAATACAACATGGCATCACAATGAAACTCAACGACTCAAAGTATTTATTTATAAGGCTTCGAAGAGCCATACATTACATAATATTCAATCATGGGTCTCATGACACAACATACAGAGTCATCAATGGCAGCCACCTGGTACAGCTGATATCTCGTGGACATGATTACGTTCACCATCGACCGCAGGTAAACCAAGCATCGACGACGACCTTAGACCTTAGGACGGCGGCCCCGTTGCATGGGGGAGGCCTGGCCCCAGGCCCCCTCCGCACAACCCAGGGCAAAGCACCGACGCAGCGGCGGCGCGTGCCACTCGGAGGTAGGCCCCTGCCGGGGCAGGCGCCGGCGAGCCCTACCCCACGGCAAAGGGCCTGCCATCGCCAAGGCACCGCCAGTGTCCCCCTTGCCCCTTGGCCTTGTCTTGGTTTCTGGACTCCCCGATGATGGTAGGGGGGCGCAGGGCGGGGCCCTGTCCAGGCGCCAAAGACGTTCATGAAGATCTCCGCCCGTGACACTCTCACGTAATAATGAGTGGGGCTATACATGCCCCGGAGTCTCCTGAGTGCCACCCTTGGGCCTCAAGGGGGCTGCACCCTACGTCCAAGTGGAAGCACCATGCTCCGTGCTAGCCGTCGACACTGACCCCCAATGACTATGCCCACGCCCAGTGGAAGCACTTAGCATCGCGCTGTTGGGAAGACAAAGACTAGCCTAGGTGCTGGACTAGGTTGTTGGTTCTTTTTCGTTTGCCCTCTTTGTGTAGCTTAATTCGCTTTCTTTTTGGAGTAAAACTTGGAGTTTCGTGTTCTTGGCAAAGAAAAAGGGTGGTTTTTTCCTTGATTCATAGCGTTTTTCTGCTTTTTGTTTCCGTCTAAGAACATGGGGCTCAGCCTGTTGCCCACCCCCGTAAGCGCCTCATGAGCAGGGGCTGGGCATGCTTTGCGCACCACGCGTGCTGGAGCTGCCTCAAGCGGCACTCGAACGACCGTCACGGGGTCACTGTGCACGCACCTCGCCAAGGCTTGGTACTTAGCTCCTCACCAGGCGCTTTAATGCCCCGGATGTAATACTTTCCCTTTTGGGCATATAATATATTTCCGGCTTCATCTATTCCATTCCGGGTTCTTTGTCTTTTGGGTTTTTGTCGTTTTGTTGTGTGAGTGTGTGGCATTCATTCATATCATGTAGTCATGTGCATCGCATTGCATTTGTGTTGTTGGTTGCATCCGGTTCCATGCGTTCCTTCCTGTTGTCCGTTTCGCGTTCCGGAGCTCCCTCACGTGTCCGTGGCGTCCCGTAGGCCTACTTTGGTGTTAGGCCGTGTAACGTTACCGGTGTGGCGCGAGACTTGTCGTGTGTTGTTGTGTTAGGACCCCGATCCTAAGTCACACCGATCTAGCTGTAACACGTCATATCACTTTGCGGCCTCACGCACGGTAACCCCACGGGTGCCACCTTACCTGGCCCGGGACCGTTTGCGCATTTTGGCACGCATATATGACAGTGTCGCTAGCATCCATATGACAGAGAACCCGGGCCGACATGGCTAGTTATAGACCAAAAGTGGCACTAGATTACAGAGACAGGCATCCATGACCCAGCAACGAACGTGTCGGTCATCAACGTATGAACCCAAGTCGTAGCAAGCTACATGGACTTAAAGGAACAACGCGTGACATTTCCCCTAAGGGACAGACACAGGAACGAAGAAGGACACATGCCGGCCAACCTACGTGTTCCGAGCAGTAGCAAGCTACCAAGGCTCATTGGAATCACTAGGAGGCATTTCCCTGTAAGGTAGGCTACCAAAGGAAAACAACTAGGTGTCGGATCCAACACATACCAAGCATTTCAAACATACATGCAATATGCTCAATATGTGCAAATACAACATTGCATCAAAACAGAACTCTATGACTCAAATTACTTTATTTAAAAGGCTCCAAGAGCCATACATAACATATCCATACAGGTAGGGGTCACATGAACTAACACTCAAGTCATACAGTCATACAAGCACAAGCGGAAGCTACATGTCTGAGTACAGACAACTTAGAAAATAAAACAGGCTTGGTGTAGCCTGACTATCTACAAGGCCCTTCACAAGCTCCAGATCTCCGTCTGGGTGTCAAGCTACTCGTCGACGTCAACGTCTATGTAGAACCCATCAGCAGGGGCAGGGTTCTCCTCTGCAACAGTTATTAAGCAAACATGTGTACAAAGGTACTCAGCAAGTCTTACCACAGAACCTATCATACAAGCAACATTATCAAGGGGGTAGTGGAGTTCATAGCAGAATGCCAGCTTTGACCTTGGGTAACCTATACTACAACACTCAACGGATTGCAAGATGTTATTACGAACATGAGTCCACTACTCACCACATCAATACACTACCGAGGATTCTCTTCCGTCATCCTACGGAAGGGCCATCCACGGCACTCACGCTTATTTTGAGGCTTTTAGTAGTATCCATCAACTTGTCTATGAACTGTAAGAGCAACCAAGTAGTCCGTACCGCGAACAACGGCTATTCGAATAGATTGATAACCCTGCAGGGGTGTACTTCTTCACACATGTTTTCACCACTTAGCGTCTGCACACGACATGTGCTCGGCAGACTTCAAGCGAAAGCCGACGTGGGTGTAGACCACGACCTAACCAACCACTCAAGTCTCTCGTCCAGGTTTATCGCCTATTTGGGTTTCATCCGTGGGGAGATCCGGCCGGGGCGTCGCTCACGGCCCCAAACGATGTGTACAGGGTTCCCGAGTCACCAAACGGGCAACCGATACACCGTGCCACGTACCTGTCGCATCACAGCCAACCCCGAGGGTCAGCGCTGTGCACGACCTCCAGTAAACTATAAACACCAGAAACTAGTTGCAACTACTGGATAGAGTACAAGGGCAGTCAATAAGTCGAGCGGGGTCATATTTCAGGGCCCAATGTGTGGTAGTAACTGTAACTTGGGTCACACACACAGATCTCGGGTCCTATGGACGATTCCAATGAAACAACCCACCACGTACTCCTACATGGCCTTTCATCGATACCTTTACCAAGCGTATTCCACACTTCCTTCTCTTAATCGATATGATCATTTCACTCTGATCCATCACCCAGATGAACCAGACCAGACACAACTCTAAGCATAGCAGGCAACATAAGCAAATAGCATGGTGGATCACACATCACATGGCTCAATCAACTCCTACACATGCTAGTGGGTTTCAACTATTTACTGTGGCAATGACAGGTCATGCAATGGATAGGGTTCAACTACCGCAGCAAGTAGCAGTTCACACGCTGTTGCCTTAATGCAGTAAAAGAGAGCAGGAGCGAGAAGACTGGGTTTGTATCGGAATGATCAATGATTGCTTGCCTGACAAAGTAGTTGTTGGGTACTGCTCTTCAACTGGATACGCAGCAGTATCCTCGGGAGCAGGACCTAACACAGAGAATACCGGCGATACAATTATTAACAAACAAATGCAACAATATGACGCATGCTCATAACATGGCAAGATGCATGTGTGTTGGCTAATGCAACTAAACCCAGAAGGGTTTGAACCTATTTGAATCAAAGATTCAAATTGAAGTTCAAACTATTATTTAAATAAGTGCATTATCATGTTTTTGATGTATACAGCAAGTTAACTTGTTCAAACATGCATGAAACCAGTGCCATTGGAAAGATTGGATTTTTCTGATCATTTTTCATATATAAATCTTTTCCATCTGAGCTATGGTTGATTTTATATGATTTTTAGAAGTTTTGGGTATTTTCTGGAATTTCCTGAATTATTTATAAATCTAAAAATCCCAGAAAAACCTTTACTGCGTCAGCATGACATCATGCTGACGTCAGTCAGTCAACAAGGCCGGTCCAAGTCAAACCTGACCGGTGGGTCCCTCATGTCAGTGTCTCAGGAGCTAATTCCGGTCATAACCAGGGTTGACTGGGTTTGACTAAACAAAGGGGGCCCACTGTCAGTGACTGTGGTGGTTAATCTAATTATTGTTAGCTCCTAAACAACAGGCCACGTCAGCCCGCCGGAGTTTGGCCGGCGGCGACCATTTCGCACGGCGGTGACTCATCGGAATCCTTGTTCCGGCAACCATTTGCCGCGCGGATGGGCTCTGTGTGCTCCTGGTGATGCACCGCATCCAACGGTGCCACTGGTTGGTCGAAAGGTCGCCGGAGTTGACGGCGACGAGCTCGTCCGCGGCGGTGCTCGCACGGAGTTGGCCGGGATGGTGTTGTGGTGCATGATAGGAGGAGTTAAAGCTGGCGTTTGCTTGCTGGTGATCTACTGATCCTAATGGCGTGCTCAGCCACAAGGCACGGTGCCTATGGCCACGGCGGCGAGTTGGCCGGCGGCGGTGATCTTCGGTCAGCAAGGGGGCGGCGGCTACAAGGCACAAACGGGCCCGTGGAGAGGGGGGTTCGAAGCGTGAGCTCACAGCGGTCGCAGAGGGCGTCGAAGCGAGCTCGGGGAAGGTCGGACGACGGCGTACGGGCGGCGGCGATCTCCGGTGCCGAAGGTTGAAGACGACGGCGGGGAGGGCGTTGCGGGGCTTCTGGCGTCGTGTGCGTCGGTGGGGAGCTTCGGGGCGATGCGGCGGAGCTAGTGGTGCGTCGGGAAGGCGAGGGAGTGGCGTAGGGCGCGGTGGCAGCGATCGACGGCGACGAGCTCGCTCGGGGGAGCTCGGCGGAGGGGAGAGAGGAGGGGGAAAGACACGGGGGAGAGGGGAAACGGTCGAGGGGTCTGCGTGGCGTCGTCCTAGTCCATCCAGAGGGTCGAGGGGCCAGCCAGGCAGGCAGGAGGTGGCCGGCGCGTCGGCGGCGCTCGCCACCGAGCTGCTTCGTGCGCTGGCGCGGCGAAGAAGACGGGGATGCCCTTGGTGGGCTGGGCCGTCTGGGCCAGCAGGTAAGTGGGCTCAGGTAAAACTGCTTCTTCCTATTTTTTTCTATTTACTTTTCTGTTTCATTTCTTTTGCAGCTTTGTTCAATTAATAAAAATGCCAAAACATTTTTATAACTCATGAAACTTGTCATGCCCACTGTATATAATATGAACAGTATGAAACATTATAGTTCATGATTATTTGAGCATTTAAAATATTTTTAAGTATTTAAATGCCCAAATACAAATACCATATGATTTAATCCAAAGTCCTAGAGTGTCCTAGAAAATTGTGCACCATTTTTGGCAGAGGTTTAAGACAAAGGCAGAAATGATGAACATTTTTGAAGGGCATTTTGGGTACATTGGAAAATATTTTATCAAACCCTAGTTGTTAGGAGAGGGGTGCTGGGGTTTTCTGTTAATCCCATTTCAAGTTTCTTTAAAAAAAGACATGATGCACACTCTAGCTAGGTACTAAAGCAAGTGCTAACTAGGAATGTGACAACTCACCCCCACTTGAAAGAATCGCGTCCGGAGATTCGGGTTCCTCCGGAAAGAGGGTGGGGTACTCAAGTCGAAGACGATCCTCCCTTTCCCAAGTAGCTTCACTCTCGGAATGATGTGACCATTGAACCTTGAGAAATTTGATATTGTGGCGTCGAGTGGTGCGCTCGGTTTGATCAAGAATACGAACAGGGTATTCTCGATATGTGAGATTGTCCTAGAGATCAAGCGTTTCGTGGTTCACTCCGCGGATAGGATCCGAGAAGCAACGCCTGAGTTGAGAAACGTGGAAAACATCATGAACTCTGGAGAGGTGCGGAGGTAGTTCCAGTTGGTAGGCAACTTCTCCTCGTTTGGCAAGAATGCGAAAAGGACCG
This sequence comes from Secale cereale, assembly GCA_902687465.1. Taxonomy (NCBI): domain Eukaryota; kingdom Viridiplantae; phylum Streptophyta; class Magnoliopsida; order Poales; family Poaceae; genus Secale; species Secale cereale. The sequence continues at coordinate 384,862,694 of LR738715.1, read as the reverse complement.
ATGAAACGAGGGGCCAATTTGCCTTTGATACCGAAGCGATGGGTTCCCTTAAGAGGAGTAACCCGAAGGTAAGCCTTATCGCCGACTTCAAAAGTCACAGCCTTATGATGACTATCATATTGGCTCTTCTGGCGACACTGGGCTATTTTCAATTTCTCACGAATGATGCGAACTTGCTCTTCTGCTTCCTAGATCATATCCGGGCCAAAGAATTGTCTTTCCCCGGTTTCTGACCAGTTAAGAGGTGTTCGACACCTTCGTCCATATAGAACTTCGAAGGGAGCTTTGCCCAAGCTGGCTTGATAACTATTGTTATAAGCGAATTCGGCAAATGGAAGACATTTTTCCCATTCCATACCGAAAGAAATGACATAGGCTCGAAGCATGTCTTCCAGAATTTGATTGACTCGTTCCACTTGACCACTTGACTGGGGATGGAAGGCGGTACTGAAGGAGAGATGAGTTCCCATAGCATTCTGGAAACTTCCCCAAAATCGTGAAGTGAAAAGACTTCCACGGTCTGAGTTAATCTCCAATGGCACACCATGAAGTGATACTATTCGAGAGACATATAAGTCTGCTAGCTGGCTAGCGGTAATACTCTCGCGAACAGGCAGGAAATGAGCTACTTTAGAGAGGCGGTCGATAATGACGAAGATAGCATTATTCCCTTTCCTGGACCTGGGAAACCCGGTAATGAAGTCCATACCGACTTTGTCCCATTTCCATTCAGGAACAGCTAAAGGTTGAAGGGTGCCAGCAGGCCGTTGATGCTCTGCTTTGACCCGACGACAAACGTCGCAGTTAGCAATGAATTGAGCGATTTCTCTCTTCATCCTAGTCCACCAGAATCTCTGGCGTAGATCCTGATACATTTTGGTACTACCGGGATGAATCGTGAGAGGAGATTCATGAGCCTCCTTAAGGATTAACTGCCGTAGATGGTGGTTCTTGGGAACCACTACACGGTTCTCAAAGAAAACAACACCTCGATCATCCATAGAGAAACTTTTAGCGAGTCCGCTAGCAATGTTCTCTTGGAGTCGGGTTATACCTTTATCACGCTTCTGGGCAGCTATAACTTGATCCATAAGGGTAGGTTTCGCCACCAAGGTGGAAAGGAATCCTCGAGGAACAATGTGAAGGTTAAGCTTACGGAATTCCTCGTGGAGAAGTGGTTGACTTTGTTGTAACATTAAATTGTTACAATATGACTTACGACTTAGTGCATCAGCCATGACATTGGCCTTTCTAGGAGTGTAAGTGATTCCTAAGTCGTAGTCTGTGAGCAACTCAACCCAACGTCTTTGCCTGAGATTCAAATCCGGTTGGGTGAAGATATACTTCAAACTTTGATGATCAGTGAAGATTTCACAGCGATTACCAAGAAGGTAATGTCGCCATGTTTTGAGTGCATGGACTACAGCTACAAGCTCTAGATCATGAGTAGGATAGTTATCCTCGTGTGGACGCAATTGTCGAGATGCGTATGCAATCACTTGACGATCTTGCATGAGAATGCAACCTAGTCCTTGTCGCGAGGCGTCGCAATAGATTATAAAATCCTTGGAAAAATCTGGTGGTACCAGTACAGGTGCAGATGTCAGGCGTCTTTTCAGTTCCTGAAAACTGGACTCGCACTGTGGGGTCCACTCAAACTTTTTATCTTTCTTGAGGAGTTCGGTTAGAGGTTTAGCAACCTTGGAGAAATTCTCGACGAAACATCGGCAATAGCTCGCTAAGCCAAGAAAACTCCTAACTTGCTTGACCGATTCAGGGGGAGTCCAATCAAGTACGGCTTGAACTCGCTCGGGATTGACAGCAATACCCTTGCCAGAGATCACATGACCTAGATAGGTTACTTCTGGCAACCAAAATTCACATTTAGAGAATTTGGCATAAAGGCGGTGCTCTCGAAGTTTTGTCAATACCAGTCTTAAATGCTCGGCATGATCTTCCTTGTTCTTGGAATAGATGAGTATATCATCGAGGTATACCACGACGAATTTATCCAAATACTCCATGAATATAGAATTCATTAACCGAGAAAAGGTAGCTGGGGCATTGGTTAATCCGAAGGACATAACGGTGTACTCATATTGGCCATAACGAGTAACAAAAGCCGTTTTAGGAATGTACCCGTTCTTGATTTTGATTTGATGGTAACCAAACCTCAAATCCATCTTAGAGAAGACTGAGGATCCAGCGAGCTGATCATACAGGTCGTTGATCCTGGGGAGCGGATACTTATTCTTCATAGTGACCAGATTGACTGGTCGGTAATCTACAACCATCCGCTCCGTTCCATCCTTCTTCTTAACGAAGAGGACGGGGCAAGCCCAAGGGGAAGAACTAGGACGGATGAAACCTTTTTGCAAGGACTCATCGAGTTGTTTCTTTAGCTGAGCTAATTCTAGTGGTGCCATCTTATAAGGTCTCCTAGAGATTGGGACAGTTCCAGGGATAAGATCTATCACGAACTCAACATCTCTGTCAGATGGAATTCCTGGCAGTTCTTCTGGAAAAACATCCGGGAAGTCACGGACTACCGGGATATCCTTGAGTTCTGGTAGAGGGCTGGCATTAAGAGAGTAGAGCTGACGCTCAGCCATTCGAGTCAAGACATTGACTATCTTGCCGGATGGATGTGTAAGTTGAACGGTCCTAGTAAAGCAATCAATCTTAGCATAATGAGTTGTCATCCAATCCATACCCAAAATGATGTTTATGTCCGAGGACTTGAGAGCGATTAAAGATGCTAGGAATACAAGTCTATCGACAAGGATTTCATTTCCATGGCTTACCCTAGAGGTTTGCCACTTTGAACCAGGAGTTTGAATAACCATGGAAGTAGGCATGTCACAAAAAGTCATGTTGTGCAATCGAGCATAGCTCTCAGATATGAACGAATGGGATGCTCCAGTATCGAAAAGAACAGATGCCGGATGGCAGTTGACGAGAAGCGTACCAAGGACGACGTTAGGATCCTCATAAGCTTCCTCGGCAGAGACATAGTTGACATGACCACGTGTAGTGGGGATTGGCTTGACATAATTCACCTTGCCGGTTGGCTTTCCACGGCCAACGGTTTTTCCTGGCTGGTTCTGGGGACAATCACGCATGTAGTGTCCCGGTTCTCCACACTTCAAACATGTCACAGTGGTGGTGCGTGGAGCAAAGTTGGAAGGTGGTCCTCCATAGGTCTTAGCAGGTGCAAACTGTTGAGTTGGGAAAGGCGCCTCATAGGATGGCCTCGGGGTGTACTTGGGTGGCAGAGCAGTGTTAGGAACCCACACACGGCGCTTGTGAGAGCCAGAGCCGGATGAGGAACCAAAGTCTCGAGTATGCTTGCGGGTGGCCTCGAAGTCGGTCTGGCCTGTTTCAGCACTGATAGCCTTGTTAACCAACTTCTGGAAGGAAGTGCACTCGTGCAGACGTAGATCTCGGCGGAGTTCAGGGCTGAGTCCCTTGCGGAACCTCGCCTTCTTCTTGGCATCGGTGGATACTTCTTCAGGTGCATAGCGTGCCAGGTTACCAAACTCGCGACTATAGCCATCCACAGTTAAACGGCCCTGGGTGAAATTGCAGAATTCCTCCCGCTTGCGATCCATGAGACCTTCCGGAATGTGGTGTTCACGGAATGCCTCACTGAATTCAACCCAGGTAGTGACTTGGCCAGCAGGACGCATAGCTTCAAAGTTTTCCCACCAAAGACTGGCAGGGCCCTCCAGATGGTAGGCAGCGTAGATAACCTTGTCAGCTTCGGCCACACGGGCAGAGTGTAGCTTATGGGTGATACTACGTAGCCAGTCATCAGCATCCAGAGGTTCAGTGGAGTGATGGAACTTTGGTGGACACATCTTGATAAAGTCATTGATTGACACCACGTCATTCCTCTGGCGGAACCCAGTGTTCTGCTCTATGCGTTCCAGCAGACGGTTGGTCTCTCTCTTGTTCCGTTCTGCTTCAAGCATAACTTCCGCCAAGGAGGGTGGCTGGGGCAGATTCCCATCTCTAGCCCCACTAGCCTCACCCTGCTCCTGAGCAGCAGGAGTGTTGCGAGTGTTGACCATCCTAGGAAAACAAAACAACGGTTTAGACAAGGATGGCAAAAATTTGACATAGAAGTGCAGAATGTAATGGATGACACGGAATGCAAAGATGTTCATCCGTACGACATGGTAATATAGGAACTGCTATATATACACCAGTGGTCATACACACCATACAAAGTTTAGTACAAGCCAAGGCTAAAGTACAACTGCGGTGAAAGACGATACATCCATCAGAGGCATTCCAAGCTCCTATACATTATTTAACTACACCTCCGGAACTCAGTACACACTAAGTCATATTCCACAAGACGCGCAGGACTGTGGAGATACAACTACTACAATACTACTACTACCACGGTCTAGCTCAGACATTCGCATAGTAATCCTCATAAAGATTACCACCGTAGCCTGGAAGTGGAACAGATGGATCTTGGAACTCACGAGCGCTCGAAGGCTGTGGACCATAAGGACATGGATGTGGCCTCGGTCCCGATGCTGGTGGTAACCGACGCCCACGTGGAGGTGTAATACCCCCAACGTCACGCCAATCCATGCGATCAGGCAGACGAGTCCGCACGGGGTACAAATCCCGCATGTCCAGATATCCGGCGTGCACAGCAGGTGCAAGCCGTGTCAAAGTAGTCCAATGAGCGGCTCGAGTGTTATACAGCTCCATTCGGAGGGCACGGACCTCACGGTCCCTATCCTCCAGCATCTGAACAGTAGTCTGAAGCAGTGGCTCTCCATGAGCAGCATCAGTATACAGACCAGTGTAGTAGCCTTCCTCTCCGGGAAGTGAGGCTGGCGTGTAACAGAACTCAGTGTTCAGCAACAGGGCATGCCTAGCCCGGAGAATGGTCATCATTGAATAAGCGGCATCCTGCACTGCCATCTCGATGGTAATCCCGAGTCCATAAGACCAATGGATGGGATCATTAGCTCCGGGATATGAGGGGTATATCCGGACTGTGCAGAAATACTGACTCTGATTGAAATCCTGGTACTGTTCCTCCACGGTGTATTCAGGATACCAGCGATAACCGGTCTCGGTCAGCACACGGACTAGCATGGCCGTGTGACCGGGCACATTAATGCACCGAGTCAAACGAACCACTTAGTGAGGGATGCGGCCAGACATCTGAAACACGATATAATGCAAAGGCATTAGTGTTTCTGGAAGAAATCGGGCAGCATAACAACTGTAAATGCTCAAACAGAGATTTGAGACATCATACAAATGATAGCATAGCCACTCAACAATCCATATCAAGGTTCCGGTCCAACAATCATCATACTAAAAGGATAGAAACTGAACTGAGGCTTGAAACCAACAATCCTAAGAGTCTACGGATTAGTAACACGTGAACCTAATAAGGATAAGAGGCCTAGTCCTAATTCCCCGTAGAAAGAATAGACTGACTCAGATCAGAAGGGCATAAGGTAAAGGAGTAAAAGAGCCTTACGTTCCCTTCCACAATCAATTCCCCTACATATAACTAAGAATTTTTCTAGACTCAACATCGACCAGTTTGGCTTGAGAAACCTACAGGCAGTCCAGCTCTGATGCCAACGCTGTCAGGACCCCGATCCTAAGTCACACCGATCTAGCTGTAACACGTCATATCACTTTGCGGCCTCACGCACGGTAACCCCACGGGTGCCACCTTACCTGGCACGGGACCGTTTGCGCATTTTGGCACACGTATATGACAGTGTCGCTAGCATCCATATGACAGAGAACCCGGGCCGATATGGCTAGTTATAGACCAAAAGTGGCACTAGATTACAGAGACAGGCATCCATGATCCAGCAACGAACGTGTCGGTCATCAACGTATGAACCCAAGTCGTAGCAAGCTACATGGACTTAAAGGAACAACGCGTGACATTTCCCCTAAGGGACAGACACAGGAACGAAAAAGGACACATGCCGGCCAACCTACGTGTTCCGAGCAGTAGCAAGCTACCAAGGCTCATTGGAATCACTAGGAGGCATTTCCCTGTAAGGTAGGCTACCAAAGGAAAACAACTAGGTGTCGGATCCCACACATACCAAGCATTTCAAACATACACGCAATATGCTCAATATGTGCAAATACAACATTGCATCACAATAGAACTCTATGACTCAAAGTACTTTATTTAAAAGGCTCCAAGAGCCATACATAACATATCCATACAGGTAGGGGTCACATGACCCAACACTCAAGTCATACAGTCATACAAGCACAAGCGGAAGCTACATGTCTGAGTACAGACAACTTAGAAAATAAAACAGGCTTGGTGTAGCCTGACTATCTACAAGGCCCTTCACAAGCTCCAGATCTCCGTCTAGGTGTCAAGCTACTCGTCGACGTCAACGTCTATGTAGAACCCATCAGCAGGGGCAGGGTTCTCCTCTGCAACAGTTATTAAGCAAACATGAGTACAAAGGTACTCAGCAAGTCTTACCACAGAACCTATCATACATGCAACATTATCAAGGGGGTAGTGGAGTTCATAGCAGAATGCCAGCTTTGACCTTGGCTAACCTATACTACAACTCTCAACGGATTGCAAGATGTTATTACGAACATGAGTCCACTACTCACCACATGAATACACTACCGAGGATACTCTTCCGTCATCCTACGGAAGGGCCATTCACGGCACTCACGCTTATTTTGAGGCTTTTAGTAGTATCCATCAACTTGTCTATGAACTGTAAGAGCAACCAAGTAGTCCGTACCGCGAACAACGGATATTCGAATAGATTGCTAACCCTGCAGGGGTGTACTTCTTCACACATGTTTTCACCACTTAGCGTCTGCACACGACATGTGCTCGGCAGACTTCAAGCGAAAGCTGACGTGGGTGTAGACCACGACCTAACCAACCACTCAAGTCTCTCGTCCAGGTTTATCGCCTATTTGGGTTCCATCCGTGGGGAGATCCGGCCGGGGTGTCGCTCACGGCCCCAAACGATGTGTACAGGGTTCCCGAGTCACCAAACGGGCAACCGGTACACCGTGCCACGTACCTGTCGCATCACAGCCCACCCCGAGGGTCAGCGCTGTGCACGACCTCCAGTAAACTATAAACACCAGAAACTAGTTGCAACTCCTGGACAGAGTACAAGGGCAGTCAATAAGTCGAGCGGGGTCATATTTCAGGGCCCAATGTGTGGTAGTAACTGTAACTTGGGTCACACACACAGATCTCGGGTCCTATGGACAATTCCAATGAAACAACCCACCACGTCCTCCTACATGGCCTTTCATCGATACCTTTACCAAGCGTATTCCACACTTCCTTCTCTTTATCGATATGATCATTTCACTCTGATCCATCACCCAGATGAACCAGACCAGACACAACTCTAAGCATAGCAGGCAACATAAGCAAATAGCATGGTGGATCACACATCACATGGCTCAATCAACTCCTACACATGCTAGTGGGTTTGAACTATTTACTGTGGCAATGACAGGTCATGCAACGGATAGGGTTCAACTACCGCAGCAAGTAGCAGTTCACACGCTGTTGCCTTAATGCAGTAAAAGAGAGCAGGAGTGAGAAGACTGGGTTTGTATCGGAATGATCAATGACTGCTTGCCTGACAAAGTAGTTGTTGGGTACTGCTCTTCAACTGGATACGCAACAGTATGCTCGGGAGCAGGACCTAACACAGAGAATATCGGCGATACAATTATTAACAAACAAATGCAACAATATGATGCATGCTCATGACATGGCAAGATGCATGTGTGTTGGCTAATGCAACTAAAACCAGAAGGGTTTGAACCTATTTGAATCAAAGATTCAAATTGAAGTTCAAATTATTATTTAAATAAGTGCATTATCATGTTTTTGATGTATACAGCAAGTTAACTTGTTCAAACATGCATGAAACCAGTGCCATTGGAAAGATTGGATTTTTCTGATCATTTTTCATATATAAATCTTTTCCATCTGAGCTATGGTTGATTTTATATGATTTTTAGAAGTTTTGGGTATTTTCTGGAATTTCCTGAATTATTTATAAATCTAAAAATCCCAGAAAAACCTTTACTGCGTCAGCATGACATCATGCTGACGTCAGTCAGTCAACAGGGCCGGTCCAAGTCAAACCTGACCGGTGGGTCCCTCATGTCAGTGTCTCAGGAGCTAATTCCGGTCATAACCAGGGTTGACTGGGTTTGACTAAACAAAGGGGGCCCACTGTCAGTGACTGTGGTGGTTAATCTAATTATTGTTAGCTCCTTAACAACAGGCCACGTCAGCCCGCCGGAGTTTGGCCAGCGGCGACCATTTCACACGGCGGTGACTCGTCGGAATCCTTGTTCCGGCAACCATTTGCCGCGCGGATGGGCTCTGTGTGCTCCTGGTGATGCACCGCATCCAACGGTGCCACTGGTTGGTCGAAAGGTCGCCGGAGTTGACGACGACGAGCTCGTCCGCGGCGGTGCTCGCACGGAGTTGGCCGGGATGGTGTTGTGGTGCACGGTAGGAGGAGTTAAAGCTGGCGTTAGCTTGCTGGTGATCAACTGATCCTAATGGCGTGCTCAGCCACGAGGCACGGTGCCTATGGCCACGGCGGCGATTTGGCCGGCGGCGGTGATCTTCGGTCAGCAAGGGGACGGCGGCTACAAGGCACAAACGGGCCCGTGGAGAGGGGGGTTCGAAGCGTGAGCTCACAGCGGTCGCAGAGGGCGTCAAAGCGAGCTCGGGGAAGGTCGGACGACGGCGTACGGGCGGCGGCGATCTCCGGTGCCGAAGGTTGAAGACGACGGCGCGGAGGGCGTTGCGGGGCTTCTGGCGTCGTGTGCGTCGGTGGGGAGCTTCGGGGCGATGCGACGGAGCTAGTGGTGCGTCGAGAAGGTGAGGGAGTGGCGTAGGGCGCGGTGGCAGCGATCGACGGCAACGAGCTCGCTCGGGGGAGCTCGGCGGAGGGGAGAGAGGAGGGGGAAAGACACGGGGGAGAGGGGAAACGGTCGAGGGGTCTGCATGGCGTCGTCCTAGTCTATCCAGAGGGTCAAGGGGCCAGCCAGGCAGGCAGGAGGTGGTCGGCGCGTCGGCGGCGCTCGCCACCGAGCTGCTTCGTGCGCTGGCGCGGCGAAGAAGACGGGGATGCCCCTGGTGGGCTGGGCCATCTGGGCCAGCAGGTAAGTGGGCTCAGGTAAAACTGCTTCTTCCTATTTTTTTCTATTTACTTTTCTGTTTCATTTCTTTTGCAGCTTTGTTCAATTACTAAAAATGCCAAAACATTTTTATAACTCATGAAACTTGTCATGCCCACTGTATATAATATGAACAGTAGGAAACATTATAGTTCATGATTATTTGAGCATTTAAAATATTTTTAAGTATTTAAATGCCCAAATACAAATACCATATGATTTAATCCAAAGTCCTAGAGTGTCCTAGCAGAGGTTTAAGACCAAGGCAGAAATGATGAACATTTTTGAAGGGCATTTTGGGTACATTGGAAAATATTTTATCAAACCCTAGTTGTTAGGACAGGGGTGCTGGGGTTTTCTGTTAATCCCATTTCAAGTTTCTTTGAAAAAAGACATGATGCACACTCCAGCTAGGTACTAAAGCAAGTGCTAACTAGGGATGTGACATGTTGTGTTGTTGTGTGCAACCCGCCTGTCAAATCTCGTCGCGTTTGGAGTCCGTTTGCTATCCCAACAGCTATTCGTGTGGCCCCAAAGTGCCTCCACTTTGTGGCCCAAAAACACCCCCTCAGTCAGGCCACTAGTCTTCCCTAGGCCCATCCTGACTCCCCTCGCGATCGGATCCGTCGGATCGCGATCGGAGGGCTCCTAAACCACCTAAAAACCCTAACCCTAGCAGATCTGATATTAATAGACCCCCCTAGGTCCATTTTGGGCATCCCTAACCTCTAGCTTCTCCTCCCCTATTTTTTTGGATCCAACCAGCCCCCTCACTGCCACTTGGCTTCTCCCATCGAGCCTAGCCGCCGCCAGCGACTGGATCGGGCGGATCCAGCCGCTACCGAGCAGGGTCAACGCCAGCGACGTTTTCCCTGGCGACTGGATCTGGCACGTCGCCGATCTGGGCCTCTCCCGCGCCAGGTCCCAGGCCACTTCGCCGATCCACCTCGCCAGCTTCTCGCCGCTCCAGTCCCTCCAATCGCTGGACCACATCGCCACCTCCCGATCGCCCCGTTCTGCAGCTTCGAGGGCCCAGCCTCCGCAGCGCTGGCCGCCTCCTGCTGGGCCTCGCCTCCCGCAGCGAACCCGCGTCGCCAGGCCGCGCAGGCGCCAGCGGCCCAGCCACCTCCCTTGCCCCGAGCCGTCCGCTCTCCTCCGCGAGCCGCCAGGCGCCTCGCCTCCCTCCTTCGGTCGCCTGGGCCGGCCTCGCCGCCCGAAGGCCCAGTCGCCACCGCGCCTCCCTCCGCCTCCCGGCCCGCTCGTCCGCCCTGGGCCGCCGCCTCCGTCGCGGGCCGCCTCTCCAGCCACGGGTCTCCAGCGCCGGCCCGAGCCGCCGGCCCATCCCTCCGCAGCCGCACCAGATCCAGCCCGAGCCCCTGATTCCAGATCTGAGAAGTTTGCTCTTTTCTTCTAAGTCCCAGATCTGTTGTTGTCTGATGCTATTTTCAACTGCTGATAACTTTTAGTGTGGTGATCCGTTTTGCGCAAATAGCATGTCCAGACGTTCGAGGTGATTAGCACTACGTTTTATTTTTTGTGCCATGCATGTTAGAGATCATCTAGGTGCGTGTATTTCTGTTGCAAGAGTGCATCGTGTTAAAAACTGCTGCTATGTGATGTTTTATGCCATATTTGCTATGTGATATCTTTTAGCTCGTTTGTCCGAATGATGCAAATGACATGTCCACGTGTTCGTCTTGCCATGCTCTACATGTTTCTTGTATTAGGTTGCATGATAGATTTAATCTTGCCATGTATATCTTCGTTGCAAAGTGCCATGTGGCTGTGATGTTGTTTCACTTGTTATGAAATGTCATCTTGTTGAGCTCATTGCTATCGTTGTGTTTATCTCCATGATGCATGCTTGTGTGTTTCGGAATCACCATCATGGGTACTTTGATGTGGTGCTTACCACTTGCCATGTTTAGTTTCGAGGTGACTTAAACTTGCTCTTTTAGATGCCATGATGAAACTGCTGTTTTAACACTTCGTGGATTTCCACTAAGTCTGAAATCTGTAACGTTCCGATGCCATGTTTGCTTGCTGCTCTAGGTCAAACCATGATAGTTTTGGAGTGGATCTTGATGGTTCCTTGTAGTAGATATTGTTGGCTTTCCATTCATGTACTCACATGCTTCTTTAAGTGGCTGTAGAATGTTTATCTTTTGCTCCAAAGTTCCAATAAAATTCTGCTGTCAGAATTTTATTGTCAAGTTCAATATGTCCAAGCTTGTTGCTATTGATCCGTGGCTCCTTTGGGGGTGCACCTTTGGACTTGATTACTGTAGGATATGTCTAGTTTATGTTCATGCTCTTTGCCATGTTGTTTGAGTGTTGTAGCTTAATTATTTTGTGCTCCGAAGTTGCTATGTTGCTGTAATTTTCAGCTTTCGCATGTTTCTTGTTTCGGGCATAACTTTTAGCCCGTAGCTCCGTTTTCAGCGAGTCTTATATGAAACTTGATTGATTTTCTGTGTAGATTCATAATATCATATTGTTTTCATGTTTTGAGGTGATTTGCTTGAGTGCTATTTTCCGTGCTCCGTGTGCTCCCTTAGTGCATCCATCATGCATCCATCATTTTGGTGTGCGCATTGCATCTTGTTGATTCATGCCTTGTGTGATTGTATTGTTTAGAGCCGGAAGCTGAGACCGAGTACGAGTACGAGCACGAGGTTACCAACGAGGTTGAGCACGAGGACCCTTCTTACGATCCGAACGACTACACTTCAGGCAAGATGACCGAACCCTGATACCATTACTATTTATTTGCCTATTGCTAGTAGAATCGATCTATATTTTTGCCTCGATGCCCATGTCTTTCATGTCAGCCTCCTACTTGTAACCATTACCATGTTTAACCACCCTACCTATGCAAACCGTTGCTTGGCTAAGTACGCTTCACTCAGCCCTTCTTATAGCATTGCTAGTTGCAGGTGAAGATCGAAGATGCTTGCTTCATGTTGAAGTTTGTTGGGTTATATCACACTGTATAAATGCTTATAATGAAATCATCTATATATTGGCAAGGGTGGAAGGCTAAGCCTTTTTCTTGGTGATTTGTTCCACTCATGCCGTTAGGAACCGTTTAAACCGGTGTTATGTTCCTTGATTATTCGTTCCTAACACGGTTGGGGTGTATGGGACCCCCTCGATAAACCGCTAAGTGCTAAGTCTTTTCCAGCAAGTCCCAACATTGGTACTATTCGCCTAAACAACTAAAACTTTCCGAGGGAGTAATTAACCCGAGGCTTAATTAATTCAACCCCCCTGGGCCAGTGCTCGATGTGAGTGTTGGTCCAAACTAGAGTCGTGTGCGGGGCCCCCCTTGGCAACTTGGGTATTTCGGCCATTGTACGATGTGCTCATCCGGTCATGGCCTGAGACTAGATACGCGCGGCTACTATCAGGGTGTCGGCACGCTGGGAGGATTTGCTGGATTAGCCTTACCTTAGTTCGGAGTATCTTGAGCACGGGATTCCGAGAATACTCGGGTCTTCCCACTTTGGAGTTGCAACTCCGCGGATCGTGGGTTTGTAATGGGTCAAGTTGGAACACCCCTGCAGGGTTATGAACTTTCGAAAGCCGTGCCCGCGGTTATGTGGCAGATGGGAGCTTGTTAATATCCGGTTGTAGATAACTTGACACAATGTTTCAATACACTACCAGCGTGTGTACCGTGATTGTCAATTTCCGGATAGGGATTCGGGAGTTGAACACGGTGGGGTTATGTTTGTTGAGCTTTAGCTAGGATCACTTCGTGATCATCTCTCGACCGAGGCTTTATCTTCTCGCACTCTCTCACGTAAGCTAGTTGCTAGTTGATGCTGCAGACACTTATTCTTTTCTTCAGCCTTATCCTCTCCCAAGGCTTAAATAGTCTTGTTACCCGGGAACGGGATTGCTGAGTCCTCTGTGGCTCACAGTTACTTCACCACACCAGATGCAGGTCCAGTTGTGAGCTATCCAGGTGATGGCACCGAGCTTGACTGGGAGTACGACGAGGAGCGTAGTCGATTCTATGTTCGTTATCCTGATGATCAGTAGTGGAGACTTATACTAGGATTCGATCCGACCTGTGGATTTAATTTACGTTTGGTATCTTGTTATTTGGATTTTACCCTTAGAGGGTTGTGATGTTTTAATGTATGATGATTGAGACATGTATTGTATTTGTGTGACGTGGCGAGTGTAAGCCAACTATGTTTATGTTTTACATCCCCCTTTTTACATGAGTTGGGCAAAGATACCAGACTTGCGATCATTCCAGCATGGGGTTATGTCTCTAAGTCGTGCCTCGACACGTAGGAGATATAGCTCCATCATGGGCATTACAAGTTGGTATCAGAGCCTTCTCCGACCTAGGAGCCCCCACTGATTGATCGAATCGTTGACGGTCGAGTCTAGGCACACACTGAAAACATTTTGAGTCCTATATATTATATCGGAGAGTAGGATTTCTTTGCTTCTCATCCCTTTTCTCTCTGGTGAGGACTCCTGACGACTACTCTTGCCTCTTCTACTTTCAAAAATTGCACCAATTGTTTTTTAGGAATCTCGCGAGTATTCTGGGATTGTTTCGATGTTCTTGTGATGAGAATATTGTTCTCGATGCCTCCTGACATTAGGGGTTGTGGCAGTGTCCCGGGGAGTTGAGCTTCGGGGTATTGTCGTCACAAGCATATCACGGCAGTACTAAATACTTAAGACGGCCGACATCGAAAATCTCTCCTATACGGCCAGTGGCAAGATAACCCCGACATCACCCAGTACTAGGGAGGTAGTTCGGGAGTATTGCCATAGCTTGTTATAGTGGATGCTTTTCGAAGGTCCGAGGTAAACAGTTTCCGAGAAAGACTGGTTATGTGTTGAAGGATGGATACACCTGGATGTAGGTTTAGAGTTGATTGCACGGTGCTTCCCGTGTATCCCCAACACCTGATTGCATAACTGGAATCTTTCGGAAATTAATAGGTGGGTTATCCAGTAGATCGTAGGCATTCTTCCAACGAATGCAGGTTAGCGAGTTCGGGGTTCTACATTGAGTGAAGTGGTATTATGACCGATGTTCCGATCGGGAGTTACATCTTAAAGGGTCCTTGGCTATGTTGATCCGGGGATTGCAAAACCCTTTCGTAACGCGTTCATATGCTTTCAGCACAAAGATGTTAGAACGAAGCTCCTATCTTGTGTTTGTTCCCGTCTGTACCTTGTTGTTTTTCTTATTTTACTTTTTGTCCACTATGTGGCTTCTCGTGAAGATTGTTGTTATCATGAGACTGAGAATTTCATTCGTTCCTCTTGGTCCAATGATTTCATTCGTTCCTATTGTTCGAATGATTATTGTGAAGACTTGTTGCAATTCATTCCATTGATTCAGCTTATACCTTCTGTCAATCAATTGCTGATTCGTGGCCATCTCTTTCAGGATGGCTCCGAAAAGGGTTCCCAACGCTAACCCAGAGGGTGAAGAGGTCCCAGAACGTCCTCCTTCCCCTCCTCCTCCGTCTGAGGCTTGGAGAGCGATTATGCAGACTACAACTCAGAACACTCAGATGTTGATGCAGATGATGCAGTAGATGCAAGCTAATCAAGCTAATCAGGGTGTTCCAGGGAATCAAGGCAATTTCTTCAACCAGCAGCACCATGCTACTCTCAACCAGTTCCTGGCCAATAATCCAAAAGCTTTCAGTTACCGTGTCGACCCTCTTGATGCTGAAGATTGGTTAACCGACATAAAGAAGCATTTTGAGTGCAATAATGTAAGAGAAGAGGATTATGTGAAATTTGCAGCCTTCCAACTCAAGGACCAAGCAGCTGACTGGTGGCAGCAGTACAAAGACTCCAGGCCAGGTCGTGTGATCTCTTGGGAGGATTTCTGCAAGGACTTTCGCTCTCACCATATTCCTACAAGTGTCATCGAGGGTATGTGTGAGCAATTCTGCAACCTGAAACAGGGCTCTATGACAGTCTATCAGTATAATGTCAAGTTCCAAAACCTCGCCCGCTATGCTAAGAAAGACATTCCTGATGCTAAGAGCAAAATCTACCAGTTTCGTGGAGGCCTGAAAGATGAACTTCAACTTGCTCTCACCTTGTTCGAGCCCGATGAATTCGACAAATTCTATAACATGGCTTTGAAACAAGAGGCAGCTCAGCTTAAGATGGAGGCTTCTAAGAAAAGAATTAGAGATGCCGTTCACTCTTCCTCATCGTCTCAGTTGGCTGCGAAACAACAGAAATTCTGGCTTCCTCCTCCTCCAGTGATTCGAGCTCCTTACAACAACTACAACAACTCCAACAACTCCAATAGCAACAAGAACTCCGGTGGACGTGGTTTCTCCCACCCACCCAACCCGAGCAACAAGTCGAAGAACCAGTTTCAGCCTCAAGGCTCAAAGTCAAGTGGTTCTCATTTCTGTCCTCTCTCAGAAGTGGTGTGCAACAAGTGTGGCCAGAAGGGTCACTATGCCAACAGATGTCCGAACCCGAAGCGCCTTCCACCTCCTCCTCCTGTCAGTTCAGCTATTGTCAAGCATAACCCCAAGCAAGCAAGGGTCATTCTGATGAGTGCAGCTGAAGCGGAGAATTCTTCTGATGTGATTTTGGGTAACCTCTCAGTTAACTCT
This sequence comes from Secale cereale, assembly GCA_902687465.1. NCBI lineage: Eukaryota > Viridiplantae > Streptophyta > Magnoliopsida > Poales > Poaceae > Secale > Secale cereale. The sequence goes on along the minus strand of LR738715.1, from coordinate 384,846,852 downwards.
TTTCTGGCAAAAGTCTTGTTCGATTCAGGTGCTTCACATTCTTTCATGTCAAGACCTTTTGCATTGTCACATGATATGTCATTGCAAGCTTTGCCGAGACCGATGTCTGTGCTTTCTCCGGGTTTGCTTATGAACTCCAACAACTTTGTTCTGAATGTGTCTATTCGCATGGGTGATTATCGATTTCTAGCTAATCCGGTGGTTCTTGGTAATTCTGATATTGACCTCATCCTCGGAATGGATTGGCTTTCTCAGCATGATGCTCACATTGATTGTGCATAGAAGGAAGTCAAGATGACTCATCTTGATAAAGATGTGATTATCTTTGCCTCCAGGGATAACACTATCAGGCTTTTCTCTCTCAATGATAAGGGCGAAATTAATGCCATATCTCAAATTCCGGTGGTGAATGAATATCAAGACGTCTTTCCTGAAGAACTTCCAGGCATGCCTCCACACCGTCAGGTGGAATTCGTTATTGAACTCGAACCGGGTACTGAGCCAGCATGCCGGCGTCCGTACAAGCTCTCTCCGGATGAATTGAAGGAATTGAAGAAGCAGCTTGATAAATAAGAGAGTATGGGTCTCATCAGGCCTAGTACGTCTCCTTGGGGATGTGGTGTCTTATTTGTCAAGAAGAAAGATGGCACGGAGCGTCTCTGTGTTGATTACCGGCCATTAAACAAGAAGACAATAAAGAACAAGTATCCGCTCCCCAACATCAACGAACTCTTCGAGCAGCTCAAGGGAGCTAAAGTGTTCTCTAAGCTCGACCTCTGAATGGGCTATCATCAAATTCGCATTCGCGAGGAAGACATTCCCAAGACGGCATTCAGAACGAGCTACGGTTCATACGAGTATACCGTCATGTCTTTTGGTCTCGCCAATGCTCCTCCTACCTTTTCGAGGATGATGCACTACATCTTCAACCCCTATACCGGCGAGTTTGTACTTGTGTATCTGGATGATATTCTGGTGTTTTCCAAGAATGAAGAAGATCACGAAAAGCACTTACGTCTGGTTCTTGATCGACTCCGTGAGCATAAGTTCTATGCCAAGTTCTCAAAGTGCGAGTTTTGGCTCGATAAGGTTTTGTACCTGGGCCATATCATCTCAGCTGACGGCATTGCGGTAAATCCCGAGAAAGTTGAAGCAATTGTCAATTGGGAAGCTCCTCAGAACATCAAGCAACTCCGCAGTTTTCTGGGTCTTGCCAGTTATTGCAGAAGGTTCGTTGAGAACTTCGCCAAGATTGCCAAGCCTCTTTCCAACTTGCTTCAGAAGAATGTCAAATACTTTTGGTCTCCAGAGTGTGAAGTGGCATTCAAAACTCTCAAAGAAAAGCTCGTCTCTGCTCCAGTTCTGACTCCTCCTGATGAGTCCAAGCCCTATGAAGTATTCTGTGATGCTTCTCTTCAAGGTCTTGGTGGTGTGCTTATGCAAGAAAAGAGAATTGTGGCATACACTTCTCGTCAGCTCAAGCCAAGTGAGAAGAACTATCCCACACATGATCTCGAGCTAGCAGCTGTGGTACATGCTCTAATTACGTGGAGACATCTGTTGTTGGGCAGAAAAGTCGACATCTTCACCGATCACAAGAGCTTGAAGTACATCTTCACACAGCCGCATCTAAACCTCCATCAGACTCGTTGGGTTGAAATGATCCAAGAGTATGATCCCAGCATTGAATACACTCCTGGCAAGGCGAATGTGATTGCAGATGCTTTGAGCAGAAAGGCATATTGCAACAGCCTTCTTATCAAGCCGTTTCAGCCTGAGCTTTGTGAAGCATTCAGGAAACTCAACCTCCAAGTTGTTCCGCAGGGTTTTCTTGCAAATCTTCAAATTGCTCCTACCTTGGAAGATCAGGTCCGTGAGGCCCAACTCAGGGATACCATGGTGAAGAAGGTGAAACATGGTATTGCAAAGGGCACTCCAAAATACAAGTACTTTCGTGTTGATGAGAGAGATACCTTGTTCTTCGAGGACAGACTCGTTGTTCTCAAAGGTGATCTCAGGAAGCTCATAATGGAAGAAGCACATGATTCTCTCCTTTCCATTCATCCTGGCAGTTCCAAGATGTACCAAGACCTCAAGCAATCTTACTGGTGGACACGCATGAAAAGGGAAATTGCCCAATTCGTGAATGAATGTGATGTCTGCAGAAGAGTGAAAGCAGAATATCAACGTCCAGCCGGTCTTCTCCAACCTCTTCCTATTCCTGGGTGGAAGTTCGGCCACATTGAAATGGACTTTGTCACTGGTTTTCCTAAGTCCAAGCGAGGGAATGATTCTATCTTCGTGGTGATTGACAAGCTTACCAAAGTCGCTCACTTCCTGTCAGTCAAAGAATCAATCAATGCAGCTCAATTGGCAGAGTTGTACACTTCCAGAATTGTGTCTTTACATGGCATTCCTTAAGTTATATCCTCAGGCCGTGGAGGTTTGTTCACATCCAGGTTCTGGGACTCCTTTCAGTCCGCCATGGGCACTAAGATCAGGTTCATCACTGCTTTTCACCCTCAGACTAGTGGTCAAGTCGAGTGAGTGAATCAGATTCTAGAAGACATGCTCAGAGCCTGCGTCATCTCCTTTGGCATGAAATGGGAAGACTGCCTTCCATTTTCCGAGTTCTCTTACAACAACAGCTTTCAAGCAAGTGCAGGAAAAGCTCCGTTTGAAATCCTCTATGGCAGAAAGTGCCGTACCCCTCTCAACTGGTCTGAAACAGGCGAACGTCAACTTCTTGGCAATGACTTGATCTCAGAAGCCGAAGAAATGTGCAAAGTCATACGTGAGAATCTCAAGGTCGCCCAGTCGCGTCAGAAGAGCTACTATGACGGCAAGCATCGTGATTTGGCTTTCAACATTGATGATCATGTTTATCTCCGTGTTTCTCCGATGAAAGGCACCCAAAGATTCGGTATCAAAGGAAAGCTTGCTCCTAGATACGTCGAGCCTTTCAAGATTCTTGGCAAAAGAGGCGATCTAGCCTATCAACTTGAGCTCCCTCCCAACTTCGCCAATGTTCATGATGTGTTCCATGTGTCTCAACTCCGCAAATGCTTCAAGGCACCTGAGCGCATGATTCCGTTTGAAGAGATTGATCTTCAACAAGACTTGTCCTACCGAGAGCATCCCGTTGCTATTCTCGAAGAAACCAAACGCAAGACCCGCAACAAGTCCATCAAATTCTTGAAAGTCAAGTGGTCACATCACACCGACCGAGAGGCTACGTGGGAACGAGAAAATCATCTTCGTTCCGAGTACCCTTCCTTTTTCCAGTCCTAGATCTCGGGACGAGATCTTTTTGTAGTAGAGGAGAGTTTGTAATGCCCCGGATGTAATACTTTCCCTTTTGGGCATATAATATATTTCCGGCTTCATCTATTCCATTCCGGGTTCTTTGTCTTTTGGTTTTTCGTCGTTTTGTTGTGTGAGTGTGTGGCATTCATTCATATCATGTAGTCATGTGCATCGCATTGCATTTGTGTTGTCGGTTGCATCCGGTTCCACGCGTTCCTTCCAGTTGTCCGTTTCGCGTTCCGGAGCTCCCTCACGTGTCCGTGGCATCCCGTAGGCCTACTTTGGTGTTTGGCCGTGTAACGTTACCTGTGTGGCGCGAGACTTGTCGTGTGTTGTTGTGTTGTTGTGTGCAACCCGCCTGTCAAATCTCGTCGCGTTTGGAGTCCGTTTTCTATCCCAACAGCTATTCGTGTGGCCCCAAAGTGCCTCCACTTTGTGGCCCAAAAACACCCCCCTCAGTCAGGCCACTAGTCTTCCCTACGCCCATCCTGACTCCCCTCGCGATCGGATCCGTCGGATCGCGATCGGAGGGCTCCTAAACCACCTAAAAACCCTAACCCTAGCAGATCTGATATTTATAGACCCCCTAGGTCCATTTTGGGCATCCCTAACCTCTAGCTTCTCCTCCCCTATTTTTTTGGATCCAACCAGCCCCCTCACTTCCACTTGGCTTCTCCCATCGAGCCTAGCCGCCGCCAGCGACTGGATCGGGCGGATCCAGCCTCTACCGAGCAGGGTCAACGCCAGCGACGTTTTCCCTGGCGACTGGATCTGGCACGTCGCCGATCTGGGCCTCTCCCGCGCCAGGTCCCAGGCCACTTCGCCGATCCACCTCGCCAGCTTCTTGCCGCTCCAGTCCCTCCGATCGCTGGACCACATCGCCACCTCCCGATCGCCCCGTTCTGCAGCTTCGAGGGCCCAGCCTCCGCAGCGCTGGCCGCCTCCTGCTGGGCCTCGCCTCCCGCAGCGAGCCCGCGTCGCCAGGCCGCGCAGGCGCCAACGGCCCAGCCACCTCCCTTGCCTCGAGCCGTCCGCTCTCCTCCGCGAGCCGCCAGGCGCCTCGCCTCCCTCCTTCGGTCGCCTGGGCCGGCCTCGCCGCCCGAAGGCCCAGTCGCCACTGCGCCTCCCTCCGCCTCCCGGCCCGCTCGTCCGCCCTGGGCCGCCGCCTCCGTCGCGGGCCGCCTCTCCAGCCACGGGTCTCCAGCGCCGGCCCGAGCCGCCGGCCCATCCCTCTGCAGCCGCACCAGATCCAACCCGAGCCCGTGATTCCAGATCTGAGAAGTTTGCTCTTTTCTTCTAAGTCCCAGATCTGTTGTTGTCTGATGCTATTTTCAACTTCTGATAACTTTTAGTGTGGTGATCCGTTTTGCGCAAATAGCATGTCCAGACGTTCGAGGTGATTAGCACTACGTTTTATCTTTTTGTGCCATGCATGTTAGAGATCATCTAGGTGCTTGTATTTCTGTTGCAAGAGTGCATCGTGTTAAAAACTGCTGCTATGTGATGTTTTTATGCCATATTTGCTATGTGATATCTTTTAGCTCGTTTGTCCGAATGATGCAAATGACATGTCCACGTGTTCGTCTTGCCATGCTCTACATGTTTCTTGTATTAGGTTGCATGATAGATTTAATCTTGCCATGTATATCTTCGTTGCAAAGTGCCATGTGGCTGTGATGTTGTTTCACTTGTTATGAAATGTCATCTTGTTGAGCTCATTGCTATCGTTGTGTTTATCTCCATGATGCATGCTTGTGTGTTTCGGAATCACCATCATGGGTACTTTGATGTGGTGCTTACCACTTGCCATGTTTAATTTCGAGGTGACTTAAACTTGCTCTTTTAGATGCCATGATGAAACTGCTGTTTTAACACTTAGTGGGTTTCCACTAAGTCTGAAATCTGTAACGTTCCGATGCCATGTTTGCTTGCTGCTCTAGGTCAAACCATGATAGTTTTGGAGTGGATCTTGATGGTTCCTTGTAGTAGATATTGTTGGCTTTCCATTCATGTACTCACATGCTTATTTAAGTGGCTGTAGCATGTTTATCTTTTGCTCCAAAGTTTCAATAAAATTCTGCTGTTAGAATTTTATTGTCTAGTTCAATATGTCCAAGCTTGTTGCTATTGATCCGTGGCTCCTTTGGGGTGCACCTTTGGACTTGATTACTGTAGGATATGTCTAGTTTATGTTCATGCTCTTTGCCATGTTGTTTGAGTGCTGTAGCTTAATTATTTTGTGCTCCGAAGTTGCTATGTTGCTGTAATTTTCAGCTTTCGCATGTTTCTTGTTTCGGGCATAACTTTTAGCCCGTAGCTCCGTTTTCAGCGAGTCTTATATGAAACTTGATTGATTTTCTGTGTAGATTCATAATCTCATATTGTTATCATGTTTTGAGGTGATTTGCTTGAGTGCTATTTTCCGTGCTCCGTGTGCTCCCTTAGTGCATCCATCATGCATCCATCATTTTGGTGTGCGCATTGCATCTTGTTGATTCGTGCCTTGTGTGATTGTATTGTTTAGAGCCGGAAGCTGAGACCGAGTACGAGTACGAGCACGAGGTTACCAACGAGGTTGAGCACGAGGACCCTTCTTACGATCCGAACGACTACACTTCAGGCAAGATGACCGAACCCGGATACCATTACTATTTTTTTGCCTATTGCTAGTAGACTCGATCTATAGTTTTGCCTCGATGCCCATGTCTTTCATGTCAGCCTCCTACTTGTAACCATTACCATGTTTAACCACCCTACCTATGCAAACCGTTGCTTGGCTAAGTACGCTTCGCTCAGCCCTTCTTATAGCATTGCTAGTTGCAGGTGAAGATCGAAGATGCTTGCTTCATGTTGAAGTTTGTTGGGTTATATCACACTGTATAAATGCTTATAATGAAACTATCTATATATTGGCAAGGGTGGAAGGCTAAGCATTTTGCTTGGTGATTTGTTCCACTCATGCCGTTAGGAACCGTTTAAACCGGTGTTATGTTCCTTGATTATGCGTTCCTAACACGGTTGGGGTGTATGGGACCCCCTCGATAAACCGCTAAGTGCTAAGTCTTTTCCAGCAAGTCCTAACATTGGTACTATTCGCCTAAACAACTAAAACTTTCCGAGGGAGTAATTAACCCGAGGCTTAATTAATTCAACCCCCCTGGGCCAGTGCTCGATGTGAGTGTTGGTCCAAACTAAAGTCGTGTGCGGGGCCCCCCTTGGCAACTTGGGTATTTCGGCCACTGTACGCTGTGCTCATCCGGTCGTGGCCTGAGACTAGATACGCGCGGCTACTATCAAGTTGGAACACCCTTGCAGGGTTATGAACTTTCGAAAGCCGTGCCCGCGGTTATGTGGTAGATGGGAGCTTGTTAATATCCGGTTGTAGATAACTTGACACAATGTTTCAATACACTACCAGCGTGTGTACCGTGACTGTCAATTTCCGGATAGGGATTCGGGAGTTGAATACGGTGGGGTTATGTTTGTTGAGCTTTAGCTAGGATCACTTTGTGATCATCTCTCAACCGAGGCTTTCTCTTCTCGCACTCTCTGACGTAAGCTAGTTGCTAGTTGTTGCTGCAGACACTTATTCTTTTCTTCAGCCTTATCCTCTCCCAAGGCTTAAATAGTCTTGTTACCCGGGAACGGGATTGCTGAGTCCTCTGTGGCTCACAGTTACTTCACCACACCAGATTCAGGTCCAGTTGTGAGCTATCCAGGTGATGGCACCGAGCTTGACTGGGAGTACGACGAGGAGCGTAGTCGATACTATGTTCGTTATCCTGATGATCAGTAGTGGAGACTTCTACTAGGATTCGATCCGACCTGTGGATTTAATTTACGTTTGGTATCTTGTTATTTGGATTTTACCCTTAGAGGGCTGTGATGTTTTAATGTATGATGATTGAGACATGTATTGTATTTGTGTGACGTGGCGAGTGTAAGCCAACTATGTTTATGTTTTCCATCCCCCTTTTTACATGAGTTCGGCAAAGATACCAGACTTGCGATCATTCCAGCATGGGGTTATGTCTCTAAGTCGTGCCTCGACACGTAGGAGATATAGCTCCATCCTGGGCATTACAGGCGCCCTCAGGAAGGTCCGCGGGTTCCTCAGGAGTATTAGGCATTCATCAGCCTCGAGATGCCATCTCGCAGGAAAGTCGCCCTCGCGCCACGGAAACTCATTCAAGACCCTCCACTCCCAAATAAGTTGTGGTATTGGCTTTTGTCAAGGGCTTTTCAGCTTGAGACAGGAGCTCTCACCACCTACCTCAAAAGCATCTCCTCATGTCAAACATAATAGAGGAACTCTCCTCCCCAAATGCTCTCACACACCCTGAGGGTAGTATTCGAAAGCTTTGTTATGTACAGGGTAAAACAACAAATAAGAGCCTAGCGAGGCGCGTTGCTGTCTGCATCTTCATCATCGCCGGCATTCACGTCGCCCTCTCTGGCTGCAGGCGCACCCACATCTCCCTCGAAGGCGAGCTCCTTAATCAGATCTTCCACATGGTCGTCCACCCACCTCTCCAAGATGCCCAAAGTGGCCCCGGGCACGGGGGCTATCGCGGAGTCGAAATCAAAGTCGGGGTCAAGGCTGAGAAGGTGACTGAAAACGTGCGAGAATACGCGACCAAGGAGACCACAACTTCTTTCCTCAACAAGTTGACGAGCACTCGCGGCCCGGTCCTCCAGACGGGTCATGACTTGAGTGAAAAAGTAGAGGTAGCCGGCATCATCGTCCTCATGAGGCCGCGGGACACTCTCTACGCAGATCGTTTCTACGGCCTGATAGGCCCTCACCCTGAGACCTTCGAGCATTGAACAGCGCTCGCGCTGCATCATCCGGTGGTGACTCGCCTCGTCCACAGCCCGATCCACGAGGGACTCGCCGTCCGCGACCTACATTTGAAGCGAGGAGAGTTCGGCCTGGGTGGAGACCTGAGCCTCCCTGGCGGCCGCTTCCAGATCCTTCCTTAGGACGGCGGTTCGGCCCTTCATCTCGACCTGCTACAGCTGATATTTGGTCTCCTGAAGCCTCAGTTTCCGGTGGTATTCTTCTGCAAGGACTTTGCAGATCTTTTTCACCTTCTGATCAACTTCCTCCTAGATCTTAGCTTCTCGGACAGCGACGACATCCTCGGCTGCTGCAACTTGGCGCTCCCTCACTTCAAGTCTCTCGAGCTCCAGGCTCTGCTCCAAGGCCTCCAGCAGTAGTGCCTCCTCGCGCTCTTGGAGCTCCTTCCCATTAGAGGGGACTTGCCTCGACAGTGCCGTCAGTGCGGCTCGCCGCGCCTGGATTCTCTGCTCAAGGGCAGCGTTCGATGCCTGAAGCTCCTTCTCCCGCCCTCAGCCGCCTTGGGGCGGTGGTCAGCGGCCATGGACTCTTCCAAGGCACGGGCACAAGCCTCGCGAGAATCCGTAAGGTACTTCTCAGCATCCATGTCGGCTCGCTCGTGCTGACGACACCCAAGATTGATGGCAACCTTCAGCTTGTGCCACTCCTGCCCCAGGCGCAGATTCTCTGACTCAAGGCGTGCGTCGACATCAGCGAGTTCTTCCCCGAGCTGGCCTAGTGCACTGATGGCTCTCCGGAAAAGGTTGGGGCGAACAGCGCTATGCCCACACGCAAGCTCCAGCGTGTTGCTAGGCCCCTCGGCCCAGGGAGCTACCAAAAAAACACGAGGCGCTCCACCTGTCTCTGGCAAGGGGCTGGTAGCCGGTGCTCCCCCAGCCATCTCATCAGCTTCAGCATGTGGACCAAGTGGCACAACTCCGACACTCGAGGATGGGCCCGGCTCCAAGGGAGCCCGCCCAGTGGCAAGGGCTAGCGGGGGAACCCTCGGCACACCCTCGATGCCCAGGAGGCAGCCGCAGAGCAAGGACGCTGGAGGCCCAGGCAACCGGAGCCCCAGCGAAGCACTCGCCTCGTGAGCCATCCCCATCCCTCGAGCAGACACTTGGCACCAGGAGTCCGAAGCCGACATCGAGCCAAGAGCCCCTTAGGGGCGACCTTCAGGAGTTTATGCCTTCACGATCGGAGCATCCCTAGGGTGGCTGGGTGAGGAAAGAGCGTCGCTCATGAAGAAATGCAAAGATAAGACACTTACCCGTCCACTACTATATATTTCCTCTATTTTAGGGACCGGAGACCATCCCTGTTGCAACCCCACAGCCCTTTCCTCTTGCGGAGCACCCCGAGGTTCGGGCGAAGCGGGCCAGAGAATGGGGCATGATCTTCAGAGGCTGGCAGGCTCGTGGCTGCCTTAGGAGTACGCCCCCGAGCCTCAGGTGCGACCTCCTTAGGGGCGACGGGCTGCACTTTCTTGGGGACGGCGACCTCAGGAGCATCCCGGGGGGGGGGAGGGGGCTGGAGGGAATACCTCGGGAGCTCCAGGCAACGTCAAATCCTCATCCATCGCCTCGGGAGCCTTCGGCGGCGTCCGCCCCCCTACGCCCACATCTGGGGCACGCGTCGCAGTATCAACAAGCACTGGAGTCACCAAGACGGGATTCTCGCTGGTCCCTCCAAGGCCCCCGAGCGCAGCCCCCACTCATCGAAAAGGGGCATCTGCCTCCCGAAGCTCTCCTTGTTCGAACAGTTGTACAGGAGAAAACCGTCCTCCGGAATCGCGGCTGGCACTGGGTCGCCAGTCAGGAGCCCAGGCCTTGCGTGCACCGTCTTGGAAGGAAGCGAAGGCACCTGGAGCTGGATGGGATCTATAGGGCCGATGAAGGTCCACACCGGACGGAAATGGCGCTGAAGCGGGGCGATGCGCTGCCTGATGAAGTCTCTCACCACCATCGGAGCCGTCAACCCCGCCTTCTTCAACCTGGTCAACCTGGCCCAAACTAAGGCGAGATGGCGATTGACAAGCTGCTCGTAGCCCCAACCGGAGCTGGGCTCTATCGGACTTCACGGAAGAAAGAGCAGAGGGATGAAAATGGTGGCATCCATGAACACCCACTGCTTACGGAACCCCTCCATGTCCGGGCGAAGCGCAAAGTCGATGCCCGAACCTGTTGTCGCCGCTTCGGTTTGGAAGGCCGCACACCCAGAGCACCGATGGTTATCAACCAGACGGAGCGAGAAGAAATGGCAAAACAAGGCAACGGATGGAGTAATGCCCACCATGGCCTCGCACAGGAAGGAGAAGGTGGCCAAGAGGGTAATGGACGCAGGGTCTAGGTGCAGCGCGTGGATCTGGTAATGCGAGAGTATGGCACTGAAGAAATTGGAGAAAGGGGGACCAATCCAGCCAGAAGAGCTTGAAGATGAATGGGGATCTCGTTGGCTTCCATGTCCGTCATAGACCGGGAGGCGGGCCAGACTGTCGTCTCCTTCCACTCATTGGAGTTGGCGGCGAGGGCCTGCCGGACATTGGCCAGCCCCTCCGAGTTAATCACCGTCGATCAAACAAGCGCGGGCTCTAGGCCCGACCAAGATTTAGTAGGAGCATTGGGTTTCCCTTTCTTCTTCCCCAACTTGTGGGCCATGGAAACGAAGAAAGACTGGCATGGCGCCGGAACTGGAAGGTGAACCGCGAGATCGCAAGAAAGTAAGACGAGGGGGAGCCAAGACAGAGTGTGGCGGTCAAGCCTGGCAAGGCCGTGTTGGCAGCAGGCGACCGTCAAGTCAAGAAGTTGCCAAGGCTGCATGGGGACGTGGGGGCAGCCACCACTCGCCCTACACCACGCATCGACTAGGCCACACATGATTAGGGCCTGCGACGCTTCGCCTTTTCCCTTTGGTTTCGCCTCGAAGCCAAGTCTGAGCACGCCTTGGGCCCAGGGGCTACTGTCGGCGTTTTGGGAACCAGGGTACCTAGACTTGCCAGCCTGCAGCCCATGACGTGGCTCCTTCACTGGCCTGGTACGGCCCATCTTCAGCATCAGCCTGGTTTGGATGACACAAGCCATGACGACCAAGGCCAGGCGGGCGCCAGCGGGCGCGGGACGACCAGTTTCCTCTTTGGTGATAAAGAGGCAAGCACAGGCGCGGAGTCCTGAGGAATCAACCAAAGGATTCCATTTCTGTGCAACAAGACCAGGATCGCCAGGACGGCAGGACGGAGGTCATCGTCGAGCCCACCGAGTCGTCGGGATCAGACGCTTTGCAGGCAAAGACCACCTTTAGTCAGGATAAGATGTACTAGTTGTCTCCCTTCAAAGTTGGCTATTGTGGGATCCCTTCCCGCCTACAGTTTGGGGGAAGAGGACCAAGGCCACTATAAATATACCTAGCCACCCCCATAGACGGGACGAATCATTGAGACCTCCCTCACCACCACAAGCAAGAACACGCCTCGCGAGGCTATTCATCCACTGTACTAGTTCTTCCTCAACCCACCTTGAGGCAATCCAAAACATTGCAGGAGTAGGGCCACTCACCGCTAGGTGGCCTGAACCTGGGTAAACTGCCCTGTGTCGTGTTCTTTCTTATTCCTCGAGCTGGTTCGTAGAAACGGTGAGTAGGCTGATAGGGGAAGTTGAGTTCTTCGCACGGACCCCGGTGTTCGAACTTACAAGGGTTTTGCGGAGCCCCGAATCCGACAGTTGTGTCCAGGATTCTCAAGCCCACCAAACGGGTGCCTCGGTACATTGTCCACTTGTCTGCCACATCATAGCCCACCCCTAAGGTCTGTGTTGCGCATGGCCTCCAGCATACTACAAACACCAAAAACTACTTCCAACTCCACTATAGAGGACAAGGCGGTTAATAAGTTGAGAGAGTCAATTAAGAATCCCAATGTGTGGTAGTAACTGTCTTGGATCACAAACACAGAACTTGGTTCCTGAGGACGTCCCAATGAGACAACCCACCATGTACTCCTACATGGCCTGTCATCACTACCTTTACCAAATCATGTTCAGACACTTAGCTCTCAACAGTAGGACATGTTCACCACCATTCCAATCCATCCAAGATGAATCACACCTGACACAACTCTAAGCATAGCAGGCATAACAAGCAAGCATGAATGAGTAGGCACATCATAGCTCAAACAACTCCTATTCATGCTAGTGGGTTTCAACTATTTACTGTGGCCAAGACAGATCATGCAGAGGAATGGGTTCAACTACCGCAACATGTAAAATTTGGATCGTTGTTGTCCTAATGTAGTAAAAGAGAGAAAGAGCGAGAGAGCGGGATTGTATCGGAATGATCAAGGGGTGTTGCTTGCCTGGCACTTCTGAAGATAGTATAGCTCCTCATTAGTGTCAACGATCACAATGTCGGAGCAACATCCACTAAGAGGGAACAATCCCGGCAAATAAGGAAGGGACACAATCAATGAAATGCAACAATATGGTGCATGAAGGTGACATGGCAATTAGGGGTGGGCATAAAAAACAAAGCACCGAAAATCATACCAAATAAACCGGTACCGGACCTGAATTCACCAAAACCGAATATTTCAATCAGAACTTTGGTTTGCAATACTAGAGAACCAGATATCCTTCGGTGATTTTGGTCGTACGTGTCGAGTACCTAAACTCTCGAATACACCAAAGTAAATATGCTATTTTGAGAATATACCGGAGAAAGAGGCCCAATTGCAGTTCAAAGTACGCAGCCCACAGCTTGATACGTCTCCAACGTATCAACAATTTTTGATTGTTCCATGTTATTATATTATCCTTCTTGGATGTTTTATAAGCATTTATATGCTATTTTATATGATTTTTGGGACTAACCTATTAACCCAGAGCCCAGTGCCAGTTTCTGTTTTTTCCTTGTTTTTGAGTTTCGTAGAAAAGGAATATCAAACGGAGTCCAGACGGGATGAAACTTTACGGATATTTTTATTGGACTAGAAGACACCAGAAGGACTTGGATTACACGTTAGGGGAGCTATGAGGCAGCCACGAGGACGGAGGGCGCGCCCCCACCCTTGTGGGCCCCTCGAGCGTCCACCGACCTATTTCTTCCGCCTATATATTTTCATGTATTCCAGAAACATCAGAACATCCATCGAAACCACTTTTCCGCTGCCTTAACCTTCTATTCTCACGAGATCCCATCTAAAGGCCTTTTTCGGTACACTACCGGAGGGGAAATCAACGACGGAGGGCATCTACATCAACCCTATTGCCCTTTCGATGAAGTGTGAGTAGTTTACCACAAACCTACGGGTCCATAGCTAGTAGCTAGATGGCTTCTTCTATCGGTGTTCTGGGAACAGGGGTACCCAAACTTGCCTGCCTGCGGCCTAGGGTGTGGCTTGTCCAGTGGCCTAGTATGGCCCAACCTCGTCAGCGACTACTCAAGACCCTTGCGAGGCGGACGACACAAGACCTCCCCTGGGGCGGCCTCGCTAGGCTAGCTCCCGAGGAGAGGAGGTATCAACGCAAGGGGCACCTCGCGAGGTCCTTGTGACGTGAGCCATGATGACCAAGGCCAGGCGGGCGCCAGCGGGCGCAGGGTGCCAGTTTTCTCTTTGGTGCTAACGGGGCAGGCGCAGGCGAGGAGTCCCAAGGCGTCATGCAAAGGTTTCCATATCGGTGCAACGAGACCAAGACCAGCAGGACGGCAGAGCGGAGGTCAACGCGGAGCCCACGGCGACGTCACCACCAGAGCCTTTGGCAGGCAAAGACTACCTTATGTCAGGATAGCTTGTACTAGCTGTCCACCTTTAAATTTGGTCGTTGTGGGATCCCTTCCCATACTGGATTAGGGTGTTACACCACAACGGTGGCCCGAACCAGTACAAACATTTATGTCCCTTGTTCTTCGGGTCTGACGAGCTAGGCTTAGGAATCGGCGAGTAGACAAGCTAGGGTTGAAGGAGAGATCTTCGTGCGCACTCCAGTGTTCGAACCATAGGGTTTTGCCGGAACCCAAGATCCGACATTTGGCGTGCCAGGTAGGGGTAGGCCGAAACTTCCCTTCCGTCGATCCGCGCTTCGTCATCCCACCGATTCCATGGCTGACGCCCGCAAAGCCCATGCCGAGCGGTGGGCTGCTCTCGCTGCTCGCGTCGCTCAAACAGCTCCTGCCGGTAGACCGCCTCCCCGTTCTCCATCATCTGCTGCCAACGCGGCCAATGGCCCGGCGCGGCACAAGCAGCAGGCCTCGTCCCTACACCCCTCCGTCTGGCGGGACGGGCGCACCGCGACCTCGTCACTGACCCCGGCGGCTTCGTCGTACCATGCTCATCGTGGACCCGCGGACGCGCAGGCTGCATTGCTCATGGCGCGCGAGCTCCTATGCTACCTCCCCATCATTGACTTCTACGAAGAATGGCTCGACCACATCGCCGAGCTCATCAATGCTGCTGGGGGCTCTCCAGCGCCGTCCCTCTCACTACCTCGTCCGCCTCCCCATGCAGGCGACGTGGCCCATGGAGCTCCTATGCTACCTCCGCGTCAAGGCGTCATCCAAGATCCAAGGAATGTGGCCCCGCGGAGTGATCACCCACGCTCGGCGCAAGTGCATGAAGAAGGAAGCTGCCAGGAGATCTAGCGGCCGAGCGGAGGAGCGCCAGCACTCCCTCCACGGCCGCGTCGAGACCGTGCGCCCCCCGCTGTGGTGGCGCGCGAGGACCAAGACCAAGCTCCGCCTCCCTGGCAAGCTCCGGTGTCAACAGCAGGCTGCAGGGCCCTCGCCCCCGAACTGAGCAACGTCAACTGGCCTGGGAAGTTCAAACCCGACCTGCCTCCACGCTAGGACGGTACCCCCGACCCTGCGGAGTTCCTGCAGCTCTACGAGTTGAGCATTGAAGCATCTGGGGCCAATGAGAAGATCATGGCAAACTGGTTCCCCATGTCTCTCAACGATGGCACGCGCTCGTGGCTCCTGAACCTGCCCGCGGGATCGATCTCCTCCCGGGGAGAGATGCGCGAGCGGTTCATCGCCAACTTCCAAGGCAGCCGAGACCACCCCCGGCCGTGGGTGACCTGCGGTGTATCAAGCAACAACCAGGAGAAACCTTATAGAAGTTCATCCACCGCTTCAACAGTGTTCGCGTCAAGATCCCCAAGGTCATGGACGAGGCCAACATTTCAGCATTCTCATATGGCATCCATGATGTCTAAAGGAGGAGCTCTCCATCCACGAAGATATGTGCACGTCGCTTGAGTTGTTCAACCTCGCGGCCAGGTGAGCTAGAGCTGAGGAGGGGTGCCTCTGCCTCGTCGAGCTCCCCGCTACTGACCCTGAAGATAAGAAGGCCAAGAGCAAGGACGTAAAGCACAAAGGAGTGGCAGTTCTTGCGGCTAAGCCAGAGATGAAGCACGGCCGCGACTACCCAGAGTCATCCAAGAACAGCCGGCCATTCTACGCCTTCCGCAACATGCACAGCCACAACACCCATGACTGCCAAGAACTCCGGGCCCTTCGCGAAGGACGCGTCAGCCAACGCCCCGAGCACAACAACCATGGCTACGGCCATGGGGGAAGTCGGACCGGGGGACGCTCGGACGACCCCGGCCCCCGCCAGGAGTGGCGCAACCAGCCTTGGGAGGACCGTTGGCGCGATCAGCCTTGTGAGGATGCATGGAGGGACCAGCCTCGTGAGGACCGCCCCCAGGGCAAGGCTGGTCTTCCACGTCTGCCGCCACCAAGGAGGAACGACGACCAGGACGAGGGGGCTCGGGGCTTCCAGGAGCCTCGCGCCATCGCCTGCATCTTGGGCGGAGAGCAGGCCCCGGCCTCTCAAAGCATCTTCAAGTAGTTCACCCAAGAACTAAACGCGGCTCTCCCCAAGCTCGAGGCCACGCGCCCGCTCAGGTGGTCCAAGTGCCCCATCACCTTCAGTTCAGCAGACCAGCTCAAATGTGCGGCTACGGTCGGCGCCATCCTGATGCTTTGTTCGCCCGTCATTAGTAACGTTCAAGTTACCAAGACCCTCATCGACGGTGGCGCAGGGCTTAATGTCCTGTCCGTCGAGACATTCAACAGCATTCAAGTACCATACGATCAGCTACTGCCTGCCAAGTGTGATAGTCTGGCTTATTAGGGATGATAGACTACTCATATCAATAAGGAATTTCTTCTTTTCCGGGAGCTCATTCGGATAGAACTCCAAAGTTAAGCGTGCTCAGCTTGGAGTAGTTTCAGGATGGCTGACCGACCGGGAAGTTGCTCCCGGGTGCGCACGAGTGAGGACAAAGTGCGCAGAAAAGACTAGTATTGATATGTGAGGCCAGTCTAGATCCTGCCAGGAGTAACGACCACCGGCGGGTGTGTCCGGGGCGTTACAAGTTGGTATCAGAGCCGACCCTCACGGTTACACGGATGTTTGCGGACAGTTTGCAGTCATGTTGTGCATGACGTTTGTGACCCGTCATGGCACACGACATGGCACATGTGTTGTACTGGAAGCATAGACGTTTGTGCCAAAAGGGAACGTTCCTGTGGCCCGATGAGGACGTCGGATTCTCTGAGTGGGGGTGTATGTGATAGCCTGGCTTATTAGGGATGATAGACTACTCATATCAATAAGGAATTCCTTCTTTTTCGGGAGATCATTCGGATAGAACTCCAAAGTTAAGCGTGCTCAGCTTGGAGTAGTTTTAGGATGGGTGACCGACCGGGAAGTTGCTCCCGGGTGCGCACGAGTGAGGACAAAGTGCGCAGAAAAGACTAGTATTGATATGTGAGGCCAGTCTAGATCCCGCCAGGAGTAACGACCACCGGCGGGTGTGTCCAGGGTGTTACACCAAGCCTTTCTCCGCGGGTGTGTCCAGGGCGTTACACCAAGCCTTTCTCCGGAGTGACTTACGTCTCCACCACCCCCATAGGGTTGGTTCGCTTGCCTGTCACCTTTGGCCAGCGCGACAACTACCACACCGAGCTCATTGACTTTGACGTTGCCTACATTCATCTCCCGTACAATGCCATCCTCGGGTACCCAGCCCTGGCCAAGTTCATGGCAGTGACTCACCACGACTACAATGTCCTCAAGATGCCAGGAAGCGGAGGCATCATCGTTGTCGCTTGTGAAGAGAAGGACGCAGAGTGCTCACTCGAGCGTACTTAGCAGGCAGTGGTGGTCGAGGATCCAGACAACGATAGCACCATCTATCCTCCAGAGGTCGTCCCCATGAAGAAGAAGCTGCTCCTCGCTCTGAAGCCTCATGAGGTTGCAGCACCTGGTGGCAGCACCTCAGGACATGCACCTAGGGATTGGGCACCTCCCTCCCTCGCATAGGAAGTCACGCCTGGCGCTCCCCTCAGGCTAGGCTCGGGGGCTCTCCTCTGGAGGGCCTCTGACCTAGCCAATGTCTCGAGGGAGGCACCCGGGCACCATGTGAAGGCGTGCTTCACCGCATGTTTCCCTCCGGAGGCCTCAAGGCGTGAGGCACCAAGCGCTTAGGAATTCATCAGCCAAACCATCGAAGACTTGCAGGAGCCAAGGGCAATGTGGGCCGATCGCCGCCCGGCGCCTCGGAGTGTAACTGTCGCCCCAGGCTCAGGCGATGGACTGTGCGTCTGCGTCAACGTCCCCACACTCAACAGGATCGCGTCTCGGGAGCTCTACTGGCCTTCTTAGGTGCGCTGCAAGGGGCCCCCTCACAGCTACGTTCGCATGCCCTTCAGCCTACCGAACCAAGCGACCATGTACCAGCGCCACATATGGGAAGTCCTGGCGACTCGCGAGGCCAGGCATCAGGAGATCCTGGCGGAGGTGGCCTCGGTTTTCCGCGAGATCTCGGAACTCCCGGAGCCTCGCGAGACCCCGGAGCCAGGCGGCGCGTGAGGAGCGGCGTCTGCATCAAGCGGCGCGTGAGGAGCGGCGTCTGCATCAAGCGTCTTCAGCTACACCAACACTACTTCAGAAACTGTGCCAGGTGCCATTTTACGATTTTGTTCAGCTGGGAGAGCCCCTCGGGCTGCATCATTCCCAGCTCGCACGGGCTTGTCTCTACGGCATGTACCCCTTTTGCATCTTTAGCTTACTTATTGGGGGTCCCCCTCGGGCCGCATTATCCCCAGGCCGCACGGATCCATCCCGGTGGCATGTATCACCCTTGCATGTTACCTAAGCTAGCGTTACCTTTTCCGTCAGCCACTTTAAAATCACTCACCTGCCTGACCGTCACCCCGATGCCATTAACAATGTACGCCCTTACTAGCTCGCTTGCACCCGCCTTATGATTAAGGACAGGCACAGCGTTTGTGCTCGGGTTCGTCCCTACAGCGTCACCAAATCCAAGCGGCTGAGCTCTGGCTCGCGGGCCAGCCCCATGTACGTCACCTCCCGTGGTCCTTGGTGCCTCACCAATGCATGAGATGGGTGCGAGTAGGCGGGTGAGGGCGCACGATATGGCGCCTCGTCGCTACAGGAGCCGCGCACCGGTTGTCTTTTCTTAAGGCATCCACATGAGAAGACTAGGCACGGCGTCTGTGCTCGGGTCCATCCCTGCAGCGTCAACAAACCCAACGGCTGAGATCTATCTTGTCAGGACCCCGATCCTAAGTCACACAGGTCTAGCCTATAGCACATCATATCACCTTGCGGCCTCACGCACGGTATCCCCGCGGGTGCCACCTTACCTGGCCCGGGACCGTTTGCGCATTTTGGCACACGTATACGATAGTGTTGCTAGAATCCATATGACAGAGAACCCGGGCCGACATGACTAGTTATAAACCAAAAGTGGCACAAAATTACAGAGACAGGCATACATGACCCAGCAACGAACGTGTCGGTCATCAACGTATGAACCCAAGTCGTAGAAAGCTACAAGGACTTAAACGAACAACGCATGACATTTCCCCTAAGGGACAGACACAGGAACGAAGAAGGACACATGCCGGCCAGCCTAAGTGTTCCGGAGCAGTAGCAAGCTACCAAGGCTCAGTGGAAGCACTAGGAGACATTTCCCTGTAAGATAGGCTACCAAGGGTAAACAACTAGGTGTCGGATCCCACACATAGCAATACACATTACACGTACGCATAACATGCAAGTATGTGTTGTACAACATGGCATCACAGCATAACTCAACAACTCATATAGATAAAGGCCCAGAAGAGGCATCATAACATTTATTACAAACAGAGGTCACATGACCCAACATACAGAGCATACAGGAAATGGAAGCATAACATGTCTGAGTACACTACAGACAACTACAAATGAAAAAGGCTGAGTAGCCTGACTATCTACAAGACCCTCCCAAGGGTACAAGATCGTAGCTGAGGTAATGTAGCGACCACGATCCGAATGGACCGAAGTCTCTGTGTTCTATGTCATACCTGGATCGGTAATGCTGACACACACAGTACTTGAAGGATTTATAACAGAGTGGTAATCACACACTTATTACATCGAATGTCTCCAATGAGAACTTATTACAAAAATCTATGGCTTAAGGCCATCTAACAAAATAACAACGGAAGGCTTGGAAGATAAGTGAGTCCATCAACTCCAACGGCATAGCTGAGTGCATGACAAACGACCTAGAACGTCTTATTCCTCGTCTGAAAAGTCTGCAACGTAATATGTTGCAGCCCGAAAACGGGTCAGCACATGGAATATGCTAGCAAGATAACACAGAAGATGCAAGTAACAGAATAAAGGCTATACTATATGCATATTTGGCTGGTGGAGGCTCTAAGGTTAAAGTTTTTGCGTAAAGCCAATTTTTCCCTACAATAAAGGAATAGATTTTATTTTAACTATCATGATAGTTGAAACATCATTGAGAAGGTACCCCCAACTCAATCCCAATTAAAAATTATCATTAACCCAACAAGTTATATTTAGAGTGATGAGATCAACCAATAATCCAAGTACCAGATACTCAAGCTGTCCATAACCTGGGACACGACTAATCATGATCAGTTTGTACACTCTACAGAGGTTTGTGCACTTTTCCCACAAGACTCGATCGCCTCCGTTTGATTTCTCGCACTACATGGTGTTTGAGAAACGGATGACCGAGACACAGTCTTTCCAAAGAGGTCCCCTTAACCAGATAGATAGGCCGGTACACCTACAATCCCTCTACATCTGCTAGCCCATCACGGAAAGGTTTCCTACAACTAACTCAACTATGCCAGAGCCCATATTGGCATGTGGCTGCACACGGAAGTTTCTAGCATGAAGAGTTTTATGATCCCTTTGAGCCTGGGTGGCATTCCATAGGAAAAATCACACGGAACCCCGGAATTTCCTAGGACAACACTAGATTCCCCAGGTGCCCTGCAGCCAATCCACCCAGATGTGTATTCAAGTAGCCACCTTAAGTTGAATCCTTAATTAAAACTCACATTTGTCATGGATTTCACTCAAACCAAACCACGTCTACGAGCATAGCATAGCAACCTAACCAAACGTAGAAGTAACTCCCAAGGGTTTGAAAATAATGTAGGTAATAGGTTCTACCTCAATCTACTTCCCAGTCCCACAAGTTAAGAGATCCTACTCATGCAATGTGTGAGGGTTTGATCTAATGCATAAAAACTGGGTAATAAAAGGGTATGATCAAAGTGTTACTTGCCTTGCTGACGATTCGCAAAACCTAGAGACTCGTAGTAGCACGCTTCACAGTCCGGGTATTCTATCGCAAGCAAACAATAGCATGCATAAGCAAACAAGCAAAGATGCACAAACAAAACTCCAAAAGATAAGATCTAACCAGAAAGTTCAACTTAAGAACTCCGGTTTGCAAAAAGAATCAAATCGAAAGAAGCAACAAAACTCAAACTGCGAAAGAAACGAGCTCCGGTTAATAATTGATCTAAAGTCAAATTTTACAGTGGCCAAAACTTTGTTCAAGTTGGTTAAACGGAAAGAGGGCGTCGAGACGAAGATCTGGGGTTTTGAATCACCTGATTCCGACTCTCGGGCGAAAAGAAAAACGAATAACAAGATCAGGGCAGAAATCGCGATCGAAATAATCGCGGATAAAAACCCCGAAAAAGAAATCTGATGAACAGACTAACGAACGAACGTTCGCTGTCTGCGGATAACGGACGAACTGCGTTCGTTAAAACGAACGTACGGACGAACATCCGCTAAATAACTAAACCGGGAAATAAAAAAACCGATCTAATCAAAAAACGAAAAATAGGGTTTTCTAAAAAAATCGATCGACTTTTCTAGAAAACCGGGCGACGGGTCGGCGGCGGCTACCTCGACGGATCTGGCGACGGCGGCGGTCTCCGGCGGTTGGCGGCGGGGTGGCGGTCCGGCGGCGGCGCGACGGTGGTCCGGCGGTGGCGCGGCGACGTGGCGGTGGTCCGGCGGCGGCGCGGCGGTGGTGCGGCGCGGCGGCGGGGCGGCGCGGCGGCGTGGCGGTGGTGCGGCGACAGCGCGACGGGGCGGCGGCGGCGCGGCGGCGGCGGCTGCGCGGGTTGGGGCGGCTAGCGGGCCGGGGGCGCGGCTTATAAACGCCAGAGTTCTAGCCACATACGGCCCGGAGTCGGTTTCATTTTTTTTTAAAAGAGTCCTGACGTAGGAAAACTAATGAAAGAAATACTAAACAGACACCAAAAATCCCGAAACAAATTTTCACCGTCCTCTAATAATATTTAGGAAAAAGTGAACATTTTTCCCGGACCTAAATGCAATTTTGAAAAACGCGCATTTTTCCTATGCAAATAAAATCGCAAATAAATCCAGAAAATACCCAAAAGTGATTTTAACATTTTTCCTCCAATATTTCTGTTATTTTGGAGAAGTCATATTATCTCCGCTCATATATTGTATTTAGAAATATTTTTAGGAGAGACAAATATTTAAAACCAACACTGTCCTCGTACCGGTATTCG
Organism: Secale cereale; assembly: GCA_902687465.1. Classification (NCBI taxonomy): domain Eukaryota; kingdom Viridiplantae; phylum Streptophyta; class Magnoliopsida; order Poales; family Poaceae; genus Secale; species Secale cereale. The sequence goes on along the minus strand of LR738715.1, from coordinate 384,824,816 downwards.
AGTGAACTCAAATACAAAACGGTAGAATTCCCAACTCTCTCCGTAGGTCCTTGAGTTGCTTAGAATTTGGAGGATCGCCACAAACAAAATGCAAATAAACATGCAATGCAATATGATCTATGTATAACATTCCAAATTGAAAATTTGGGATGTTACAAACCTACCCCCCCTTAGAATGAATCTTGCCCTCGAGATTCGACTTGGCTAGAGAACAGGTGTGGGTGGTCCTTGCGTAGATCATCTTCTCGTTCCCAGGTGGCTTCTTCCTCGTAAGTCAGATCACTATCCAACTAAATTGCTTGAGGGGTACTGTGTCTCTAAGCGGTATGCCGGCCATCTCCGCGTGGCACTTCTTAAGCTGCGAAACGTGAAACACGTCGTGCACTCCTGACAGTCCTTCGGGCAACTCCAACTTATAGGCAATCTCTCCCATGCCTTCCAAAACACGGTAAGGTCCCACGAATCTCGGGGCTAGTTTTCCCTTAACTCCGAAACGTTTAACTCCTCGTAGAGGTGATACTCTCAAGTACGCTCTGTCTCCGATCTCATAGGCTATCTCCTTGCGTTTCGAGTCTGCATAACTCTTCTGCCTGGACTGAGCTACCTTCAATCTATCTCGAATCAACTTCACCTTCTCCTCAGACTCTTTGATCAAGTCTGGTCCAAACAACTGTCGGTCCCCAACTTCATCCCACATTAACTGTCTTCGGCATCTCCTTCCATACAATGCCTCGAACGGTGCCATCTTCAAACTAGCCTGGTAACTATCGTTGTACAAGAACTCCGCGTAGGGCAAATTGTCATCCCAACTAGATCCGTAATCTAGTGCACAAGCTTTCAACATGTCCTCCAGGATCTGGTTGACACTCTCGGTCTGTCCATCGGTCTGCGGATGAAACGTTGTGCTGAATTCCAGCCTCGTTCCCAAAGTTTGGTGTAGCTGATGCCAAAACTTTGAGGTGAACTGTGTTCCTCTATCTGATACAATGGTCCTCGGAACTCCGTGCAGACATACTATCCTGGTCATGTATATCTTGGCCAACTTCGCACTGGTGTATGTGGTTTTCACGGGGATAAAATGGGCTACCTTTATCAATCGATCCACCACTACCCAGATTGACTCATATCCTGCTTTGGTCCTGGGCAATCCGGTGATAAAATCCATGCCAAGCTTCTTCCACTTCCATTCGGGTATCGGCATAGGCTGTAGCAATCCTGCTGGCTTCTGATGTTCTGCCTTTACTCTCTGGCATACATCACATACGGCTATATACTCGGCAATATCCTTCTTCATTCCCGTCCACCAGAAACGTTCCTTCAAATCCAAATACATCTTGGTGTTTCCGGGGTGTATCGAGTATGGCGAATCATGTGCTTCTTGCAGTATCAACTTCCTATCTCCAGGTCGTTGGGCACATAGATTCAATCCTAAAACCACAAGGTGTCGTGTTCATCCTCATGAAATCCCTTGGCTTTTCCTTCACTAATCCTTTTCCTTATATCTGAAATTTCCTTATCATCCTTCTGGGCTTCACGTAACTTTCCCAGTAATGTCGACTGAACCTCCAACGTTGCAACGAAACCTCTAGGAACTATCTCCAAACGAAGCTCCCTGAGATGTTTTGCTAACTCCTGTGGCAATCCCCCTTTTATTAGGGTATTTGCATAACTCTTCTGGCTCAAAGCGTCTGCCACGACGTTGGCCTTTCCTGGGTGATAGTGCAGTTTCATATCATAATCGTTTATAAGCTCCAACCATCTCCTTTTGTCTGAGGTTTAGCTCCTTCTGTGTGAAAATGTACTTCAAACTCTTGTGATCCGGGTACACATCACAACGATTTCCAATAAGGAAATGTCTCCAGGTTTTCAGTGCGTGCACTACAGCTGCTAACTCCAGATCGTGATCGCGTAATTCAACTCATGCGGTCACATTTGTCGAGATGCGTAGGAAACAACTCTTCTATCCTCCGTAAGTACTCCTCCAAGTCCAAAGCGTGAAGCGTCGCAGTACACTTGGAAATCCTTACGTATATCTGGCAATATCAGTACTGGGGCTGTCGTCAACCGTTTCTTCAACTCCTGGAAACATCCTTCACACTCTTCAGTCCAATCGAACTTTGTCTCCTTCTTCAACAATGTCGTCATTGGCTTTGCAATCTTGGAGAAATTTTCTATGAATCTCCGGTAGTATCCCGCGAGTCCAAGAAAACTGTGGATCTCTCCAACTGAAGTGGGTGCCAACCATTCAGTGACTGCATGCACTTTGACGGGGTCCACTGCTATACCTTCTCCTGATATAACATGCCCTAGGAATCCAAATTCCTTCAACCAAAACTCGCATTTGCTAATCTTGGCGTACAACTGATCTTCTCTGAGCTTCTCTAATACCAAACGCAAATGCTCTGCATGTTCTTCTTTGTTCTTCGAGTATACCAGAATATCGTCAATGAATACCACAACGAACTTATCCAAGAACTCCATGAACACCTTGTTCATCATACTCATGAAGTAGGCGGGCGCGTTAGTCAATCCAAATGACATAACCGTATAGTCATATAGCCCGTACCTGGTGGTGAAGGCTGTCTTGGGTATATCCTTCTCTCGGATCTTCAATTGGTGGTATCCAGATCGTAGATCTATCTTGGAGAATACTTTCACTCCTTGGAGTTGGTCGAACAAATCATTGATCATCGACAGCGGGTATTTATTCTTAATAGTCACTTCATTCAATGCCCGATAATCAACGACCATTCTTAAGGATCCATCCTTCTTCTCGACCAAAAGCTCTGGAGCTCCCCAAGGTGATGAACTTCGGCGAATAAATCATTTCTCCAACAACTCCTTAATCTGTTTCTTGATCTCCTCCAGATCATTCGCTGGCATCCGATATGGTCTCTTAGATATTGGTCCGGTGCCAGGCAACAACTCTATTAAGAACTCACTATCTCTATCCGGTGGCATGCCAGGTAACTCCTCTGGGAACACATCCGGGTAATCCTTTACTATTGGCACTTCCTCCTGAACAACTCCCGTGAGAGAATGTACTTGGGTCCTTATAGGCGAATGCCTAGATACATACTTAATCCTCTTTCCCTCTGGGGTGGTAAGAAAAATAGACTTGCTGTCACAATCGATGTTACCTCCATACTTGGATAGCCAATCCATACCGAATATCACATCCAATCCTTGCGTCTCCAGAACTATTAGGTCGGAGGGGAAAGTATGGCGTCCTATGGTCAAGGGCGTCTGAAAACATCCTTGGTGTGCCATATACTCCACTCTGGGTGAACTTACTAACATGGGGGTCTTAAGAACTCTGGTGGACATCCTATGTCTATTCACGAATCCCCTAGAAATGTATGAATGCGATGCACCAGTATCGAAAAGAACTATTCCGGTAAATGTCTTAACCAAAAACTTACCGACAACAGCATCTAGTTGCTCTTCTATCTCCTCCACAGTCACGTGGTTCACTTGTCCTTTGTTGAATGGGTTGGGCTTCTTCCCGGCGCTTCCATTGTCGTTCCCATTCTTGGCTTCAGGGCACTCATTGGCATAATGTCCATTCTTCCCACACTTGAAACAGGTGACGTGGCTTAAATCCTTTTTGGAGGGTGTGGATGGGGTAGAGCGGCTCTGGTTATTACTTGCTCCATTCCCATTTCCATTTCCATTCTTAGGGCCATTGTGGTTGTGGGGAATTCCATGGTTATGGGTATATCCTCCCGAATTCGGAGTGAATCGGGGCTTCTGCTGGGCTCCAGAATTATTCCTTCCTTGTCCATACTTCCTCTTGCGGCTTTCAATCTGCTGCTGCTTTCCTTCAATCATAAGAGCTTTATCTACCAACTCCTAGTAGTTGTTGAAAGTTGCCACCATCAACTGTACGCTCATCTCATCATTCAGCTCTTCCATAAATCTCTCCTGGTTAGCGGCATCTGTGGTCACATCATCTGGGGCATAACGAGATAGGGTACTAAACTCATCCACGTACTAAGCTACAGTACAGTTTCCTTGGCGCAGGTTGCGAAACTCCCGCTTCTTCATGCTCATAGCTCCAGTTGAGACATGGGCAGTACGGAAAGCTTGCTGAAACTGCTCCCAAGTGACATTTGCTATGGGGAAAGTGGCTGTGTAATTCTCCCACCATGTTGCGGCTGGTCCAGACAACTGGTGTGCGGCAAATCGCACATTCTCAGCGCCAGAGCAATTGGCGGTGGTCAAATCCCTTCCAATCTTGCGTAGCCAGTCATCAGCCACTATTGGTTCGATGCTGCTAGCAAACACTGGTGGTTGCAACCTTAAGAAACGTGTCAGGTTGTCCACGGGTGGTGGTGGTGGAGGGTTGTTGTTATTGTTCTGGTTGTTCTGAGTGTTCTGGAAAAGTAGTTGCATCAAGGTGTTCTGCTGCTGGATCAACTGGGTGAGCTCAGGGGGAAACTCAAATCCGGGCTCACGTCTAGGAGGCATCTGATGCGTGTAGAGGGAAGAGATTAGAACAGAATTGAGGTCTAAGGGAAAATCACTACCCATATGCACATGAGATAACCACACTCATATCACACCAATCAATTTCAAGCAAGGTCTTACAAATCTAACTACCGTTACATAGAGTGCTCTAAATACTACTGTGTGCGCGTAACTACTAGTCATAGGGGGTCGTCTAAAAATATTGATCGGCAGAAGATTCCATGATGTCGGCTCCGGCTTCATCTTCATAGTCTTCGTCTTTGCTATCATCGGGGTCTGAATCCGTGTCGTCGATGATAATGTAATCTTCAGGACAAATCTCCTTGGGTTCTTCTTCCTCTTCTTCACCTCCGGGTGCTGGATCTCCCATGAATACTCCTAGCTTCCTAGTTAAATCACCATTCTTCTCTACTAGTATCAACATCTCCTCCTCGTATCCATCACGAGTAGACTTAAGTTCTTCTTCTAGCTCCAAATTCCTGTTTTGTGCCTTCTTCAATTCTATCATCCCAGCACACATCTGGTGCTCCTGTCATCGAATGTGCTGGTTTAACTCTTGGATGAACGCTGCCATGGACCTATCCTTCCGGGTGCTGATCATATCTCAATGCTCATCTCGGCGTCCACAAATCTGGTAGATGGTGTCCTTCAGCTCCTACTTGTAGACTTCTCCGATCCTTCCCATCGTGATGTGGGCGGCCATGCTCTTGCCTAGGCTCCAGGTTGGTACATCAAAAGAAAACTCTATTGGCTCAGTGGATGGTGCGAAGGTTCTCCCGGGAATTTGAACTTGTATACTCCATTGCTCCTCTTCTGGTAAAGGGGCGGTGTAGGTACCGGTAAAGCTTGGTATTCCTATGTTCAGGTACCTAGTGGCTTCCTTCAAGTGTCGTCCAAATGATGTGTCTTCATCCGGTTGAGCGAACTTGTTCCTTGGGTCCACCATCCTAAAGGAGAAGAAAATGGAGAGAAATCGGAAATGACTAGAGAAGAGTGATCTAGGGTCCGTCTTAGTGGTCATGTCCTACAATCAGCCTGTGCTCTGATACCATCTTGTAGCAACCACGATCCGAATGGACCGAAGTCTCTGTGTTCTGTGTCATCCCTGGATCGGTAATGCTGACACACATAGTACTTGAAGGATTTATAACAGAGTGGCAATCACACACTTATTACATCGAATGTCTCCAATGAGAACTTATTACAAAAATCAATGGCTTAAGGCCATCAAACAAAATAATAGCGGAAGGCTTGGAAGATAAGTGAGTCCATCAACTCCAACGGCATAGCTGAGTGCATGACAAACGACCTAGAACGTCTTATTCCTCATCTGAAAAGTCTGCAACGTAATATGTTGCAGCCCGAAAACGGGTCAGCACATGGAATATGCTGACAAGATAACACAGAAGATGCAAGTAACAGAATAAAGGCTATACTATATGCATATTTAGCTGGTGGAGGCTCTAAGGTTAAAGTTTTTGCGTAAAGCCAATTTTTTCCTACAACAAAGGAATAGATTTTATTTTAACTATCATGGTAGTTGAAACATCATTGAGAAGGTACCCCCAACTCAATCCCAATTAAAAGTTATCATTAACCCAACAATTTATATTTAGAGTGATGAGATCAACCAATAATCCAAGTACCAGATACTCAAGTTGTCCATAACCGGGGACACGGCTAATCATTATCAGTTTGTACACTCTGCAGAGGTTTGTGCACTTTTCCCACAATACTCGATCGCCTCCGTTTGATTTCTCGCACTGCATGGTGTTTGAGAAATGGATGACCGAGACATAGTCTTTCCGAAGAGGTCCCCTTAACCAGATAGATAGGCCGGTACACCTACAATCCCTCTACATCTGCTAGCCCATCATGGAAAGGTTTCCCACAACTTACTCAACTATGCCAGAGCCCATATTAGCATGTGGCTGCACACGGAAGTTTCTAGCATGAATATTTTTATGATCCCTTTGAGTCTGGATGGCATTCCATAGGAAAAATCACACGGAACCCCAGGATTTCCTAGGACAACACTGGATTCCCCGGGTGCCCTGCAACCAATCCACCCAGATGTGTATTCAAGTAGCCACCTTAAGTTGAATCCATAAATAAAACTCACATCTGTCATGGATTTCAATCAAACCCAAACCATGTCTACGAGCATAGCATAGCAACCTAAGCAAACGTAGAAGTAACTCCCAAGGGTTTGAAAATAATGCAGGTAATAGGTTCTACCTCAATCTACTTCCCAGTCCCACAAGTTAAGAGATCCTACTCATGCAATGTGTGAGGGTTTGATCTAATGCATAAAAACTGGGTAATAAAAGGGTATGATCATAGTGTTACTTGCCTTGCTAACGATTCGCAAAACCTAGAGACTCGTAGTAGCACGCTCCACAGTCCGGGTATTCTGTCGCAAGCAAAAAATAGCATACATAAGCAAACAAGCAAAGATGCACAAACAAAACTCCAAAAGATAAGATCTAACCAGAAAGTTCAACTTAAGAACTCTAGTTTGCAAAAAGAATCAAATCGAAAGAAGCAATGAAACTCAAACTGCGAAAGAAACGAGCTCCGGTTACTAATTGATCTAAAGTCAAATTTTACAGCGGCCAAAACTTTGTTCAAGTTGGTTAAATGGTAAGAGGGCGTCAAGACGAAGATCTGGGATTTTGAATCACCTGATTCCGACTCTCGAGCGAAAAGAAAAACGAAAAACAAGATCATGGCAGAAATCGCGATCGAAATAATCACGGATAAAAACCCTGAAAAAGAAATCTGACGAACAGACTAACGAACGAACGTTCGCTATCTGCGGCTAATGGATGAACTGCGTTCGTTAAAACGAACGTACGGACGAACGTCCGCTGAATAACTAAATCGGGAAATAAAAAAACCGATCTAATCAAAAAACGAAAACTAGGGTTTTCTAATAAAACGATCGGCTTTTCTAGAAAAACAGGAGGCAGGTCGGCGGCGGCTACATCGATGGATCCGGCGACTGCGGCGGTCTCCGGCAGTTGGCGGCGGGGTGGTGGTCCGGCAGCGCCGCGGCGGTGGTGCGGCGACAGCGCGACGGCGGGGCGGCGGCGCGGCGCCTAGGGTTTTCGGCGTGCGGCGGCTGCGCGGGCTGGGGCGGCTAGCAGGCCGGGGACGCGGCTTATAAAGGCCAGAGTCATGGCCACATACGGCACGGAGTCGGTTTCGTTTTTTTTCTTCTAAAAGAGTCCTGACGTAGGAAAACTAACGAAAGAAATACTAAACGGACTCCAAAAATCCCGAAATAAATTGTCACCGTCCTCTAATAATATTTAGGACAAAGTGAACATTTTTCCCGAACCTAAATGCAATTTTGAAAAACGCGCATTTTTCCTATGCAAATAAAATCGCAAATAAATCCAGAAAATACCCAAAAGTGATTTTAACATTTTTCCTCCAATATTTATGTTATTTTTGAGAAGTCATATTATCTCCGCTCATATATTGTATTTAGAAATATTTTTAGGAGATAAAAATAATTAAAACCAACACTGTCCTCGTACCGGTATTCGAGTGAACTCAAATACAAAACGGTAGAATTCCCAACTCTCTCCGTAGATCCTTGAGTTGCTTAGAATTTCGAGGATCGCCACAAACAAAATACAAATAAACATGCAATGCAATATGATCTATGTATAACATTCCAAATTGAAAATTTGGGATGTTATAGGTAACAAGCTAAACGTCGAAGTCCACGCGGAACCACTAGTGAGACTGAAGTCTCTCTGCAAAAACATAAATTAAGCAAATGTGAGTACAAAGGTACTCAGCAAGACTTACATCACAACTAGCTACATATGCATCAGTATCAACAAAGGGGGTGGTGGAGTTTGACTGCAGGAAGCCAGCTTAGACTCGATGGCTATCGTGAACTACGACTGCAAGTAACACTTTGAGGTCGCGCACACGAGTCCACATAATCACCAAACAATACACCACTATGGATCCGCTCCCGTCTCCCTACGAGGAGGCCATCCATAGCACTCACGCTTATCTTGCGTGTTTTAGAGTATCCACTTTCACTTGTCTATGAACTGTACAGGTAACCCAGAAGTCCATTACCGCGGACACGGCTATTCGAATAGATCATATATAACCCTACAGGGGTGTACTTCTTCACACACGCTCTCACCACTTACCGCCGTTTACATGATATGTACTCGGCAACCTTCAAGCGGAAGCCCAGCGAGGGTGTCGGCCACGACCTGACTAACCACACAAGTCCTTAGTCCAGGTTTATCGCCTATTTGGGTTCCATCCGTGGGGATATCCGGTCGGGGTGTCGCTCACGGCCCCAAACGATGTGTACAGGGTTCCCGAGCCACCAAACGGGCGACCGGTACACCATGCCACGTACCTGCCGCGTCACAACCCACCCCGAGGGTCGGCGTTGTGCACGACCTCCAGTAAACTACAAACACCAGAAACTAGTTGCAACTCCTGGACAAAGGACAAGGGCAGTTAATAAGTCGAGAGGGTCAATTAAGGATCCCAATGGGTGGTAGTAGCTGATTCATGGATCATAAACACAAAACTCAGTTCTTGAGGACGGCTGCAATGAGACAACCCACCCTATACTCCTACATGGCCTCTCATCGCTACCTTTACCAAATCGTGTTCACAAACTTAGCTCTCAACAGTAGGACATGTTCACCACATTCCAATTCATCCCTGATGAATCGGACCTGACTCAACTCTAAGCAGTAGCAGGCATAACCAGAAATCATGAATGAGTAGGCACAACATGGCTCAAACAACTCCTACTCATGCTAGTGGGTTTCAACTATTTACTGTGGCAATGACAGGTCATGTAGAGGAAAGGGGTTCAGCTACCGCAGCAGGTAACAGTTGAAGTGTTGTTGTCCTAATGCAGTAAAGAGAGCAAGAGCAAGAGAGTGGGATTGTATCGGAATGCTCAATGAGGTTTTGCTTGCCTGGCACTTCTGAAGAGAGTACTGTGTCTTCATCAGTGTCATCGGTCACATCGTCGGAACAACGTCTACTGAGAGGGAACAAATACCGACAACAGAGAAAGAACACAATCAATGCAATGCGACAATATGATGCGTGATCATGACATGGCAATATGCTGTTTATTGAGCTAATGCAACTAGCAAACGTATTTAATGAAGTTGGTTTGAACCAAAGGTTCAAATTCAAACTCCATATGTGGTTATTTAATTGTCATTTAATTGATTTGACCTGAACATCAGGTTTAACTTGTTCAAACATGCATGAAAATGCCATAAACAGATTCCTTGATTTTTTCTGATCATTTTCATATATAACTTATTTTCATTGGAGTTCTAGATTATTTTCTGTGATTTTTTGAAGTTTGGGTTATTTTCTGAAATTCATAAATCATTTAAGATTTATTTTAAATTCTAGGAAATATTTACTGTGTCAGCATGACGTCTGTGTGACGTCAGCAAGTCAACAGAGCGGTCAGGTCAAAACTGACGTGTGGGGTCCACACGTCAGTGACACAACTAACTAACAGGGTTAGTTAGCTTTAAGTTAACACTAACTAAATTGTCAGTGGGGCCAGGGCCCACCAGTCAGCGACTCATTAAACTAATGACAGCAATTAGCACTGAACTAAAAACCTAAAAAACCAGTCAAAGGCCGGCCCCACATGTCATGGACACATGGGGGTTCTAGTCGTGGTCAAAAGGGGTCAACCCCACCGGCGACTCGCCGCCGGCGAGAGCCAGGACGGCGGCGCGGCTCGGAAACGCTGTTCCGGTGACCAAAACGACTGCGGGGAGCATCTACGCGGAGCTGGAGAAGCCGTGCATCCAATGGGACAAGTGGGAGCAGCTGGGGTGGCCGGAATCATCGGCGGCGAGCTCAAAGGCGGCGGCTGGAATTGGGCCACGGTGGTTTCGGTGATGCGGGGCATGGGAGGAGCAGCGGGAGGGGCTTTTGGGCCTCTGGTGTTGCGCTGAGTACGGCTGTGTGCTCGGTTGCCACTCTAGGTGACAATGGCCACGGCGGCGACATGGCCGACGGGGAGGAGCTATCGGCTCCAGTGGGCATCGGCGTTAGAGGAAGCAAGCGAGCCAGGGGAGAGAGGGGTTCGACGTAGGGGCTCACAGTGGACACACAGAGCAGACAAGCGGGCTCGGGGAGGCGATGACGACGGCGAATCGACGACGGGGATCGCCGGCACCCCAGGTCGGAAACGGCGGCGTTGGCGAGGCTCCAGGGCGTCCGGCGGGGCGTGGCTCGACGGAGAGGGAGAAAAGGGTCACGACGGAGCTTCTGGTCACTTTGCGGGGGTGTGGGGAAGGCTGTGGCCGTGAGGTTCACGGTGGCGAGCTCGCACGGTTCTCGGCCATGGTGAAAGGAGGCAAGGGAGAACGAAGGGGGAGGGTGAGAGAAGTCGGGCGGATTGGGACGTCACCGAGGCATTCATCCACGCGTCCAGAAGCTCGGCGGCAAGCAGGCGGTGGCCGGGGCGCGTGCGCGTGCACGGCGGCCACACGCCTCGCGTCCTTCTGGCGCGAGGTAGGCGATGACTGGCACTGTGGGCCAGATGGGCTGCACAGTGCTGGGCCGTGACCAGTGGGCTGCTGCTACAGGCAAGAAGCCCAGGTAAGTGCTCTCTCTCTCTCTTCTCTTTCTATTTAGTTTATGTTTTTCTATTTTGTTATTTTGTTCTGGGCTTTATTAAAAATACTTAGGCACACTCAAAAATCACCAAACTTCTGATGGCCACTGTTTGGAATATATCCAACATGGAACATTTCAGTTTAGGATTATTAGAACATTTTACTATTTTATAGTATTTAAATGCCCAAATTCAAATAGAGTATTATTTAATTCAGAGCCCAAATATGTCATGGAAAAATGTGCATCACCTCTGGCTACTGTTCACAGTATTTTCCATAAATGATGAACATTTTTTTGAAAGCCATTTAGACTTACTGAAAATATTTTAGGTGAACCTAGTGAATGCCTTTAATGCTAGAGTTTAGTCAATCCCCATTTCAACTTTCTATAAAAGTAAGCATGATGCATCACCAAAGGCTAGCACTAGTGCATTGCCAGAAGCTAGGGATGTGACAACTCACCCCCGCTAAACAAGAATCTCGTCCCGAGATTCAAGACGTGAGGTAAGAAGACAGAGGGGACACAAAGCTAACACGATCTTCACGATGCAACTTCCCTTCTCGGAGATGTTGATCCATTGCATCATATTGGTCTTGACGTCTTTGTTTTTGGTATCTTCATCCAACACGAGGAAAGAGACAGCTCTGCAAGGATGGATCGTCTTAATGATCACAAGATCAACTTACGGGACTAGATGTAGGAACATCTGTCGAGCCGAGACATGAAGCATACATCTAGAGTGATGGAGTGAAACAGATGATGAAGGTTCACTGGATAGGCGATAGTTCCACGCTTAAGAAGGTGGTGAACGGTTGTCAACATAGCGAGGAGTTGACTTGCCATGATTCTATAACGGGGCACCTTAGAGGAGGTGACTCGTAGAATTATCCCTTAAGTGGCAAAAATAATTACTTTTGATACATAGATCATTGAAACTCTTTTATACCAGCCCAAGGCAAAACTCAATTGATTATTTGAAGGAGTCCGAAAGAATGACATTCTCGGGCCAGAATGGATGATGTGGACTACCTTCTTGAGGACAACACAAGGGATGATTTTGCTTATCATCGGAAATGGATGGAACCCATGGTAAAATGGCACATTGGCGGTGCAAGCTAGGAACAAAATGGAAATGTTGGGAATGATTTTGGTAACTGGGAAGAAACCCAACAATATAGAGTGAATCTACTCTTTGAGAGGTTATAGCATAACCAAGAACACTGGGAGCAATCCCGGTTAGTGCCAGTGATAACACCTAGTGCTTGTGTGTGCTCTCAAGAACTTGAGCATTTCCATAATCACCAAGGTTTTACCATTATCCGTGCCAATGGTGCTAACAACACAACATACGACCATGATGAATAGCGATGGACGATGCAGATGCAAAGGAAGATAACACTTTCTCAGATTCCACCTTAGCGGAGTCAAGGGCAAAATCTGGATGATCGACCGAGAGACATTTAGCACTCCGCTTCTAATGTTCTCCTTGATGTGCTAGCGCAACCCATTTATTAAAATGGTTTGGTACCTAGAACGTCAAGTAAAAGGTCGGACTTCAGGAGCACAAAAATCCATAAGGAACAACAAGGGAGTAAATCCTACAAAATCCTTATGGGGAGGTGGCCAACTTCTTCAATCAAGATACTACAACAATAGGTCTTCCGGATGGGTGTGTTGGCCACGACATCCACTTTACCGGTTATCGAGAGACCAATATTATAGTTCTTGGAAAATGCTCCAACCATCATATCTGCCTGAGATTCAGTTCTGGTTGGTGTTAGGATATTCCAGACTCATCGAGTCTAGAAAGAAAAACGAAAGTTTGCAACCCAAATCGACGAGACAATGTTGCGAGATTCTCGAGAAATGGACTGTGGTAGTAAGCTCCAAAACACGAGCTGGTTCTGCTACAAACATGTGAACACGCTATTCCAGACAACATGATCACATGGCAGTCTTACAATAAAACACTACCGGGTTCGGGTAGGGAACCATCATTGAGGATATCGGAATCTTGTGCATGACCTAGGATAGCACAACAATTCCTTTTCCTTGAACAAATCAGTCAGTGGATTGGTGTGCTACGGAATTCATATAGAATGAAGATGATCAGTCTAACAGACCACAGAATTCTTCGCACGTGCATAACTGACTTGGGATGGTTCTAGAGGAGGTAAAAACATGCTTCCTCGAATTCATGGCGGCAACTTGCATCAAATGCACATGAATTAGAGGAAGTCACTTCTTTCATCCGAACATATGCTTCACGAACGGGTCATGAAGATAATGCTTATAAAAGTTTCCAATACTAGCTGGATGTTCAACACAGATCATGGAGAAGATAACAATGTTGCTGATGGGCTCAACAACAATTCATCCAGGTTTCCATATAATTGGAGTTCCACAATTGTGTGAACACGATGATAGCATTGGTCAGACCAGAAGATATAATGGTGTATGCTCGAGGAGACAACCACGAGTAAGACAACATTACGACAATCGTTGGTTCTGATTTGATTTGACGATAACCCACACTCAAATCAAGGCTTTGATAAGACAATAGATCCAACAATTGACCACGGGGATCAATCAATGAAGATATCATCTTTCTTCAACACATACACACAAGGATATCCCTTGGAAGGAACTAAGTCAGCCAAGCTTTTATCTTCCAACTCTCCAAGTTGTTGTTTAGCTTAACCAAGTAGTTCAGGGTATCCAACACATATTCTTGGAGAAGGGGTGGTTTATAAGAAAACCAACTTGATCATGAACTCAACATAGCGGTCAGGGAATAACCTGGTAATACTTCCGAGATGATATTCGGAAAATCACGAACCACCGATATGTTAAGAAGCTCGAGAACAATCATGCTTTTCAGGGCAAGACGATATGATCAAAAGAGCGAGAGATTGACACAATCCTAACTCATTGATCGAAGAGTGCACCAACAAAATGGACTAGGTAGCACGATCATTCTTAGAATGATGATTCCGTATCCAACATACTAAGAATGAGATTATCGTCCATTAACTACCAGGCAACGGAGTTGCTAGGAGTATTGATTACACACATCACGATTCACTTGTCAGTATTCCGGTTACAACAACACGGAGACCGAGGAATGAACGATGATGGTGAGAAGTATCACTGTATCAAGAGTTCATAGGAGGTGGTGCAATTCCCATGACATTCTTGACATAAGGATGGTAATACTCCAGGATAGAACGGATTAGAAGCTAGATTAGCATTCTTCATCTACGAAGTACAACTTCTTTGACCCAATCCTGGATATGGATAAGGTACTGGAGTTTGTTTCTCCTAGTCATTCCAGAATAGAATGGCTTGACGGACCACAAGAGTAAAAGGCATCGATGAACACGAGTGCACAACTACTCTTGACTATCAACTGATAGACGAGGGTCATAATACAACTAAAAAGGGACAACTCAAAGGAACATATAACTTTCTGAGTTGTGGGTGCATAGATTAGTATGTCGAACTAGATCAACATATTTCTTCCGGATAACCCATGCAGAAAGGTAGGACTGGCAGAGTCACAATATGAATGGAGTACTACTCAAGAGCACTCTGGTTGTGATCTTTTGGTTCAGAAGAACTTCTGCCATAATGGTTCGTGGTGTTGGAAGAAGGATATACCACGAACCTCGAGGACTATCACAGGGTTACTAATATCCCAAAGGAACTAGCAAACACTATTGACATGAAGTAAGTAGGGTGAATCTTGGGTTCAAGAACCCAGAAATAGAAGGCCTACTAACTATATGGCATCATGCGATGCTTTCGAGAATGATGGCCAGAATCATCACACTAGGAATATAGAGCATTGCTAGATTACTGGGTGATTCTCTAAGATACCTAGGGTCATAATAATAACTCCAACATATATGTTGAGGCAAAGAAGTACCTCAACTCAACAATTAGTGTGGTTAATCTGGCCTAAAAGGATATCGGGAACAGGGAGGAAAGATTTGCAAATGCATCAGATTATTTAGAAACCTGGGATGACACGGACAGCATAACGGCTGTAAATGCCCAAAAAGATTTTGAGATCCAAGCAAAGGGTAGCATAATCACTTAACATCATAATGTCATGGTTCTGAGACCAACAGTTGAACACACAGAAGTACTTGAGACCGAACTGAGAGTTGAATCCACATTAACGTGATCCTGATAAATAGAATGAGAAGCCTAGTTTCTTAACCCCGCGGAAAGAGAGGATGACTCAGATCAGAAGGGCATAGGGTAAAGGAGTAAAAGAGCCATACATTCCCTTCCACAATCAATTCCCTTATTATAACTAAAGAGTTTCTAGACACGACTTCGACCAGTTTGGCTTGGTAATCCTACAGGCAGTCAGGCTCTGATACCAAAGCTGTCACGACCCCGATCCTAAGTCACACAGGTGTAGCATGTAACACATCATATCACCTTGCGGCCTCACGCACGGTATCCCCGCGGGTGCCACCTTACCTGGCCCGGGACCGTTTGCGCATTTTGGCACACGTATACGATAGTGTCGCTAGCATCCATATGACAGAGAACCCGGGCTGACATGACTAGTTATAAACCAAAAGTGGCACTAAATTACAAAGACAGGCATACATGACCCAGCAACGAACGTGTCGGTCATCAACGTATGAACCCAAGTCGTAGCAAGCTACAAGGACTTAAAGGAACAACGCGTGACATTTCCCCTAAGGGACAGACACAGGAACGAAGAAGGACACATGCCGGCTAGCCTAAGTGTTCCGGAGCAGTAGCAAGCTACCAAGGCTCAGTGGAAGCACTAGGAGACATTTCCTTGTAAGATAGGCTACCAAGGGTAAACAACTAGGTGTCGGATCCCACACATAGCAATACACATTACACGTACACATAACATGCAAGTATGTGATGTACAACATGGCATCACAACATAACTCAACAACTCATATAGATAAAGGCCCAGAAGAGCCATCATAACATTTATTACAAACAGAGGTCACATGACCCAACATACAAAGCATACAGGCAACGGAAGCATAACATGTCTGAGTACAGACAACTACAAATGAAAAAGATTGAGAAGCCTGACTATCTAAAAGACCCTCCCAAGGGTACAAGATCGTAGTTGAGGTAACAAGCTAAACGTCGAAGTCCACGCGGAACCACTAGTGAGACTAAAGTCTCTCTGCAAAAACATAAATTAAGCAAACGTGAGTACAAAGGTACTCAGCAAGCCTTACATCGGAACTAGCTACATATGCATCAGTATCAACAAAGGGGGTGGTGGAGTTTGACTGCAGCAAGCTAGCTTTGACTCGGTGGCTATCCTGAACTATGACTGCAAGTAACACTTTGAGGTGGCGCACACGAGTCCACATAATCACCAAACAATACACCACTATGGATCCGCTCCCGTCTCCCTACGAGGAGGCCATGCATAGCACTCACGCTTATCTTGCGTGTTTTAGAGTATCCACTTTCACTTGTCTATGAACTGTACAGGTAACCCAGAAGTCCATTACCGCGGACACGACTATTCGAATAGATCATATATAACCCTGCAGGGGTGTACATCTTCACACACGCTCTCACCACTTACTGCCGTTTACACGACATGTACTCGGCAACCTTCAAGCGGAAGCCCAGCGAGGGTGTCGGCCATGACCTGACTAACCACACAAGTCCCTAGTCCAGGTTTTTCGCCTATTTGGGTTCCATCCGTGGGGAGATCCGGTCGGGGTGTCGCTCACGGCCCCAAACGATGTGTACAGGGTTCCCGAGCCACCAAACGGGCGACCGGTACACCGTGCCACGTACCTGCCGCGTCACAGCCCACCCCGAGGGTAAGCGCTGCGCACGACCTCCAGTGAACTATAAACACCAGAAACTAGTTGCAACTCCTGGACGGAGGACAAGGGCATTTAATAAGTCGAGAGGGTCAATTAAGGATCCCAATGGGTGGTAGTAGCTAATTCATGGATCACAAACGCAGAACTCAGTTCCTGAGGACGGCTGTAATGAGACAACCCACCATGTACTCCTACATGGCCTCTCATCGCTACCTTTACCAAATCGTGTTCACACACTTAGCTCTCAACAGTAGGACATGTTCACCACATTCCAATTCATCCCTTATGAATCAGACCTAACTCAACTCTAAGCAATACCAGGCATAACCAGAAAGCATGAATGAGTAGGCACAACATGGCTCAAACAACTCCTAATCGTGCTAGTGGGTTTCAACTATTTACTGTGGCAATGACAGGTCATGCAGAGGAAAGGGGTTCAGCTACCGCAGCAGGTAACAGTTGAAGCATTGTTGTCCTAATGCAGTAATGAGAGCAAGAGTGAGAGTGTGGGATTGTATTAGAATGCTCAATGAGTTTTTGCTTGCCTGGCACTTCTGAAGAGAGTACTGTGTCTTCATCAGTGTCATCGGTCACATCGTCGAAACAACGTCTACTGAGAGGGAACAAACACCAGCAACAGGGAAAGAACACAATCAATGCAATGCGACAATATGATGCATGATCATGACATGGCAATATGCTATTGATTGAGCTAATGCAACTAGCAACCATATTAAATGAAGTTGGTTTGAACCAAAGGTTCAAATTCAAACTCCATATGTGGTTATTTAAATGTCATTTAATTGATTTGACCTGAACAGCAGGTTTAACTTGTTCAAACATGCATGAAAATGCCATAAACAGATTCCTTGGATTTTTCTGATCATTTTTCATATATATCTTATTTTCATTGGAGTGATAGATTATTTTCTGTGATTTTTTGAAGTTTGGGGTATTTTCTGAAATTCATAAATCATTTAAGATTTATTTTAAATTCCAGAAAATATTTACTGCGTTAGCATGATGTCTGTGTGACGTCAGTAAGTCAACAGAGCGGTCAGGTCAAACCTGACGTGTGGGGTCCACACGTCAGTGACACAACTATCTAACAGGGTTAGTTATCTTTAACTTAACACTAACTAAACT
>LR738715.1:384758788-384795479 GCA_902687465.1 Secale cereale | reverse complement strand
AATCATCGGCGGCGAGCTCAAAGGCGGCGGCTGGAATTGGGCCACGGTGGTTTCGGTGATGCGGGGCATGGGAGGAGCAGCGGGAGGGGCTTTTGGGCCTCTGGTGTTGCGCTGAGTACGGCTGTGTGCTCGGTTGCCACTCTAGGTGACAATGGCCACGGCGGCGACATGGCCGACGGGGAGGAGCTATCGGCTCCAGTGGGCATCGGCGTTAGAGGAAGCAAGCGAGCCAGGGGAGAGAGGGGTTCGACGTAGGGGCTCACAGTGGACACACAGAGCAGACAAGCGGGCTCGGGGAGGCGATGACGACGGCGAATCGACGACGGGGATCGCCGGCACCCCAGGTCGGAAACGGCGGCGTTGGCGAGGCTCCAGGGCGTCCGGCGGGGCGTGGCTCGACGGAGAGGGAGAAAAGGGTCACGACGGAGCTTCTGGTCACTTTGCGGGGGTGTGGGGAAGGCTGTGGCCGTGAGGTTCACGGTGGCGAGCTCGCACGGTTCTCGGCCATGGTGAAAGGAGGCAAGGGAGAACGAAGGGGGAGGGTGAGAGAAGTCGGGCGGATTGGGACGTCACCGAGGCATTCATCCACGCGTCCAGAAGCTCGGCGGCAAGCAGGCGGTGGCCGGGGCGCGTGCGCGTGCACGGCGGCCACACGCCTCGCGTCCTTCTGGCGCGAGGTAGGCGATGACTGGCACTGTGGGCCAGATGGGCTGCACAGTGCTGGGCCGTGACCAGTGGGCTGCTGCTACAGGCAAGAAGCCCAGGTAAGTGCTCTCTCTCTCTCTTCTCTTTCTATTTAGTTTATGTTTTTCTATTTTGTTATTTTGTTCTGGGCTTTATTAAAAATACTTAGGCACACTCAAAAATCACCAAACTTCTGATGGCCACTGTTTGGAATATATCCAACATGGAACATTTCAGTTTAGGATTATTAGAACATTTTACTATTTTATAGTATTTAAATGCCCAAATTCAAATAGAGTATTATTTAATTCAGAGCCCAAATATGTCATGGAAAAATGTGCATCACCTCTGGCTACTGTTCACAGTATTTTCCATAAATGATGAACATTTTTTTGAAAGCCATTTAGACTTACTGAAAATATTTTAGGTGAACCTAGTGAATGCCTTTAATGCTAGAGTTTAGTCAATCCCCATTTCAACTTTCTATAAAAGTAAGCATGATGCATCACTAAAGGCTAGCACTAGTGCATTGCCAGAAGCTAGGGATGTGACAACTCACCCCCGCTAAACAAGAATCTCGTCCCGAGATTCAAGACGTGAGGTAAGAAGACAGAGGGCACACAAAGCTAACACGATCTTCACGATGCAACTTCCCTTCTCGGAGATGTTGATCCATTGCATCATATTGGTCTTGACGTCTTTGTTTTTGGTATCTTCATCCAACACGAGGAAAGAGACAGCTCTGCAAGGATGGATCATCTTAATGATCACAAGATCAACTTACGGGACTAGATGTAGGAACATCTGTCGAGCCGAGACATGAAGCATACATCTAGAGTGATGGAGTGAAACAGATGATGAAGGTTCACTGGATAGGCGATAGTTCCACGCTTAAGAAGGTGGTGAACGGTTGTCAACATAGCGAGGAGTTGACTTGCCATGATTCTATAACGGGGCACCTTAGAGGAGGTGACTCGTAGAATTATCCCTTAAGTGGCAAAAATAATTACTTTTGATACATAGATCATTGAAACTCTTTTATACCAGCCCAAGGCAAAACTCAATTGATTATTTGAAGGAGTCCGAAAGAATGACATTCTCGGGCCAGAATGGATGATGTGGACTACCTTCTTGAGGACAACACAAGGGATGATTTTGCTTATCATCGGAAATGGATGGAACCTATGGTAAAATGGCACATTGGCGGTGCAAGCTAGGAACAAAATGGAAATGTTGGGAATGATTTTGGTAACTGGGAAGAAACCCAACAATATAGAGTGAATCTACTCTTTGAGAGGTTATAGCATAACCAAGAACACTGGGAGCAATCCCGGTTAGTGCCAGTGATAACACCTAGTGCTTGTGTGTGCTCTCAAGAACTTGAGCATTTCCATAATCACCAAGGTTTTACCATTATCCGTGCCAATGGTGCTAACAACACAACATACGACCATGATGAATAGCGATGGACGATGCAGATGCAAAGGAAGATAACACTTTCTCAGATTCCACCTTAGCGGAGTCAAGGGCAAAATCTGGATGATCGACCGAGAGACATTTAGCACTCCGCTTCTAATGTTCTCCTTGATGTGCTAGCGCAACCCATTTATTAAAATGGTTTGGTACCTAGAACGTCAAGTAAAAGGTCGGACTTCAGGAGCACAAAAATCCATAAGGAACAACAAGGGAGTAAATCCTACAAAATCCTTATGGGGAGGTGGCCAACTTCTTCAATCAAGATACTACAACAATAGGTCTTCCGGATGGGTGTGTTGGCCACGACATCCACTTTACCGGTTATCGAGAGACCAATATTATAGTTCTTGGAAAATGCTCCAACCATCATATCTGCCTGAGATTCAGTTCTGGTTGGTGTTAGGATATTCCAGACTCATCGAGTCTAGAAAGAAAAACGAAAGTTTGCAACCCAAATCGACGAGACAATGTTGCGAGATTCTCGAGAAATGGACTGTGGTAGTAAGCTCCAAAACACGAGCTGGTTCTGCTACAAACATGTGAACACGCTATTCCAGACAACATGATCACATGGCAGTCTTACAATAAAACACTACCGGGTTCGGGTAGGGAACCATCATTGAGGATATCGGAATCTTGTGCATGACCTAGGATAGCACAACAATTCCTTTTCCTTGAACAAATCAGTCAGTGGATTGGTGTGCTACGGAATTCATATAGAATGAAGATGATCAGTCTAACAGACCACAGAATTCTTCGCACGTGCATAACTGACTTGGGATGGTTCTAGAGGAGGTAAAAACATGCTTCCTCGAATTCATGGCGGCAACTTGCATCAAATGCACATGAATTAGAGGAAGTCACTTCTTTCATCCGAACATATGCTTCACGAACGGGTCATGAAGATAATGCTTATAAAAGTTTCCAATACTAGCTGGATGTTCAACACAGATCATGGAGAAGATAACAATGTTGCTGATGGGCTCAACAACAATTCATCCAGGTTTCCATATAATTGGAGTTCCACAATTGTGTGAACACGATGATAGCATTGGTCAGACCAGAAGATATAATGGTGTATGCTCGAGGAGACAACCACGAGTAAGACAACATTACGACAATCGTTGGTTCTGATTTGATTTGACGATAACCCACACTCAAATCAAGGCTTTGATAAGACAATAGATCCAACAATTGACCACGGGGATCAATCAATGAAGATATCATCTTTCTTCAACACATACACACAAGGATATCCCTTGGAAGGAACTAAGTCAGCCAAGCTTTTATCTTCCAACTCTCCAAGTTGTTGTTTAGCTTAACCAAGTAGTTCAGGGTATCCAACACATATTCTTGGAGAAGGGGTGGTTTATAAGAAAACCAACTTGATCATGAACTCAACATAGCGGTCAGGGAATAACCTGGTAATACTTCCGAGATGATATTCGGAAAATCACGAACCACCGATATGTTAAGAAGCTCGAGAACAATCATGCTTTTCAGGGCAAGACGATATGATCAAAAGAGCGAGAGATTGACACAATCCTAACTCATTGATCGAAGAGTGCACCAACAAAATGGACTAGGTAGCACGATCATTCTTAGAATGATGATTCCGTATCCAACATACTAAGAATGAGATTATCGTCCATTAACTACCAGGCAACGGAGTTGCTAGGAGTATTGATTACACACATCACGATTCACTTGTCAGTATTCCGGTTACAACAACACGGAGACCGAGGAATGAACGATGATGGTGAGAAGTATCACTGTATCAAGAGTTCATAGGAGGTGGTGCAATTCCCATGACATTCTTGACATAAGGATGGTAATACTCCAGGATAGAACGGATTAGAAGCTAGATTAGCATTCTTCATCTACGAAGTACAACTTCTTTGACCCAATCCTGGATATGGATAAGGTACTGGAGTTTGTTTCTCCTAGTCATTCCAGAATAGAATGGCTTGACGGACCACAAGAGTAAAAGGCATCGATGAACACGAGTGCACAACTACTCTTGACTATCAACTGATAGACGAGGGTCATAATACAACTAAAAAGGGACAACTCAAAGGAACATATAACTTTCTGAGTTGTGGGTGCATAGATTAGTATGTCGAACTAGATCAACATATTTCTTCCGGATAACCCATGCAGAAAGGTAGGACTGGCAGAGTCACAATATGAATGGAGTACTACTCAAGAGCACTCTGGTTGTGATCTTTTGGTTCAGAAGAACTTCTGCCATAATGGTTCGTGGTGTTGGAAGAAGGATATACCACGAACCTCGAGGACTATCACAGGGTTACTAATATCCCAAAGGAACTAGCAAACACTATTGACATGAAGTAAGTAGGGTGAATCTTGGGTTCAAGAACCCAGAAATAGAAGGCCTACTAACTATATGGCATCATGCGATGCTTTCGAGAATGATGGCCAGAATCATCACACTAGGAATATAGAGCATTGCTAGATTACTGGGTGATTCTCTAAGATACCTAGGGTCATAATAATAACTCCAACATATATGTTGAGGCAAAGAAGTACCTCAACTCAACAATTAGTGTGGTTAATCTGGCCTAAAAGGATATCGGGAACAGGGAGGAAAGATTTGCAAATGCATCAGATTATTTAGAAACCTGGGATGACACGGACAGCATAACGGCTGTAAATGCCCAAAAAGATTTTGAGATCCAAGCAAAGGGTAGCATAATCACTTAACATCATAATGTCATGGTTCTGAGACCAACAGTTGAACACACAGAAGTACTTGAGACCGAACTGAGAGTTGAATCCACATTAACGTGATCCTGATAAATAGAATGAGAAGCCTAGTTTCTTAACCCCGCGGAAAGAGAGGATGACTCAGATCAGAAGGGCATAGGGTAAAGGAGTAAAAGAGCCATACATTCCCTTCCACAATCAATTCCCTTATTATAACTAAAGAGTTTCTAGACACGACTTCGACCAGTTTGGCTTGGTAATCCTACAGGCAGTCAGGCTCTGATACCAAAGCTGTCACGACCCCGATCCTAAGTCACACAGGTGTAGCATGTAACACATCATATCACCTTGCGGCCTCACGCACGGTATCCCCGCGGGTGCCACCTTACCTGGCCCGGGACCGTTTGCGCATTTTGGCACACGTATACGATAGTGTCGCTAGCATCCATATGACAGAGAACCCGGGCTGACATGACTAGTTATAAACCAAAAGTGGCACTAAATTACAAAGACAGGCATACATGACCCAGCAACGAACGTGTCGGTCATCAACGTATGAACCCAAGTCGTAGCAAGCTACAAGGACTTAAAGGAACAACGCGTGACATTTCCCCTAAGGGACAGACACAGGAACAAAGAAGGACACATGCCGGCTAGCCTAAGTGTTCCGGAGCAGTAGCAAGCTACCAAGGCTCAGTGGAAGCACTAGGAGACATTTCCTTGTAAGATAGGCTACCAAGGGTAAACAACTAGGTGTCGGATCCCACACATAGCAATACACATTACACGTACACATAACATGCAAGTATGTGATGTACAACATGGCATCACAACATAACTCAACAACTCATATAGATAAAGGCCCAGAAGAGCCATCATAACATTTATTACAAACAGAGGTCACATGACCCAACATACAAAGCATACAGGCAACGGAAGCATAACATGTCTGAGTACAGACAACTACAAATGAAAAAGATTGAGAAGCCTGACTATCTAAAAGACCCTCCCAAGGGTACAAGATCGTAGTTGAGGTAACAAGCTAAACGTCGAAGTCCACGCGGAACCACTAGTGAGACTAAAGTCTCTCTGCAAAAACATAAATTAAGCAAACGTGAGTACAAAGGTACTCAGCAAGCCTTACATCGGAACTAGCTACATATGCATCAGTATCAACAAAGGGGGTGGTGGAGTTTGACTGCAGCAAGCTAGCTTTGACTCGGTGGCTATCCTGAACTATGACTGCAAGTAACACTTTGAGGTGGCGCACACGAGTCCACATAATCACCAAACAATACACCACTATGGATCCGCTCCCGTCTCCCTACGAGGAGGCCATGCATAGCACTCACGCTTATCTTGCGTGTTTTAGAGTATCCACTTTCACTTGTCTATGAACTGTACAGGTAACCCAGAAGTCCATTACCGCGGACACGACTATTCGAATAGATCATATATAACCCTGCAGGGGTGTACATCTTCACACACGCTCTCACCACTTACTGCCGTTTACACGACATGTACTCGGCAACCTTCAAGCGGAAGCCCAGCGAGGGTGTCGGCCATGACCTGACTAACCACACAAGTCCCTAGTCCAGGTTTTTCGCCTATTTGGGTTCCATCCGTGGGGAGATCCGGTCGGGGTGTCGCTCACGGCCCCAAACGATGTGTACAGGGTTCCCGAGCCACCAAACGGGCGACCGGTACACCGTGCCACGTACCTGCCGCGTCACAGCCCACCCCGAGGGTAAGCGCTGCGCACGACCTCCAGTGAACTATAAACACCAGAAACTAGTTGCAACTCCTGGACGGAGGACAAGGGCATTTAATAAGTCGAGAGGGTCAATTAAGGATCCCAATGGGTGGTAGTAGCTAATTCATGGATCACAAACGCAGAACTCAGTTCCTGAGGACGGCTGTAATGAGACAACCCACCATGTACTCCTACATGGCTTCTCATCGCTACCTTTACCAAATCGTGTTCACACACTTAGCTCTCAACAGTAGGACATGTTCACCACATTCCAATTCATCCCTTATGAATCAGACCTAACTCAACTCTAAGCAATACCAGGCATAACCAGAAAGCATGAATGAGTAGGCACAACATGGCTCAAACAACTCCTAATCGTGCTAGTGGGTTTCAACTATTTACTGTGGCAATGACAGGTCATGCAGAGGAAAGGGGTTCAGCTACCGCAGCAGGTAACAGTTGAAGCATTGTTGTCCTAATGCAGTAATGAGAGCAAGAGTGAGAGTGTGGGATTGTATTAGAATGCTCAATGAGTTTTTGCTTGCCTGGCCCTTCTGAAGAGAGTACTGTGTCTTCATCAGTGTCATCGGTCACATCGTCGAAACAACGTCTACTGAGAGGGAACAAACACCAGCAACAGGGAAAGAACACAATCAATGCAATGCGACAATATGATGCATGATCATGACATGGCAATATGCTATTGATTGAGCTAATGCAACTAGCAACCATATTAAATGAAGTTGGTTTGAACCAAAGGTTCAAATTCAAACTCCATATGTGGTTATTTAAATGTCATTTAATTGATTTGACCTGAACAGCAGGTTTAACTTGTTCAAACATGCATGAAAATGCCATAAACAGATTCCTTGGATTTTTCTGATCATTTTTCATATATATCTTATTTTCATTGGAGTTATAGATTATTTTCTGTGATTTTTTGAAGTTTGGGGTATTTTCTGAAATTCATAAATCATTTAAGATTTATTTTAAATTCCAGAAAATATTTACTGCGTTAGCATGATGTCTGTGTGACGTCAGTAAGTCAACAGAGCGGTCAGGTCAAACCTGACGTGTGGGGTCCACACGTCAGTGACACAACTATCTAACAGGGTTAGTTATCTTTAACTTAACACTAACTAAACTGTCAGTGGGGCCAGGGCTCACCAGTCAGCGACTCATTAAACTAATGACAGCAATTAGCACTTAACTAAAAACCTAAACTAAAACTAGTCAAAGGCCAGCCCCACATGTCATGGACACAGGGGGGGTTCCAGCCGTGGTCAAAGGGGGTCAACCCCACAGGCGACTCGCAAAGGGTCACGGCGGAGCTTCTGGTCACTTTGCGGGGGCGTGGGGAAGGCTGTGGCCGCGAGGTTCACAACGGTGAGCTTGCACGGTTCTCGGCCATGGCGAAAGGAGGCGAGGGAGAATGAAGGGGAGAGTGAGAGAGGTCGGGCGGATCGGGACGTCACCGAGGCGTTCATCCACGCGTCCAGAAGCTCGGCGGCAAGCAGGAGGTGGCCGGGGCGCGTGTGCACGCACGGCGGACACACGCCTCGCGTCCTTCTGGCGTGAGGTAGGCGATGACTGACACTATGGGCCAGATGGGCTGCACAGTGCTGGGCCGTGACCAGTGGGCTGCTGCTACAGGCAAGAAGCCCAGGTAAGTGCTCTCTCTCTCTCTTCTCTTTCTATTTAGCTTCTATTTTTCTATTTTGTTATTTTGTTCTGGGCTTTATTAAAAATACTTAGGCACACTCAAAAATCACCAAACTTCTCATGGCCACTGTTTGGAATTTATCCAACATGGAACATTTCAGTTTAGGATTATTTGGACATTTTAATATTTTATAGTATTTAAATGCCCAAATTCAAATAGAGTATGATTTAATTCAGAGCCCAAATATGTCATGGAAAAAATGGGCATCACCTCTGGCTATTGTTTACAGTATTTTCCATAAATGATGAACATTTTTTTGAAAGCCATTTGGACTTACTGAAAATATTTTAGGTGAACCTAGTGAATTCCTTTAATGCTAGGGTTTAGGCAATCCCCATTTCAACTTTCTGTAAAAGTAAGCATGATGCATCACCAAAGGCTAGCACTAGTGCATTGCCAGAAGCTAGGAATGTGACATATCTAGCGGGCTGGTCCTAGTCACGTCACCTCCTGGGCTCGTTGGTGCCCGGCCTTCTCATGTGGCAGCCTCAAGGGATTCACTCGGCGCAGGTTGCCTAACCATTTTGCAGGATCACCTCAAGCGCTCTCACTCAAGACCGGGCGCAACCCGCCTTGAGGTAGGGCCCCGTGAGTCCCGCGCTGGCTCACGGGTACCTATATACACCTCGTCCAGCCCTACCGTGCAGGACACGGGGCGGGGCGGGGCTGTACACGCCCCGGGGGCTCTCCGCAGTAGGGAGTCTCCTCCCACGTTCCAGCGGAAGCACCATGCTCCGCGCTGGCAGTAGACACGGTCGAGGAGTGGCTATGCCCATGCAAGAACGGTCGCGCCATGCTCCGCGCTGGTGATAAACAATTGGGGTGGCCTCACGACCGTATCAACCTCAAGGAGCCCCCCCGGCTCGGTGGACAGCCCCACCGCGCTGCGCTCCCCTCGGGAGGGTAGCGCGAGGGGGCTGGGCACGGGGGCTGCGCTCAGGTCACGCCTAACATACGCCCCACCAGGTTCCCCGAAACTGGTCATTGCAACCCTCACGAGCGAAAGCTCGGCACGGACAGGTATGAGGTTTGTTTGTACGTCAAGGGGGGCCCTTGGGCATCGCGACCCAAGGTCCTAACTAGTATCGTAGCCCCTCACTCCCTGGTCAGTCCTCGTGATCCGGCCAAGCCAGCGGTAGCTGAGGTATGCGCGGGGCCAAGCCCTGCCGACGCAGAACGCTAAGGCCGACTCTCACACTACTCTTCTAAGGGTTGTTCGTACGTCAAGGGGGGCCCTTGGGCATGGCAACCCAAGGGCCTAACTGGTCTCGTAGCCCCTCACTCCTTGTCTTGTCCTGTTTATCCAGCCAAATCAGCGGCGGCTGAGGTACGCGTGGGGCCGGGCCCTGCCGACGTAGAACACTAAAGCCCTGCCTAGCACTTCCTTCCTAGGGACTGTTTTCACATCAAGGGGGACTCCTGAGCATTGCAACTCAGGAGCCTAACTGGCCACGTAGCCCCTCACTCCTTGGTCTTTCCCTGGTGATCCGGACAAGCCAGTGGCGGCTGAGGCACGCGCAGGGCTCGGCTCTGCCGACGTAGAACGACAAGGCAAATAGGAAGGGAGCCACGAATAGCTAGCAATTATCACAAACCAAATTGTCCTTCAAGCATCAAACATGAGTTTTAACGCCTCCATGAGGCACGTCACATGTCACAGGAAAACAAGAACAGGAAGGAGCACCGTCACTCACCAGCAGGCCCCTCCTTCAGCCTCGGGCACCGCAGCCAGGAAGCGCTTCTCCATCGGCAGCACCGCCAAGCCCTGCGAAACTGGATTTGGCTGTAGGGGCAACGGTGCAGCCGGCTGAAGATGGGGGGTCGATGGCCAGGAACTTATGCAGCAAGGCCTGCACCTGGCCCCTCACGGCCTCAGTGGCGGCCTCGCAGCGCTCTTCGTCCACCGGCTCGAGCAGTTCCCCAAGGTCGGCGGAAGGAACGCGAAGATGCAAGTGGCTGAAGACGCGCGTCAGGGCTCAAGAGGACAATGGAGGGGCTTCCCCTTCCACCATGGGGCCGATCTCATCCGCAACACCCTCGAGTGCCGCAACGACATAGGGAAGCAGTTGGGCGGGGCCTTCATCGTCTGTCACCAGCGGCTTCTCCAAGCCCTTCTCGTAGAATGCCCTCAGCGCTTGGCAAGACATTTCCTCCAAGGACTTGAAGGCCGCGCGGTCCTCGGCCAAGACATTTGCCTTAGCCTCCAACTGGGCCTTCTCCGCCTCAGGCGCCTGCCTTAGCTCCTCCAGGCGGCTACTCTCGGCAGCCAGCTTCTTAGCCAACTGCTCCAGCTCGGCGTCACGACTGGTCACGGCGTCTTCCCGGGCCTTCATCGTCTCCTCCTCCACTACGCACTTGTTGCGTATGGCCTTTAGCTCGGTCTCCATCGATCGACATCGCTCCTTGACGACCTGCACATCATTCAGCGCCACCTCGCGGCGGCCAGCTTATCCTCTTCGGAAGCCACCACGACTCAGCTCAGCGCACCCCGGACGGACGCGTTGGAGTTCAACCAGCCCGAGACCAATTCCAGGCGCCCCACCACCAGACGACGGACAGTGCCCTGGAGATCATCCTGAAGCTACGTCAGTACAGAGAAAGCCTCCTTCAGGGCGCCGGACGAAGCGGAAAGGCTGCAAGCTAGCGGCCCGACCAAGGCAGGAGGTTGTAGCATGCTCAAGACCTCATGAACCCTTGAACCATCCGCAGGCAAGCTGGAGGTGAGCGCCTCAGGGACCGGCTTGACCAAAGAGGCCACTCCCTCTTGAGGTTTGTCCGACGGCCATCGCGAGGGCTCTTGGGCAGGAGAAGGAGAAGTCAAGACGGTTCGATGAGCTTCTGGTGCGGACGCCTCCCCCTTCTTCTTGTTTGCCAACAATGTTGGCCTCGCAATACAAGAGAAGGCGTCAGGAACCAACAATAGAACCAATAATGGAAACAAGGCCAGGCCAAGGTACTTACTATTCCACGGCGGCATAGTCCCGCGGCCTCTTTGCCACGGAGCCCAGGGGCCTCGCTGCCGGTGGTGCAGGTGCTGATAAGGCCGTATCATCTGGCACAGCAGCAGCGTCAGGCAGTGCCGAAGCCGAGGCGCCACCTCGGGAGATTAGCACCAACCTACCCTTCGTCGGGACCCCAACTAACGGCTTGTTCGAGGGGGTGAGCTTAGACCTTGTGACAACCCTGGCCGGGGGTGCCGCCTCCTTCACCGGGTGGTCGTCGGCGTCGGCGTCATCAGGCAAGGCGCGAAGGATGTCGGACTTGCGTGGAGGGGAGGACTCCCCGATCCCCTCCGCGGTCACCTCTGAGTCATCTTCCCCGCTGGAGTCGCCCGAAGACAGCTCCACCGGTTCCGCTGCCACTTGAGCTTCAGGGGGCGCCGGAGGCATGAGCCCACGCCCGTCGAAGGTGGGCATGGAGGCCAGCACCGTTGCCCCGTCCTGGCGGCAGTACAAGGGGACATGGGTAACAGGCGGATACCCTAGATCCTCCCCAACCAGGAGACAGAGAGCTGCCCCAAGCTGCTTGTCGGACAGTGCGTCGCGGCATAGTCGGAGGTTGTCCGGCTCGTCCCCGAGTGTCCATAAGGGGCGCGAGCCTGCCTGAAGTGGAGCTACGTGGCATGCCAGGAATTCCTTGATGGTCATGGCCCCCATCAGCTTCGTCGCCTCTGGGTCGTCACGCTTCAGGTCTGCGGTCATCTTCTCCAACACCTTCTCTGCCCAGGGATCGGTGAGCTTCACGCTGAGACACCTATCACCCAACTCAGGCATCGCTGTCGGCAGCACCAGCCGAGCATGGGAGCACTTGGCGTCCACGAGGACCCACTTGTTCCTGAAGTTCTCGGCCTTCTTCTCGGCCTTCGAGATCGCGTCGGCCCCGTTCGCCACGACGAAATTGCCACACCTAGAACAAAGTTTGTCCTTGTTCCTGAGGTAGAAGAAGTGGCGAAGCAGTGATACGTCTCCAATGTATCTATAATTTTTTATTGTTCCATGCTATTATATATTCTGTTTTGGATGTTTAATGGGCTTTATTATACACTTTTATATTATTTTTGGGACTAACCTACTAACCCAAGGCCCAGTGCAAATTGATGTATTTTTTTGCCTATTTCAGTGTTTCGCAGAAAAGGAATATCAAACGGAGTCCAAACGGATTGAAACCTTCGAGGGAGTTATTTTTGGAACTGTATCTACCCAGAAGACTTGGATTACATGCGTGGGAACGAAGGAGGTGGCCACGAGGGTCCAGGGCGCGCCCCCTCCCCCTAGGCGCGCCCCCCACCCTCGTGGGCCCCCTCTGGCTCCCCCGATGCCCTCCTTCCTCCTATATATATATCCATATACCCTAAAAATATCGAGGCAATAGAGAAAACCCTGATTCCATCGCCGCAACCTTCTGTTCCCGTGAGATCCCATCTTGGGGCCAGTTCCGGAGCTCCGCAGGAGGGGTGATCTACCACGGAGTGCTTCTACATCAAAACCATAGCCTCACCAATGAGTTGTGAGTAGTTTACCACAGACCTTCGGGTCCATAGTTATTAGCTAGATGGCTTCTTCTCTCTTTTTGGATCTCAATACAAAGTTCTCCTCGATATTCGAGGAGATCTATTCGATGTAATCGCTTTGTGCTGTGTTTGTCAAGATCCGATGAATTGTGGGTTTATGAACAAGATTATCTATGAACAATATTTGATTATTTTATGAAATCTTTTATGTATGGTTATAATATCCTTGCAAGTCTCTTCGAATTATTGGTTTGGTTTGGCCTACTAGATCTATAGTTCTTGTAATGGGATAAGTGCTTGGCTTTGGGTTCAATCTTGCGGTGTCATTTCCCAGTGACAGCGGGGGCATCAAGGCACGTATTGTATTGTTGCCATCGAGGATAAAAAGATGGGGTTTATATCATATTGCTTGAGTTTATCCCTCTACATCATGTCATGTTGCTTAAAGCATTACTCTATTCTTATGAACTTAATACTCTAGATGCATGCTGGATAGCGGTTGATGTGTGGAGTAATAGTAGTAGATGCAGAATCGTTTCGGTCTACTTGTCACGGACGTGATGCCTATATATAATGATCATGCCTAGATATTCTCATAACTATGCGCTTTTGTATCAATTGCTCGACAGTAATTTGTTCACCCACCGTAGAATTCTGCTATCATGAGATAAGCCACTAGTGAAACCTATGGCCCCCGAGTCTATTCTCAACATATTAATCTTCCATCTACTTTACTTTGCTTTATTTACTTTATGTTCTTATATCAAAAATACTAAAAATATCATATTATCCTATCTATCAGATCTCACTTTCGTAAGTGACCGTAAAGGGATTGACAACCCCTTACCGCGTTGGCTGTGAAGTTGTTATTTGTTTGTGTAGGTGCGAGGGACTCGCGCGTGGTCTCCTACTAGATTGATACCTTGGTTCTCAAAAAGCTAAGGGAAATACTTACGCTACTGTGTCGCATCACGCTTTCCTCTTCGAGGGAATACAACGCAAGCTCGAGAAGTAGCAAGAAGAATTTTTGGCGCCGTTGCCGGGGAGGCTTACGCAAAAGTCATATACCAAGTACCCATCACAAACCCTTATCCTTTGCATTACATTTTTTGCCTCTCGTTTTCCTCTCCCCCACTTCACCCTTGCCGTTTTATTCGCCCTTCTTCTCCCATGTGTTTATCGTTCGCTTTGCCTTGCCGTCATGGCTAGCACACCTATCATTATCAATACTCCCGAGAGTGAGGTTCTTAATTTTAAACAAAGGGAGGAGAAAAATCTAAAAGATGCCTGGTATAGAATTTGCAATGCTCAAAATAGATCTCCTAGGAAGCTTTCCACTTCTGTGCTTCTTCGCAATTTTTATATTGGCATAACCCCTTGGAATAGGCTTATTCTTGATAGCATTACTGGAGGAAATTTCTTGGGTAGTCATACTCTTGATTCTTATAATGCTTTGATAGAGTTGTTTGGGCAACCCTCTACCCTGGAGGAGACACAAGTCTTTGATAAAATATGCGAAGTAACGAAAATATTACAAAAGTTTCTTGAACCTCTTAAGAATGTTAGTGGAAATCTCCACCGCATGAATATGTTGATCACCCTTTGCAATAAGCGGTTGGATTCCTTAGATCTGAAAATTTCTGAATATGAAGGAAAACGAGAACCTCCCGGATTTGAGTGTGATCCCGCAAAAAGTAAAAACCCCGAAGATGGCAATACCTAGATCTATTCATGTATCGTGCCTAGCTAGGGGCGTTAAACGATAGCGCTTGTTGGGAGGCAACCCAATTTTATTTTCTTTGTTTTTTCTTCTATTTAGGAATAAATATTGCATCTAGCTTCTATTTAGATGTGGTTTTGTGTTTTAATTAGTGTTTGTGCCAAGTAGAACCTTTGGGAAGACTTGTGTGAAGTTTATATGATCATGTTATAGAAAACAGAAACTTTAGCGCTCACGAGTTTGGCTGTAATCTTTTACTAGAGAGTGTTATTTAGTTGATTCCTTTTGCAGATGATTAATAGACAAATTCCTCACGTCCACCAATTTATTTCAATTTTTGGAGTTACATAAGTATTCGAAAGTTACAGATTACTACAGACTGTTCTGTTTTTGACAGATTCTGTTTTCCGTGTGTTATCTGCTTATTTTGATGAATCTATGAGTAGTATTGGGGAGTATGAATCATAGAGAAGTTGGAATACTGTAGGTTTAACACCAATATAAACAAAGAATGAGTTCATTACAGTACCTTTGAGTGGTGGTTTGTTTTCTTATACTAATGGAGCTCACGAGATTTTTTGCTAAGTTTTGTGTTGTGAAGTTTTCAAGTTTTGAGTATGGCTTTGATGGACTATGGAACAAAGAGTGTCAAGAGCCTAAGCTTGGGGATGCCCAAGGCACCCCAAGGTAAAATTCAAGGACAACCAAAAGCCTAAGCTTGGGGATTTCCCGGGAAGGCATCCCCTCTTTCATCTTCATCTATCGGTAACTATACTCGGGACTATATTTTTATTCACCACATGATATGTGTTTTGCTTGGAGCGTCATGTATGATTTGAGTCTTTGCCTTTTAGTTTGCCACAATCATCCTTGCTGGACACACATTTTGGGAGAAACAAATATGGTTTAGAATTTATTAGAATACTCTATGTGCTTCACTTATATCTTTTGAGCTAGATAGTTTTGCTCTAGTGCTTCACTTATATCTTTTAGAGCACGGTGGTGGTTTTATTTTGTAGAAATTGATGATCTATCATGCTTCACTTATATTTATTTGAGAGTCTTTTAGAACAGAATGGTAATGTGCTTTGGTTATAAAACTAGTCCTAATATGATAGGCATCCAAGATGGATATAGTAAAAACTTTCACATAAAGTGTATTGAACATGATGAGAAGTTTGATACTTGATGATTGTTTTGAGATATGAGGATGGTGATATTAGAGTCATGCTAGTGGAGTAATTATGAATTTGATAAATACTTGTGTTAAAGTTTGTGATTCTCGTAGCATGCACGTATGGTGAACCGCTATGTGACGAACTTAGAGCATGAGGTATTTATTGAGTGTCATCCTTTGTGCGGTGGTTGGGATCGCGCAATGGTTAACTCCTACCAACCCTTCCCCTAGGAGCATGCATTGAATACTTTGTTTTGATGACTCGTAGATTTTTGCAATAAGTATATGAGTTCTTTATGACTAATGTTGAGTCCATGGATTATACGCACTCTCACCCATCCACCATTGCTAGCCTCTCTTGTACCGCCCAACTTTCGCCGGTACCATACACCCACCATATGCCTTCCTCAAAACAGCCACCATACCTACCTATCATGGCATTTCCATAGCCATTCTGAGATATATTGCCATGCAGCTTTCCACCGTTCCGTTCATATGACATGCTTCATCATCATTCACATAGAGTCATATTTTGTTCTAGCTTCGAGCTGTAATCTTTGAATTGTAAGTCAATAAAAGTGTGATGATCTTCATTATTAGAGCATTGTCCCATGTGAGGAAAGGCCAAATAAAAAAAGAGATGGCCCAAAAAAATATAGAGAGGGGCTAAATAAAAAAGAGAAAGCCCCTCCAAAAAAATGAGAGAAAAGAGAGAAGGGACAATGCTACTATCCTTTTCCACACTCGTGCTTCAAAGTAGCACTATGATCTTCATGATAGAGAGTCTCTTGTTTTGTCACTTTCATATACTAGTGGGAATTTTCATTATAGAACTTGGCTTATATATTCTAACGATGGGCTTCCTCAAATGCCCTAGGTCTTCATGAGCAGGCAAGTTGGATGCACACCCACTTAGTTTCTTTTGATCAGCTTCCATACACTTATAGCTCTAGTGCATCCATTGCATGGCAATCCCTACTCACTCACATTGATATCTATTGATGGGCATCTCCATAGCCCATTGATATGCCTAGTTGATGTGAGACTATCTTCCTCATTTTTGTCTTCTCCACAACCACCACTCTATTCCACCTATAGTGCAATTTCCATGGCTCACGCTCATGTATTGCGTGAAAGTTGAAAGGTTTGAAAAAATTTGAGTTTGATAAAATTGCTTGGCTGAAACCGGGGTTGTGCATGATATGAATATTTTGTGCGATGAAGAGGGAGCATAGCCAGACTATATGATTTTGTAGGGATAACTTTCTTTGGCCATGTTATTTTCAGAAGACATGATTGCTTTGTTAGTATGCTTGAAGTATTATTATTCTTATGTCAACATAGACTTTTGTCTTGAATCTTTCGGATCTGAACATTCATGTCACAATAAAGAAATTACATTGACAATTATGTTGGTTAGCATTCCACATCAAAAATTCTGTTTTTATCATTTACCTACTCGAGGACGAGCATGAATTAAGCTTGGGGATGCTTGATACGTCTCCAACGTATCAATAATTTTTTATTGTTCCATGCTATTATATATTCTATTTTGGACGTTTAATGGGATTTATTATACACTTTTATATTATTTTTGGGACTAACCTACTAACCCAAGGCCCAGTGCAAATTGATGTTTTTTGCCTATTTCAGTGTTTCGCAGAAAAGGAATATCAAACGGAGTCCAAACGGAATGAAACCTTCGGGAGCTTTATTTTTGGAACAGTATCTACCCAGAAGACTTGGAGTACACGCGAGGGAACGAAGGAGGTGGCCACGAGGGTCCAGGGCGCGCCCCCACCCTTGTGGGCCCCCTCTGGCTCCCCTGATGCCCTCCTTCCTCCTATATATATCCATATACCCTGAAAACATTGAGGCAACAGAGAAAACCCTAATTCCATCATCGCAACGTTCTGTTCCCGTGAGATCCCATCTTGGGGCCTATTCCGGAGTTCCGCTGGAGGGGGGATCTACCACGAAGTGCTTCTACATCAACACCATAGCCTCACCAATGAGTTGTGAGTAGTTTACCACAGACCTTCGGGTCCATAGTTATTATCTAGATGGCTTCTTCTCTTTTTTGGATCTCAATACAAAGTTCTCCTTGATCTTCGAGGAGATCTATTCGATGTAATATTTTTGCGGTTTGTTTGTCGAGATCCGATGAATTGTGGGTTTAAGATCAAGATTATCTATGATCAATATTTGATTCTTTTTTGAAATCTTTTATGTATGATTATAGTATCCTTGCAAGTCTCTTCGAATTACTGGTTTGGTTTGGCCTACTAGATCTATAGTTCTTGCAATGGGAGAAGTGCTTGGCTTTGGGTTCAATCTTTAAGTGTCCTTTCCTAGTGACAGCAAGGGCAGCAAGGCACGTATTGTATTGTTGCCATCGAGGATAAAAAGATGGGGTTTATATCATATTGCTTGAGTTTATCCCTCTACATCATGTCATCTTACTTAAAGCATTACTCTGTTCTTATGAACTTAATACTCTAGATGCATGCTGGATAGCGGTCGATGTGTGGAGTAATAGTAGTAGATGCAGAATCGTTTCGGTCTACTTGTCATGGGCATGATGCCTATATATAATGATCATGCCTAGATATTCTCATAACTATGCGCTTTTCTATCAATTGCTCGATAGTAATTTGTTCACCCATCGTAGAATTCTCCTATCATGAGAGAAGCCACTAGTGAAACGTATGGCCCCCGGGTCTATTCTCAACATATTAATCTTCCATCTACTTTACTTTGCTTTATTTACTTTCTGTTCTTATATCAAAAATACCAAAAATATCATATTATCCTATCTATCAGATCTCATTTTCTTAAGTGACCGTAAAGGGATTGACAACCCCTTATCGCGTTGGCTACGAACTTCTTATTTGTTTGTGCAGGTGTGAGGGACTCACGCGTGGTCTCCTACTGGATTGATACCTTGGTTCTCAAAAACTGAGGGAAATACTTACGCTACTATGTTGCATCACCCTTTCCTCTTCGAGGGAATACAACGCAAGCTCAAGAAGTAGCAAGCAGCACTACGGATGGCATCACCCCAACAAATGACTTGCAGTAGAAGGCAAAGATTGACAGGAGGAGGACAGAATTGGGATGAAGATGAAGGGCATGCAGCTTATAGTGGCTGAGGATGGAGAAAAAGAAATCGGAGAAAGGAGGGACAAGCCTTGCAACAACACTGCTCATAAAGAAGGGATAGAAGGTACTCTTGGAGTCCTCCGGCTCGGTGGAGGCGGCTCGGACCGCGGTCTTCCCCATCTCGTTGGTGTCCTTCGCCGTCATCAGGAGCACGGTGGCATGGTTCATCTCTGAGACGCTGGGCACCCACAAGGCCGGCTCATACCAGGTGGGCGGAGCGGCGGTCGTCGACGTGCCGAACGCCATCGGCTGCGAGCTCGGAGGGGAGACGGCGGAGATCTAGAGTCTTGTGGAGGAGAAAAGCAATAAAGGGGATCTGGAGCAGAGCAAGGGCGAGCAATGAAGGCGCAGGAGCACGCGCTAGCCTTTTGTCAGCCGTGCGGTTGCCGAGGTGGCGTGGGGGGGTGCAGACGCCCATGTCCAATAAATTGCCACATGCCAGTCGAAGCCGCAGACTTTTGGGGCCCGCGGTGCTCCGCACTTGACCCTTGGCCTCCCCGTGAAGCCAAGACCGAGCGCGCCTTGGGCCCGGGGGCTACTGTCGGCGTTCTGGGAATGGGGGTACCCAGACTTGCCTACGTGCGGCCCAGGGCATGGCTCGTCCAGCGGCCTGGTACGGCCCAACCTCGTCAGCAACTACTCAAGACCCTCACGAGGGGCCAAGCCTCGCGAGGCAGACGACACAAGACCTCCCATGGGGCGGCCTCGCTAGGCTAGCTCCCGAGGAGCGAAGATATCAAGGCAAGGGGCACCTCATGAGGTCCTCGTGACGTGAGCCATGCCGACCAAGGCCACGCGGGTGCCAGCGGGCGAATGGTGCCAGTTTCCTCTTTGGTGCTAAAGGGGCAGGCGCAGGCGAGGAGTCCTGAGGCGTCAGGCAAAGGTTTCCATATCGGTGCAATGAGACCAAGACCAGCCGGACGGTAGAGCGGAGGTCATCGTGGAGCCCACGACGGCGTCACCACCAGAGCCTTTGGCAGGCGAAGACCACCTTTTGTCAGGATAGCTTGTACTAGTTGTCCCCCTTCAAATTTGGCCGTTGTGGGATCCCATCCCGCTCAATATTTGGGAAGAAGACCCGAGCCTCTATAAATAGGATTAGCACCACCATACAAGGATCATCTCATCTTGAGCTGACCCAAACTAGAGAGCATCTGATCAAGAGCCAACCATACACACAGCAAGCTCATCCGAGCACAAGAACACCTCTCCTCGGGAGGTCGTTCTCCCCTTGTACTA
The DNA here is from genome assembly GCA_902687465.1 of Secale cereale. Lineage (NCBI taxonomy): Eukaryota > Viridiplantae > Streptophyta > Magnoliopsida > Poales > Poaceae > Secale > Secale cereale. The sequence continues at coordinate 384,775,308 of LR738715.1, read as the reverse complement.
GTTCTTCCCCAGCCTATAAGGCAATCCACCACAGCACACTGGATTAGGGTGTTACACAACAACGGTGGCCCAAACCAGTATAAACCTTTGTGTCCCTTGTTCTTCGGGTCTGACGAGCTAGGCTTAAGAGTCGGCGAGTAGACGAGCTAGGGCAGAGGGAGAGATCTTCGTGCTCACCCAGTGTTCGAACCACAAGGGTTTTGCCGGAACCCAAGATCCAACATATTCTATATCTTTGATATTCCATACCATGTTCTCCTCATTGTTCTTAGAGATCTATCCGATGTAATATTCTTTTGCGGTGTGTTTGTCAAGATCCGATGAATTCTGGGTTTATGATCAGATTATCTATGAATAATATTTGAGTTTCTTCTGAATTCTTTTATGCATGATCTTATATCTTAGTTATTCTCTTCAAACTATCGGTTTAGTTTGGCCAACTAGATTGGTTTTCTTGCAATGGGAGAAGTTCTTTACTTGGGGTTCAATCTTACGGTGCTCAATCCTAGTGACAGAATGGGACATGACATGTATTGTATTGTTGCCATCGAGGATAACAAGATGGGGTTTTCATCATATTGCTTGAGTTAATTCTGCTACATCATGTCATCTTGCTTAATGCGTTACTCTGTTCTTATGAACTTAATAATCTAGATGCAGAATCGTTTCGGTCAACGTGTGGAGTAATAGTAATAGATGCCGGCAGGAGTCGGTCTACTTGTCACAGACGTGATGCCTATATTCATGATCATTGCCATAGATGTCATTATAATTATTTGCACTTCTATTAATTGCTTGACAGTAATTTGTTCACCCACCGTAATACTTGCTATCATGAGAGAAGCCTCTAGTGAAACCTATGCCCCTCGGGTCTATTTTACGTCTTATAAGTTTTCAGATCTACTAATTTTCAATCTTTTACTTTTCAATCTATAAACGAAAAACCCAAAAATATTTACTTTACTAGTTTGTCTATCTCTATCGGATCTCACTTTTGCAAATAACCTAGAAGGGATTGACAACCCCTTTATAGCATTGGGTGCAAGTTTTTGTTTGTTTGTGCATGTATTTGGTGACTTGTTTGTAATCTCCTACTGGATTGATACCTTGGTTCTCAAAAGTGAGGGAAATACTTACTCTACTTTGCTGCATCACTCTTTCCTCTTCAAGGAAAAAACCAATGCAAGCTCAAGAGGTAGCAAGAAGAATTTCTGGCGCCGTTGCCGGGGAGATCTATGCCAAGTCAAGTCAAGATTTGTCTTCTTCAACTCGCCAATTTTTGGCGTCGTTGAGATCTAGGTCAAGTCAATACCCACCAAGTACCCTTCATTAAACTCTCATCCCTTGCATTTACATTATTTCCCATTTGCCTCTCGTTTTCCTCTACCCCACTTCTAAAACAATTTTCAAAAAGATTTGCCTTTTCTTCGCCCTTCTTTTGTTCATCTTATCCGCTCGCTTTCGTGGTTCCACTCCACCTAGCTCGTTTTCATGGCTAGTCCTCCTATCATTATTAGCACTCCTGACAATGAAATTCTCAATTTTAAACAAAGGGAGAGCGAAATTTAAAAGATGCTTGGTATAGAATTTGCAATGCTCAAAATAGATCTACTCGAAAGCAATCTAATGACATTCTTCTCCATAATTCTTATGTGGGAGTTACTCCTTGGAATAGATATGTTCTAGATACCATTACTAGAGGGAATTTCTTGGGAAGTCACACTTTTGATTCATATAATGCCATGATAGATTTGTTAGGGCCACCACCTCTTTTGGTTAATGGGACTACTTTAACTTTGGAACATGTGATGCAACAACTTGATATTATTGAAAATAAAATGGATACTATTGAGATAATTGAAAATTTAGATAAGAAGGTTCATAATCAAATTACTCAATATGGATCTGATGTAGGGGTTACTATAAAGAATCTTATGGAAAAAGAACCATAGTCTAGGAAAAAAATAGATCAAGGTTCTAGTAGGATTGGCAAACTAGAAAATATTATTACCAATTTGGGTTCTGCTTTTTCCTTCGTTGAAAATACTCCCACTCCTCCTGCTAAGCTCGCCAAATTTATCTATGGTCCTAAGAATAAGGGTGAATCTCCTAGTCAAGAAGATCTCAAATCATTAAGTATTCAGTCCGATCTTTTAATATAATTAAGGGACCAATTACAACGGATGAATTTCTTGATTTCTTGCCTAGGAGTTTGATTATTGATAAAACCAAAGAATCTCATAAGGAAAATAGAGGTATGATTAAAGAATTACATACTAAAGATGACAATACCTAGATCTATTTGCATTTTACGTACGCCTAGCTAATGGTGATAAACCATAGCGATTGTTGGGAGGCAACCAAATTTTATTTTTGCTTTTTACTTTTTGGTTCCCATTTTCAAGTTTTACCTTTTATTACTTCTTTAGTAATTGTGTTTTGGTATTTTAATTAGTGTTTGAGCCAAGTAATACCTTTGTGATGGCTTACGGTGATCGTTGATTGGATTTTGCTGAATAACATAAACTTTTGCACCTAGTGCAGAAAATTCAATAATTCACTCGAATGTCGAAACCTTCTGAAATTTTGCACAAAAGTGATATCAAAATTCCACACGTTGTCCAATTTTTTCAGAATTTTATAGTTACAGAAGTATGCGAAGTTTTCAGATTGCTATAGATTGTTCTGTTTTTGACATATTTTGTTTTCTATGTGTTGTTTGCTTATTTTGATGCATCTATGGCTAGTATCCGGGGATATGAACCATGGAGAAGTTGGAATACAGTAGATATTACACCAATATAAAATTAGAATAAGATCACAACAGTACCTTGAGTGGTTATTTGCTTGGTTTTACTAATGGAGCTCACGAGATTTTCTGTTGAGTTTTGTGTTGTGAAGTTTTCAAGTTTTGGGTAAGGATTTGATGGACTATGGAATAAAGAGTACCAAAAGCCTATGCTTGGCGACGCCCAAGGCACCCCAAGGTAAAATTCAAGGACGGCTAAGAGCCTAAGCTTGGGGATGCCCCGGGAAGGCATCCCCTCTTTCGTCTTCATCTATGGGTAACTTTACTTGAGACTATATTTTTATTCACTACATGATATGTGTTTTGCTTGGAGCGTCTTGTATGATATGATTCTTTGCTTTTTAGTTTGTCATAATAATCCTTACTGTACACACCTTTTGAGAGGGACACACTTCAATCGTGATTTATTAGAATACTCTATGTGCTTCACTTATATCTTTTGAGATGGGCAATTTTGCTCTAGTGCTTCACTTATATGTTTTTAGATCACGGAGGTGGTTTTATTTTGTAGAAATTGTTGAACTCTCTTGTTTCACTTATATTATTTTGAGAGTCTCTTAAACAACATGGTAATTAGCTTGGGTTATGAATTTATTCCTAATATGATAGACATCCAAAGTAGGTATAATAAAAACCTCCATATAACAATTGTGATCGTTTTGAGATATGAGGATGGTAATATTAGAATCATGCTAGTAATAAATAGTATGGTAGAGAAAATAATTGTGTTAAGGTTCATGATTCCTGAAGCATGCACGTATGGTCTACAAAAAGTGCAACCAAAACGAAATGCTTGTGTCTTGATTGTTCACCTTTGTGTTGAGGTCGGGGGCGCGCGATGGTTCACTCCTACCAACCTCCCCCCTAGGGGCATGCATAGTAGTACTTTGCTTTGATGGCTAATAAATCTTTTGCAATAAGTATGTGAGTTCTTTATGACTAATGTTGAGTCCATGGATTATACGCACTCTAACCCTTCCGCCTTGCTAGCCACTCTAGTGCCACGCAACTTTCGCCCGTGCATAAAATCCTCCTTATACCTTCCTCAAAACAGCCACCATACCTGAATATTATGGCATTTCCATAGCCTTTCCGAGATATATTGCCATGTACCTCCACTGTTCCATTTATTATGACACCCTTCATCATTTTCATATTGCTTTGCATGATCATGTAGCTGACATAGTATTTGTGGCAAGGCCACCTCTCATATTTTTTTATACATGTCACTCTTGGTCATTGCACATCCCGGTACAACGCCGGAGGCATTCATATAGATGGCATATCTTTGTTCTAGCATCGAATTGTAATATCGAGTTGTAAGTAAATAAAAGTGTGATGTTCATCATTATTATAACATTGTCCCATGTGAGGTTATAAAAAGTAAAAGAGGCCAATGAAGCCCAAATAAACAAAAAAGGCGAAAGAAGCCCACCAAAAAAAGAGAGAAAAAGAGAGAAGGGACAATGTTACTGTCTTTGTCCACACTTGTGCTTCAGAGTAGCACAATGTTCTTCATGATAGAGAGTCTCCTATGTTGTCACTTTAATATGCCAGTGGGAATTTCCATTATAGAACTTGTCTTGTATATTCCAACGATGGGCTTCCTCGAATGCCCTAGGTCTTCATGAGCAAGCAAGTTGATGCACACCCACTAGATTTATTTTTGAGCTTTCATACATGTATAGCTCTAGTGCATCTTTTACATGGCAATCCCTACTCACTCACATTGATATCAATTGATGGACATCTCCATAGTCCATAGATTTGTCGAGTTGATGTGAGACTTTCTCCCTCCTTTTGTCTATTACCACCTTCTATTCCACCCATAGTGCTATATCCATGGCTCACGCTCATATATTGCGTGAAATATTGAAAAGGCTGAAGCGCATTAAAAAGTATGAACCAATTGCTTGGCTGACACCGGGTTTGGGCATGATCACCTTGTGTTAAGAAGAGCGAGCATGATAAGACTATATGATTTTGTAGGGATAACTTTCTTTAGCCATGTTATTTTTGAAGCTTGATGATTTACTATCTAGTATGCTTAAAATATTATTGTTCTCATGTCAACATAAACTTTTTCTTGAAACTTATGGATCTGAACTTTCATACCACTTTAAAGAAGAATTACATTGATAAATATGTTGGGTAGCATTCCACATCAAAAATTCTGTTTTTATCATTTACCTACTCGAGGACGAGAAGGAATTAAGCTTGGGGATGCTTGATACGTCTCCAGTGTACCTATAATTTTTTATTGTTCCATGCTATTATATTATCCTTCTTGGATGTTTTATATGAATTTATATGCTATTTTATATGACTTTTGGGACTAACCTACTAACCCCGAGCCCAGTGCTAGTTTCTGTTTTTTCCTTGTTTTCGAGTTTCGCAGAAAGGGAATATGAAATAGATTCCAAACAGAATGAACTTTATGAAGATTTTCTTGGACCAGAAGACACCAGAAGGACTTCGACTACACGTCAAGGGAGCTCCAAGGCAGCCACAAGGACGAAGGGCGCGCCCTGGGGGTAGGGCATGCCCCCCACCCTTGTGGACCCCTCAAGCATCCACCGACTTATTTCTTCCGCCTATATATTCTCATATATTCCAGAAACATCCATTGAAACCAATTTTTCGCTGTCGTAACCTTCTATTCTCGTGAGATCCCATCTGGAGGCCATTTTTGGAACTCTGTTGGAGGGGGAATCAACCACGAAGGGCATCTACATCAACCCTATTGTCCTTCCGATGAAGTGTTAGTTGTTTACACAGGCCTACGGGTCCATAGCTAGTAGCTAGATGACTACTTATCTCTCTTTGATATTCAATACCATTTTCTCCTCATTGTTCTTGGAGATCTATCCGACGTAATCTTCTTTTGCGGTGTGTTTGTCAAGATCCGACGAATTGTGGGTTTATGATCAGATTATCTATGAATAATATTTGAGTTTCTTATGTATTCTTTTATGCATGATCTTATATCTTAGTAATTCTCTTTGAACTATCGGTTTAGTTTGGCCAACTAGATTGGTTTTTCTTGCAATGGGAGAAGTGCTTTGCTTTGGGTTCAATCTTGTGGTGCTCAATCCCAGTGACAGAAAGGGATATGACACATATTGTATTGTTTCCATCGAGGATATCAAGATGGGGTTTTCATCATATTGCTTGAGTTAATTCCGCTACATCATGTCATCTTGCTTAATGTGTTACTTTGTTCTTATGAACTTAATACTCTAGATGGCGAATCATTTCGGTCGATGTGTGGAGCAATAGTAGTAGATGCAGCCAGGAGTCGGTCTACTTGTCACGGACGTGATGCCTATATTCATGATCATTGCCATAGATGTCGTTATAATTATTTGCTCTTCTATCAATTGCTTGATAGTAATCTGTTCACCCACCGTAATACTTGATATCATGAGAGAAGCCTCTAGTGAAACCTATGGCCCCCGGGTCTATTTTACATCTTATAAGTTTTCATATCTACTATTTTGCAATCTTTTACTTTTCAATCTATAAACCAAAAACCCAAAAATATTTACTTTATTAGTTCATGTATCTCTATCAGATCTCACTTTTCCAAATAACCTAGAAGGGATTGACAACCCCTTTATACTGTTGGGTGCAAGTTTGTGTTTGTTTGTGCAGGCATTTGGCGACTTTTGTGTAATCTCCTACTGGATTGATAACTTGATTCTCAAAACTAAGGGAAATACTTACTCTACTTTTCTGCATCACCCTTTCCTCTTCAAGGGAAAAACCAATGCAAGCTCAAGAGGTAGAACATCCCAATTTGCTATGTTGTTTTCTTGACCCCGACAGATCCACATCACCTCTTTATAAAAAACTAAAGTCCATAACAGCCATTCTCGTGATCATGTCCACCACTTATCTCTTCCCATTCTTTTATTTTACTAAAAGAAACTTATCTGTTCCTGTAACCCTCGCCATCCCATCTCGCTAACTTGCAGTCGCACGCTCGTAGCCCCATCTCATCAGCTCGCCGCGGCCTTGCCGTCCATGACTGCATGGAGTTATAGGGGAGGACGTCGAGGCGGAGCTTGTCGAGGAGCACGCTAAAGCAGGATGCGGTGAGGTTGCAGGTCCGATGGAGGATGGGCATGCTCTACCTCCTTTCTTGTGCCATCTTCTCTCTCTCTCCAAACAAGGATTCGATCTATCATGGCGATTGTCAAAGATGTGGGCAAGCAGCGACTTCACGGATAGCACACGACATCGAATTTCATCATCGATTTCTCACAGATCGGTTCTACTCGGGTTTAACCGAGGATCGAACCGATGTTGTGATGGACTAAAGTCTCGGTTGTTGATTTTGGTTGATTTTGGTGGAAACTAGTCGGTGAGTGATTCCGGTAAACCGGATTTCGTAATTACCCAAAGCATCGAACCGATTGGTTCAGTGGAATCAAATGCCCAGCCCTAATGGCAATATGCTGTGATTTTAGCTAGTGCAACTAATAGCAAGGTTGAATGAAGCTCATTTCAAATGCAAGCTTCATATAGAGCATTTTAAATGCCATTTAATGAGTTGTACAAATCAGAGAGTATATGTTGTTCAAACATGCATGAAAATGCCATAAACATAATATTCATATATTTTTGATCATTTTTAAAATCTTTTTCATCTGAGCTACGGTTGATTTTATATGATTTTTATAAGTTTATAACATTTTCTGGAATTTCCTGGCTAACTTAAAATAACTAAATCCAGAAAATGACTTATTGCATCAGGATGACATCTGCAGTCAACATGCACAGCCCAAGTCAAACCTGACCAATGGGACCCACATGTTAGTGTCTTAACGAGTTAACATGGGATGTTAGTGCTAATTAACTAATAAACCTAATTAACCCAGAGGCCGGGCCCACACATCAGTGACTCAGGGTGAAGTGAAACCCCTGGTCAACAGGGTCAAAGTCACCGGCGTCTAGTCACCGGCGAGGCCAAATGTCGCGGTGAGGTGCGCGTTTCATTCTCCGGTGGTCAAATGGATGACGAAGAGGCTCAGCTGGGAGCGGGTGCCTGCCCGCATCCATGACACCAAGTGACATCAGCTGGGGTGGCCGGAATCATCATTGGCATTGGCCATGGCGGCTGCTGGAGCTTGGGTGAGCTCCGGTTCGCGGCTGTAGCGGCCTTGACGATGTGGGGTTAGCACCTACGACGTCTATGCGGTGCGGCAGGTACGTTGAACACATGCCCGAGACCAAATGGTCACCGAAGCGTCATCGACAGCGAGCTCAGGCAGTGGCACAGTCGGGCATGAGCGGCGCTATGGTTACAATGGCCAAACAACGCAAAGGAGAGGGGGGCTCGAAGCAGGATCTCACAGTGAGTCAGACGGTAGGATAAGTGAGCTCAGGGAGGCACCGGCGGCAGCAAATTGACAGCGATGATCTTCGGTAGCCGATGAGGGGAACGGCGGTGTTGGTGGCACCCAGGGGCTTCTGACATCGGGCGGCTCGGTGAGGAGAAAGAGAGGGACGAGGCGTAGCTCGTGGATAGCTCCAGGGGGCAAGGGAGAGGCGGTGGCCATGGCTACGATGAGCAGCGACGACGATGGCGCTCGAGTGGTTGAGCACGAGAGAGACAGAGGAGGACAAAAGAATGGGGAGAGCTCGAGGGAGTTCCAGGGGTGTCATGGCGCTCGGGGCCATCTTCAACAGGAAGCACACGGGCAGGAAGTGGCCGAGGACATGCTCGCGCACGTCGGCCACACGTGAGGCATCCGATTGGCGCGGGAGGAAAACGCCCCTGCCCCTGGTGGGTTGAGTTGTCTTGCCGGGCCGCCAACTCGGCCGGCAAGAGGTAAGGCCAGGTACTCTCTCTCTCTCTCTCTCTCTCTCTCTCTCTCTCTATCTATCTCTCTCTCTCTCTTGTTTTTTCTATTTGTTTCTGTTTTCTATTTTTTCTCTTCTGTTTTGATTTGATTCAAAGACCAAACCAATTTTTATAAATTCTGAAAAAATATTCATGGACTGCTTCTAAATTATTCCACATGCCCTAAAAATACATCCAAAACTATTAGAGCATTTGAATTCCCTAGTTCAAATAGAGTATGAATTAATTAATAAATCCAGGATGACCTAGAAAAATATGCACCATTTTTGGCAGAGGTTTTAAACCAATTCAAAATGATGAACTTTTCTGAAGGGCATTTTGGGTTCATTGAAACAAAAAAAATTGACCCTGGTTGAATTCCATTTGGTGCTAGGGTTTGGACATCCCCATTTCATGTTTTAAAAGAAGTTTGGACATGATGCAACAACCAAGCTAGTCCAAGTGCATAGTATATCTAGGGATGTGACATAACCAATCATAGGTCGGTAAACTATTTGGTCAACTGGGTTGCCATCCTTAATCAAGTCAAGATGTCCACTAGTAGGCATCGGTGTTTCGTAACTTTGCTTTCTTGCATGTTGAACTTCTTGAAAAGATCCTTGGTATACTTTGTTTGTGAAACAAAAGTACCTTCCTTAGTTTGCTTGATTTGAAACAAAGGAAAAATTTAAGTTCACTCATCATAGACATCTCAAACTTCTCCGATGTTAATCTACCAAACTTTTCACTAAATGAGGGTTAGTAGAACCAAGTATTGTATCATCAACATAGATTTGGCACACAAATAATTCTTCATTAACCCTTTTAGTAAAAAGAGTAGAATCAATTTCCTTATCTCAAAACTTTTTTCAATGAGAAACTTAGTCAAGCATATATACCAAGCTCTAGGGCTTGTTTAAGACCATAAAGAGCTTTGCGAAGTTTGTAAACATAATTAGGTTTCTTGGGATTAACAAAGCCAGGAGGTTTTTTAACATAAACTTCCTCCTCAATTTCACCATTTAGAAAAATCACTTTTAATATCCATTTGGTATTAGGTGATGTCATGGCTATTGGCATAAGCAAGTAAAATGCGACTGGACTCAAGTCTAGCAACGGGGACATATGTCTCACCACAGACCATACTTTCGACTTGAGTGTAGCCTTGAGCAACGAGATGGGCCTTGTTGCGTACAACTTATCCATCATCATCTTGCTTATTCTGTAACACCCAATTTGTTCCAATGATGTTTTGATCATCGTTGGGCATCTCAACCCATGTCCACACTTTGTTTCGCTCAAAGTTGTGTAGTTCTTAGTGCATAGCATTTATTCAATACAGGTCCTGAAGGGCTTCCTCTACCTTCATAGGTTCAATGCTAGAAATGAACGAGTAATGTTCACAAAAGTTAGCCAAATGAGCTTTAGAGCGAGTGATTCTCCCGTTGTTGATGTCGTCAAGGATTTTTTTCAATGGGATGATTCTTTGAGGCTCTTGCTCTAACTCGTGAGAGCTTTTGCTTGGGTTGTGTGGAACATCATCATCATCTTCTTCTCTTCTTCATTGTTGTAGGTGTTCTTGTTCACTTGGATCTTCCCAATAGACAAATCTTGAATTGCTTCCAAGGGATCCTTGTCTCCTACATCAATTGGTAGTTGCCCTACTTGCGAGCCATTAGATTCATCAAACTTCACATCAACCATCTCTTCAACCTTTCAGGTGAAACTGTTGTAGACATGGTAAGTGTGAGAGTTTGAGCCGTAAGCGAGTAGAAAACCTTCATGAGATTTAGGAGCAAATTTTGAACGACAATGCTTATCAAGAATACAACACTTTGAGCTAAATACTGGAAAGTATCCAGTTTGGGGTTTGTTATCGGTGAGTAGCTTGTATGTCATTTTACGGAGAAGCTTCTAAAGATATAGTCGATTAGTACCATCACTAGTACAGTGAGCTGCTAAACAAACGGTTTTAAACCCCTTTCCGCGACAGCCTTCGGAACCGTCGCCAAGTGAGTGTGGGCGATAGGGGGGTCCTTCCCACACGACCCGGAAACCGTCGGGGATATGCCCTCCTGGCACACACGCTCGGCAAAATGAGGTCGTGTGCGACCGGCGAGCGCTCAAATACGGAAATACGTACAGTAGAGCTAAAAAATACAATTATGTGGCAAAATTGTTTCTAGTCGCAAGTACATCATACACAGTCAGTCCTCGCTAAACGTATCCATTCGTATGTACATCCCATACAGTCGCTCCAAGGAAAATGTTTCCGTTCACAGGTACATCACACACAATATGTCTCGTTAAACCGTTTGTGATAGCGTTTCCATTGCACACGGTATTAACAATTTTATCATTTGCGTTATTGAATGCATCACACATGGTGCGTAGAAGAAACTGTGTGGCAAAGGTTGTCCATCATACATAGTTTTTATGTGGTAAATGTTTGCGCCAGCTGGCCTAACACAAATAGTTTTCAGGAGGATGTTGTGTGTGATTGTTCATTAATCTAACACGGTTTATTCCTAGAAATTGTGTGTGTTATTGAATGCATCGCACAGGGTGTTTTCTCAATAACCATTTAGTAATCTAATTGACATTTCATATTAAGCACACAATATATTTCATTTTCATAATTGAAATACATCATAGTACAACATCATATAGCTTCAGCACTCAGCTACCTCATTACACAACTACACTAGGACCAAGTTTCACATGCAACATATATAACCTTTCAAAATTAGCATCATAGACAGTACATAGACAGATGTATCTCATTTGGAAAATTGCTGAAGTAGAAGGCGAATATTGAGCCTTCATTGATGTTGAAGGTCTTTGTAACTTTTGGCCCGTGCATGTGGATGATTGACAGTCCATCCTTTGTCCTCTTCAGGAACACTTCAATATTGAACAATGGGTGTTGTATGAATACCTTCCTCGCCTCCTGACCATACAGGTGGTTTGAGAGGTAATCATCAGTGAACTGCTTTGGAAAGGCCTGAAAACAAGGATGTGCATAAATATCTTCTCTATATTGGAAATGGGGCAAAGGAATAAAAAAGGCAAGGTATAATAGTTAGTACCATCTTGTAGTGAACTGATGTCTTCTTCATTGTGCAGACAAAGATCTTGTTGTTTTTTGTCGCTAATTTCTTTATCCTAACAATCTTTTTGAGTTTCTTGACTTGACTGATATTCATGGACAACTCATTTCCCCATATGCAAAAAGGGTCGAACAGTGGGTCAAAACCTCTGACAGCATGACCTACATGTGCAAGACCAAATTATTAAAAAATAAAAAAATATTAGAATGGTTCATGCAATTGCACAATAATGTGCTATTAGACAACGGACTATGCACATGCTAATCTCAATTGTAAACCTCAGTGCTTCCCATTGTTTCCATGCAACACATATAAGGTAGTTAGTCATCAGGTTAAGTAAGGGTTCGCATGCTATCAGTAAAATATGTTGATGAAAAATAAGCACATTGCAGATTCATCAGATTAATTCAAGCCACATGGAAAACCCATTTATCCAAACCAAGCATGATTAAGAACTAGGAAATATAGCAATTGTATATGTTTCTCATGTATTAAGTGCAGCTAAATTCGATTTATTCCTCACATGCACAATAATACAAAATTCTACCAACGACAATTGGACATCGCAGTGTAGAATTGAACCAAGCAGTTAGCTAAACACCACAACAAATGAACCAAACATTAACTGAGCACCACATTGCACAATATAACATACTCCTAATAGAAGACTAGACAGTTAACCAAACCAAGCATGCTTAACAACTTGGAAATATAGCAATTGTATTTGTTTCTCATGTATTTAGTACAGCCAAATTCGATTTGTTTCTCACATGGTATACAATAATAGAAAGCAGCCACAGCAATTGAACATCGCATTGCAGAAATGAACCAAGTATTTAACTAAACACCTTAACAAATGAACCAAACGTTAACTGAGCACCACATTGCACAATATAACATACTATAATAGAAGATCAGACAGTTAACCAAACCAAGCATGCTTAATAACTTGGAAATATTGCACCCTGAAGAATTGAACATCACATTTGCAGAACTGAACCAAGCAGTAAACTGAACACCACATTGCACGACATATAGAACATATATACTATAGCAGAAGATTGCATGGTAAAAGTAGATAGCACAATCCACTAGAATTTGTTATGGAAAGGTAGTAGCTAGTAAACGATGTCCTGGAGAAAACGCCACGAACTTTCGTTTAAAGCAGCCAACCACGCCGCGGCGTCGGCGCGCGAGGCGTCAACGGTGGACTCGATGGTGAGGTGCTGCTCCAAGATCTAGTGTTTAAGTGATTTTCTAGCCATTTAATGACCCTTTCTGACTTCATTGGAATTTATAAAGACATTTAAGTGATTTTCTAGCCATTTAATGACCGTAATTCAAATTTGAACTACATCTACATGCAACGGCTAACCATAACGGTTTGAAAAATCATATTTTTGTGTACTTGTGTGCGAGTTAAAAAATCTTCAGACCATGTAAATATCTGGTGTTCCAAAAAGAGAATGTAAAGATTTGGCAAGACAACCGGCCCCTACACGATTGGCACTCTATTTCGCGCCTCGAGGTTTGGAAGGTGAATGGCGGGGGTTGTTAATCAGACACGGTTCTGTATTGGAAACCGTCAGCTATTATGTTCACACACGGATTCTAATGCGGCAATCATGTGTAATTCAAACTACAGTCAACCTAAATTCCGGTGACAGGCGTGTGTACTGTTCCCGTCGATCTAGATTCCGGTCGCCAATAAGTACTACCTTGCTCACGTCGTCCGCCTGCATTCTCATCTACATCATCCCCTCGCTCGTCTCTCTCTCTCTCTCTCTCTCTCTCTCTCTCTCTCTCTCTCTCTCTCTCTCAAAGCTCTGCCATGGCGCCACCGATCTTCCCACGCGCCGACGAGGAGTCTCCGCCCCCCGAGGACGCTCATTCGATGAGCAGCGACGAGGAGGACCCCTACGCATCGCCGTACGAGGTTGCGTTGGACCCCCCAACTTTGGATTGGTTTTGGGGCCAGTACAATTTTTGTCTATGGAAGTCACTATTGCCAGCTGAGAAAGCCAAGCAAGTGGCATTGAAGAAGGAGATGGCGGAGGAGAAAGCCAGGTATCAGGCGACCTGTGAAGCCCGTGATGCCGCGTGGAAAAAGGAGAAGGTGGAGCTTTGGGGACGGGCGCGTCGTCGTGCGGAGGAGGTGTACGAAGATAGGTACTTCACGAGGAAGACCAAAGGCGCTAGGCGCCTCATCGTTGCGTGGAGGTGGGCCAATAAGCTCCATCGTGCCACCGACGAGGAGCTCCGATGGGCGCCCAACGAAAAGGCAAGATCGCCCGCGCTCGTCCGCCAGCAAGAGTAAGATCAGTACGTCAAGCACTGCGAGGCGGAGGAGGTGGAGTACTGCCTCCGCGCTGGGATGACACCGCGCATCAAGAGTGATTATTAGTTTTAGTATTTTTCGTTTTCAATTTTATGCATTGTACCTAGTAGTTGAGTATCATCACGTATATGTGATGATATTATATATATTCTGTGATGAAATAACGAACAATTAATATATATATATATATTATGAATTCCATTTTCTATTTGTTTTTATATACTAATTCGAATCTAGTTGTTATCATCCACATATACAGAATGGAAAGCGTCTATACACACATTGAAACAGAACATATAAGAATGAAAAACAGAGTGCGCACATTGAAACAGTGCAATTAACAGAGAAATATTATGATTGCTATTAATACATAGTTATCCATGTCGAAACGACTCAACAAAATAAAACGCGTCCATGAGACCATGACCAACAGCCCTTGTCTACGATAGCTCTTGGCTCTGCCTGAACTCATGCGAGCATTCGTCCAAGCGGTCGACATGCTCGCGGTACATCTGGAGCGCAGTCTCAAGCTCCAAGTTGGCTAATTCATTGGAGATCACCAGCTCGAGGATGCGACAGCCGTATTCCTCTACTACGCCTAGGTGGACACCTGGGCCAAGGAGGCGTTCCAGCCTACGGACCAGCGCGTTGGCATCCAGCGGGCCGCGGACAAGGCGAACGGTGCCACCCATGCGAACGGTGCAGCGGGCGTCCAGTGCAAGTATGGCGCTGCCAGCCTCTGGTGCAAGTACGGCGCTGAGGGCCTCTGCCCACTCCTGGCGAGGAATGCGGTTACTGACGGGATGTGTACCCAGCTGCGGCGTCGTGTCAATAGTAGGCAAGCGCCGATGGATCTACTCTCGCTATGCGGCTTGCCGCGCCTCTCGCTCAGCGGTGCTCCAATGGTCTCGCCATGCGGCGATCCGCAACCTATCGGCACGGACACGCCTAGCTTGCTCTGTGGCGCGCCAACAATCATGTTGTCCGGTGTGCTGCAGCCTGTTGGCGCACACATGCTTATCTTGATCCGCGGCGCTCAAGCGCCATGCGCCAAAGGTCTGCTCAACCCTGGCGATGACGCGCATCACGGCATCGTCCATCGCGTTGCAGGGGAGCGCTTCGGCCTCGACGGGCCATGGTGCCTCCTTGTTTTCCTTTTCGATGAGGTTGATGGCAGGGGCGGCGCTTTGGTGGGTTGGCATGCTTGGAAAAGGTCGATGTGCTACAGGCTGTGCTTGTCGCCTCCGTGCGTCGCCCGCCACCTAGGTTTATGCACAATATCGCTGGGTGGAGGGAAACAGGTGAGGAAATGGTGGGAAACGGTGGCGTGTTCGTAAAATGCCATCAATTAAAGGAAACTTAGCATAGAAAGAACATCAAGCTAGCACAAGAAGTAGATGATGATGTCACGCCCAAGATGTGATTCTATTCCGATCACGTGATGAACTCTTGATTGGGGCAAAACCGCATTTCGGGCGCTTAGCAAGATGGATATCATTACATCCTACCATTACATAAATAGATGGGGATACATATAAGTCATACAATTGTCACATGAATACAACACATCATACACAAGACATCCGAATACGGATGAAAAACATGAAAAGCACAATGACATCCATCCTGCTATCACAGGCTGCCGACCAGGAACCTATCCCAAGATCGATGAAGAATAAGAAGAAAGAACTCCAACACAAGTAAACATCGCTCTCACGTCATGTCATCGGAAACCTGCACCTGTAACTGCTATTGTAGTATCTATGAGCCACGAGGACTCAGCAATCCCAAAACCATGGATATCAAGACTAGCACAACTTAATGGGTATGGAGAGGTTAAGTGGTGAGGTTGCAGCAGTGACTAAGCATTTTATGGTGGCTAACTTACGAGTACAAGAATAATATGAGCATCTACGCAAATGGTCGCCAACTAGTAATGATCACTAAGTGATCCTGAACTACCTATGAGTCAAACATAAACCCACTGTGTTCTCTTCCCAAAATTAAAAGAGACGGTCACGGTTACTCACGCGGTTGATGCATTTTATTTCGGATCCTCTGTCAAGTTTTCTACAACCGAACATTAACAAATTCCAACTACCACATAACCGCAGGCATGGCTTTCGAAAGATAATAACCCTACAGGGATGTCCCTACTTAGCCCATTACAAGATCTCACGATCAGCAGAGGTAAAACATCTTATCTTAGGGACAACTCGATCAGACTCGAAATCCTGGTGCACAAGACATTTCGACAATGGTAAAACAAGTCCAGCAAGACCGCCCGATGTGTCGACAATCCCGATAGGAGTCGCACGTATCTCATTCTCAGGACAAACAGGATGGGCAAGACGTCGGGTTGGCTAAGACCCTGGTTGCCTAGGGGGTGCCGGACATTGCCCAGTTTGGACCAGC
>LR738715.1:384739888-384758720 GCA_902687465.1 Secale cereale | reverse complement strand
CCCCGTATTATGTTGAAAAGACTCCCCAGGGTCGCGACCCCCTATGCAAAATTAAATAATTAATTAATAGTTTTATTATGTTGGAAAATTAAAACCAATGTTGGGCCTTGCTGGAGGAGTTTTAAAAAGCGAACTGTCAAGGGGTCCCGATAAACCCAACCACGTTAGGAATGCAAAATCAAGGAACATAAGACCGGTTTATCGGTTCTTATGGCGGCATGAGTGGAACAAAATACCGAGCAAAAGGCCAAGCCTTCCACCCATTGCCAAGTATATAGGTGCATTAATTATAGTAATAAATATTGTGATATTCCAACAACCAATTTCCGACATGGAGCAATCTTCATCCTCACCTGCAAATAACAATGCTATAAGAGGGGCTGAGCAAGCGGTAACATAGCCACACAGCGGTTTGCTGGGATGTTGTCGAAGGTTAGAGGTTTCATGGCAACAATGAGAGGCTGATAACAATAGATGGGCAGCGTGACATATAGCGATAGCATCGAGACAACTAGCATAGCAATGATAGTAATGAGATCCAAGGTGACAGTTGTTGGGGAACGTAGTATTTTAAAATTTTCCTACGATCACGCAAGATCTATCTACCAGATGCATAGCAACGGAGTAGGAGAGAAGGAAAGAGGGGGAGAGGGAGAAGGAAAAGGGGGCTGCACCCCTTGTCCAATTCGGACCAGAAGGGGGGCGCGCGCCTCCTTCCTTTTGGCCTCTCTCCTCTATTCCCGTAACTCCCCGGTACTCCGAAAATACCCGAATCACTCGGAACCTTTCCGATGTCCGAATTTAGTCGTCCAATATATCGATTTTTACGTCTCGACCATTTCGAGACTCCTCGTCATGTCCCCGATCTCATCCGGGACTCCGAACTCCTTCGGTACATCAAAACTCATAAACTCATAATAAAACTGTCATCGAAACCTTAAGCGTGCGGACCCTACGGGTTCGAGAACTATGTAGACATGACCGAGACACGTCTCCGGTCAATAACCAATAGCGGAACCTGGATGCTCATATTGGCTCCCACATATTCTACGAAGATCTTTATCGGTCAAACCGCATAACAAAATACGTTGTTCCCTTTGTCATCGGTATGTTACTTGCCCGAGATTCGATCGTCGGTATCTCAATACCTAGTTCAATCTCGTTACCGGCAAGTCTCTTTACTCGTTCTGTAATACATCATCCCGCAACTAACTCATTAGCTGCAATGCTTGCAAGGCTTATTATGATGTGCATTACCGAGAGGGCCCAGAGATACCTCTCCGACACTCGGAGTGACAAATCCTAGTCTTGATCTATGCCAACACCACGAACACTTTTGGAGACACCTGTAGAGCATCTTTATGATCACCCAGTTACGTTGTGACGTTTGATAGCACACAAGGTGTTCCTACGGTTTTCGGGAGTTGCATAATCTCATAGTCATAGGAACATGTATAAGTCATGAAGAAAGCAATAGCAGTAAAACTAAACGATCATAGTGCTAAGCTAACGGATGGGTCTTGTCCATCACATCATTCTCCTAATGATGTGACCCCGTTGATCAAATGACAACTCATGTCTATGGCTAGGAAACATAGCCATCTTTGATCAATGAGCTAGTCTAGTAGAGGCATACTAGGGACACTCTGTTTTGTCTATGTATTCACACATGTACTAAGTTTCCGGTTAATACAATTCTAGCATGAATAATAAACATTTATCATGATATAAGGAAATATAAATAACAACTTTATTATTGCCTCTAGGGCATATTTCCTTCAGTCTCCCACTTGCACTAGAGTCAATAATCTAGCTCACATCGCCATGTGATTTAATACCGATATTTCACATCGTTATGTGAATAACACCCATAGTTCACATCGCCATGTGACCAACACCCAAAGGGTTTACTTGAGTCAATAATCTAGTTCACATCGCTATGTGATTAATACCCAGGAGTAATAAGGTGTGATCATGTTTTGCTTGTGAAAGAAGTTTAGTCAACGGGTCTGTCACATTCTGATCCGTATGTATTTTGCAAATTTCTATGTCTACAATGCTCTGGATGGAGCTACTCTAGCTAATTGCTCCCACTTTCAATACGCATCCAGATTGATACTTAGAATCATCTGGATTTAGTGTCAAAGCTTGCATCGGCGTAACCCTATACGATGAACTCTTTATCACCTCCATAATCGAGAAACATTTCCTTAGTCATCCAATTACTAAGGATAATTTTGACCGATGTACAGTGATCTACTCCTGGATCACTATTGTACCACCCTGTCAAACTCATGGCAAGGTACACAACATGTTTGGTACACAGCATGGCATACTTTATAGAACCTATGGCTGAGGCATAGGGAATGACTTTCATTCTCTCTATATTTTTCTGCCGTGGTCTGGCTTTGAGTCTTACTCAACTTCACACCTTACAAGTCAGGCAAGAACTCCTTCTTTGACTGATCCATTTTGAACTACTTCAAAATCTTATCAAGGTATGTACTCATCGAAAGTCTTATCAAGCGTCTTGATCTATCTCTATAGATCTTGATGCCCAATATGTAAGCAGCTTCACCAAGGTCTTTCTTTGAAAAACTCCTTTCAAACACTCCTTTATGCTTTTCAGAAAATTCTACATCATTTCCGATCGACAATATGTCGTTCACATATACTTATCAGAAAGGTTGTAGTGCTCCCACTCACTTTCTTGTAAATACAGGCTTCTCCAAAAGTCTGTATAAAACCATATGCTTTGATCACCTCATCAAAGCGTATATTCCAACTCCGAGATGCTTGCACCAGTCCATAGATGGATCGCTGGAGCTTGCACATTTTGTTAGCACCTTTAGGATTGACAAAACCTTCTGGTTGCATCATATAAAATTCTTCTTTAATAAATCCATTAAAGAATGCAGTTTTGTTATCCATTTGCCAGATTTCATAAAATGCGGCAATTGCTAACATGATTCGGACAGACTTAAGCATCGCTACGGGTGAGAAAGTCTCATCGTAGTCAACTCCTTGAACTTGTCGAAAACCTTTCGCAACAAGTCGAGCTTTGTAAACAGTAACATTACTGTCAGCGTCAGTCTTCCTCTTGAAGATCCATTTATTTTCGATGGCTTGCCGACCATCGGGCAAGTCAACCAAAGTCCACACTTTGTTCTCATACATGGATCCCATCTCAGATTTCATGGTCTCAAGCCATTTTGCGGAATCTGGGCTCATCATCGCTTCCTCATAGTTCGTAGGTTCATCATGGTCCAGTAACATGACTTCCAGAACTGGGTTGCCATACCACTCTGGTGCGGAACGTACTCTGGTTGATCTACGAAGTTCAGCAGTAACTTGATCCGAAGTTTCATGATCATCATCATTAGCTTCCTCACTAATTGGTGTAGGAATCACTAGAACCAGTTTCTGTGATGTACTACTATCCAATTCGGGAGAAGGTACAATTACCTCATCAAGTTCCACTTTCCTCCCACTCACTTCTTTCGAGAGAAACTCCTTCTCTAGAAAGGATCCACTCTTAGCAACAAAGACCTTGCCTTCGGATCTGTGATAGAAGGTGTACCCAACAGTTTCTTTTGGGTATCCTATGAAGACTTACTTCTCCGATTTGGGTTCGAGCTTATCATGTTGAAACTTTTTCACATAAGCATCGTAGTCCCAGACTTAAAGAAATGACAGCTTAGGTTTCTCATCAAACCACAGTTCATACGGTGTCATCTCCACGGATTTAGATGGTGCCCTATTTAACGTGAATGTAGCTGTCTCTAATGCATAACCCCAAAAGCGATAGTGGTAGATCGGTAAGAGACATCATCGATCGCACCATATCTAATAAAGTACGGTTATGACGTTCGGACACACCATTACACTGTGGTGTTCCAGGTGGCGTGAGTAGTGAAACTATTTCACATTGTTTTTACTGAAGGCCAAACTCGCTAACTCAAATATTTTACCTCTACGATCATATCGTAGAAACTCTTATTTTCTTGTTACGATGATTCTCCACTTCACTCTGAAATTCTTTGAACTTTTCAAATGTTTCAGACTTGTGCTTCATTAAGTAGATATACCCATATCTGCTCAAATCATCAGTGAAGGTCAGAAAATAACGATACCTGTCGCGAGCTTCAACACTCATTGGTCCGCATACATCAGTATGTATGATTTCCAACAAATCTGTTGCTCGCTCCACAGTTCCGGAGAACAGAGTTTTAGTCATCTTGCCCATGAGGCATGGTTCGCAAGCACCAAGTGATTCATAATCAAGTGATTCCAAAAGTCCATCACTATGGAGTTTCTTCATGCGCTTTACACCAATATGACCTAAACGGCAGTGCCATAAATAAGTTGCACTATCATTATTAACCTTGCATCTTTTGGCTTCAATATTATGAATATGTGTATCACACTATTGAGATCCAACAAACCATTTTCATTGGGTGTATGACCATAGAAGGTTGTATTCATGTAAACATAACAACAATTATTCTCTAACTTACATGAATAACCGTATTGCAATAAACATGATCAAATCATATTCATGCTCAACACAAACACCAAATAACACTTATTTAGGTTCAACACTAATCCCGAAAGTATAGGGAGTGTGCGATGATGATCATATCAATCTTGGAACTACTTCCAATACACATTGTCACTTCATCCTTTAACTAGTTTATGTTCATTATGCAACTCCCATTTCGAGTTACTACTCTTTAGCAACTGAACCAGTATCAAATACCGAGGGGTTGCTATGAACACTAGTAAAATACACATCAATAATATGTATATCAAATATATCTTTGTTCACTTTGCCATCCTTCTTATCCGCCAAATATCTAGGGCAGTTCCACTTCTAGTTACCATTTCATTTGCAGTAGAAGCACTTAGTTTCAGGCTTGAGTTTAGCTTTGGGTTTCTTCATGGGAGTGACAACTTGCTTGTCATTCTTCTTGAATTTCCCCTTCTATCCCTTTTTCCCTTTACTTGAAACAAGTGGTCTCATCAACACTTGATGCTCTTTCTTGATTTCTACCTTCGCCGATTTCAGCATCGCGAAGAGCTCGGGAATTACCTTCGCCATCCCTTGCATATTATAGTTCATCACGAAGTTCTACTAACTTGGTGATAGTGACTAGAGAACTTTGTCAATTACTATCTTATCTGGAAGATTAACTCCCACTTGATTCAAGTAATTGTAGTACCCAGACAATCTGAGCACATGCTCACTGGTTGAGCTATTCTCCTCCATCTTGTAGGCAAAGTACTGTTAGAGGTCTTATACCTCTCGACACGGGCATGAGTATGAAATACTAATTTCAACTCTTGGAACATCTTATATGCTCCGTGGCGTTCAAAACGTTTTTGAAGTCCCGGTTATAAGCCGTAAAGCATGGTGCACTAAACTATCAAGTAGTCATCATATCGAGCTTTTGTGAAAACGTTCATAACGTTTGTATCTGCTCCTGCAATAGGTCTGTCACCTAGCGGTGCATCAAGGACATAATACTTCTGTGCAGCAATGAGGATAATCCTCAGACACGGACCTAGTCCACATCATTGCTACTAACATCTTTCAACTTAGTTTTCTCTAGGAACATATAAAAATAAACGTGGAGCAACATCGCGAGCTATTGATCTACAACATAGATATGCTAATACTACCAGGACTAAGTTCATGATAAATTAAAGTTCAATTTAATCATATTACATAAGAACTCCCACTTAGATAGACATCCCTCTAGTCATCTAAATGATCATGTGATCCAAATCAACTAAACCATGTCCGATCATCACGTGAGATGGAGTAGTTTCAATGGTGAACATCTTATGTTGATCATATCTACTATATGATTCACGCTCGACCTTTCGATCTCCAGTGTTCCGAGGCCATATCTGCATATGCTAGGCTCGTCAAGTTTAACCCGAGTATTCTGCGTGTGCAAAACTGTCTTACACCCATTATATTTGAACGTAGAGCCTATCACACCCGATCATCACGTGGTGTCTCAGCACGAAGAACTTTCGCAACGGTGCATACTCAGGGAGAACACTTATACCTTGAAATTTAGTAAGGGATCATCTTATAATGCTACCGTCGTTCTAAGCAAAATAAGAAGCATAATAAGATAAACATCACATGCAAATCAAAATATGTGACATGATATGGCCATCATCATCTTGTGCTTTTGATCTCCATCTCCAAAGCACCGTCATGATCACCTTCGTCACCGGCGTGACACCTTGATCTCCATCATAGCATCTTTGTCGTCTCGCCAACTATTGCTTCTACGACTATCGCTACAACTTAGTGATAAAGTAAAGCAATTACATGGCGATTGCATTTCATACAATAAAGCGACAACCATATGGCTCCTGCCAGTTGCCGATAACTTTACAAAACATGATCATCTCATACAAAACTGTATATTTCATCATGTCTTGACCATATCACATCACAACATGCCCTGCAAAAACAAGTTAGACGTCCTCTACTTTGTTGTTGCAAGTTTTACGTGGCTGCTACGGGCTTAGCAAGAACCGTTCTTACCTACGCATACAAAAACCACAACGATGTTTCGTCAAGTATGTGCTGTTTTAACCTTCACAAGGACCGGGCGTAGTCACACTTGATTCAGCTAAAGTGAGAGAGACAGACACCCGCCAGTAACCTTTAAGCAATGAGTGCTCATAACGGTGAAACCAGTCTCGCGTAAGCGTACGCGTAATGTCGGTCCGGGCCGCTTCATCTCACAATACCGCCGAAGCAAAGTATGACATGCTGGTAAGCAGTATGACTAGTATCGTCCACAACTCACTTGTGTTCTACTCGTGCATATCATCTACGCATAGACCTGGCTCATGATGCCACTGTTGGGGAACGTAGTATTTTAAAATTTTCCTACAATCACGCAAGATCTATCTACCAGATGCATAGCAACGAGAGGGGAGAGTGAGTCTACGTACCCTCGTAGACCGAAAGCGGAAGCGTTAAAACAACGCGGTTGATGTAGTCGTACGTCTTCACGGCCCGACCGATCAAGCACCGAAACTACGGCACCTCCGAGTTCTAGCACAGGTTCAGCTCGATGACGTCCCTCGAACTCCGATCCAGCCGAGTGTCGTGGGAGAGTTCCGTCAGCACGACGGCGTGGTGACGATCTTGATGTTCTACCGTTGCAGGGCTTCGCCTAAGCACCGCTACAATATTATCGAGGAGAACTATGGTGGAGGGGGCACCGCACACGGCTAAGAGATCAAGAGATCAATTGTTGTGTCTAGAGGTGTCCCCCTGCCCCCGTATATAAAGGAGGGAGGGAGAGGCCGGCCCTAGAGGGGGCGCGCCAAGTGTGGGGAGTCCTACTAGGACTCCCAAGTCCTAATAGGATTCCCCTTTCCTTTCCGGAGTAGGAGAGAAGGAAAGAGGGGGAGAGGGAGAAGGAAAAGGGGGCTGCACCCCTTGTCCAATTCGGACCAGAAGGGGGGCGCGCGCCTTCTTCCTTTTGGCCTCTCTCCTCTATTCCCGTAACTCCCCGGTACTCCGAAAATACCCGAATCACTCGGAACCTTTCCGATGTCCGAATATAGTCGTCCAATATATCGATTTTTACGTCTCGACCATTTCGAGACTCCTCGTCATGTCCCCGATCTCATCCGGGACTCCGAACTCCTTCGGTACATCAAAACTCATAAACTCATAATAAAACTGTCATCGAAACCTTAAGCGTGCGGACCCTACGGGTTCGAGAACTATGTAGACATGACCGAGACACGTCTTTGGTCAATAACCAATAGCGGAACCTGGATGCTCATATTGGCTCCCACATATTCTACGAAGATCTTTATCGGTCAAACCGCATAACAAAATACGTTGTTCCCTTTGTCATCGGTATGTTACTTGCCCGAGATTCGATCGTCGGTATCTCAATACCTAGTTCAATCTCGTTACCGGCAAGTCTCTTTACTCGTTCTGTAATACATCATCCCGCAACTAACTCATTAGCTGCAATGCTTGCAAGGCTTATTATGATGTGCATTACCGAGAGGGCCCAGAGATACCTCTCCGACACTCGGAGTGACAAATCCTAGTCTTGATCTATGCCAACACCACGAACACTTTTGGAGACACCTGTAGAGCATCTTTATGATCACCCAGTTACGTTGTGACGTTTGATAGCACAGAAGGTGTTCCTACGATATTCGGGAGTTGCATAATCTCATAGTCATAGGAACATGTATAAGTCATGAAGAAAGCAATAGCAGTAAAACTAAACGATCATAGTGCTAAGCTAACGGATGGGTCTTGTCCATCACATCATTCTCCTAATGATGTGACCCCGTTGATCAAATGACAACTCATGTCTATGGCTAGGAAACATAGCGATCTTTGATCAATGAGCTAGTCTAGTAGAGGCATACTAGGGACACTCTATTTTGTCTATGTATTCACACATGTACTAAGTTTCCGGTTAATACAATTCTAGCATGAATAATAAACATTTATCATGATATAAGGAAATATAAATAACAACTTTATTATTGCCTCTAGGGCATATTTCCTTCAACAGTCATCTTGCCTGAGATCTCGCTAGGAATAAGAACGAGTCCCTTAAGAAGACGAACCAAGCGTAGTCGAACGAATCCTCAGGATCGCAACGAAAACAGGAACAACCGAGGAGAAGCAAACAACATGGTAAACACACAACACATAAACAAGACAAGATGCTCAATCAAGTATGATGCATGACAAGGCTACATGATGCAAAACATGGCAAGGGATGATGCATACAAGAACAACACACAAAGCAAGTTTAAATGAGACCGGAAACAACATATAACAATTTCGGTAAGTCCTCATATGAAAATTTCAAAATTGGTCCAGATCTGAACAAACCTTATGTAAAAGTTGTTGAACGGCAAGTTAACATGCACCATGATGATCTACCCCAAATTCTAGTCAAGTTACATATAAAGTTCATTTAATTCGGAGGTACGACCTAGAAGATATGAGCAAAACAAGTCAAGCATGACATTGATGCAAAGTGCATTCAAACATCAAGCAAACCCACTCAAACATGGATGCAACATGACATGATGCATCTACATGCAAAACCAAGCAAGTTTCATATAGAGCAAGCCACAAACGGAGCCACGGCTCAATACACATGAAACAAGTTAAAGGACAAGCTATCCACAACAGCAACTAGGCATCTTACAAGCATCAAAACAACATGCTACAAGTACAAGATGGGCATAAGCATGGCATGAACTCAAAGTACAGATAGCATGCTTCAAATATAATCAAGCATCAGGTTCACACGCATCAAGAGTAATCCAACATGATCAATGTAACAAGCAACATTATATCACAGATTATGACTCAGTGGAAAACAGAGCATATACATGAGCAGAGTTAATATGTAGACATGTTGGAGGCAAGAAATAATTAATCTACAACACAAGAACATGGCATGCTTGAACATAACATGGATCTCAAGGAACACAACATGGCATATACATGGGAGCAACAAGTTAATGGAATTCATCAAAACAAGATGCAAACATGATATAGCAGATTCTCAGACTTAGTGAAATCTGGGAGTGCAAGCAGCAACATTATGGTGCTTACTTTGGAGGTAAATAACCGCAAGCATGGCAAGTGTAATAAGCAAGCAAAGGTCATGAACATGTAATAGGTATGTCATACTCCAAATAACTCCATTGGCACAACTCTATAGGATGCATAGATTAATAGCAATAAAGCTTTGCCAAATTGAACATGTTGTTGACAGGCTGACAGATTTATCACAATGACAACTTGAGAGCAAGAAAGAGACATGCTACAACAAACTATAATTGCAAACAAGGGCATGGATGGATACAGCATAACATGGGCTTCAAGACATGGTCACTCGACATTCCAAAACATGCATGGATATGACTGTAGCATCAATCAAACATGGCATCACAATATAACAGATTCAGACTTGGCAGATTTTAACGAGTGTAAGAAAAACAGCAACATTATCATAGCATGTTTACAAGCTTGTTCCACTCAACACAGGGCATATCATGAAAAACCAATTACACCATTGCAAAGATGACATGATTTTTCTCCTAAAACATGTTGACGGGTAGCTCAAGCAAAAATCACACAAAAAGATATGAAAAAGACAAATGAGCAAGCTATATTAGATTTCAGAACTTATCAGCAACATGCACTCTTGTAATAGGCATTAAGATGTCAAAATGTGGCATAACATGTATGCAAATGCAACCATCATGTAGAGCACAGAGAGATTAACATTTTGACATATCATATGCTCGATTTGGATCTACGTGCAAAAAGATATGGCCACTCAAAATATGCAACATGCTAATGGATTTCAGGGACTTAGTCATTTTTCAACAAAAAAACAGAGTGAGCGTTTGAAAGTTAAGCGGCGCACTGGGCGGGGAATATAGGGCATCTCATCACGGGCCTCGGCGCAGATTGGTGGAGGGAGTGGACTGGTTGGACGCGGGCCAGGGTTAGGCCTGAGGAGGCTGCTGGCCCATGCGGGGCCCACGAGGCCGAGCCGAAGTGGTCAACACGCGCGCGCGTTGGCTCGCTGCTCCTCCCGCAGCGAGACGAAGCGGGACGCAGCCATGGCCGGCCAGCGAGGTCCGAACATTGAGGAGGAGCTGGAACGGCGGGATTCGTGTGGGGAAGGACGGATCCGGTAGCCGGGGGCGGTCCGGGCAAGACCAGTGGTAGACGGAGCTTCAGGGCGGCCAAGGCGGAGCTCCTGCAGGAATGGCAGCGGCCATTAGAGAAAACGACGCGAGGGAGAGGGAAAGAGAAGGAGACAGGGAGAGGAAGAAGGAGACAGGGACGGCCTGGGAGGTCCTCCGGTGGGGCTCGACGGCGACGAGGTCCCCAGTGGTGGTCGCCTGCAGGGGCGTCGCTGTGCTGACGAGGTGGCTCCGCGGTTGCTCGTGAGGAGGAGCGGGTCGGGCGAGGGAGCTCGGGGACGCGCTGCTGGGCGACGGTGCTTCGGACCCAGATGGGCTCGGGATGGGCCGACTGCGGGCTTTGGTGGGCTGTGGCGGTGGGAGCGGGCAGGGAGGCCACATGGCGCGCAGGCATAGGAGGAGGACAGCGGCTGCGGCGGCTGGTGGCGGCACTGGCTAATGGTGACATGACAAGTGGTGGCGGTGGGCTTGGCCGGCGTGGAAAACAAGGGAGAGGAGCTGGAGGTAGGTGGAGGGGCTAGGAATGCCCAAATTGGCAAGGAGGACTGTTTATAAATGGAAGGGGGCCTAGGGTTAGCTGTTTTGGGTGGTTTTGGACCCTCCGATGACGATCGGATGGCTCCGGTCGGAGGAGGGGGTAGGTTGGGCCTAGATGAGGTTAGTGGGCTGTGCAAAGAGGAGGTGGCCTGTAGGGAGAGAAGAGAGAGAGAGAGAGAGAGAGAGAGAGAGAGAGAGAGAGAGAGAGAGAGAGAGAGAGAGAGAGGCCTGGTGGGGTTTTCAGTGACAGAAAACGTCCGACGATTTAACCGGCAACGGTGCCGCTATAGATAATGGTTGGGCTATCAAACGAACTCCAAATGCAACAAAATTTAGCAGGCGTTCTACCTACACTATAATAATATCACACACCAAGTTTCATCCCATTCTGAGAACATTTTCCGACCACTTACAAAATAACTATCCGGAGGTGCCGCGGGCGCATGCAAGTGTGTCTGGGCTCAGAACGGACATGGAGAGGACTGGGGAACCCGAACGAATGCAAGTTTTGAAAACATGTTGATAAAATGCACACGATGACATGGCAAAATGTAACACGCAAGCAGATGACATAGCAGCAATGCCGAATAACTGGAAGACACCTGGCGCATCGGTCTCGGGGTGTCACAACACTCCCCTACTAATAAGAGATCTCGTCCCGAGATCTTAGGAACGAGACGGAAGAGGAATAGGAAGAACAAAGTTCTTCTTGGAGAAAAGAATGAAACCAAAGAACCTTGAGAGGTTGAACAAATGGAAAGATTGGATACAACAGAGATGAACGAAGTTCCAACGACTTTGTTAGACAAGAGGAACAAGGAATACGACGAGAACCAAGGAGGTTGAAAGGCATGAAACAAGAGCAAATGACCAAAAAAGTATATGAAACTGCACCGTTTAAGGAGATAGCCAAGGAACAAGAATGAAAGAATTTGGAGAGCACTCCGGTTGAATAAGGAAGGAATAGAACATGAAAAATGAAATGATACTCGACGAGAGCAACAACACAATTCCTCCGGAAGAATTGAGAGAGTGAAATGAAAAGAATGGAAAAGAAGATGACAACTTCTACCACAATTGAATTTGACTGAGAATCTTCGAGAGGAAGGCTTGAACGAAGTTGTTGAGAAAATCAACAACAAAAGTATTATCCTGATGTGCACTACTAAAGATTGATTAGTTGATAAGAACGAAGAAACATAAAACTCCACTTCAAAAGAATACGAAGAATTAATTGCACTTCGAGACACAATAATAAGAATACTTGCGCTTCTCCATAAGAATTATTGATGAACACTTGACGAATGAATTAACTCATGATGAACCACCATGAAGAACTCCGGTGACAAAAGAATGATGAGATAGAAATGAAGGATGAATTCAATATGATTAAAGCCTTGCGAAGATTTAGATGGAGGTTCTGACGAGATGGCCGAGAAACATTGAATTCCGAAAAAGAAAAGATGAAAACACTTGGGATTAGAATTTATTCATCACGAACAAACTCTGAAGGACGGAATCACTCAACTTGATGAAGAAGAATAAGAATTATGGTATGCTTCTCATTCACCAATTAAATTGATGAGAAGCAATGGATTTGCATAACACTTATTCTCGTTGACAAATATTAAGGGGAGATATAGCGCAAACTTGAGAAAGTCTTCATGAACCACTGGAAGGATTTAAAAGAACAAATGAATTGATATGATAACACATGAAAAGAACTCTTGAGCGAACCATCGTAAAATTGTAACTGAGTGATGAAAGAAAACAAGTCACCGTAAGGAATTGAAATTGAGCGAATACAAGAGAATGACGAGATCGCAAACTAATTAAATGATACTTGGATGAAGCACTGGAAGAATATGGAGACGAACGAAGAGACATCACTTATGAATAGTTGGGGGGCAAAGTTGAAAACTAAGAACGAAGAACTCTTCTGAAATGATGGCCTTCGGAGGATCACAATGGAAAGAATTCATGGAATGCTTCGGAAGGGTAAGAAAAAGAATTTATCACGATCCGAAAAATTGAGGGGATAGCAATAGTCTTGAATGACGAATAGTCGAAAGAACGGACAAGATTTAGAGGAACTCTTCTTCGGTCTTCAAATGACGAGAATGACGATGAGAAACACAACCAAAAATTATTGAGATAGTCCGAAAGAATGAAAAGAGGAAAAGTTGAACCAACGATGAAAAGAATTTACAAGCGATCTTGGAGAAGGCATATGACTGATGGAATTCATTGTTACGTCACTCTTTGAAAAGAATTTGAGAATAACTCCGGAAATATTATTAGAGTCGGGTAAGATCCAGGGAAAGACCTGTGGGTTAGGGCCCATCAAAAAGAAAACACCGTTGAAAAGGATTGAAAAGGAGATGATGCACCGGAACGATTAAAAGACTCGAATGAGGTGACAACCTCAAATTAATTGGAATACAGACGAATCTCCTGAGATTTCTTCGGCACTCCGGAACAATTAAATAGCGAGAGGTTAACGAGCAAGGAAAAATATTTGAGCAATGGAAAAGAATATGAACAACACCGAATACTTGAATTGAATCCACCGGAGAAGAAAAGAGATGGAGAATGACGAACGAGACGAGAATTCACCCTATAATGAAAGAATGAAGAAACTTCACACGAATAGGATGGATACTCGATTAAGAACTCTGGCTCCGAGTAGAAAAAGGGTGGGTGGGTGGGAAAAATAAAGACAACTTCAAACGGGGAAACAACGTCGGTTGGAAAGAACTGACGATTGGTCTTGGCAAAGACGAAAAGGATCGAATCAACTTGACGAGAATTGCACCGGTTGACAAGGCTGACACCACAACAACCGAAAACTAACTGCGTGATCGTAAGAAAATTGAAGGAGAAGAGGAGTAATTCAAAACACCTACGTCAAGATTCCTCACTAGAGCGACGAAGGGGCTGAGGGGTAAAAAGAATTCATACTCTCTGAAATAACTAGACTCCAAAAATGGTTTTCTTCTAGACTCGACAATGACCAAACTACGATCAATCAAGGGGGCTCATATGGTCGGTGGAGGCTCTGATACCAACTTGTCACGCCCAAGATGTGATTCTATCCCGACCACGTGATGAACTCATGATTGGGGCACAACCGCATTTTGGGCGCTTAGAAAGATGGATATCATTACATCCTACCATTACATAAATAGATGAGGATACATATAAGTCATACAATTGTCACATGAATACAACACACCATACACAAGACATCCGACTACAGATGAAAAACATGAAAAGCACAACGACATCCATCTTGCTATCCCAGGCTACCGACCAGGAACATATCCCAAGATCGATGAAGAAGAAGAAGAAAGAACTCCAACACAAGTAAACATCGCTCTCACGTCATGTCATCGGAAACCTACACCTACAACTGTTGTTGTAGTATCTATGAGCCAAGAGGACTTAGCAATCCCATAACCATGGGTATCAAGACTAGCACAGCTTAATGGGTATGGAGAGGTTAAGTGGTGAGGTTGCAGCAGTGACTAAGCATTTTATGGTGGCTAACTTACAAGTACAAGAATAAGATGAGCATCAACGCAAACGGTCGCAAATTGGTAATGATCACTAAGTGATCCTGAACTACCTACGAGTCAAACATAACCCCACCGTGTTCTCTTCTCAAAATGAAAAGAGATGGTCACGGTTAATCACGCGGTTGGTGCATTTTATTTTGGATCCTCTGTCAAGTTTTCTACAACCAAACATTAACAAATTCCAATCTACCACATAACCGCGGGCATGTCTTTCGAAAGATCATAACCCTGCAGGGGTAAGCCAACTTAGCCCATCACAAGCTCTCACGATCAGTATAGGTAAAACCTCTTATCTTAAGGACAACCCGATCAGACTCGGAATCCCAGCGCACAAGACATTTCGGCAATGGTAAAACAAGTCCAACAAGGCTTCCCGATGTGTAAACAACCCAGGTAGGTTTCGCACGTATCTCATTCTCAGGACACACCGGATGGGCAAGATGTCGGGTTGACTGAGACCTTGGTTGCCGAGGGGGCGCCGGACATCGCCCACTATAGACCTGCACAAACAAGACTGGCCCCCTGTATTATGTTGAAAAGACTCCCCAGGGTCGCAACCCCCTATGCAAAATTAATTAATTAATTAATAGTTTTATTATGTTGGCAAATTTAAACCAGTGTTGGGCCTTGCTGAAGGAGTTTTATTCAAAGCAAACTGTCAAGGGCTCCCATAAACCCAACCGCGTTAGGAACGCAAAATCAAGGAACGTAACACCGGTTTATCAGTTCTTACGGCGGCATGAGTGGAACAAAAAACCGAGCAAAAGTCCAAGCCTTCCACCCATTGCCAAGTATATAGGTGCATTAATTATAGTAATAAATATTGTGATATTCCAACAACCAAGTTTCGACATGGAGCAATATTCGTCTTCACCTTCAACTAACAATGCTATAAGAGGGGCTGAGCAAGCGGTAACATAGCCACATAATGGTTTGCTGAGATGGTGTCGAAGCATAGAGGTTTCATGACAACAATGAGAGGCTGACAACAATAGATAGGCAGCGCGACATATAGCGATAGCATCGAGACAACTAGCATAGCAATGATAGTAATGAGATCCAAGGTGACGGTCATCTTTCCTGAGATCCCGCTAGGAAGAAGAACGAGTCCCTGAAGAAGATGAAGCCATGTAGACAAACCAACCGTAGTCGAACGAATCCTCACGATCGCAACGAAAACAGGAACTATCGAGAAGAAGCAAATAACATGGTAAACACACAACACATAATCAAGACAAGATGCTCAATCAAGTATGATGCATGACAAGGCTACATGATGGAAAACATTGCAAGGTATTATGCATACAAGAACAACACACAAAGCAAGTTTAAATGAGGCCGGAAACAACATATAACAATTCCGGTAAGTCCTCGTATGCAAATTTAGAAATTGGTCCAGATCTGAAAAAAACTTATGTTAAAGTTGTTAAATAGCAAGTTAACATGCACCATGATGATCTACATGAAATTCTAGTCAGCTTACATATAAAGTTCATTTAATTCGGAGCTACGGCCTAGAAGATATGAGCAAAACAAGTCAAGCATGGCATTGATGCAAAGTGCATTCAAACATCAAGCAAACCAACTCAAACATGGATGCAACATGACATGATGCATCTACATGCAAAACCAAGCAAGTTTCATATAGAGCAAGCCACAAACGGAGCCACGGTTCAGCACATACACATGAAACAAGTTAAAGGACAAGCTGTCCACAACAACAACTAGGCATCTTACAAGCATCAAAACAATAGGCTACAAGTACAAGATAGGCATAAGAATGGCATGAACTCAAAGTACAGATAGCATGCTTCAAATATCATCAAGCATCAGGTTCATAGGCATCAAGAGTAATCCAACATGATCAATGTAACAAGCAACATTATATCACAGATTATGACTTAGTGGAAAACAAAGCAATTACATGAGCAGAGTTAATATGTTGACATGTTGGAGGCAAGAAATAATTAAGCTACAGCACAAGAACATGGCAAGCAAAAGCATGGCATGCTAGAACATAACATGGATCTCAAGGAACATACATGGGAGCAATAGGTTCATGGAATTCATCAAAACAAGATGCAAACATGATATAGTAGATTCTCGGACTTAGTGAAAATCTGGGAGTGCAAGCAGCAACATTATGGTGCTTACTTTGGAGGCACTTAGCAGCAAGCATGGCAAGTGTTATAAGCAAGCAAAGGTCATGAACAGGTAATAGGCATGTCATACTCCAAATAACTCCATTGGCACAACTCCATAGGATGCATAGATTAATAGCAACAAGCTCTGCCAAATTGAACATGTTGTTGACAAGCTGATAGATTTGTCATAATGACAACTTGAGAGCAAGAAATAGACATGCTACAGCAACCTATAATTCCAAACAAGGGCATGGATGGATAAAGCATAACAAGGGCTTCGACACATGATCATTGGAAATTCCAAGACATGCATGGATATGATTGTAGCATCAATCAAACATGGCATCACAATATAACAGATTCAGACTTAGCAGTTTTTAACAAGTGTAAGAAAAACAGCAACATTATCATAGCATGTTTACAAGCTTTTTTCACTCAACACAGGGAATATCATGACAAACCAATTACACCATTACAACGATGACATAATTTTGCTCCTAAAACATGTTGACATGTAGCTCAAACAAAAATCACACAAAAAGATATGAAAAAGACAAATGAGCAAGTTATATTAGATTTCATCACTTATCAGCAACATGCACTCTTGAAACAGGGATTAAGATGTCAAAATGTGACCTACCATGTATGCAAATGCAACCATCTTGTAGAGCACAGAGAGATGAACATTTTGACAGATCATATGGTCGATTTGGATATACGTGCAAAAAGATATGGCCACTCAAAGTATGCAACATGCTGATGGATTTCAAGGACTTAGTCATTTTTTAACAAAAAAACAGAGTGAGCTTTTGAAAGTTAGGCAGCGCACTAGGCGGGGAATAGAGCGCATCTCACCACGGGCCACGGACCAGGTCATTGGAGGGAGTGGGCTGGCTGGACACGGGCCGGGGCTGGGCCTGAGGAGGCTACTGGCCCACGTGGGGCCCAAGAGGCCGAGCCGACGCGGTCAACGCGCGTGTGCGTTGGCTCACTGCTCCTCCCATAGCGAGACGAAGCAGGACGTAGCCATGGCCAGTCGGCGAGGTTTGAACGTCGAGGAGGGGCCAGAACGGCGGGATTCGTGCAGGGAAGGACGGACCCGGTAGCCGTGGGCCGGATCCGGGCAAGAGCAGCGGCAGACGAAGCTTCGAGGCGGCCAAGGCGGAGCTCCTGCGGGAATGGCAACGACCATTAGAGAAAAGGGAGCGAGGGAGAGAGAAAGAGAAGGAGACAAGGAGACGAAAAAGGAGAAGGGGCCGGCCTGGGAGGTCCTTCGGCGGGGCTCGACGGCGACGAGGTCCTAGGTGGTGGTCGCCTGTAGGGGCGTCGTAGTGCTGACGAGGCGGCTCCGCGGTTGCTCGGGAGGAGGAGCGGGTCGGGCGAGGGAGCTCGGGGACGAGGGAGATGCTGCGGGGTAGCGGCGCTTCGGCCCAGATGGGCTTGGGGCGGGCCGACTACGGGCTTCGGTGGGCTGCAGCGGTGGGAGCGGGCAGGAAGGCCACGTGGCGCGCAGGCATAGGAGGAGGGCGGCGGCTAGTGGCGGCGCTGGCTAATGGAGGCACGACAAGTGGCGACGGTGGGCTTGGCCGGCGCGGAAAACGAGGGAGAGGGGTTGGAGGTAGGTGGAGGAGCTAGGAATGCCCAAATTCGCAAGGAGGACTGTTTATATATGGAAGGGGGCCTAGGGTTAGGTGTTTTTGGGTGGTTTTGGACCCTCCGATGACGATTGGATGGCTTCGGTCGGAGGAGGGGGATAGGTTGGGCCTAGATGAGGTTAGTGGGCTGTGCAAAGAGGAGGTGGAATGTTGGGAGAGAAGAGAG
>LR738715.1:384680963-384739850 GCA_902687465.1 Secale cereale | reverse complement strand
GAGAGAGAGAGAGAGAGAGAGAGAGAGAGAGGGAGAGGCCCGACGGGGTTTTCGGAGACCGAAAATGCCCGACGATTTAACCGGCAACGGTGCCGCTATAGATAACGGTTGGGCTATCAAACGAGCTCCAAATGCGACAAAATTTGGCAAGCGGTCTACCTACACTATAATAAGACTGCACGCCAAGTTTCATCCCATTCCGAGAACATTTTCTGGCCACTTATAAAATAACTATTCGGAGGTGCCGCCGGCTCGTGCAAGTGTGTCTGGGCTCAGAACAAACACGAAGAGGACTGGGGAACCCGAACGAATGGCAGTTTTGGAAACATGTTGATGAAATGCACACAATGACATGGCAAAATGCAACATGCAAGCAGATGACATGGCAACGACGGCAAATAACTGGAAAACACCTGGCGTATCAGCCTCGGGTGTCACAGATGATCAGATGAACACGGACCACACTAAGGAACCCGTAGGTGATGAATTCACAAATCGTGAATGGTTGAATACTAGCAAGCATTTGCCCTCAACACACACGACTTATTCCATCACAAACACGTCGGATGGATCAACTGTATGCCACGTATCGCACATTGTCAAAAAGTAATGCGGTAGACCTTCTTTAACATGTGTTAAAAAACAAAACAAACAAAACAAGGACCTTGAGGTTAATTCCACCCCACAACATACATGGCTTATTCCATCACAAACAAGTCGGATGGATCTATTGTATGCCACGTATCGCACATTGTCAAGAAGTAATGCCGTAGACCTTCTTTAACATGTGTTAAAATAACAAAAAAAATTCAAAACCCACTAATGGGATGTATCATGAAGGTCCTTAATGGACATTTACGATCTAAGGACCTTCATGATCCATCTCATCAGTGGGTTTTCAAATTTTGACAACTTCACATCCGGTCACCCATCTCATGGCTGCTCCAGCCTGAGCACAATTCACTTGAGAGTTCTCTTAGATGAGCTATTGATGGAATAGCTAGTCGTTGCAGATATAGGATGCCCTCTTCGCATCCTTATGGCGTACCGGGATGACCGCTCATCACCCAATGGCCAATACATGTTGTGTAGACAGAGCATATCACATACGTCTTGTTAGAAGCAATCGTCTGTGTTATTATCAGTCTTCGCACACATTTCTGTTTACAGACCTGTTTGTTGCGTATCACACACATCTTGTTATATTGAATTGTTTCTGTTCTCTTGTATCAACGCAAACAGTTCATCCGAGTGAACCGCATGCCATATATCGCACACACCTTGATCTAGCTGACCGTTTATTTTGTGTTGCCTAATAACAAATAGTTCATCTGAGCGAACCGTATGTTGTATACCACAAACACCTTCATATGGCTACCCACTTCTTTTGTTCCTCCTCATCGCAAATAGTTAATTGAACTGAACCATATGCCCTGCATCGCACGCGCAACTAAAATCTGAACTGTGTTTGATGCATCCTCCATCGCAAAAGGTTTTCATCTTTTTTACGGTCTTTTTACACCGCCATCTGCGATTATGCCATCGCACACAGTTTCGTCGAAGGGTCTCTGATTGTAGTGTAGTGTTAGCAGCATCCTGCAGTAGTGCCTTATATGGGAAAGAGAATTATTGATTAACTAGTTCACGCTAGCTTGGAGCCCACATTACTAGTGACGGGAGTGGCGTGGTCACTCCCGGGACGGGTTCGTGCTTGGATAGGCGGCCACGACTATTTTTACAGGGCATCGGACACAACATTGGTACCCCCGTGCTTGCGTATGGAAGCGTAGCTCCGTAGAAAAATAAATAAATATGTGAGAATGATTGTGGCACGGGGGATGGTATCAATCGAGTGGACTCCTTGTTGGTGGCCTCTAGGGAAAGGTAGTGATCGGGTGCTTACCCTAAGTACTTCAGGTACTTGAAGTCGTGGGTGACACGAAAGTTCCCTGGATCTTGTGGATAAAGTGCGCAACTTCTGCAGAGTGTCAAACTATTCAAATAGTCATGTCCACGGTCAAGGACATTTTGGTGGTGCTGCTTAGACTATGTCCATATGTTTCTGAAAAACAACATGGTTTGGCAGTATTGTTAATGTGATTCATGAAGAAGCCTCAATGAGCTTGAGGCTGAGTTGTTTATAACTCTTCCTTGATGTTGATGTTTGTAACCTCCTCATAATTGTTGCAGGTGCATTCATGACCTTAATAAATGTTGATCATACTTGCAAAAGAACAGCTGGCTTTTCGCAAAATGCCAATTTAGTAGTAGACCCTTGCATAATTATTCCATTATCACTCTTGGGTTGCTTGCGAGCACATTCAAATGTACTCACTGGCTTGTCCCTGGCTATTTACTTGGCCAGGCCTGGGAGAGCAGGAATACGAAGAAGAGTTCTTTGCTGACGATCATGCGAGCGAGGATGCTTTCCCAGTCAGAATGCTTGCAGGGTAAAGGCAAATGGAGTGGGTCCAAGTTATCGACGAAGATTTCCGCCGTGATGATCTGTTCAAGACTCTACTATAATGGTCCATCTTATGTAAGCCGGTATGTAATGGATGTAAACCCTTGATATTCAGTATGTGGTGTACAGCGAGGATTGATCCTTGGGATCATTGTGCACGTGTAACCGGTGGCTTTGACTATGTAAGTCGAGGTCCTCACAGAGCTGGTATCAAAGCCATCCTGACTGTAGGAAGCCTTAGTTGGCATGGTCGTTAGACAGGGTAAAACTATTTTCAAAACCTTTATATTTCTCACCTCTTCTAAGTTTTCAAAGAAACAGAATGATTTTGCCTTACCACTTCCACCATTTTTCTCTTGGCTCTCCTCATATGCTTTTCAAATCTTTGCAGACGGTCGCTAGCACCCTCATGCTTCTGACCACTAGATTCCTTGTAATCTTCATGGGCAACCTCGAAAGAAACCACCTTGCCAGGCGTTAAGTCACACCTTTGGAACGCAAGATTAGCGACACCACAACAATGCGATACCAACATAAGATACCTTCTCAAGGAATGAGGAAACCAAGACTCGGAAGATGGTGAAACCCTTGACACTACCCTAGGATGATGCAATCATGTCCTACGATGATTAGGGTGTAAGATATGCAAGATCATGATATACATCGCTAATAGAGAAACCATGTCCTTACCGTTGTTGTATCGGCAACCACCGGTGGATGAGAACCTCACCACTTGGTCCGCCTCACTATAGTGAGCAAGAAAAAGGTTCTCTTCATCCCCTGCTCTTGGTGTCTATGTTGTCATCAATGTAACTGACAGGTTGGACCTGTACTGTGGGGACCCCGACTCATAAGTCGAGATCACCGAATGCATGTGTATAGTGATCCCAGAGATCAATGCTCACTGAACACACAGAAGCTGAATAACAAGAGTCTTACATCCATACATACCGCATTACACAAGTAGGACCTTTATGGTCAAGTCTTTAGTATATCATTAAAACGGGAATCTTCAATAGCAACTTGGACCCATGCCATCTGCCTTAACCCTAAAGGCATTCTAACTGGGAAGCGCCCTAGCTCGCATGTTCGTCGCCGAAGAAATCTTCATCTTACACCTGCTCTTTCATGCCTGGCCAATAAAATGATCAGTGGCAAGCCAATGAGTACTTTGAATGTACTCGCAAGCAACCCAAGTGTGATGACAGAATAATTATGCAAGGCTCTACTACTAAATTGGCATTTTTGCATAAAGCTAGTTTTTCATATGCAAGTATGATCAACATATATCAAGGACATGCATGCGTCTGCAACAAGTATCAGGAGGTTACAAACATCAATATCGATAAAAGAGTTATAAACAACTCATGCTCAAGCTCATCGTGACTTCCTCAAGAATCACATCATCAATATCACCGAACCATGTTGTTTTCCTCAGACACACACCAGGTTTCGCAAACATTGGACGTAGCCCAAGAGCGGTTACCCAACTGTCCTTGATAGTGGACACGGCTATTAGAATAGTTTTACACTCTGCAGAGGTTCCACACTTTACCCACAAGATCCGGGGAACTTCCGTATCATCCATGACCCGCGGTACCTCAAGTACCCGGTGTAAGCACCAGATCACTATCTTTCCCTAGACGACACTAACATAGATTCCACTCGATTGGTAGCAACCCCCGTGCCCAACATTTCACATCTTAAAATTGTGGAGCCCCGCTCCCATATTCATCACATACCACTGGCACGGGGTACCAACGGTGTGTCCGGTGCCCTGTGAAAACAGTCATGGCCGCCTATCCAAGCACGACCCCGTCCCGAGAGTGACCTCGTGTCACCCCCGTCACTAGTAATAAGGGCATCATGCTAGTATCGGCCTAGGTAATCAATAATGCCCTTTCCCATATAAGGGTAGAGTGGTTGCGCATGTAAGGTTGAATAACGGTCGTAACTTAAACCAATCCGTTTTGTAAACAACACACACACCTGCCTCGGTACACCACTTTGTCATCAAGTGGTTACCCAACTCATCATCTCCCTCGGGCTTAAGTGGCACCCGATAGGGTTTTCGAAAAAGTCTTTTGAAAGTACTCTGCCTTCGTCTCCATGCATATTCCCGTCCCAATTGCGTAGCTACTACTATAGCAACCTATCTACTTCCACCCGCATAAGCCTTATAGGAAGGTAGGGTCATGCTTGATGCAAGTTCCAATAGGAAAGTAACAAAGGTACCAACCAAAGTGGTCACCACCTCAACATGATTCCGATGCATCGATAATAGGGTGTTATATGACATGCATAAAAAGGTTTCTCAAACATGGTCAAAGGGTTGCTTGCCTTGTTCCTCAAAGTCTTCAAAGCTTCTGGTCCATCTCCAAGTACTCCGTCTACTTCGTCAACTAATGTCGGAAACAAATCACAATTGTCGGATTCAGGGCTCCGCAAAACCCGTTAAGTTCGAACATAGGGGTGTGAACGAAGATCTCTCCCGCGCATGTCTACCTAGCGCCTCGCCCTCGTTTCGGTGGAAGGATTCAAGCAAACAACGAACAAACACACAAGAGTTTATCCAGGTTCGGGCCACCGCAAGGTGTAAGACCCTATTTCCTGCTTTGGTGGATTGGCTCTGGGTGAGCTAGAATACGAACTGGTACAAGGGTTCCTGAGCTCACGAGGCGAGCTCAGGAGGGTCAGGAGGCTAGTGTGCTTGCTCCTTGTGCGGTAGTCAAGTGTGTGAGTCGATCCCTTTCTCAGTGGGAATCCTAGCTACTTATATAGGCGGCCACGGTCCTCTTCCCCCGAAATGTTTAGGCGGGAAGGGATTCCACAACGGCCATTTTTTGAGCGGGAACACAAGGACGTTCCTACCCTAACAAAAGCAGTCTTCGCCTGCAAAAGGATCAGGCGATGACGCGGTGGTGGGCTCGACGATGACATCCTCCTTGTCGTCGTTGTGGTCTTCGGTCTCGTTGCACCAATGAGGAAACCTTTGCCCCGCTCCTCGGGAACTTGCGGCTGCGCTGTCCCCATTGCACCGAAATGGTAACTGCGTCGCTGGCGGACGCTGGCACTTGCTGGCGTGATGCGTCACTGCTGACATCGCTGCCTCCTCTTGAGGCAGGCTTGGCCTTGGGTTCTCCGCCCCTCCGGAGCACCCTATCGAGGATGCTCCTGAGGAGGTCTTGACGTCATTCTCCTCGCGAGGCCTGGCCCCTCGCAAGGGTCTTGAGCAGCTGGTCGATCAGCTGGGCCATACCAGGCCGCTTGTAGGAGCGAGTCGTGGCCCGCAGACAGGCAAGTCTGGGTACCCTGGTTCCCAGTACGCCGACAGTAGCCCCCGGGCCCAAGGCGCGATCGGAGTTGGCTTCGGGGCGAAGCCTTAGGCGAGGACGAAGCGCATCGGGCCCTAAAAGGCTGCGGGCCGGGCCGGCGCGTGGTCTGTTGGATGGGACGTGGCGGCTCCACTCCCCACGCAACCTTGGTGATCGTGCGACTTGACAACTCCCTAGTGTGGGTGCGAGGAGTAATGGCTGCGACACCATTGGCCGGCGGTTGGGCTCCTCCGTCCTATAAATGGGGCTAGGGGGAAGCCCCCAGGCCATTTTCAAGCCAACACCATCTTCTCCTTGCTTGTCCTTCGCTTTCCCTCCCCGTCGCAAGATCTTCATGGCGCTGCCGAGGAAGCCATCCGCCGCGGAGAAGGGGAAGACCCCGAAGAATCCAGTCCCGCTGCCGCCAAAGAGGGGTCGCGGCCGTCCCCGCAAGCACGCCGCCACGCCCGCAACGTCTTCTCGAGGAGGTGGGCGTGGCCCTTTGAGCTCTGCTGTGGCCTCCAGTGTGCAGTACCGGGCGTCCTCCCGTGGCGAAGGTGGTCGCGGCCGTGGAGGAAGAGGGGGCGCGCAAAGGTGCCGGCTGGTTGCGCGCCCTCCGCACCCACAGTTCCATTCCTTCGATGTCTCGTCGGAGTTCATGGTGTGGGCGGAGAAGCCCGGCGGCTCGTGGCTCAGGCTTCCCCGCTCATTTGGCGACGTGCTTCCGGATGGAGGCCTTGGGGGCATATGGTTGCAGGCCGACGGTTGTTGCAGCGGCGCATCCTGGGTGGAGGTCGAGGTGGCTCCCTCGGGCGATGTGTTCTTGGAGCGTGGCTGGCAGTCGTTTGCCCGCGCGCGCCGGCTGTAGGGGAGGTGTGCGCTCCACTTCAGGTACGATGGCGTCTCCATGTTGTTCGTCAGGGTCTTCTCAGAAGAAGGGAGGCTCCTTGGGTGCTGTCCCGAGGCTGACGACGAGGAGGGAGAAGACGTCCAGAGGAGCAGTTCCTCCTCCGGAGACGGCCTCAGTCCTAGGAGTCGTGAGGCCCCCCTCTGTGGCAGCAGCAGCTCCTCCAGAAGTGGCGGCTGCGATGAACCACCATGCCACCGAGCTCGGTACGGCGTGGGGAGGGGATTGTTGCGCCGCTGCGGCCCGGTGAAGCCGGAGAATTCCGACTGAGCGGGAGCGGCTTCTGCTTCTTCTCCCTTCTTTTCCTTCACATTTTTCCTGCATCAAAGTTTCAAGTTGCCTTGAGGAGGCGTGTAATGGTTGTGATGTATGTAAGAAGCGAAACTCGTTGTCATGCTTTTGTTGCCTGAATGAAGTCACTTAGCTTTTACGTGTCCTGCCATCCTGAGGCAGAGTCCTCCCAACTCTGGCGTCATGATCCCCTTCGGGTCGTGAGGAGGTTGCTGGGTCCGACTCGTACAGCCCCCGAGCGGGTGTCAATCGCTGAGATCTGCTGAGAGTGCCGAGCGCGGGTTAGAGCACCAAAGCCTGAGCGGCTCGGTAGGTTGCGCGGGCTGAGTAGCCCTGTGCCAGAGCCTGAGCGGGCTTTGGCAGGCGAGGTCATGGGGCCACGACGGACGAGGTCCGGTGACCGACCATGCCCCAGCCCCCACGTGCGAGGCGCGTGAAGGAGAGCGAGTGTCATAGCTGAACTTAAAGCTGGCGAGAAAGATCCAAACACAAAACTCTCAACGAAACGCAAGAAGCGCGAGAAACACGAGAACTTCATAGCATGGGGTAGAGGAAGGGCTGATAGCCAAGGAAGTAGAAAAGGCTGACAGCCAAACACCAAGCAAAAAGGAAAAAGGTCGCGTCCGACCCCTACACTATGTCTTCTTCCCAGCGCGGAGCTAAGGACTGCCACTGGGGCGTGGGCGGGAGCCCCGTTTGAGGGCCCGTAGGCAACGCATAGGAGACTCCGAGGCGTGTACAGCCCCAACTCATTATTACGTGAGAGTGTCACGGGTGGAGACCTTCACGGGCACGAAGCCTTGATTATGGATAGAACCTCCTAAGGTGTTCGATGTTCCAGGAATTCTGGATAGGTATCCCATCCTGCATCTCCAGGCGCACAGCACCAGGCCTAGAGACACGGGCGATTCTGAACGGGCCCTCCCAAATGGGCGAGAGCTTGTGCAGCCCTTCACGAGAGAGGACCCGCCTTAGGACCAAGTCACCAACTTCAAGTGTTCTTGTGCGGACTCTGCGGCAGTGGTATCGCCGCAGCGCCTGCTGGTAATGCGCCGCCCTGAGGGCAGCCCAGCGGCGGCCCTCCTCGCCGAGCACGAGGTCCATCCTCCAGGCGGCGTCCTGGCATTCCTCATCGAAGGCCAAGACCCGTGGGGAGCGATGCTTGACCTCGTGAGGGAGGACCGCCTCCGCCCCATAGAAGAGAAAGAAAGGAGTCTCACCCATAGGTTTGGTGGCACTGGTTCGGATTGACCACAGCACGGACTGAAGTTCGTCGATCCAGCCCCTGTTGCAAGCCTCGAGCTTCTTCTTGAAGTTGCGTGTCTTGAGGCCACGCAAGACTTCCGCATTGGCACGCTCAGCCTGGCCGTTGCTCCTGGGGTGGGCCACCGAAGCGTAGCAGATCTATGTTCCAAGGTTAGCACAATATGACCTGAAGAGATTGCTTGTGAACTGCGAACCGTTATCCGTGATGATGTGATTGGGGACCCCGAATCGCCTCACGAGGCCTTGGATGAACTTGACAGCTGACCCGGCTGGGAATGTGCGAACAGGCTCCACTTCCGCCCACTTGGTAAATTTGTCGATGGCGACGTACAGGAAGCGGTAGCCCCCTGCGGTCCGAGGGAAAGGACCTAGGATGTCCAATCCCCGGACTGCGAAGGGCCAGGAGAGCGTATCGTCTGGAGGCCTTGCGCCGGCTGGTGGATTTGCTTGGCGTGAAACGGGCACGCCTCACAGGCCCGCACGAGTTCCATGGCGTCGTTGAGCGCCCTGGGCCAATAGAAGCCGCTGCGGAAGGCCTTGCCCACGCGGGTGAGTGACGATGAGTGATGGCCACGGTCCCCTCCATGGATATCAGCTAGCAGCTCGCGCCCTTTCTTCCTCAAGATGCACCTTAGCGAGACGTCGTTGGGGCGCCTCCTGTAGAGTTCACCGTCTAGGATGCAGTAGGCCGAGGCATGTCGGACCACGCGTTCTGCATCTTCTTCCTTGTCTGGTAGGGCATCGTGTTGTAGGTACATCTTGAGTTCTTGGGTCCAGCACCCCTCCTCGGGCTCCGCAGCGAGCAACAGGCAGGCTCCGGACGGTGGTCCATAGGGCGGGGCGCCGTCTGGAGGCGCTGTTGGTAGCCCCTGTCGAGGGGAGGCCAGCTCGGGTACTGATGGTGCTGCTGATGGCCTGAGTAGTCGCTCCTCGAAGACGCCTGGCCTTTGGGGCTCCCGCTTGGAGGCTCGCTTGGCGATGTCGTCCGCTTCTTTATTGGTGCCTCGCGGCACGTGTTGTACTTCCAGCCCTTGGAACCGCTTCTCCATCCTGCGCACTTCCTCCAGGTATGCCCCCATGTGCTCATCCTTGGGCTTGTACTTCTTGTTGGAGAAATCAACGAGGAGTTGCGAATCGCCCCTGATGGTGAGACGCTTGACCCCTAGCGCAGCGGCGGCCTTGAGCCTGGCAATCAGGCCCTGG
This sequence comes from Secale cereale, assembly GCA_902687465.1. Lineage (NCBI taxonomy): Eukaryota > Viridiplantae > Streptophyta > Magnoliopsida > Poales > Poaceae > Secale > Secale cereale. The sequence continues at coordinate 384,730,405 of LR738715.1, read as the reverse complement.
TACTCGGCAATGTTGTTGGAGACCTTCTCGCCCTGCTGGAAGCAGAGCTGCACAGCGTAGTACAACTTATCCTGAGTGGGGAATACCAGCACGGCGCCAGCCCCTACGCCGAGGCGTGAGAAGGCGCCGTCAAAGTACACCACCCATCCGTCTGGGGCTTCATCGCCGGGGGCCAGCGAACGATCTTCGTTGGCCCCCCGCTCGGGTGCATCAGTCCATTCCGCCACGAAATCTGCGAGAGATACTCCTTTGATCACCCGTGTGGTGCTGAATTCCAGCTAGAACGCTTGAAGCTCGATGTTCCACTCGGCGACTCTCCCGACGACATTCGGGCCCCGCAGCACCTTCTCGAGGGGGTATGATGAGACAACCTTGATGGGGTGACCTTGGAAGTAGTGGCGCAGCTTCCTGGAGGTGACGAGGAGCGCCAGAAGCAGCTTCTGAGGCATTGGGTAGCACGAATGCGCGTCGCGCAGTACTGTGCTCATGAAGTATACTGGGTGCTCCACGAGGGTCGGCGCAGCAGGGTCCGCTGGCGCCTCTGGAGCCTCTGGAGCCTCTTACTGAGCAGTGGGGCCGTCGGTGCCCGTGGTCGAGTCTGCCCCTGAGGCCGTGTCAGGGGGCGGCGCAGGCCCTGAGGATGCTGAGCCGCCTTGTGGCCGTGGGATCCGGAGCTTTTCCTCACGCTCCATGACCAGCGCTACACTGGCGAAATGAGGCGTTGCGGCGAGGTAGAGCGTCATGGGCTCTAGGGGTCGTGGTGCTACCATGACCGGCGAGCTGGTGAGGTACTTCTTGAGGTCTTGGAAAGCAGCGTCGGCCTTCGGAGTCCACTCAAAGGGCCCCTTCGTCTTCATGAGCTTGAAGAACGGGAGGGCGCGTTCCCCGAGCTTGGAGATGAAACGCCCCAGGGACGTCACACACCCGGCGAGCTTCTGCATTTTCTTCAGGTTTGTGGGCGGCCTCATCTTCTCGATGGCCTTGATCTTCTCCGGGTTGGCCTCAACGCCTCGGTGCGAAACCAGGAACCCTAGTAACTTGTCGGAGGGTACGCCGAACACGCACTTCTCCGGGTTGAGGCACGGCTTCACCTTGCGCAGGTTGGCGAATGTTTCTTCTAAGTCCTAGATGAGGGTCGTGGCCTCTTTGGTCTTTACCACTATGTCGTCGATGTAGACCTCCGCATTCCTCCCGAGCTGAGGGTCGAGGGTGATGTGCATCAGGCACTGGAAGGTAGCGCCCACGTTCCTCAGCCCGAAGGGCATGCAGGTGTAGCAGTAGACCCCGCATGGGGTCAGGAACGCCGTCTTCTCCACGTCTTCCACCGCCATCTTGATTTGGTGGTAGCCCGAGAACGAGTCAAGGAAGCAGAGTAGGTCGCACTCAGCCGTTGAATCCACGATTTGGTCGATGCGCGGAAGAGGGAAGGGGTCTTGAGGGCAGAACTTGTTGAGGCTCGTGAAGTCGACGCACATGCGTTCTTTGCCTCCTTTCTTCGGGACGATGACAGGGTTGGCCAGCCACTCCGGGTGCCGTACCTCCCGTACGACACCAGCCTCCTCCAGCGTCCTGACCTCCTGGACAATGAAGGTCTGCTTCTTCGGGGCCTGTCTACATGCCCTCTGCTTGATGGGGGCGCATTGGGGCACACCGTGAGGTGATGCTCAATGACATGCCTTGGCACCCGACCAAATCTGCGACCTTCCAGGCGAACACGTCCTTGTTGGCTCTGAGGAAGCCAACCAGCGCCGCCTCTTGCTCTGGATCCATGCCCGTGTCGATGGTGAAGGTGGCTCCTGAGCCTTCTTCGTCGACAGGCACTTGCTTCGTCTCGGCGGGGTCCTAAGAAAAGAGCTGCTTCTTCTTGGCAGGCGCGGCCTCCGGAGGCTTCGGAGCCCCCTTCGCCGTTTGGAGAGCTGCGGCAGCGGCAGCCTTGTATGCGCGCCAGAGGACCTGAAGGGCGGCCTTAGGGTCCCCTTTGACGGTGATGACTCCGCTGCTCCCAGGCATCTTGACGGCGTTGTAGTCTGGGTGAGTTGCCGCCATGAACCTTGCCAGGGCAGGGAAGGCGAGGACGGTGTTGTACGGTAGGCGGGTGGGTGCGACGTCAAAATCGATGAGCTCGGTCCAGTAATTAGTCGGTGTACCGAAAGTGAACGGGAGGCGGATCTGGCTGAGCGGGACGGCCGAGCCCGCGGCCCCCGAGGTGGGCTTGGTGGGAAGGAGCTGCCTGTAGGACAGAGGCAGGTGACCGAAGGCTTTGGGAGAGAGGATGTTGAGGCCGGCACCACCGTCGATGAGGGTTCTTGTCATGGCCACCCCGCAGATGGTAGGCGTGCATACCGTGGGGAGAACGCCAGCACCGGCCGCTTCGGGGGCGAGGTCTCCGGGGCCAAAGGGGATGGCGAGCCCCGGCCCATCCTGCGCCCGCAAGGCCTCTCGCGGCTGGGCAACAGCTCCAACCTGCCGAAAGTGCGACTTGGCGTGCCGAGCAGACACCGGTGCTTGGGACCCGCCAAGGATGTAGGCGACCCCGCGGCAAGGCCGCCTCTCGCAGCTGGCGCCCCACAGCTCGCAGCTGCGGGCCGTCCGCGTGGTGCGTGCCTCCGTGGGCGGCCGGTACTGGGCCCGCCGCCGCCCCACCAAGAGCGCGACCAGCGAGGCCACTGGAAGCGGGAGTGGCGGTGCAGGCCGTCCTCAAGTGGCCTGGCCGGTAGAAGCATCGTGGAAGAAGGAGGAGGAGTGCGCGTTGGTGGCGCGGTCCGCCGATGCTGCCGGGTCGGCGGGGGAGGAGACAGCCCCTGCACGGCTGTGGTTGGCCGCAGCCATTGTAGAGGCGCCGCACCGGAGAGGGGAAGCGAGGTCGTCAGAGAGGCGAGATTTTGACATGCCCCCTACCTGGCGCGCCAAATGTCGGATTCAGGGCTCCGCAAAACCCATTAAATTCGAACACAGGGGCGTGAACGAAGATCTCTCCCGCTCACGTCTACCTAGCGCCTCGCCCTCGTTTCGGTGGAAGGATTCAAGCAAACAATGAACAAACACACAAGAGTTTATCCAGGTTCGGGCCACCGCGAGGTGTAAGACCCTACTTCCTGCTTTGGTGGATTGGCTCCGGGTGAGCTAGAATACGAACTGGTAGAAGGGTTCCTGAGCTCAGGAGGCTCAGGAGGCTAGTGTGCTTGCTCCTTGTGCGGTAGTCAAGTATGTGAGTCGATCCCTTTCTCAGTGGGAATCCTAGCTACTTATATAGGCAGCCACGGTCCTCTTCCCCCGAAATGTTTAGGCGGGAAGGGATTCCACAATGGCCATTTTTGAGCGGGAACACAAGGACGTTCCTATCCTGACAAAAGCAGTCTTCGCCTGCAAAAGGATTAGGCGATGACGCGGTGGTGGGCTCGACGATGACATCCTCCTTGTCGTCCTTGAGGTCTTCGGTCTCGTTGCACCAATGAGGAAACCTTTGCCCCGCTCCTCGGGAACTTGCGGCTGCGTTGTCCCCCTTGCACCGAAATGGTAACTGCGCCGCTGGCGGATGCTGGCACTCGCTGGCGCGGTGCGTCACTGCTGACATCGCTGCCTCCTCCTTAGGTAGGCTTGGCCTTGGGTTCTCCGCCCCTCCGGAGCACCCTATCGAGGCTGCTCCTGAGGAGGTCTTGACGTCGTTCTCCTCGCGAGGCCTGGCCCCTCGCGAGGGTCTTGAGCAGCTGGTCGATCAGCTGGGCCGTACCAGGCCGCTTGTAGGAGCGAGTCGCGGCCCGCAGACAGGCAAGTCTGGGTACCCTGGTTCCCAGTACGCCGACAAAAATAAGCAACACAACAAGGCAAAAATAAAAGTGCTCTAAAAATGTGAGTTGGACTTTTCTAGGATACCTCTGGTCATATAAGGAATGACCACAATGGTTTCATTGGCATTGGATCAATGGATTGGTTGGAACATTTCAATATGATGGAATCAAGGGGTTTAATGGATCTGCAAGTTTTCTACAGAATGCCTTTTTATAAAAATGAGTAATAGTACCCATTAAATCAGGCATGATTTTAGAAGCATTTAGAAATTGGTTTCACCAGATTTGGAGTTCAAATGATTTTCTTATGAATTTGGAAAGTTGACAATACATGGAGAAATGGACAAATATTTCATGTGGTAAAGAAAGTACTGGTAAAAATGTTCAAAAACTAAGTTTTGATCTTATAAGTATCTGGGAATTTGAATCATGGCATTTGGATAAAAAGTGGGCTCTCTATGATTTTCTAAAGTTCATCACAGAAATGGAATTATGGGTTTTCATAAATATTTGTGAAGGAAAGGTTTCTGGAAAAATGTGCAAATAGCATCATATGATAGATCATGAGTTTAGGAACTACTAGAAACTTGAATCATCAAATTTGGTGATAATATGAATATTTGGGGGATTTTACAAACTTACAGAAAAAAAGGTTTTACCTAAATGGGCTGGATCTGGGCAGCGGCAGCGTGCACAGGGCGGGGTTAAGTGGCAGGATGCCACTGGGCTGGCCCAGCGGCTCGGTCGCACACGCGCAGGGGTCACGTCGGAGGCGGGTTCACGGGAATACGCTTAAGCGCGGGCGCGGCGGCTACGGCCGAAGCCGCTTCCACTTAAAACGGGCGGGGCCCGCTGTCGGGGTCGCAGACCTGCGGGGACCACCTGCAGGGTCATCTCCCTCCTCCCGCTCCCACAACAAAGGGGATCGAGACCCTGGCTGTGCGGCGGCCGGCGCTTGCCCCCGGTGGCATAGGCCACCCTCGGCCAAGGTCCGGCCACCGGAGGGGTCTACGGGGAGAGGCGCGTCAGGGAGGGCCTTTGGCGATGGCAGGGGAGCACCGGAGTGCCTCTTGCACCGGTCGTGGCGGACGGCCCCTTCGGGCGGTGGTGACACCGGCACTACGAGGCACGGGAAGAGGCGGAGAGGAGCGGGGGTGCTCCGTAGCACATCGAAGGTTCTCCTGGAGGTTAAAGGAGAGGGGGAGAGGCCCTGGTTCACCGGAGCCAAGCGGAGGTCTACGGCGACCGAGGCGGCAATGGAGAGGCAAGGAGAGCCAGAAGGAGAGGGAGAGCTTGTCCAGGAGGCAGCTGGGATGAAAAGGTAACCAGAGGAGGCGAGAGAGGGAGCTTGCGGTGGCTTATACGGGGGAGGCGCCGGTGCACCATGGGTGCGGTCCAGGCCACGCTCGGGCGAGCTCTTCGGAGGGGTGAGGAGAGAGGGACAGGAGGGGCACAGCATGGTGGCGTATCACGCATGCCGAGGTGGCCTCGGGGGACACGGTCCCGACGCCCAAGGTCGTCGAGTGCGTCGGATTGGGCAAGCTACAGTGCGGCTGGGCACTATAGCGCGCTCCAAAGCGCATCTTTGGCATGCCATGGCGTGCCATGCATGCTCTGGACGCGTCATAGTTTGTCCATTAGTTGCTGGATGGTCTGAGGGGGCCTTAGATGCATAGGGGGTAAGGTAGAAGGGAGGGGTAAGTAGTATGAGGATAGAAAAGTTGCTGCCAGGGTGAAAACAGAAGGGAAAAGTGGGGTTTTACCCCATCAATCATTGAGTTGATGGCTTGGGTAAGTTGCTGGAGGTAGAGGGTGACTACGAGTAGTTGTGGTAAAAATTTGAGGCAAGGAAGAATAGTGGAAGGGGTCAAAACAGGGGTTTTGGTAAAATAGCAGAAAGTGTTTGATGTAAGTTTGGGCAAGTAAATGAAGTCCAATGGACATGAAAATTAACAGGGTCAAGTGGCATGCAGAATTGAGGTCGTCCACCAATTTTGAGCTCATTTGGAGGAAGTGGCCCATGTAACTTTGGTGAACCCTACAAATCAACAGAAATGGCTTTTCCAAGATTTAATCATGCAAATCATCCCTCCTTGATGCACCAATTGGTGTAGTGTCATAATTTGGGGTTGTGAGCATGTCCACAAAATTTGAGGTCACAAGTAAAAAGTTGGTAATGTAGAGTTGTTCAAATTTGGATCTGGTCAGAAAGGGTTTGGGGGCACTTTGGTCAGGTTATCCTTCTCCCACACTTGTGCCATTTGATCTAGATGCATAATTAGACCATTTAGCATGTGCACCAAGTTTGAGAGCATTTTGAGAAGTTTGGCAATGTAAAGTTGCCCAAACTTCAAAATGGACAGAAATGGTTTTGGGGGGTTTGATTATCATTTCTTGTTCTCCAAGGCATGAGGCTTGGCAAGATCATCATATATGTCATATCTAACATGCTAGAATTTCCTTGGAATTAATGAAGAAAATTTCATTTGTAAATATTTCAAAAGCTTGGAATATCCAGAAATGGTTTTTGAAGGATTTGACCAATATTTTGAACATGACCACGTGTTGAAACTCTTATATATAGACAGTATATGTCCTATGAGTTTCCCTAAATTTTGACAAATATTTTTGAAACAGTTAAATAATTTTAACCTATTAAAGACCATTTCTGGCCTAAAGAAAAAGACTTTAAATAAAATAGGAAAATAACTTTTAAAGTTATACTTTTGTGGTTTAAGGGAGTCCTATACCTAATAGGAGTCAAATGTACTTTTTGAAAGATTTTTCACACCCTTAATTAAGTACTTGTAGTGCAAACCTCAATTCAGAGGGTTTTTGAAAACTAAATTTAGAAAATACCTTTTGCCCAAAAAAACTTGTAAGAAAATACTATTATGTTCTACACACATGTCATGATTATTGGGCAAAAGGTTTGGATCAAGGAGAAGGAGTATAAGAGTAGGAGGATTTATTTTATTTTTAGAGCACTAGCAAACAGCAAACAGAAAACCAATCAAGCAAGGTCAAAAACACTCAAAAGTTTTTGTCAAACTACATTTTAGCATGATTATTAGCTTAAGTGTTGTGGCATGAAAATCAGGGTGTGACAGACCTACCCCCCTTACAAGAATCTCGTCCCTGAGATTCCCAAGCTAGGCGTGGAAGGGAATACAGAAACTTGGGTCTGGGGTAGTCTTCACGTCCTCATACTGCTTATGTTTTCTGAGTGGTGTTCAAATTGAATCATTGGAGTGTTCAATGGTGTGGCTTCGTGCATGAAGTTCTACTTGATCCTAGTTGCTAATGGGTCTCTCACGTAGGTCATAATGAGCTGGAGGTCGATGGCTTGGTGATCGATGTCCTCGCAAAGACCTGGCTAGTTAGGAAGTTGGAAACATTCCCGGAGTGGTGTCGGGTGGAGAAATGTTGTGCACCGTGGGTGACTCGGGTGGTAACTCCAGCTGGCAGCCATCTATTCTTCGGCTTGCAGTGATCTTGGAGAAGGCCGATAAATCTTGGCGTGAGCTTCTCTTCGACATGGGAATGCTTGGTTCCTCCGAGAGAAGTGGCTTGTAGATTTACCTAGTCTTCGACACGAAGGTTTACTTCTTAACAATGGTGGTCGGTGTAGTTCTTCCTTCTTGACACGGCGGTCTTCAAATGTCTTCTAACCAGCTGAATGGCTCATCTTCCGTTTCTCGGTAGACAAGTATGTTACCAAATAAAGATGGCAACTAACTTGTCCAAGTACTCCATGAAGTCTATGGGGCACGCAAGGTAGGCTGGGGTATTGGTGGTGGTCTCCGTTGAGTATTGGCAATGGTCTTCTGGACTTAGAGTCAAGGCTGTGGTCAGAACCTGACCATGTTGTGGCTTGGTGGGGCTTAAGGGTTTCAAGGATTCTAGTGTGTAAGTGAACGTTTATTATCTTATCCTTAAGCGTGGTTCCTGAGATGCCAATAGTTCCACCCAGTCCTTAAACAAATAACCTTACCAACGAAAGCATCATCTCGCATAGGTCACTCCAATCATCACTCATGCTATAGATATCCTCATGGCTCCTTAGAGGAGATCTAACAGAATCATACATGTCTACGATCCCCAAAATCATATGTATGGCTACCCCTAAGTATCCATGGGTAGAGCATACAAGCTGCTAAGCTTGAATTAAATACCACAATCCAAGTGTTCAGACTATTCTTGCAAGGTCCAAGATAGTGCATCTCTATCCTAAGGAAACGCGTCGTATGCCACTCCAAGATATTGTTTCCTTCCTATGAATAAACTCCAACAGCTGATTATTAATTCTACAAATCCAATGTTTATGGTGTTCCACATGATCTCCTAATGTCTTATAATCCCCAAATATTTGGAAGGGCTATCCATTACTATAGTAATACCACCAATTTCCATCATCATGGTCATGTAAACTCCAAGGTCACGCTTATATAGATCCCTAAATCAACTCCGTCAATTGATCCAATCGCCTAGTTTATGGTCCACCGATAAATGTGGAATCATGATCGGGATCATCAGTCTAAATCCAATTTACTCTGGACCATGTAGACATACTTAGCATCTATACTCAACTAGAATCTCCTACTTAAATCCAAATCTCATGTCCAACGAGAATTTCTACACTTTCCCCCAAGTCAATATTGTAATATCAACTCTCTCCTATCAATATCCTCTGATGAAGTCAAAACCTCACACTTCCAAGAATTTCATCTTGCGATCATAATTGCCCAATAAAAATCCAATTTATCCAGGGGTAATGAAAGCTATGCTACTCTATTTACATGATCCCACCAAGTTCATCTACCAACTTGAAAGCCTCGTAATCCACCAAAGAGTCTCAGATAATTCCTCGAAGTCACTGATATAAAGTCACCAAGTCATTTGTCCCCTATTCATATATCCTCAATCGGTCTTCCTATGGCATCGTTAGTTCTTGTGCTATATTAGGATGTCAATGTGCTCGTTCACTATGTCCACTAGTTCCATAATGAACTCAGTGTTGTGCAAGGTTACAAAGGCTTAACTAGTTCTCTCGCAATTCTGGAGGTTAGGCACATGATTAAGGATTCGTGCTGGAGTATCTTGGGAAGTCTCAAAGGGTCTAGGAATGGGTTTCTAGTCTGGAGGGTTAAACATAAATCTACGGGTTTTGCACTTGGTCCCGAGGGTTGTAGCAGAAGTCTTCATTGTTAGTTGGTTGCCGAGCTGGAATCCTTGGTACTTCTTGTCTTGCCGGTCTTCAGTTGAGGAGAGAGAAGAGAGGGAAAAAGTAGCATAGAGGAGGGGAATGCCTAAGGGGGTTCTATAGTGCAAGCGCAAACAAACAGGTGCAAAAAGGGCCAAACAAAAGAAACAAGGTAAGGAAGGTGATATAGTCGCGTACCTGCTGCCTAGGGCAAAGGTGCGACTTATATCAAAACACAAAAAATAAAAACAAGCAACACACAATCATGGTTCTACTTGAACCATCATACGGACTCAACTGCGCATAGGTGTGATGACCCTCAACCGTAAGGGATCTGTTGCAGCGTTTTTGATAAGTAAGAGTGTCGAACCCAACGAGGAGCAGAAGGTATTGATAAGCGATTCTGAGCAAGAAATTACTGCAAGCACTGAAAGATAACTTTTAGGGGTTTTCTCGATATAAGCAACAGGAATGTAAAGGCAAGTAATGTAAAAGGTACTGAGAGTAACAAATGGCTTTCTTAGCAAAGGAGAGGCCTAGCAACTGAACTTATAAAGACTAAAGCGTTCTTGAGGACACACGGGAGAGGTAGTCATGTGCTTTCGCCATATTCCGTATCGATACTATGTTATGTGTTGATAAGTGTTGAGTGGGTGGATCTATGCTAGTGCACTCTCTAGACTAAGATGAATGCACTCTTATGATTAAACACCTTGCAAGCATCCGCAAATACAAGATAGAATTTAAGGCAAAAGCCTAACCATAGCAATACGATCGAGGATCCATTATTCCCATATGCAAAAGCGTGCGAACTGGGGTTCAGGTTTCTGTCACTCCGGCAACCCACCATAAGCATTCTTTATACACAATGTATTCCCCTAGGTCCTTAATAAGGCGAAGTGTTGGGTGTTCGACTCACGCAACACCACTAGTAGAATGACAACGCAACTTAAGTATCAAACAACACATATTACTTCAACAGCATATGACTACTAACAACAAGACTTCCCCCATGTCCTCAAGAACTAAGGTAACTACTCACAAGACATAAAAGAGATCATGATCAGTGGGGATAAATATGTGATAAACAATCTGGACATAATAATATTTCTCCAACAAAACTCAATAGCATTCACCACAAAGTAGCAATCAACACCAATGGAGTAGAGAGGATAGGTAGTACGAGTTACAACACGAGTTGCGATGGCAAGATGAGGTTTGGATGAAGATGGAGATGGTGCTGGTGTTGGGGATGATGTTGATGATGATCTCGATGATGCCCGTGACGATGGTGATGACGATGGCGACGATCTCCCCTTCCGGGAGATGATCTCCCCGGCGGAATCTGCCCACCGGAGATGCCCTTTTCTTCTCTGTAGGTTTCCGCCTCGAAGCGGCGGCGGAACTCCGTAAAAAGTCCCATGCCTAGGGTTTTCGGGGGACGGAGAACATATATGCAAAAGGGGGCGACCAGAGGTGGGCCAGGGGCTCCAGGCCCCCCCCCCGGCGCGGCCAGGGGGGCGCGCCCCCAGGCCGCCTGGGCACCCTGTGGCCCCCCTCTGACTCCCCTTTTGCGTGTCTTCGTTATTCGTCCGAAAAATACCTCCTGTCAATTTTCAGGTAATTTGGAGGCGTTCTTCTTCAGCAACTCAGTATCCACTTTTTCCTGCTGAATCCTGCGTCTGCTGTTCCGGCACCGGAAAGTTGCAAACTGTGTAAAATAGACCAAAACAACATAAGAACATCATCATAACGTGAAATATATCAATGAATAAAGATGAATTATGATACAAAATAGTGATGCATTTTGGACGTATCAACACCCCCAAGCTTAGACCTCGCTTGTCCCCAAGCGAATATGAACTCGGTAAACCTGTCCACAAGTTTAGAGAGTGAAGTGTCGATAAATAGAATACGGACAAGAAGCATCATAGTCTCTTCACCAACTCAAATATCCTCAGCAACAATCTTCAACTCATAAGGCTCTTATGAAAGAGTGTTAACACTTATATTCGAAAGTAGGACCAATGGAAACTCATTATATCATGGCAAACATATCCTTTGGTCAAAGAACAACAATTAATTTTAACTTTTGCTCTTATATTTTGATGGGATTAATTGAAGCTCTTTGGAATAACATGTTAATAAGCAAGAAGTGAAAGTGTTAACACAAAGGAAGATATTTGCCTTAGCTGGGCATGACAAACAACTTACTTATCAAATGATAATGTCAACAAGGATATGATATGACAGATCTTAATGCAGCCTTATATGAATGAATCCTTATCAACATCAAACGTCTGCTATCTTTGGGAAATAGAGGGAAGTAGGAATAACTGACTCATCTTAAAATTAAAAGATAGGCCCTGCTCTAGGGTAGTAGAGAAAACTCATGTGCTATCCTCAAATCAAACAGAATGAAAACAAATTTTTTGAGAGGTGCATGATTCGTCAACGAATGCTAATAGATAACTCAATTACTTCTTGAACTGGACAAGTTTCGAGGAACGGCTCCCGTATGAGGACGATAACATCCTCTTATTCTCCTTTGTTTATCACTGCCAAAGTTTTCTGATTTCTCATGAACATAGCGTGAAGAAGGGTTTGTTTGTTATATTATTTTTAAGCCGGGCGCACTCAATGCCAGTTCCTTTTCGTATTATGGGTTTGCACATTATACATGCAATCCCGGGGTGAAGCTTGTCCAACTCAAAAAGGTCATGAATTAGCTACTACTTCCTCATGAGCTAAAGCAGAGGCACAAAATAAAAGATTTTGAACATTTAAGGATAACACATAAATTATATACTTTAGGAGGTGGTAGTGGAGTACCACGAGTAGGTAGGTATGGTGGACTCATATGGAAGGTATTGGCTTAAGGGTATGGACGCACAAGCAGAATTCCGCTTAGTACAGAGTTAGGCTAGCAAAGGTTTTGAGAGAGCAGACAATTGATGATGACTAAGATGCAAAGCAATATAAAACATGAACATTGAAATAAGCATAACACATCAAGTTGTCTTCCTTGTCAACATAACACTTCAAGCATAATAACATAAAAGGTTTTGGCTACGTTGATACTTTTAAGAAAATCATGCTTGTTGTTATGACCAAAGCTATGTTTGCCAAGATTAAATAAAGTTTCATAGCCATACCTGACATAAGGTCAATACTCCCCATAAGAATCATCATATAAGGTCGATTGCTTGAAGAGAATACCGTGTGCAGCAAAAAGGAACCGATAAACTTCTCATTAATATTCCATCATAAACGACTCCACACACACGGATACAATTCTTCACCAAAGGGGCGATAGACCTCAATGCACACACCTATCTCATATAATAACTTCCCTAGACATGACACGACTCTACTTGACTTCTGAAAGACAAAAGGTAAAGATAATGATACCGGGCACTCCCCCAAGCTTGGGACAAGCCAAGGGAATGCCATTACCACGGAGACTTCACTCATCATCCTTGTTGGTGTTGATCAAGTAGTTCTTGGCGAAACTCTTCCATGGAAGGGGTTCTCCAGTCTCATATGAGAAGCTCGTCTCCTGGATCCTGCATTCAGCACCCAAACTCATGCGCATAAATCTTAGTTCATACTCACAGTTCTGGTTATATAAATCATTAATTTGCCCTTGTAGCTCTATAATTCTGTCTTCAGATGTGGCGATTCTTTCCCACATCTCCTTCGTCTCCTTCAGAAAGTAGCTCTTCAGCTCGTTGGTGATGTCAAAGTTAGCTTCGACACCACGCTCGGTCATCTTCTTGTACTCGAAGACTTCCTGCTCCACTTCTTCCAGCCTGGCCTGGACGCTCCCCTCCTTGATAGGTCCCTTCAGATCTTCTTGATGAAGGACGCCTTCCTTCATCTGAACAACCTGAGGGTGCTTCTTCACCTCGGCGAGGTAAGGGTTGATGACGTTGACGACGAACGTGTCCTTGGGGGAACTTGGAGAAGCCATGGCACCTAAATTTAGCTGAAAGATTTCCTGGCAGAAACAGATCGAAGAGAAAACACGCGAAATCGCAAGATACGTTGCCGGAACAACCCGGGCAAATATATAGGAAAAATTTATGCACAGAAAGGAAGGTAACGGAGCAAAGCGGGGTCGGAGACGGGCTCCAGGGTGTCCAGGCGGCCTGCCGGCGCGGCCCAGGGGGGCGCGCCAGGGGGGCGCCTGGACTCCCTGGTGGTCGTCTCCGGCTCCACTTCGACTCGAAATTTTACTAATTTTACAAAAACCCGTAATACGGAACTTTTATAATGTTTTGCGGTGTTTTCTTACCGTACTACATACATTTTCTTTATTCTGCTTCTGCTGGCGTCTGAAACAGAGCTGCAACATGTTCTTCGTGGGTTGTTGTGTATATTATATTTACATCAACATCGACAGGGTCTCCTGCTATGTAATGTTTAAGTCTTTGCCCATTCACAACTTGAGGTTTGGTGCCTTCAAAATTATTAATCTTAATTGCACCAGACCGATAAACTTCTTCAATATGAAATGGTCCTTCCCACCTGGAAAGTAGTTTACCTGGAGAAAACCTGAAACGGGATCTAAACAACAAAACTTTATCACCAACATTAAATTCACGTTTCAGAATCTTCCTATCATGCCACCTTTTTACCTTTTCCTTGAACATTTTAGCGCTCTCGTAAGCTTCACTTCTCCATTCATCTAGAGAAGTCAAGTTCATGAGACGCTTCTCACCAGCTAGTTTTGGATCAGCGTTAAGCTCTCTAACAGCCCAGAAAGCTTTGTGCTCTAGCTCTAATGGCAAATGGCAAGCCTTGCCATATACCATCTTATAGGGGGACATGCCCATGGGGTTTTTGTAAGCAGTTCTATATGCCCACAAAGCATCTCCCAATTTATTTGACCAATCCTTCCTATTTCTGTTTACTGTTTTCTGCAAGATCAACTTAATCTCTCTATTGGTGAGCTCAACTTGCCCACTAGTTTGAGGATGATACGGTGAAGCAATTCTATGATTAACATCGTATTTAGCCAGAGCTTTTCTAAAAGCTCCGTGCGTGAAGTGTGATCCTCCATCGGTCATGAGGTACCTTGGTACACCAAACCTAGGAAATATTACATCCTTAAGCATTTTAAAGGATGTTTTGTGATCAGCACTTTCAGTGGGGATTGCTTCAACCCACTTGGTCACATAGTCGACAGCTACTAAAATGTGAGTGTACTTGTGCGAAGAAGGAAAAGGACCCATCAAATCAAAACCCCAACAATCGAAAGGTTCAATCACTAGTGAGTAATTCATAGGCATCTCATTCCTTCTACTAATGTTACCAACTCTCTGACATTTATCACAAGCTAAAACATAATTTCTAGCATCTTTAAAGAGAGTAGGCCAATAAAAACCTGATTGAAGAACCTTATGTGCAGTCCTCTCACCGGCATGATGTCCTCCATAGGGACTATCATGACACCGTCGGAGAACGTCCTTCTGCTCATGTTCCGAAATGCATCTTCTCACGATCCCGTCGGGGCCTTCTTTGAAAAGATGTGGGTCATCCCAAAAGTAGTGCCTCAAATCATGAAAGAACTTCATCCTCTGCTGAAATGTTAGACCTGGAGGCAAATACTTCGCAACAATAAAATTAGCATAATCTGCATACCAAGGATCAGAAAGAGGTTGTACTTTTACAACGGCAAGTTGCTCGTCTGGAAAACTATCGTTAACTGGGATGGGGTCATGCGGTATATCTTCCATTCTTGAAAGATTGTCCGCTACCGGATTGTCTTCCCCTTTCCTATCAACAATCTGCAAATCAAATTCTTGGAGAAGGAGTACCCATCTGATAAGCCTTGGCTTGGCATCCTTCTTTGTCATAAGATATTTAATGGCAGCATGATCAGTATGAATAATAACTTTGGAATCAACAATATACTGCCTAAACTTATCACAAGCAAAAACTACAGCTAAGAATTCCTTCTCAGTAGTAGCATAATTTCTTTGAGCACTATCAAGGGTTTTACTAGCATAATGTATAACATTCAATTTCTTATCAACTCTTTGTCCTAAAACAGCTCCAACAGCAAAATGACTTGCATCACACATAATTTCAAAAGGTAAATTCCAGTCAGGTGGTTGTACTATAGGAGCAGTTATTAAAGCTTTCTTAAGGGTTTCAAAAGCTTCCTTACAATTTTCATCAAACGCAAAAGGAACATCCTTCTGGAGAAGATTAGTGAGGGGTCTCGAGGTTTTAGAAAAGTATTAAATAAATCTTCTATAAAAACCTGCATGACCGAGAAAACTGCGAATACCTTTTAT
Source organism: Secale cereale (assembly GCA_902687465.1). NCBI lineage: Eukaryota > Viridiplantae > Streptophyta > Magnoliopsida > Poales > Poaceae > Secale > Secale cereale. Next base: position 384,715,109 of record LR738715.1, on the reverse strand, counting down.
GTCCCTTGGATAGGGCATCCTCTCAATAGCTTCGATCTTGGCTTTGTCCACTTCAATTCCCCTTTCGGAAATCTTGTGACCAAGAACAATTCCTTCATTAACCATAAAGTGGCACTTCTCCCAGTTGAGTACCAAATTTGTCTCCTCGCATCTCTGCAAAACTTTATTAAGGTTGTGAAGACAATGGTCAAATGAAGTTCCATAGACGGAGAAATCGTCCATGAAGACTTCCATAATATCCCCGCAAAAACCATGAAAGATAGCAGACATACACCTTTGAAAAGTAGCAGGGGCATTACATAAACCAAAAGGCATACGTCTGTAAGCATAAGTACCAAAAGGACAAGTAAAAGTGGTCTTCTCTTGATCGACAGTGTTAACATGAATTTGAGAGAAACCAGAATAACCATCGAGATAACAAAAGTGGGTGTTTTTGGATAACCTTTCAAGCATTTGGTCGATGAACGGCAACGGGTAGTGATCCTTCCTGGTTGCCTTGTTCAACTTCCTGTAATCAATACACATTCTATATCCAATAATAATTCTTTGAGGTATTAGTTCATTTTTATCGTTAGGAACCACAGTTGTACCTCCTTTCTTAGGAACACAATGTACCGGACTTACCCACTTACTATCAGCTATAGGGTAGATAATACCTGCGGCTAGAAGCTTGAGAATCTCAGTTCTCACGACATCCATCATCTTCGGGTTCAACCGTCGTTGATGATCAACAACTGGTTTAGCATCAGGCTCAAGGTTGATAGTATGTTGACATATAGATGGACTAATCCCCTTAAGGTCATCAAGGGTATAGCCAATTGCGCCTCGGTGTTTACGAAGTACTTCCAATAATCGCTCTTCTTCATATCCTGAAAGGTTAGAATTGATAATAACAGGATATACTTTCTTTTCATCTAAATAAGCATACTTGAGCGTATCGGGAAGAGGTTTAAGATCGAACACCGGGTCTTCTTTCGGTTTTGATAAAATTCCCAAAGGTTCAACCGAAAGGTTGTGCTTCAGGATAGCAGGCTGCCTCAAGAATATTTCATCTAGTTCATTTCTTTCCTGCATATGCAAATCATTCTCGTGGTCCTCCATGTATTGCTGCAAAGGATCGTCAGGGGGAATAGCAATAGAGGCAATACTTTCAATAATCTTATCATCACTAGGTAAATTAGTACCACGAGGCTGCTTAGATAACTTAGAAAAATTAAATTCATATGGATCACCATCGAATTCAACGGAAACTTTACCTTTCTTGCAATCTATTATAGCTCCACAAGTTCTAAGAAAAGGTCTACCAAAAATGATGGGACAAAAATTGTCCCTGGCTGAACCAAGTACCAGAAAGTCGGTAGGGTATTTTACCTTTCCACATAGGACTTCAACGTCCCTCACAATTCCGATAGGAGAGATAGTTGATCTATTTGCAAGATGAATAGTAACATCAACTTCTTCAAGTTCGCAAGGGGAAATATCACCGATGATTTCTTCATAGAGTGAATAAGGAATAGCACTTGCACTCGATCCCAAATCGTATAGCCCATAATAATTGTGATCTCCTATTTTAACAGATACCACCGGAGTACCTGAAATTGGGCCTTTGTTCTTGGCTGTGACAAGGTTAGTGGAAACAGCACAAAAAGTTATATTGGAATCCAAAACATCATCAGTAGCAAGGTCTTTAATCAATGCAACTTGAGGATCGACCCTGATCTGGTCCTCGGGTTCATCAACTCTTCTCTCACTTTTATTTATTATGCCTGTCACAAGAGAGTGTTCCTTTATCCTCGTGGGAAAAGGAGGTTTTTCATATATGACTGCAGGCAAAATAGGCTCAGCAACATAAATATCAATAGGTGGTTCTTTAAAAGGTGCATGGTGCTGGTCTCTATTCTTTTTAAAAGAATCAACATGAGAGGCAAAATTCTTACACAAATCAATCACTAGATGGGAATCAAGACCAATCTTAGAGCAAAAAGTATTGAAGTAATCAGTTTCCACATAGCTCTCAATATAATCATGTTCATAATTTATAGCGGGTTCAATACCTTTATCAATTTCCCAATCTTCAGTATTCCTCTGGATTCTGTCAAGGAGATCCCACCTTTCTTCAACACTCTTCTTCTGAAATACCCCACTAGAGGAGGCATCCAGCATCTCCTTATCCTGACGAGAAAGCCTGGCATAAAAATTTGTAAGTATAATTTCCTTGGGAAGCTTATGAATTGGGCATTTGAGCATTAGAGACTTCAATCTCCCCCAAGCTTGAGCAATGCTTTCTCCGTCACGAGACCTAAAGTTATATATATAATTCCTGTCTCGATGAATTTCATGAAGAGGATAAAACTTAGTATAAAAGAGAGACATAAGCTCCTGCCAGTCCAGCAAGTGTGAGTTATCGAGAAGCCCATACCAATCTGAAGCTTTATCTATAGGTGATACAACAAACAATTTCCTCATGACAAACTCCCTCGATACACCTGCAAGCTTAAATAATGAACATAGTCGTGACAAATATAGCAAGTGTTCACCGGGATGTCTGTCTCCTGCATAACGATTAGCCAAAACATAATTGATAATGCCAGCTGGTATTTTATAAGGCACAATTTCAGTAGGGGGAGGATCAACCACCACAGGTGTGGGGCGTCTTCCCGCAAGCAACGCTCCAATAATAGGGTTATCCATAAGGACAAAGAGCAGCAATAGCAAAAATAAAAATAGAATTATAAAAAACTTTCTTACCAGTTTCACATTACCAATAGCGCTACGCTCCCCGGAAACGGCGCCAGAAAACGTTACTTGATGACCCTCAACCGTAAGGGATCTGTTGCAGCGTTTTCCATAAGTAAGAGTGTCGAACCCAACGAGGAGCAGAAGGTATTGATAAGCGATTCTGAGCAAGAAATTACTGCAAGCACTGAAAGATAACTTTTAGGGGTTTTCTCGATATAAGCAACAGGAATGTAAAGGCAAGTAATGTAAAAGGTATTGAGAGTAACAAGTGGCCCAATCCTTTCTTAGCAAAGGAGATGCCTAGCAACTGAACTTATAAAGACTAAAGCGTTCTTGAGGACACACGGGAGAGGTAGTCATGTGCTTTCGCCATATTCCGTATCGATACTATGTTATGTGTTGATAAGTGTTGAGTGGGTGGATCTATGCTAGTGCACTCTCTAGACTAAGATGAATGCACTCTTATGATTAAACACCTTGCAAGCATCCGCGAATACAAGATAGAATTTAAGGCAAAAGCCTAACCATAGCAATACGATCGAGGATCCATTATTCCCTTATGCAAAAGCGTGCGAACTGGGGTTCAGGTTTCTGTCACTCCGGCAACCCACCATAAGCATTCTTTATACACAATGTATTCCCCTAGGTCCTTAATAAGGCGAAGTGTTGGGTGTTCGACTCACGCAACACCACTAGTAGAATGACAACGCAACTTAAGTATCAAACAACACATATTACTTCAACAGCATATGACTACTAACAACAAGACTTCCCCCATGTCCTCAAGAACTAAGGTAACTACTCACAAGACATAAAAAAGATCATGATCAGTGGGGATAAATATGTGATAAACAATCTGGACATAATAATATTTCTCCAACAAAACTCAATAGCATTCACCACAAAGTAGCAATCAACACCAATGGAGTAGAGAGGATAGGTAGTACGAGTTACAACACGAGTTGCGATGGTAAGATGAGGTTTGGATGAAGATGGAGATGGTGCTGGTGTTGGGGATGATGTTGATGATGATCTCGATGATGCCCGTGACGATGGTGATGACGATGGCGATGATCTCCCCTTCCGGGAGATGATCTCCCCGGCGGAATCTGCCCACCGGAGATGCCCTTTTCTTCTTTGTAGGTTTCCGCCTCGAAGCGGCGGCGGAACTCCGTAAAAAGTCCCGTGCCTAGGGTTTTCGGGGGACGGAGAACATATATGCAAAAGGGGGCGACCAGAGGTGGGCCAAGGGCTCCAGGCGCCCCCCCCCCCCCCCGGCGCGGCCAGGGGGGCGCGCCCCCAGGCCGCCTGGGCACCCTGTGGTCCCCCTCTGACTCCCCTTTTGCGTGTCTTCGTTATTCGTCCGAAAAATACCTCCCGTCCATTTTCAGGTAATTTGGAGGTGTTCTTCTTCAGCAACTCAGTATCCACTTTTTCCTGCTGAATCCAGCGTCTGCTGTTCCGGCACCGGAAAGTTGCAAACTGTGTAAAATAGACCAAAACAACATAAGAACATCATCATAACGTGAAATATATCAATGAATAAAGATTAATTATGATACAAAATAGTGATGCATTTTGGACGTATCAACACCCCCAAGCTTAGACCTCGCTTGTCCCCAAGCGAATATGAACTCGGTAAACCTGTCCACAAGTTTAGAGAGTGAAGTGTCGATAAATAGAATACGGACAAGAAGCATCATAGTCTCTTCACCAACTCAAATATCCTCAGCAACAATCTTCAACTCATAAGGCTCTTATGAAAGAGTGTTAACACTTATATTCGAAAGTAGGACCAATGGAAACTCATTATATCATGGCAAACATATCCTTTGGTCAAAAAACAACAATTAATTTTAACTTTTGCTCTTATATTTTGATGGGATTAATTGAAGCTCTTTGGAATAACATGTTAATAAGCAAGAAGTGAAAGTGTTAACACAAAGGAAGATATTTGCCTTAGCTGGGCATGACAAACAACTTACTTATCAAATGATAATGTCAACAAGGATATGATATGACAGATCTTAATGCAGCCTTATATGAATGAATCCTTATCAACATCAAACGTCTGCTCTCTTTGGGAAATAGAGGGAAGTAGGAATAACTGACTCGTCTTAAAATTAAAAGATAGGCCCTGCTCTAGGGTAGTAGGGAAAACTCATGTGCTATCCTCAAATCAAACAGAATGAAAACAAATTTTTGAGAGGTGCATGATTCGTCAACGAATGCTAATAGATAACTCAATTACTTCTTGAACTGGACAAGTTTCGAGGAACGGCTCCCGTATGAGGATGATAACATCCTCTTATTCTCCTTTGTTTATCACTGCCAAAGTTTTCTGATTTCTCATGAACAAAGCATGAAGGAGGGTTTGTTTTTTATATTATTTTTAAGCCGGGCGCACTCAATGCCAGTTCCTTTTCGTATTATGGGTTTGCACATTATACATGCAATCCCGGGGTGAAGCTTGTCCAACTCAAAAAGGTCATGAATTAGCTACTACTTCCTCATGAGCTAAAGCAGAGGCACAAAATAAAAGATTTTGAACATTTAAGGATAACACATAAATTATATACTTTAGGAGGTGGTAGTGGAGTACCACGAGTAGGTAGGTATGGTGGACTCATATGGAAGGTATTGGCTTAAGGGTATGGACGCACAAGCAGAATTCCGCTTAGTACAGAGTTAGGCTAGCAAAGGTTTTGAGAGAGCAGACAATTGATGATGACTAAGATGCAAAGCAATATAAAACATGAACATTGAAATAAGCATAACACATCAAGTTGTCTTCCTTGTCAACATAACACTTCAAGCATAATAACATAAAAGGTTTTGGCTACGTTGATACTTTTAAGAAAATCATGCTTGTTGTTATGACCAAAGCTATGTTTGCCAAGATTAAATAAAGTTTCATAGCCATACCTGACATAAGGTCAATACTCCCCATAAGAATCATCATATAAGGTCGATTGCTTGAAGAGAATACCGTGTGCAGCAAAAAGGAACCGATAAACTTCTCATTAATATTCCATCATAAACGACTCCACACACACGGATACAATTCTTCACCAAAGGGGCGATAGACCTCAATGCACACACCTATCTCATATAATAACTTCCCTAGACATGACACGACTCTACTTGACTTCTGAAAGACAAAAGGTAAAGATAATGATACCGGGCACTCCCCCAAGCTTGGAACAAGCCAAGGGAATGCCATTACCACGGATACTTCACTCATCATCCTTGTTGGCGTTGATCAAGTAGTTCTTGGCGAAACTCTTCCTTGGAAGGGGTTCTCCAGTCTCATATGAGAAGCTCGTCTCCTGGATCCTGCATTCAGCACCCAAACTCATGTGCATAAATCTTAGTTCATACTCACAGTTCTGGTTATATAAATCATTAATTTGCCCTTGTAGCTCTATAATTCTGTCTTCATATGCGGCGATTCTTTCCCACATCTCCTTCATCTCCTTCAGAAAGTAGCTCTTCAGCTCGTTGGTGATGTCAAAGTTAGCTTCGACACCACGCTCGGTCATCTTCTTGTACTCGAAGACTTCCTGCTCCACTTCTTCCAGCCTGGCCTGGACGCTCCCCTCCTTGATAGGTCCCTTCAGATCTTCTTGATGAGGGACGCCTTCCTTCATCTGAACAACCTGAGGGTGCTTCTTCACCTCGGCGAGGTAAGGGTTGATGACGTTGACGACGAACGTGTCCTTGGGGGAACTTGGAGAAGCCATGGCACCTAAATTTAGCTGAAAGATTTCCTGGCAGAAACAGATCAAAGAGAAAACACGCGAAATCGCAAGATACATTGCCGGAACAACCCGGGCAAATATATAGGAAAAATTTATGCACAGAAAGGAAGGTAACGGAGCAAAGCGGGGTCGGAGACGGGCTCCAGGGTGTCCAGGCGGCCTGCCGGCGCGGCCCAGGGGGGCGCCAGGGGGGCGCCTGGACTCCCTGGTGGTCGTCTCCGGCTCCACTTCGACTCGGAATTTTACTAATTTTACAAAAACTCGTAATACGGAACTTTTATAATGTTTTGCGGTGTTTTCTTACCGTACTACATACCTTTTCTTTATTCTGCTTCTGCTGGCGTCTGAAACAGGGCTTTAACATGTTCTTCGTGGGTTGTTGTGTATATTATATTTACATCAACATCGACAGGGTCTCCTGCGATGTAATGTTTAAGTCTTTGCCCATTCACAACTTGAGGTTTGGTGCCTTCAAAATTATTAATCTTAATTGCACCAGACCGATAAACTTCTTCAATATGAAATGGTCCTTCCCACTTGGAAAGTAGTTTACCTGGAGAAAACCTGAAACGGGATCTAAACAACAAAACTTTATCACCAACATTAAATTCACGTTTCAGAATCTTCCTATCATGCCACCTTTTTACCTTTTCCTTGAACATTTTAGCGCTCTCGTAAGCTTCACTTCTCCATTCATCTAGAGAAGTCAAGTTCATGAGACGCTTCTCACCAGCTAGTTTTGGATCAGCGTTAAGCTCTCTAACAGCCCAGAAAGCTTTGTGCTCTAGCTCTAATGGCAAATGGCAAGCCTTGCCATATACCATCTTATAGGGGGACATGCCCATGGGGTTTTTGTAAGCAGTTCTATATGCCCACAAAGCATCTCCCAATTTATTTGACCAATCCTTCCTATTTCTGTTTACTGTTTTCTGCAAGATCAACTTAATCTCTCTATTGGTGAGCTCAACTTGCCCACTAGTTTGAGGATGATACGGTGAAGCAATTCTATGATTAACATCGTATTTAGCCAGAGCTTTTCTAAAAGCTCCGTGCGTGAAGTGTGATCCTCCATCGGTCATGAGGTACCTTGGTACACCAAACCTAGGAAATATTACATCCTTAAGCATTTTAAAGGATGTTTTGTGATCAGCACTTTCAGTGGGGATTGCTTCAACCCACTTGGTCACATAGTCGACAGCTACTAAAATGTGAGTGTACTTGTGCGAAGAAGGAAAAGGACCCATAAAATCAAAACCCCAACAATCGAAAGGTTCAATCACTAGTGAGTAATTCATAGGCATCTCATTCCTTCTACTAATGTTACCAACTCTCTGACATTTAACACAAGCTAAAACATAATTTCTAGCATCTTTAAAGAGAGTAGGCCAATAAAAACCTGATTGAAGAACCTTATGTGCAGTCCTCTCACCGGCATGATGTCCTCCATAGGGACTATCATGACACCGTCGGAGAACGTCCTTCTGCTCATGTTCTGGAATGCATCTTCTCACGATCTCGTCGGGGCCTTCTTTGAAAAGATGTGGGTCATCCCAAAAGTAGTGCCTCAAATCATGAAAGAACTTCTTCCTCTGCTGAAATGTTAGACCTGGAGGCAAATACTTCGCAACAATAAAATTAGCATAATCTGCATACCAAGGATCGTAAAGAGGTTGTACTTTTACAACGGCAAGTTGCTCGTCTGGAAAACTATCGTTAACTGGGATGGGGTCATGCGGTATATCTTCCATTCTTGAAAGATTGTCCGCTACCGGATTGTCTTCCCCTTTCCTATCAACAATCTGCAAATCAAATTCTTGGAGAAGGAGTACCCATCTGATAAGCCTTGGCTTGGCATCCTTCTTTGTCATAAGATATTTAATGGCAGCATGATCAGTATGAATAATAACTTTGGAATCAACAATATACTGCCTAAACTTATCACAAGCAAAAACTACAGCTAAGAATTCCTTCTCAGTAGTAGCATAATTTCTTTGAGCAATATCAAGGGTTTTACTAGCATAATGTATAACATTCTATTTCTTATCAACTCTTTGTCCTAAAACAGCTCCAACAGCAAAATCACTTGCATCACACATAATTTCAAAAGGTAAATTCCAGTCAGGTGGTTGTACTATAGGAGCAGTTATTAAAGCTTTCTTAAGGGTTTCAAAAGGGGGCGACCAGAGGTGGGCCAGGGGCTCCAGGCGCCCCCCCGGCGCGGCCAGGGGGGGCGCGCCCCCAGGCCGCCTGGGCACCCTGTGGCCCCCCTCTGACTCCCCTTTTGCGTGTCTTCGTTATTCGTCCGAAAAATACCTCCCGTCAATTTTCAGGTAATTTGGAGGTGTTCTTCTTCAGCAACTCAGTATCCACTCTTTCCTGCTGAATCCTGCGTCTGCTGTTCCGGCACCGGAAAGTTGCAAACTGTGTAAAATAGACCAAAACAACATAAGAACATCATCATAATGTGAAATATATCAATGAATAAAGATGAATTATGATACAAAATAGTGATGCATTTTGGACGTATCAAGGTGGTACACGACTCATCCTACCCTAGGGGTTCTTGGACTCAGTAGTTGTGCCTTGAGCCTCATGCAGTCTTCTGAGTTTTCTTGAGGTGTTGCTACGTCTCTTGCTCGATGAAATGACCTGGGTTGAGCCTGAAGAATCTTAGACAACTTCTCGCCGGATGTGGTGATGGGGTGAAGGTGGCTCCTCGTAGCTGGCATTGTCTTGGTCTTCTCTTGTCTCCTTAATCATGACGATCCATTGTGCCTTCTAGGGCGTCGAGGGTAACAGGTATGCAATCCTTTATGCAATGATATTAAGAAGGCATAGTAGAGGTCCAATCTGTCGGGCACATTGTTCACAATATCGTTACCGAGAGCGGGGGATGCCGAGAACCGTTTTTCCGGCTCACTATAGTGAGGCGGGCCAAATGGTGTGGTTCTCATCCACCGGTGGTTGCCGACACAACAACGGTAGTGACAAGATTACTCTATTAGCGATGTATATCATGATCTTGCATATCTTGTGCCATGGTCATCATAGGCTAAGGTTGCACCACCTTGGGGTAATGTCGAAGGTGGCACCATCTTCTGGGTATTCATGTCCTCATTCCTCGAGGATGTATCTCCTGTTGGTATCGTCTTGTTGTGGTGTCGCCAATCTTGGGTTCGGAAGATGTGGGTGGATGTCTAGCAATGCATCTTCCTTCTAGATTATCCACGAGGATTACAAGGAATCTAGTGGTCAGGGGCATAAGGGTTCAAGCAACCACAAGTTTTGAAGGGGAATAGATCAATAAGAAAAGTATACCTTAGTTTTTGAAAACTCAGAAGGGAAGAGAAGTATAGATAGTTATGAAAACTAGTAATAGTTTTGGCAATAGTTTAACCCTAACTAACGACCATGCTAACTAAGGCTTTGTACAGTCAGGATGGCCATGATACCAACTCTGTGGGGACCCCGACTCATAAGTCGAGATCACCAAATGCACGTGTACGGTGATCCCAGAGATCAATGATCACTGAACACACAGAAGCTGAATAACAAGAGTCTTACATCCATATGATACATCTCCGACGTATCTATAATTTTTGATTGTTCCATGCTATTATTTATGATGTTTTGGATGTTTAATGGGCTTTCTCATACACTTTTATATTATTTTTGGGACTAACCTACTAACCCAAAGGCCCAGTCCAGATTGCTGTTTTTTTTTCCTGTTTCAGGGTTTTTATAGAAAAGGGATATCAAACGGAGTCCAAATGGAATGAAACCTTCGGGAGAGATATTTTTGGAGAAAATCACACACGGGAGACTTCAGAACCACGGATTAGGGTCTACGAGGTGCCCACGAGGGTGGGGGCGCCCCCCTAGGGCGCGCCCCCTGCCTCGTGGGTCCCACATACGGCCCCGGTGCCCTCCTTCCTCCTATATAAGCCTACGTACCCTGAAACCATCAGAGCAACAGAGAAAACCCTAGTTCCAACGCTGTAACCTTCTGTTCCCGTGAGATCCCATCTTGGGGCCTGCTTCGGAGCTTCGCCGGAGGGGGGATCTTCCACGGAGTGCTTCTACATCATCATCATCGCCTCACCATGAGTTGTGAGTAGTTTACCACAGACCTTCGGGTCCATAGCTAGTATCTAGATGGCTTCTTCTCTCTCTCTGGATCTCAATACAAAATTCTCCTCGGTCTTCGAGGAGATCTATTCGATGTAACCTCTTTTTGCAGTGTGGTTGTCGAGATCCGATGAATTGTGGGTTTATGATCAAGATTATCTAGAGAAATATTTGGTTCTTCTCTGAACTCTTTATGTATGATTATAATATCCTTGCAAGTCTCTTCGAATTATTGGTTTGGTTTGGCCTACTAGATCTATAGTTCTTGCAATGGGAGAAGTGCTTGGCTTTGGGTTCAATCTTGCGGTGTCCTTTCCCAGTGAAAGTAGGGGCAGCAAGGCACGTATTTTATTGTTGCCATCGAGGATAAAAAGATGGGGTTTATATCATATTGCTTGAGTTTATCCCTCTACATCATGTCATCTTGCTTAAGGCGTTACTCTGTTCTTACGAACTCAATACACTAGATGCATGCTGGATAGCGGTCGATGTGTGGAGTAATAGTAGTAAATGCAAAATCGTTTCGGTCTACTTGTCTCGGATGTGATGCCTATATATAATGATCATGCCTAGATAGCCTCATAATTATTCGCTTTTCTATCAATTGCTCGACAATAATTTGTTTCCCCGCCGTAGAATATCGCTATCATGAGAGAAGACACTAGAGAACACTATGGCCCCTGGGTCTATTCTCAACATATCAATCTACACTTACCTTTACTTTTCCACTTTTAATTTCTATTCTTATAATAAAAAATACCAAAAATATCAAACTATCATATCTATCAGATCTCACTTCCGTAAGTGACCGTAAAGGAATTGACAACCCCTTATCGCGTTGGTTGCGAAGTTCTTATTTGTTTGTGCAGGTGCGAGGGACTCGCGCGTGGTCTCCTACTGGATTGATACCTTGGTTCTCAAAAACTGAGGGAAATACTTATGCTACTGTGCTGCATCTCCCTTTCCTCTTCGAGGGAATACAACGCAAGCTCGAGAAGTAGCAAGAAGAATTTCTGGCGCCGTTGCCGGGAAGGCTTACGCAAAAGTCATATACCAAGTACCTATCACAAACCCTTATCCTTCGCATTACATTTTTTGCCTCTTGTTTTCCTCTCTCCCACTTCACCCTTGCAGTTTTATTTGCCCTTCTTCTGTCGTGTGTTTATCGTTCGCTTGCTTCTTGTTTGCTTGTGTGTTGCTTGCTTGCTTGCCCTATTGTCTGAGATGGGGGACGATTTTATTGAGAAGGGTAGTAATGTCGAGGGCAACGTCTATGTTGACCCCCGGATGAAGCTACCACTTTACGTATTAAGAAGTTCCGGGTTGGTAGTGGTAATATCATTGGAAAAGGAGTTCTTCAAGACTTCTTTACGTGTGCCGGTGCTTTGGCCACTATGGGTGGCTCTATTCTTCACATAACTAGTAGCCTTGCGGATGTTGTATCTATGCTTATAGTATAAATTGAAAGGCAATTCATCCATATGCATCCCTGTATTCAGAGAATCTTTTTGGAGTTTTCCAATATTGAGCATTCTTCAGTTAAGCGTGCAGCTACTATCTTTTTGGCTCATGAATTTATATTTATCATGAAAGAGGCCAAAGAAATCTTTGCTCATTACGGAGTAGATGCCGGTTGACCTCCCATAGAGGCTATCTTGTTCAATCAAGAAGACATAATGCGGTTACGATCCCCCGATCATGTTGCTTTTAATGAAAACCTTAGAAAAAAGGTTCCTGCCGATGTCTTGATTGATAGAATTTCTAAGATGAACGATGATTTTGCTATACAAAACAATGGGTTAGGCTTCTCCCTTGAGCGAAGGCTTATGACCTTCTGCCAAAAGAATGCCTATAATGATGAATTGGTTGTTCACTACAAAGGGCCAAAAGAGGAACCTATTCCTGAGATTGATGTGGGGGACTTTGGTCCCATTAAATTTAGCCCTTTTGATTACTTTTGCTTGACACAAAGGAAACTTGCTGCTGAACGTAGGGAATATGAGATGAGCTTTCGCGACATATCGTATCATTATGGCATTCCCTAGATCTATCATGTATCGTGCCTAGCTAGGGGCGTAAAACGATAGCGCTTGTTGGGAGGCAACCCAACTTTATATTTTTTTATTTTTGCTTCTGTTTAGGAATAAATATTGCATCTAGCTTCTGTTTAGATGTGGTTTTGTGTTTTGTTTAGTGTTTGTGCCAACTGCCAAGTAGAACCTTTCGGAAGACTTGTGTGAAGTTTATGTGATCTTGCTGTGAAAAACAGAATCGTTAGCGCTCGCTAGAATGGTCATCAGATTTTACTGGAGCATGCTATTTAGTTGATTCTTTTTGCAGATGATTAATAGACAAATTCCTCACGTTTACCAATTTAGTTTGAATTTTTTGGAGTTACAGAAGTATGCGAAACCTGCAGATTACTACAGACTGTTCTGTTTTTGACAGATTCTGTTTTTCGTGTGTTGTTTGCTTATTTCAATGCATCTATGAGTAATATTGGGGAGTATGAACCATAGAGAAGTTGGAATACAGTAGGTTTAACACCAATATAAAAAAAGAATGAATTCATTGCAGTACCTTTGAGTAGTGGTTTGCTTTATTATACTAACGGAGCTCACGAGATTTTTGTCTACGTTTTGTGTTGTGAAGTTTTCAAGTTTTGAGTATTGATTTGATGGACTATGGAACAAAGAGTAGCAAGGGCCTAAGCTTGGGGATGCCCATGGCACCCCAAGTAAAATTCAAGGACAACTAAAAGCCTAAGCTTGGGGATGCCCCGGGAAGGCATCCCCTCTTTCGTCTTCATCCATCGGTAACTATACTCGGAGCTATATTTTTATTCACCACATGATATGTGTTTTACTTGGAGCGTCTTGTATAATTTGAGTCTTTGCTTATTAGTTTGCCACAATTATCCTTGCTAAACACACCTATTTGATAGAGTTAAATATGGCCTAGGAATTGTTAGAACACTCTTTGTGCTTCACTTATATCTTTTGAGTTGAATAGTTTTTGCTCTAGTGCTTCACTTATATCTTTTAGAGCACGCTGGTGATAATATTTTGAAGAAATTTTTGAACTCTCTTGCTTCACTTATATCCATTTGAGAGTCTATTAAAACTGCATGGTAATGTGTTTGGGCTATAAAACTAGTCTTCACATGATAGACATCCAATATCAATGTAGTAAAAAAATCACACTAAGTGCATTGAATATGATGAGAAGTTGGATGCTTGATAATTGTTTTGAGATATGAGGATAGTAATATTAGAGTCATGCTAGTGGAGTTATTATGAAATTGAGAAATGCTTGTGTTAAGGTTAGTGATTCCCGTAGCATGCACATATGGTGAACCGCTATGTGACGAAGTTAGAGCATGAGGTATTTGTAAAGTGTCAACCTTTGTGTGGAGGTCGGGGGCGTGCGATGGTTAACTCCTACCAACCTCCCCCCTAGGAGCATGCATTGATTGCTTTGTTTTGATGACTCGTAGATTTTTGCAATAAGTATATGAGTTCTTATGACTAATGTTGAGTTCATGGATCATACGCACTCTCACCCTTCCACCATTGCTAGCCTCTCTTGTATCGCGCAACTTTCGCCGGTACCATACACCCACTATATATCCTTCCTCAAAACAGCCACCATATTATTCCTCGAAACAGCCACCAGACCTACCTATCATGGCATTTCCATAGCCATTCCGAGATATATTGCCATGCAACTTTCCACCGTTTTGTTCATATGACACGCATCATATTGTCATATTGCCATGCATGATCATGTAGTTGACATCGTATTTGTGGCAAGGCCACCATGCATAATTTTTCATACATGTCACTCTTGATTCATTGCACATCTCGGTACACCGCTGGAGGCATTCATATAGAGTCATACTTTGTTCTAGTGTCGAGTCGTAATATCGAGTTGTAATTCAATGAAAGTGTGATGATCATCATTATTAGAGCATTGTCCCATGGGAGGAAATGCTAAATCAATAAAGCCCATCCACACAAAAAAAGGCCAAAGAAAAAAAAGGAAGGCCCAAAAAAGAAAAAAAAAGAAAAAGGAAAAGAAAAAAGGACAATTGCTACTATCTTTTCCACACTTGTGCTTCAAAGTAGCACCATGTTCTTCATGATAGAGAGTCTCATGTTTAGTCACTTTCATATACTAGTGGGAATTTTCATTATAGAACTTGGCTTGTATATTCCAACGATGGGCTTCCTCAAATGCCCTAGGTCTTCGTGAGCAAGCAAGTTGGATGCACACCCACTAGTTTATTTTGTTGAGCTTTCATACATTTTTAGCTCTAGTGCATCTGTTGCATGGCAATCCCTACTCACTCACATTGATATCTATTGATGGGCATCTCCATAGCCCATTGATACGCCTAGTTGATGTGAGACTAACTCCCTCCTTTTTGTCTTCTCCACAACCACCTCTCTATTCCACCCATAGTGCTATGTCCATGGCTCATGCTCATGTATTGCGTGAAGGTTGAAAGGTTTGAAAGAATAGAGTATGAAAACAAGTGCTTGGCTGAAATCGGCGTTGTGCATGATATGAATATTTTGTGTGATGAAGAGGGAGCATAGCCAGACTATATGATTTTGTATGGATAACTTTCTTTAGCCATAGTATTTTGAGAAGACATGACTGCTTTGATAGTATGCTTGAAGTATTATTATTTCTTATGTTAATATAGACTTTTGTCTTGAATATTTCAGATATGAACATTCATGCCACAATTAAGAGAATTACATTGAAAAACTATGTTGTTTAGCATTCCACATCAAAAATTCTGTTTTTATCATTTACCTACTCGAGGATGAAAATGAATTAAGCTTGGCGATGCTTGACACATCTCCAACGTATCTATAATTTTTTATTGTTCCATGCTATTATTTATGATGTTTTGGATGTTTAATGGGCTTTGTCATAAAATTTTATATTATTTTTGGGACTAACCTACTAACCCAAAGGCCCAGTCCAGATTGTTCTTTTTTGCCTGTTTCAGGGTTTTACAGAAAAGGGATATCAAACGGAGTCCAAACGGAATGAAACCTTCGGGAGAGATATTTTTGGAGAAAATCACGCACGGGAGACTTCAGAACCACGGAGTAGGGTCTATGAGGTGCCCACGAGGGTGCCCCCCCTAGGGCGCGCCCCCTGCCTCATGGGTCCCACGTACGGCCCCCGGTGCCCTCCTTCCTCTATATAAGCCTACGTACCCTGAAACCATCAGAGCAACAGAGAAAACCCTAGTTCCACCGCTGTAACCTTCTGTTCCCGTGAGATCCCATCTTGGGGCCTATTCCGGCGCTCCGCTGGAGGGGGGATCTTCCACGGAGTGCTTCTACATCATCATCATCGCCTCACCATGAGGTGTGAGTAGTTTACCACAGACCTTCAGGTCCATAGCTAGTATCTAGATGGCTTCTTCTCTCTCTCTGGATCTCAATACAAAGTTATCCTCAGTCTTCGAGGAGATCTATTCGATGTAATCCATTTTTGCGGTGTGTTTGTCAAGATCCGATGAATTGTGGGTTTATGATCAAGATTATCTATGAGAAATATTTGGTTCTTATCTAAACTCTTTATGTATGATTATAATATCCTTGCAAGTCTCTTCGAATTATTGGTTTGGTTTGGCCTACTATATCTATAGTTCTTGCAATGGGAGAAGTGCTTGGCTTTGGGTTCAATCTTGCGGTGTCCTTTCCTAGTGACAGTAGGGGCAGCAAGGCACGTATTGTATTGTTGCCATCGAGGATAAAAAGATAGGGTTTATATCATATTGCTTGAGTTTATCCCTCTACATCATGTCATCTTGCTTAAGGTGTTACTCTGTTCTTATGAACTCAATACACTAGATGCATGCTGGATAGCGGTTGATGTGTGGAGTAATAGTAGTAGATGCAGAATCGTTTCGGTCTACTTGTCTCGGACGTGATGCCTATATATAATGATCATGCCTAGATAGTCTCATAATTATTCGCTTTTCTATCAATTGCTCGACAGTAATTTCTTTACCCGCCGTAGAATATCGCTATCATGATAGAAGCCACTAGAGAACATTATGGCCCCCGGGTCTATTCTCAACATATCAATCTACACTTACCTTTACTTTTCCGCTTTTACTTTCTGTTCTTATAATCAAAAATACCAAAAATATCAAACTATCATATCTATCAGTTCTCACTTTCGTAAGTGACAGTAAAGGGATTGACAACCCCTTATCGCGTTGGCTGCGACGTTCTTATTTGAATGTGCAGGTGCGAGGGACTCGTGTGTGGTCTCCTACTGGATTGATACCTTGGTTCTCAAAAACTGAGGGAAATACTTGTGCTACTGTGTTGCATCTCCCTTTCCTCTTCGAGGGAATACAACGCAAGCTCGAGAAGTAGCACCATACATACCGTATTACACAAGTAGGACCTTTATGGTCGAGTCTTGAGTATATCATTGCAGCGGAAATCTTCAATAACAACTTGGACCCATGCCATCTGCCTTAACCCTACAGGCATTCTGACTGGGAAGCGTCCTAACTCGCATGTTCATCACCGAAGAAATCTTCATCCTACACCTGCTCTTTCATGCCTGGCTAATAAAATAACCAGTGCCAAGCCAATGAGTACTTTGAATGTACTCGCAAGCAACCCAAGTGTGATGACAGAATAATTATGCAAGGCTCTACTACTAAATTGGCATTTTTGCGTAAAGCTAGTTTTTCATATGCAAGTATGATCAACATATATCAAGGACATGCATGCGTCTGCAACAAGTATGAGGAGGTTACAAACATCAATATCGAGAAAGAGTTATAAACAACTCATGCTCAAGCTCATCGTGACTTCCTCAAGAATCACATCATCAATATCACTGAACCGTGTTATTTTACTCAGACACACACCAGGTTTTGCAAACATTGGACGTAGCCCAAGAGCGGTTACCCAGCTGTCCTTGACAGTGGACACGGCTATTCGAATAATTTTACACTCTGCTGAGGTTGCACACTTTACCCACAAGATCCGGGGAACTTCCGTGTCATCCACGACCCGCGGTACCTCAAGTACCCGGGGTAAGCACCCGATCACTATCTTTCCCTAGACGACACTAACATAGAGTCCACTCAATTGGTAGCAACCCCCGTGCCCAACATTTCACATCTTAAAATTGTGCAGCCTCGCTCCCATATTCATCACATACCACTGGCACGGGGTACCAACTGTGTGTTATGTGCCCTGTGAAAACATTCATGGCCACCTATCCAAGCACGACCCCGTCCCGAGAGTGACCTCGTGTCACCCCCGTCACGAGTAATGTGGGCACCATGCTACAATCGTCCTAGGTAATCAATAATGCCCTTTCCCATATAAGGATAGAGTGGTTGCGCATGTAAGGTTGGAATAACGGTCGCAACTTAAACCAATCCGTTTTGTAAACAACACACACACTACCCTCGGTACACCACTTTGTCATCAAGTGGTTACCCAACTCATCATCTCCCTCGGGCATAAGTGGCACCCGACAGGGTTTTCGCAAAAGTCTTTTGAAAGTACTCTGCCTTCGTCTCCATGCATATTGTCGTCCCAATTGCGTAGCTACTACTATAGCAACCTATCTACTCCCACCCGCATAACCCCCATAGGAAGGTAGGGTCATGCTTGATGCAAGTTCCAATAGGAAAGTAACAAAGGTACCAACCAAAGTGATCACCACCTCAACATGATTCCGATGCATCGGTAATAGGGTGTTATATCACATGCATAAAAAGGTTTCTCAAACATGGACAAAGGGCTGCTTGCCTTGTTCCTCAAAGTCTTCAAAGCTTCTGGTCCATCTCCAAGTACTCCGTCTACTTCGTCAACTAATGTCGGAAACAAATCATAATAAGAAACACAACAAGGCAAAAATAAAAGTGCTCTAAAAATGTGAGTTGGACTTTTCTAGGATACCTCTGGTCATATAGGAATGACCACAGTGGTTTCATTGGCATTGGATCAATGGATAGTTTGGAACATTTCAATATGATGGAATCAATGGGTTTAATGGATCTGCAAGTTTTCTACAGAATTCCTTTTTATAAAAATGAGTAATAGTACCCATTAAATCGGGCATGATTTTAGAAGCATTTAGAAATTGGTTTCACCAGATTTGGAGTTCAAATGATTTTCTTATGTATTTGCAAAGTTGGCAATACATGGAGAAATGGACCAATATTTCATGTGGCAAAGAAAGTACTGGTAAAAATGTTCAAAAACTAAGTTTTGATCTTATAAGTATCTGGGAATTTGAATCATGGAATTTGAATAAAAAGTGGGCTCTATGTGATTTTCTAAAGTTCATCACAGAAATGGAATTATGGGTTTTCATAAATATTTGTGAAGGAAAGGTTTCTGAAAAAATGTGCAAATAGCATCATATGATAGATCATGAATTTAGGAACTACTAGAAACTTGAATCATCTAATTTGGAGATAATATGAATATTTGGGGGATTTTACAAACTTACAGAAAAAGAAAAAGAAAAGGTTTTACCTAAATGGGCTGGATCTGGGCAGCGGCAGCGTGCACATGGCAAGTGGTACATCTAATCGTCGAAGGCTGCGCGATACTCGGTGACAGTGTCGGGCTGCCGCAGTTGCAGCCACTTGTGCATGACCACCTCAAACTCGTCGGTGCCGAATTCTTCCAACACCGCGGCGGTAAACATCTCCCAGGTGATGCCGCGATGTGTTTTACAAAATGCATGCAGCCAGTGCGCGGTCTGGTCGTCGATGTACAGAGCCGCGGTGGCCACCGAGTTGCGCAACGTAACCTTGTAGAGCTCGAAGTATGCCGGGCAGCGGTCGAGCCACAGGTAAGGGGCAGTGTCGTTGAATCATGTGAAGTCATGCTTCAAAGGCTTGTGGTACTCGCCGTTGTTATAGCACGTGGTGGGTGAAGTAACGGTCGCTGCCACGTGGAAGCCATTGCTCGGAGGGACTAGGATGAGCGGTAGGAGATGATCGCCTAGGCGCGCCTGTGAGGAGGACGGGCGGCCCTGATGGGGACTGGACATGGCGAAGGCGGAGGGGGAGGTTGCGGTGGTTGTTGCGGCGGTGCGGCCTGGTGAACCATGGTGGTGACAGCGCCTGCAGGAGACACCGAGCCCTTGACCGTCTTGCGTGTCGCGTCGATGTCCGCCTGGGTCAGATCGATCTTCTTGGCGAGCCCGCGAACCTTCTGGGTGATCTGCGTGTTGAAGGCGGCATGCATCTCGATCTGCTTGTCGTGCGCAGCCTTCTGCTCATCCACCTTGGAGAGGAGCGACTCGAGCAACTTGGTGATGGTGTTGTTGCTCTCATCCATGCTGGCAGTACTTTTTTTGTGACTATTTACTGTAGAGTAATAACCCCACAGTCCTTTTTATTCTAGAAATTTTTTCCCAGGCCTGTTTAAATCCGCTCCCATCGGGAGTCGAACCCAGGACCTGGGGTGCTACTAAGGTCGTTGCAACCACTAGGCTACAGGCCTGTTCGCGTGGCCAGTACTTGCCGCGTCGCCACTGAAGCCTTATGGGCCGTCGTCGCCTCGTGTTGGAAGAAATCGAACCCCGCGATAGATTTCGCGTGCGCTTGTCGGAGCAGCTCACACTGGCGCGGTGGATGTTACCGATCTGCAACCAACAAGGGAGAAAAAAATTCTGGCGATTTGGCTCTGAATACCAACTATAATGAACCAGGGAGAAGGGGATCAAGATCGAAGCGGGGGTGAGGGACAGAGAGGGAGAGAGACGAGACTTGGGAAGGAAGAAGATCGGTTGCAAAGGAATGGTTAGGTGAGAATCCCATTGTTACATTGTGAGCTAAAATGGAGCCTTCTCACGACACAAGCATTCTCGACCGTCAGATTAAGTGTCCAAACGAATCCGGACCATTGGATCTTCAGATGGCTTGATCTGGGCCATTGGATTGACTTTGATGTGACAATCAATGAATAATGTTGTTTCGTTTTTACTTTTGATTTTTTTTTCTTTGGCTTGCTACTGGTGGGCCGAGCGGTGGGTGGTCCGCTACTGTTAGGGCGTGTTTGGTTCCTTGCGTCGCACCTGGCTCGCACCCACCATGAATATTTCTCGTTGTTTGGTAGCCCGCACATCTAACTGGGCCAGGCCCGGCGCATGCAAAAAGAGGCTCTCAGCCAGGCTCAAGGGAAACGCAGGTTTTGGGCGTTTCCGCCAACCCGCACCCGCCGCTGCACGCGAGCCTGCACCCACGCGAGCAAGGGATAGGTTTTTCTGCTCTCGGCCGCTCGCACCCGACTCCTCAATCACGCCGCTTTCATCGCTCCCCTCCCTCTCCCGCGATAGTGGATATTGCAGCCTCGCCGCCTCCATCGACATCGCCGGCGGGCATCCTCGCCTCTGCGGAGGTACAACCCTTCTCCTCCCCTCCCTCTCCCTGTATCCCATCTGTCCCCATCCATCTCTTCTCCCTCCCATCCCCATCTCTCTCCCGCTCGCGCTGCACTTCTTCTCTGATGCGGATGGATAAAGCGGCGGCCTCCTCTGGTCATGGACGGGAAAGAGGGCCTTCTCTGTGGCTAGCACCAATGGACTCTTTCCCCATCACCTCCCCTCTCCTTTTTAGGTTCAGATTTGTCACCAGAACCTCCTCTTCCCCTATGGATTTGAGATGGCTGGGTAGTTTTTAGGTAGGTTCAGATCTGTCATTAGCATGAATGTGTGATATGCCTAGAACACTTTGCTAGCTTATGGAAATGAAGGAATAAGTAGGTAGACAAAATAGTTATGCTAATGGTGCAGATAGCATGAATAATTCTGTCATGTATTTTATTTTGTTTTGATGATGCAAATGATGTAATTATTATCAGTGCACATACCTTTATTAATTTATAAATTTGTGATGAATTTTTATATATGCATGACAATGGCAAGACCCGAGATACACTGATAGTGCAAGCTGCTGGTTTGGCTGCTGTTTTGTGTGCCTATATGGCCACGATAACTACAAGGACTAGAATTAGAAATTATTGTGCTCCAATCCGTTATGTTATGCTTGAGAGAGATGTAGCTAGGTTGTCCAATCTACGGTATATCTATGAAACCAATGATATAAATTGCCATGACCTATTAAGGATGAGCAGGGCCCCATTTTATAACTTGTGTAAATTGTTTCGTGATCGAAAATTGTTGGAAGACAGCATTCATACCTGCATTGAGGAGCAGGTTGCAATGTTCCTTCTTGTAGTTGGGCATAACCATAGGTTTAGGGCAATCAAACCCATATTTAGGAGGTCAATTGAAGTAATCAATCGATACTTCAAGGCAGTTTTATATGCAATAGGGGAGTTGCATGATGAGATGATCCATCCCCCATCCAATGAAGCTCATCCAAAAGTCCTACATAGTAGGCGTTTTTATCCCTACTTTAAGGTAATATATTACCATTTAGAATTCTATGGACATGCTGAATAACACATATTTACATAATATACCTCACCTCTTTTCTTAGGACTGTGTTGGTGCAATTGATGGCACCCATGTTCTTGCCAAGGTACCAGCTGCTATTGCTTCGACATTTAGGGGTCGGAAAGGTGGCACCACCCAAAATGTGATGGTTGCGGTTGACTTTGACCTTAAGTTTACCTATGTGTTAGATGGTTGGGAAGGGTCAGCCCATGATACACTCATTTTGGCTCATGCGTTGGAAAGAAATGATGGATTTGTTGTCCCTGCAAGTATTAGTGAATCATTTTAGAACCATTTTAGTGGCTTTTGATAGTTTCCTCATTACTGGTAGTAACACAACACATGACCTCTTATTTGTTAGGAAAATTCTACCTCGTGGATGCGGAGTATGTCGTGCGGCCAGGGTTTCTTCCACCATATAGGGCGACTCATTATCATCTTATTGACTTTGGCGCATGATGCCCTCAAAATGAGAAGGAGTCATTCAACCTCCGCCACTCCTCATTGAGGATCACAGTTGAGAGGGCGTTTGCAGCTTTCAAGAACATATGGAGAATTGTGGACAACAAGCCTCACCACCCTTATCCATCACAAGTCAAACTCGTCCTAGCTTGCTGCATTCTTCGTAATTGGATACTTCAGTGGGGAGAGGATGAGTTCGTACCACCTGAGCACTCTTGGACCGGGAATCCAGCGTCAGATGGCGTGATTGACATAGAACATGAGAATAGAACCTGGTCACAAATTAGAGATGGTTGGGCTGGGCATATGTTTGCCAATAGGGGCAATTCACATGTGTAGAGCTCAATTCTATGTTTGGGCTGGGCTTATGTATTATGAATAATTCTACCGCGTAATTCTCAAGCGTAGAGATCAATTTTATGTTGTAATGCATTATGAATAATTCTGTCATGTACCCAAATTGAAGCATTTATGTCTTATTTACTCTCTTACGTTGTTTATAATTCTATTGGTGCCCCACATTGGACTTGATATAAATTATGTTTATGGTTCTTTATAATTCTATTTATGGTTCTTTATAATTCTGTTTGAGCTCCACTTGTTGTTGTTTGAGCTTCAATATTGTATAGGATATAAATCATAATTATGTTTGAGCTCCACTTGTTGTTGTTTGAGCTTCAATGTTGTATAGGATATAAATTCTAATTCTGTTTATTGGTTGTTCTGTATAGGATTGATGGCTGAGATCGCGGCTGATGGTGGGCATGGTGGTGGGAATCACCCATTGCGCTGGACATCTCCAATGTCTGGGTTCATGCTACGTTGATTTGTAGAGCTCATTGCTGGTGGAGTGAATATGGACAAGGGCTTCAAGGAGGTGCATCTAAACCAAGTGGCTAGGAATTGTAGTGAGCACTTTGGTCTTTCCATAACCGGGACCCAAGTGTACAACCACCTCCGCAAGTGGCGTGCAAGGTGGGTGAAGATAAGTAAGCTCCGGGACATTAGTGGATCACTTTGGGATGACACCAACTATGTCATATCGCTGGAGGAAGAGCACTACCTGGGTCATATCAAGGTTTGTACATAACCACACTTCCATAACCACACTTATCATGATTCGTTGCTATTTGAGTAACCTTTCCATAACCACACTTCATGTAGGACCATCACAATGATGTTGAGTACCTCAATGTGCCTTTAGAGAATTATGTTTAGATGCTTGCTATCTTTGGGAGTGGTATTACTACAGGAAGGTATGCAATGACATCTCATCAGGCTCTTGGGGTTCCTTCAATGGTATAAACATCCCCATCATTTGTAAACCTCGAAGGTTGTGGTTCTGAATTTGTTGATGGGAATGAACCTGGCTCGATTGCTACTGTTGGTGCTCATGGGGAAGATGGTGTTGCTGCTGCTCATGGGAAGGAACCATGTAAGGATGCATCCAGCTCCACTGGCAAAAGGAAGAGGGCTAGCCTGATGAGTGAAGAAGAAGTTTTGGTCATGAGCAACATGTCTGACGATGTCCGTGAAGTTGCTATTGCTATCAAGTCCACCGGAGAGGCACATCCTGAACTTTACAATTCTGTCATGGAGCTCCCTGGTTTTACGGAGGACGATCTGTTGATTGTCTTGGACTATCTCAATGAGAATGCCAACAGGGCTAGGAGCCACTCACTCGTGCAGATGCCGGAGACTCATCGCACTCGTTGGATCATGCACCACCTCTCCAAGGTCAACGGTGGAGTGCCCGTGCCCAAGGAAGGACTGCCCAAGGATGGAATGCCTGTGACCAGCGATGAAGTGCCCAAGGGTGGAGTGTGAGCAAATATGTGCGAGTTGATCAACAAAGCTGACCATATTTTATTGTATTTGGTCAGAAAAACAATCCCCGTATATATGTGATGTAAAGACAATATATAATTGTGGCTATCTAATATGTGAACTCTGGACTGTAATATGGACATATGGATTTGTGGCTATCTAATATGTGAACTCTAGTATGTCTTAATTTATGTGCTATTTATGTGCTGGACCGGAAAAGAAGGATTCTTTACTTATTTTGTACCATAAATTGCTTATATGTGTATATAACCTGCTTGTGACTTATACAAACAGCAAAGATGTTGCTGAAATTTTGTTTTTTCTTACTTCAATCATCTCAGTCATTTTAAAGACGTGTGAACATACCAAAATTATTTTACATACATGATCAATCACCCTTGAGTCAAATTCCACATCATACAACCTACCAAACAACATATGTTGTATGTTGCATCTCTCATACAACCTCACATGCAGCACACCAAACAAATTCTGAGCTGAGCCTGGCTCATCTCATGCAATACACCAAACACACATTTTAACTCATTTTTGCATGAGCTCAACCAGGCTAGCCCCAACCAAGCTCCTTCATGCAATGCATGCTAGATGCACCCAGGCAACCAAACACGCCCTTAGGGTGTGTTTAGTTGTTGGAATGGACTGGAATGTCACGGGTCCGACCCATCCCCGAGCCTGGTTCTCGTGTTCAGTTGGCACATGGAGTATCACCACCTCGTTCCCACGGGCCGAATATTCGCCCCGGATGCGGAACCGGGTGAGACCTCCAAAACGAGCAAACGACGCGGAAACGGCTCCCACCTCGCACTCGCAATCCTATCGCCTCTCCTCCCTGGTGCGCCGCCTCCCCCTCGTCTCTCACTCCCTCGATCTGTTGTGATGGCCTGGCTTATTAGGGATGATAGACTACTCATATCAATAAGGAATTCCTTCTTTTCCGGGAGCCCATTCGGATAGAACTCCAAAGTTAAGCGTGCTCAGCTTGGAGTAGTTTCAGGATGGGTGACCGACCGGGAAGTTGCTCCCGGGTGCGCACGAGTGAGGACAAAGTGCGCAGAAAAGACTAGTATTGATATGTGAGGCCAGTCTAGATCCCGCCAGGAGTAACGACCACCGGCGGGTGTGTCCGGGGCGTTACAAGTTGGTATCAGAGCCGACCCTCGCGGTTACACGGATGTTTGCGGATAGTTTGCAGTCATGTTGTGCATGATGTTTGTGACCCGTCGTGGCACACGGCATGGCACATGTGTTGTCCTGGAAGCACAAACGGTTGTACCAAGAGGGAACGTTCCTGTGGCCCGACGAGGACGTCGGTTCCTCTGAGTGAGGGTGTATGTGATGGCCTGGCTTATTAGGGATGATAGACTACTCATATCAATAAGGAATTCCTTCTTTTCCGGGAGCCCATTCGGATAGAACTCCAAAGTTAAGCGTGCTCAGCTTGGAGTAGTTTCAGGATGGGTGACCGACCGGGAAGTTGCTCCCGGGTGCGCACGAGTGAGGACAAAGTGCGCAGAAAAGACTAGTATTGATATGTGAGGCCAGTCTAGATCCCGCCAGGAGTAACGACCACCAGCGGGTGTGTCCGGGGCGTTACATCTGCGCCGCAACCGCCCCGCCTCGATTCCTTCGGTCACCGCCGGCCAACTCCTCCTCTCTTGATCTGCAGGATCTGCAGCGCTGCTCCAACTCGGGTCCCTAATCTGGCCATCCCAGGCTCATCCCTTGTCTCCCTGTTGCGGATTGATTCCCTAGCTTGCGGCAGATGGATTTCTGGTGGCGCTCCTCAGCAGCAGCGGCTTGCGGCGGATCAATTCCCTGGCTGCCTTCGGCGGCTACGGCAGCCATGGAGGAGTAGAGTAGCAGAGCCTGGGCAAGAAGTGGCTAGTAGGCAGCAGAGCAGCAGCAACAAAGAGTGGCATCGGCGTACAAAGACAAGTATAGCAGCAGTATAGGAATTGCTCGGTGCGCATGTTGGATTAATTAGTATAGCAGCAGCATCTAATTTTTCATGATTTTTGCTTGATGTGTATGTTGAATTGATGGGTAATGGGTTTTTTTAACCTATATATGTTTCTTGTTAAATACTCCCTCCGTCTCATAATGTAAGACATTTTTTGACACTACACTAGAGTCAAAAAAAGGTCTTACAGTATGGGACTAAGGGGGTAGAAAATAGTGTGAATTTAAGTTTGATATATGCTTGAGTAAATCTATAAATTGTTGGTGTTGCAAATAAAATTCAAATATTTCTCAGAACTTGAATACTTTGCTGCTGAAAATACAAAGAGTTAAAGTTATTCATCCTGTTGCTGAAAACCATACCATTCCAACTCCCGAACCAAACACCAGAACGTAAGCATTCCATTATATTTAATACTCCTAACCGAACATAGGAACGGAACCGACCCATTCTCGTGGAATCGAACCATGACATTCCATTCCACTTCGTTCTTGAACCAAACACACCCTTAGTGACTCCAAAGCGCTGCATGATCGGTGCTAGTCCATATGAGTGTGAAAGTCGTGCCACCGCCAGTAAAATCCGGTGGTCGTCGAGGGTAATTTTGACTTTCGTCGACCTAGGAGAGGGGTGCCGACAGGGCACCGACCGCATCATCCTCTCTCTTCGTCTCCTCACTTCCCCCGTCCTCTCCTCGTTCCCCTAACCCTAGCTTTTCTCTATGCCGCCACCACCCATCCTCCCGCCCCCTAGCGCTGCCACCATGCCTTCTCTCCTCCCGTCACTCACCACCACCAGCCCTCTTCGTCCCTGCCTCCGGTTTCAATGCTTCTGTCCCGTCGAGCTCACAGCCCCCGCCCTGGGCCTCGAACCATCGCCGGGAGGAGCAAGCGGACGCTGCCGCTCGCACACCGTCGCCATCGTCTGGAGGAGGCTCGCGTGATGGTCACGGCTCGCATCCTCTTCGTGCGGCAGAGGTTGAACTCCCATCCCTCTTCCATCTCTCTCTTCCCCTTTCGATGTTGCTCCTCTAGCTCTTGTATAGGCGCGGGCGCGTTTTGGTCGGAGCTGAGCTCTCGGACATGGCCGCCGTGGCCATGGGAGCTGCTCCCCTCGCTGATGTACAGGCGCGGGCACCCACACGCACACATGCTCCCCTCTCTCCTAGAAGCCAAGCGGGGCCTTAATCACAAATTTATTTACCTCAACAATTGTTCTATGTGCATCTACATCCACCCTGGCATCATTTCTTCTCACAACAAGGTTCTTAGATTTGGTGGTGGCTTCGCAGGCTATGATGACAAACCAAATAACCTCTTCCGACCATCTGTCTTCTCAAGCGGGGCGCAGGTCACTTATTTCAGTGAGGACCTGCACGACGTCACGCTCCATTTCCAGATCATAAGATTCTCTAAACAGGTATATAACCACAAGATTTCACTTGTAACTTATTGCCAAGATACTCACAACTCACAAGGTTTGATGGGGCTTCCAAGCAAACTAAAGTCATCTAAGTTCGTTCTGAAATGTGAACAATGTTTGGTTGGTGACTCTTGTCTACAATTTTAGAGTTCTTTGTGTCATGCTGACTGACTAAAAATTCCATTGTTTGTGTTGAGCTATGTTGAAAACTATCTAATTGAGAGACATAGCTTGGTTTGTGTTCCCTGTTCCTCACTTCTGGATTTGGCAATTGGACGAAATTTTGCAGAAAAATATTACTCAAACAAAGACACTGGAGTAGAAATCTTACCCACAAAACCGGGGGTGGGGGGCTTCTTGCAAGGCTGTGTAGGAATCCGGAGCAGCAGTATATGAATTGCTTGGTGCGCATGTTGGATTAATTAGTATAGCAGCAGCATCTAATTTTTCATGATTTTTGCTTGATGTGTATGTTGAATTGCTGGATAATGGTTTTTTTAACCTATATATGTTTCTTGTTAAATACTCCCTCCGTCTCATAATGTAAGACGTTTTTTGACACTACACTAGAGTCAAAAAAAGGTCCTACAGTATAGGACTAAGGGAGTAGAAAATAGTGTGAATTTATGTTTGATATATGCTTGAGTAAATCTATAAATTGTTGGTGTTGCAAATAAAATTCAAATATTTCTCAGAACTTGAATACTTTGCTGCTGAAAATACAAACAGTTAAAGTTATTCATCCTGTTGCTGAAAACCATACCATTCCAACTCTCGAACCAAACACCAGAACGTAAGCATTCCATTCTATTTAATACTCCTAACCAAACATAGTAACGGAACCGACCCATTCTCGTGGAATGGAACCATGACATTCCATTCCACTTCGTTCTTGAACCAAACACACCCTTAGTGACTGCAAAGCGATGCACGATCGGTGCTAGTCCATATGAGTGTGAAAGTCGTGCCGCCGCCAGTAAAATCCGGTGGCTGTCGAGGGTAATTTTGACTGCATCATCCTCTCTCTTCGTATCCTCACTTCCCCCGTCCTCTCCTCGTTCCCCTAACCCTAGCTTTTCTCTATGCCGCCACCACCCATCCTCCCGCCCCCTAGAACTGCCACCATGCCTTCTCTCCTCCCGTCACTCACCACCACCGGCCCTCTTCGTCCCTGCCTCCGGTTTCAATGCTTCTATCCCGTCGAGCTCACAGCCCCCGCCCTGGGCCTCAAAGCATCGCCGGGAGGAGCAAGCGGGCGCTGCCGCTCGCGCACCGTCGCCATCGTCTGGAGGAGGCTCGCGTGATGGTCACGGCTCGCATCCTCTCCGTGCGGCAGAGGTTGAACTCCCATCCCTCTTCCATCTCTCTCTTCCCCTTTCGATGTTGCTCCCCTAGCTCTTGTACAGGCGCGGGCGCGTTTTGGTCGGAGCTGAGCTCTCGGACATGGCCGCCGTGGCCATGGGAGCTGCTCCCCTCGCTGCTCTACAGGCGCGGGCACCCACACGCACACATGCTCCCCTCTCTCCTAGAAGCCAAGCGGGACCTTAATCACAAATTTATTTACCTCAACAATTGTTCTGTGTGCATCTACATCCACCCCGGCATCATTTCTTCCCACAACAAGGTTCTTAGATTTGGCGGTGGCTTCGCAGGCTCTGATGACCAAC
Source organism: Secale cereale (assembly GCA_902687465.1). NCBI lineage: Eukaryota > Viridiplantae > Streptophyta > Magnoliopsida > Poales > Poaceae > Secale > Secale cereale. The sequence continues at coordinate 384,685,641 of LR738715.1, read as the reverse complement.
CAAATAACCTCTTCCGACCATCTGTCTTCTCAAGGGGGGCGCAGGTCACTTATTTCAGTGAGGACCTGCACGACGTCACGCTCCATTTCCAGATCATAAGATTCTCTAAACAGGTATATAACCACAAGATTTCACTTGTAACTTATTGCCAAGATACTCACAACTCACAAGGTTTGATGTGGCTTCCAAGCAAACTAAAGTCATCTAAGTTCGTTCTGAAATGTGAACAATGTTTGGTTGGTGACTCTTGTCTACAATTTTAGAGTTCTTTGTGTAGTGCTGACTGACTAAAAATTCCATTGTTTGTGTTGAGCTATGTTGAAAACTATCTAATCGAGAGACATAGCTTGGTTTGTGTTCCCTGTTCCTCACTTCTGGATTTGGCAATTGGACGAAATTTTGCAGAAAAATGTTACTCAAATAAAGACACTGGAGTAGAAATCTTACCCACAAAACCGGGGGTGGGGGGCTTCTTGCAAGGCTGTGTAGGAATCCGGAGGGCTGGTCTTCGGCAAGGTCACAACATGTGTGAGCTCCTCCTTTTGATATCTTGACCATGATGTAACTTGGATTTTATATGGTTGCTCCTTATCAATGTGGTTTCAAATTAGTCTGCTACTCCAAAAGGTTCTATTTGCAGGTATTGTAATGTTTGCTTGTACCTAGCTCCTAAACACACATGGATCTAGCATTTTATTTCTTTGGTTGTCTCATGTATTTTCATACGACGGTATAGTTTGTCATTGATCTGAATGCTTAAATGAAACTCATTTCGGGTGAGAACAGGGTATACTTTTTGTGATGCATGGCACGTTGTCCTTTTAGCTTCTTAGTCATTGTGTATGGATGGTTTGGTTAATGCTAGTTTTAATTACTGACATGTTCTTGGAGGTTTGGTTCAATTAAAAATATCATGTCATGTTACCAGCATAGATGCTATTTTCTTATAACTACCCCTTTCTTCCTATCACTGTAGCGCCATTCCAAATTGTGCATTAATAATGAAAACCTATCTATGACCTGTTGGACTGATCCATTTATTCTTTTGCTATTTATGTGATGACTTTTCTGGTTATAGGAAGCTGAAGGTGTTACTGTTCATGGACATGGAACAGAAGGTGGTCAGGTATTGTGACAACAATAGGAGGTTAAATCGGAAAGCCAAAGCCAGGTGATACCTTGATCACTATCTTTACTACCATGCATATTCTACTGTCAAATTCTAGATGCAGTATTTCCATATTGGAAACCTTTGTATGGTTTATGGACTGAGAGCTTATTTGTTCTGGGGGAACTCTCATTGGTAGGATTTTGCACTAGGGCGCTTTTTATGGGCATATACAACATTATTTTTTACTGATGTCTGATTATTGTAGCTTCAAACTATTCCCTGTGATGTTTTTTTTTTGAACTGTATTCACTGTGATGTTTTTACTACTGCATTTATTCCTTAAAACATTTGATGGTGCAGTAATAATAGTGCTAATACTAATTGTTTTACATAAGGTCTCGTACATGGCAGAACTTGATGTCGGGATTGGTTTGTTTCGTGTAGTATGTCAAGTGTAGTATATAGTTTGTTTGTTCTGAGGAATTCTATATGCCAACAAACTTTTCTTCTGTTCCCATGGCAGGGATTGTCAAATGGTCTTGGCTATATGGTTTGCTTGAATTCTTGCATTATGTGATTAGGGTATTGTTGACAATACATATATAATGTTTGGCTGGTCTATTTATAGTTTCCCTTTCTTTGTAGTTTCGAAATATACAGTAAGGTCAATGGTGCTGGAAATAGCCGTACGATGGCAATTCAGCATTCTTGGCTGTCCAATTACCCAGAAACTTTGAGTCGGGCTTTCTATTAATGGCGACGCTAGGCGTCATCCGACTAATTTCTCCCAGAAATCAGTTGGGTCGTGAGCCCTTGGATCGAGCGCAACCAAGTGTCTAGCGACGGCTTCGCCTCACAACCGAGTGTCCCTTTCGGCTGAACACGCATGCCACCAGCCCTAGCATTGTCATAACTCACATCCAACATCCTAGCCAGGCCCCAACGCTGTTACAACCAAGCATCCCACAACGGCCGCATCAACGAGTATGTTGCGGAAGCACAGGACAAGTTACCGCGGCACTGGCCATGTTGTCAAAGCAACGGCCGTAGCAATGAGCATGCTGCGGAAGCACCTATTATGTTGTCGTAGCACCGACAAAGCATCGGCCATGTTGCCGTAGCACCGGCCATGTTTTCAAAGCCGTGACCGCAGCAACGAGCATGTTGCAGAAGCACCAGCCATGTTGTCGAAGCAGCGGCGGCGGCAATGAGCATGTTGCGGAAGCATTGGCAATGTTGTCGAAGCAGCACCCAAAGCAACGATCTTTTTAGGAGTCTTGATGTGTTATTTCCTTCGAAATGGATGATTTGTCTGTACGTGTTTGATAATTTGCTTTGAACTGTACGACTGACTGCTTATTAGATTGGATTATACATGTTTGATTCTCTACTTTGAACTATACGAGTGCCTGCATATTAGCCCTGGAAAATGAATGGCTTCAGTGGGTGCATGTGTGGTCAGGGGATGATTTCGTTCATGCATGGAAGATGGATGTAGAGACTCTTCTATCCGAATAATGGCACTTACACTGTTATTTGCTGTTAATTTGTAGCACAAGCTGACATTGTTTAACATCTTAGTTGGACGTCCTTGGCCAGAAGAAGGCATGGATGCCATCAGCTTCGCCTGCCTCTGCACATCGCAGGTATAGCAGATCGTTCTCCCTTCTAATTTGTTTCCATAGAATTGGATGAACACCCATAGTTCACTTTGGGATCATGCAGTGTGTGTTTTATTGAATACTTACTCTTGATGCTTTGTGTGATTCGACATCAGATAATTTCTTTTACTTAGGTTTGATGCATTGTATGAATTGTTTGTTGTGGAATAGATTCTGAACCGATGTACATGCATAAAAATAGATGATGATGTATCGATACATTCCAATTGTATAATTACTTTATATATGCAAAACAAAGATTGCTCTAGGTAGAAATATATTGTTACATGTGTGCTGCAGTTGTAATTAGAGATCGAGGCGAGATCAGTTTTTTGGTTTCTGTATTGGCAGTTTCTTTTCATTATTAGGAAGTAGTGTCTTCTTTAGTACGTCTATAGTTCTCATCATAGGTGTTCACTTTGGTGCCTGCTATTTTCTATGGTCATAGGGATGATATTTACCTTACTAAAATCTTGTTGCGTGTCTCAGGTTTCCTTTTTTGGGTTTGCACACGAACCCCAATTATATAGATCTGTCCGATTAGTATACTCTATTTTGATAAGCCAGACTGGGTGCTATAGAATAAGAATGGTCCCATGAAATTGGTGAAAATGTTATAAAAGCTACTCCCTATAGTTTCTATTAGCCTTTATATCAAGCATTCATTTGTGCACTTTTTAATCTAAAATAACTGTATCATTTCTATTAGCCTTTACCTCACCAGTGCACTGTGCCAGTCAGTGGTCCTCCTAGCATTATTGCATGACTTACGATAGTTCTTAGGGCTTCCTGTCTCTTTGGTCCCTGGTTTTCTTCCTATCTTATTTTTAGTTCTGCCAGCCTCTTAGTGTACCATGGCCGCATGGTTTGAATCTGCTATCATTAAACTAAGCCCGGTCATTTCCTTTTAGTTTCTTCTGATCTATTTCTCAATTCTTAAGAGGTAGTGCTTTGTAAGTTATATCTAAGATTGTAAAAAAATGTTCAATGATAGAAACTAAATTGATTATGCAATTCAGTTCTGTCTTTCTATTTGATCAGAAGGCACAAATAGGAATATCTGTATCTAATCAAAGTTGTCCACTTCGCATATACATGTTATTTTGCTACTGATGATTTTTACTATCAAACCTATTACTTTCCTATTTATTTACAAGTAGGAGCAACTTAATTCCTTACTACTCCCTCTGTTCCAAAATATTTGTCTTTCTAGAGATTTCAACAAGTGACTATATACGAAGCAAAATGAGTGAATCTACACTCTAAAATATGTCTACATACATCTGTATCTTATAGTCCATTTGAAAGGTCTAGAAAGGCAAATATTTGGGAACGGAGGGAGTACAATCTAAGCCTCCATCCACCTCTGGACATCCATGTTCAGGCAATTTATAAAATAAGTACGATCTCAAGTAAACCTGACAATGGCTTGGTAGAAACATTTGTTTCTAATTGAAGTATACCCTGACAAAATAATTATAGCCATTGTGCAGTAATACGTGCATAGATACTGATTCACACACTTATGAAACTCAAATGGCAGCTTCAGGATGAAACGACCAAAAATCAATGACCCCATATGGATCAGTGAAGATGAAGGTATTAATTCCCATTGCTATTTGTCATAGCTGCGTATATATCAGAATATTTTGAATTATAGTATATACTCCCTCTGTCCCATAATATAAGAACGTTTTTGATACTACACTAGTGTAAAAAACGTTCTTATATTATGGGACGGATGGAGTATAACACACTTTGCCATTCCTTGCTTAATAGACATGCACTGTTATGTTTGTCATGTCTAATCAAACTACTAATGCATTGAATGCATAACCTTTCACTTTAGTCTAACTCGTCTGTTTGGTAATTGTTGCTTCTACCTGAAATAAGCTATGTTTTCGAT